>CM070568.1:1265673-1858620 GCA_036346405.1 Phyllostachys edulis
TACCCGTGTCATCCTTCTCTTCTTCCCGTGTCGGTCCAATCGACGGCCCAGACCCAGTGTCCGCGCCAGCCCAGTAGCCTCTCCTGTCTTTCTTCTTCCAGCTTATGTACTGCACGAAAGCGTCTTCTACGGCATGTGCCTTCTCTCTGCCAAATTCCCGGCTCATCTACGGGGATGGACCGGAAAATTCAGCTTCCCAAAGAGCAAATTTGGTCGAGCCCACCGTCTACCCCAACTCCACACATGAGCGCCGCCACTCAAAATTGGCTGTGAAGGGTGAGCTTCTGTAACAACCTAAAATTTGCAGCTTTTCAAAACCAAGAGCTTTCAAAATCCTTCCCTGGATGTGCAGACCATCCAAGCAATCAAAGCTTTAGCGGGTGTTGACGGCAAGGCACAGGTGGATCTCCCTGCATTGGGATTCACTGCTGAAGACCTTTCAGCTCTTGTCCAGGACGCTGCGGCGGCCTGAAGGTTTACCATATAGCATCTAATTTAGTAGAGGTATCGCAGGCTTTAGTCCTCTATGTTGTATGCATCTAGGAGCTCTCTTCCACTTGGGGGTATAACACTTTTCACTGTCAATGCTTTGCACCTTTCCTCTGTTTGTACGGTGCAATTGTGTGTGCATTGCCAATGTAGGTGTATACAGTGTATGTATGGCAAGGAAGTGGCACACTTTTGCAGGAGCACTAGGTCCTATGTTTAGAAAAGCATGGAGGAATATATATGATATTGCCTCAACTCCTTGGTGTCCTACAAATTTATAATGTCTCCTTATAAAATTCTAAATTGGAATGTGAGAGGCTTAAATGCTCCGGCAAGAAGGCAGGTGGTTCGTTAACTGGTGGTGGACACGAGATGCTCTATCCTTTGCCTGCAGGAAACAAAACTTCATACGATCTCACCGAGTCTTGCACTTGAAATTGCAGGAGGAAGGCTTCAAGGCATGTCTTACAAACCGGCTAACGAAACCAGAGGGGGAATATTGGTATGCTGGGACCAAGCGCTGTTTCAAATGGATGACACTTTCCTTTTAAATAAATCCATAACTATGAAAGTTAAACCACTCGATGGAGCTATTAGCTGGTCGCTAACAGTTGTCTATGGCCCCCATGAAGATCAGCATAAACAAGCCTTCTTGGAAGAGTTCAAGCACATCCATGAAGGTATTGACGGACCATGGCTCATTTTGGGGGACTTCAATCTCATTTATAGAGCTTCAGATAAAAACAACTCAAACTTGAACCGAAGCTTGATGGGACGCTTTCGTGCTGCAATTAACCATTGTGAATTAAAGGAGATCCGTCTTCAGGACCGACGCTTCACTTGGTCAAATGGTCAGCGTAACTCAACTCTGGAAGGGATTGACAAGGTATTTTGTAACCTACAATGGGATCTAGCTTTTTCGGACCACCACCTGCGTTCGCTCTCTTCCTCAATCTCGGACCACTGCCCTCTGTTAATCTCCGGGGAAGGTCAAGTGCAACCACCTAGACGTTTCACTTTTGAAAATTACTGGCCATCATTAAGCGGCTATAACGCGATAGTCCAAGAGGCGTGGTCTCAGCCAGTCCACGAAATTGACCCAATTAAGAGATTGATTGCCAAAATGCAAAAAACAGCAAGGGCACTAAAGGCGTGGAGCAGACTGCAAATTGGGGACCTCAAATTACAGTTGCACCTGGCTCTAGAAGTGGTCCTTCGCCTTGATAAGGCGCAAGAACTTCGCATCCTTTCTCAAAAGTGAGCACGACCTTCAGATAGCGCTAAAATTAAGAATTCGGGATGGCGGCAATTCAATTGTATGAGATGGAAGCAGCGTTCTCGACTGGGTTGGTTACGGTTAGGTGATGCTAACACGAAATTCTTTCACTCAAAAGCTAATTCCAGAAGAAGGAGAAAGCTCATACACACTTTGACGCATCAGGGGGGTATCTTCACGTTGCATGCTGAGAAAGAGGAAGCGCTAGCTAAATTTTATACCGAAGTCCTAGGGACTGCTAAGCCGGCAGCCCAAACCTTTTGCTGGGAGTCACTTGGGCTAAAGCTCTTGCCAGCTAGTGCCGCGACTGACCTTGAACAGCCCTTCACTGAACAGGAAATTAAATTGGCCATTGATGAACTTTCAGCGGACAAGGCTCCGGGGCCGGATGGATTCACTAGTAGCTTCTTCAAAGCAAGTTGGGAGACGATTAAAGAGACTATCCTAGCAGTCTTCCAGAAAGTTTATACCTTGAATAACCGGCACTTCCAGAAAATTAATACAGCAAACATAATACTATTGCCGAAAAAGGATCAAGCATCCAAAATCTCGGATTTCCGTCCAATCAATTTGCTCCACAGCATCGTTAAGATTCTGTCCAAGCTACTCTCCCTTAGGCTTTCAAAATATATGGATGCTTTGATTCTTAAAAGTCAGAGTGCTTTTATCAAAAAGCGGACTATACAGGACAATTTTCTATATGTGCAAAACATTGCGAGAAGTTTCCACCGATCCAAAGCCCCTATGTTACTACTCAAACTTGATATCGCCAAGGCTTTTGACTCCATTGCTTGGCCTTTTATTTTAGACATGCTGCGTCACAGGGGCTTTGGAGACCGATGGAGAGCCTGGATTGCTATGCTGCTTAGTACGTCAACTTCTCGGATCATACTGAATGGTGTGCAGGGACCACACATAAGACATCGGTGTACAGGCAGGTGATGCCTCTCACCCTTCCTCTTCATCCTGGCAATTGATGCCTTACATTGTATCCTGGACCTAGCAGACCAACACGGGTGGCTCACGCCTTTAGGTGGAAGATTCATGAAGGCAAGATTGTCTGTCTATGCTGATGACGCAATGATTTTCTTATCGCCAAATAAGGAGGACGTGGATAATCTTAAGGAGATCCTTCGGGTCTTCAGAGAGGTAACAGGACTGGTCATAAACATTTCAAAAAGTGCTGTCATACCTATCCAATGTCAATCACTGCAATTGGATGAGATTCTGGAAAATTTCCCAAATGACTGCGCTGCAATCGCCTTTGTACCTATCTTGGTCGCCACCCACCGCAAGGTGGAAAGTCTTTATTTGACCTCTGCTAGACAAAATTCACGCTAGACTGAGTGGGTACAAGAGAAACATGTTATCCCGGGCAGGAAGGTTGGTGGTGCTAAATGCGGTTATCACAGCTTTACCAACATACCACCTAACTGCTACCGAGATGCCGGTCTGGATAATAAAACAAATAGACAAAAGGCGCCGAGCCTGGTTCTGGACCGGTGACGACATCTGCTCCGGTGGAAAGTGTTGGGTGAGCTGGCGAACAGTGTGTCGCCCAAAAAAGTTTGGCGGTCTAGGGGTTCTGTGTTTGGAGCGGTTCAGTCGTGCTCTCCGCCTTCGATGGCTATGGCACCAATGGAAATCACCAGAAAAACAATGGAATGGAATGCCGCTCCCGACAACTGAGAAAGACCACCATTTCTTCCGTGCATCCACTTCGATAATTATGGGAGAGGGCGACAAGGCAAATTTCTGGAAGGATAGGTGGCTTGGGCCGAGGTCTCTGCAAGAGTTGGCGCCGGAGCTTTTCCAGATTGCGGTAGCGTAAAATCGCCGCGGTCGCGGGGCGCAACTTCAAGCAGAACATGGATAATGGATCTACGTAAGAAAATCACCATAAACCTTATTTGTGACTTTGTAAAGATCTATACCATGGTTAATCAAGCCTCGCTAACCCATGGCATACCAGATGATATAGTTTGGAAATGGACAGCGTCAGGAAACTTTTCAACCAAATCAGCATATGAAATGCAATTCTTCGGAGCAACGGAGCCCCCCTTTCCAAAACTTTTTGGCGATCCGGCACCGCAAAAGTGTAAAATCTTTGCATGGATTCTCGCTCAGCATCGTCTACCGACAGCCGATGTTCTAACAGCTCGTCATATGCAAAATAACAATTGGTGTCCTCTTTGCACAAATAACTTTGAGACAGCTATGCACCTTTTTGTAGACTGTCTGTATACTAGACAAGTTTGGACGCTAGTGGCTACTTGGATCAGGCGACAAAATCTTTTACCACCACAATGGACAACGCATGTGCGGATAGTGGGTTGGTGGATTGATCTTTCACTCGGGCGTAAGTAATTGCAGGAAAGGCCAAGCCTCCCTTATTCTTCTCACGTTGTGGCATATTTGGAAAGAAAGAAATAGACGCATTTTTCAGCATCTCAGACAGCCTCCAATTGGTTTACTGGCCATTATTAAGGAGGAAGCCCGGGCATGGGCGGTCAGTGGGGCGATCAAGCTTCAAGCCTGTTTGCCGGAGGGGGAGGCGACCCAGCCTTTGCATGAGCTTTAAAACCTGGTGGTGACCGGCGTAGGAGCTTTTATTTTGCTTGTCTTCTTCTTCTTCTTTGGTTCTTTGTCCTTTTTTGTTTTTGGTTTCTGTGATCCTTTTTGTTACATTTTTCGCTCTTTAATGCAATAGCGGCACTCTTGCCGTTTCTTCGAAAAAAAAAATCCTTCCCTACAAATTTCGAAAACTTTTTCGAGTTTTGTCGAAGTTCTTCTTGTTTTCCCCAAAAATTCCTCTTGGTCTACGACTACATGCCCAACGGAAGTTTCGCCGGTTACTTATATAAAAAAGGCAGATCAAGCCTAGACTGGGACCGAAGGTTTCGCATCATCAAAGGCATTGCATCCGGCCTCTTCTACCTCCACGAGGATTGGGAGCAGGTCGTCATCCATCGAGACATCAAGACGAGCAACGTGCTTCTTGACACTGAGATGAACGAAAGGCTTGGTGATTTCGGCCTTGCTAGGCTGCATGATCATGGAGCCGACGCCCACACCACACACGTGGCAGGTACATGGGGGTACATCGCTCCTGAGCTGGCCTGGCTTGGCAAGGCAACCAAGGCAACCGATGTGTTTGCATTCGGTATGTTGATGATGGAGGTCGCCTGTGGAAGGCGGCCGATTGGGGCGACTGCTTCTGGGGAGCCTCTTGTTCTGGCAGATGGGGTGCTTGCCGCATGGCGAGGTGGTTCCATCTTGGACGCCATAGACCCAAGACTGGACGGCGATTACGTCGCAGAGGAGGCAGAGACAGTATTGAAGCTTGCTCTGCTATCTTCAGATTCGTCACCAAACGCGAGGCCTTGCATGCGCCTCGTCACGCAGTACCTAGAACGGGACGCACCACTCCCAGACTTCCAACCAAGCACTCATGTGAGTCCGGATGAAATGCATGAACAGCATGTCATGTCATGCCCAGCAACTAATATGACCGATCTTTCCAAAGGAAGGTGATGATACTGCTGCGTGCTGCTTACTACTACTTATTAGTCATAATAAAGGCGTGTATGATTTTTTTTCATATCCCCTGTGCTCAATGTTCAGCAGACTATCATGCTATGCTAGGCATTCTATAGTTGTCCTACTGTACTGCCCCCATGTGATGTGCTCTGACTCCGAGGCAGACTTCTACACTTGGTCGTGTGTATCTTTCTATGATCGTATTGACTTTCTGTCTATGAAGCTACTTTTAAGGGTCTCAAGTTTTATGTTAAGAATGCAAATGTGGGCAGCAGTCTGTATGTCCGCCTGAATGACCAATTGAGATTATTTATACACGCATGTACTGGGGGGCATGCATCAAACGTATATGCAACAGGCCTATAAATCTCATATTACCTAGGGCCTTGCCATGGCATTCTTGGTGGAAGATGGACTTGGGAAGCTAGCGGAGTCTCTGGGACAGCCGTGCCGACCTGCCATTCTGCTGAAAAGAAAATAACCATATTCATTCCAAAATCTAGCAAGTTTTGGTCATTTTGTTTGCCTTCTGCGGATTACTCAGGAGTCAGGACATGTATGATCTTCCATTTATTAGCACAGTGTAGTTGTCTATGTTTGATTTAGTAAGGAATATTTTCAATGTTTTCGGGATCCTTTATTTAGTAAGGAACACGTTCAATATTATTCAGATCAAGAAACAAAGAGTGTTACTTGCCAGAATTCAGATCAATAGAAACACCGCAGATTAGCACAAGCTGAATTAGCGCTCGGCGGCCCACCTTGACTCACCAACTGCTGCAGATACAGATCATCCGCACATTGATGAAAATCTGAATTTCTGCATTTCTGAATCTTCTATGGTTCGGTTCATCAACATCTACTCATCTTAGCTGTCCATTGTGATCAACTATCTACTCATCAAGTCATGCAGCTTCATTGAGAATGAGGGCTTTGTATCAACATCACCTCATCTTTAACAAAGTAATTAGACACAGCATATACAGATCATCGACCTCATCAAACATTTTTTTATAACCACATTGCCATTCAATCCAAATCAATTCAATTCAATTCCTGGTGGAGGATGCAGAGTAGAGTTACCCAGCTCCGGCCGACCCACCACCCGGCAAGAATTTAAAAGAGGAAAGCAGCGGCCTATATTTGTAGTAAAAAAATCAGCGAACTTTCCTGTATTGTGCATCATAGATGGTTCTGTTCGGCTCTGCTTGACACCATCCACTCTGCACAATCAAGCAGGCAGCCCCAAAATTTCTCACTGAGGCAGGTGTGGGTGGACTACGACAGCGAGCACACCAAGCTGAATGTCACGATAGCGCTCTACATGATGATGAATAACAAACCCAGGTAGCCACTGCTATCAATTACATACGATTTCTCTCTCATTTTGCCGAACACGGCGATATATGCCGGGTTTTCCTCAGCAAGTGGCGTGCATGAGAGCAGGCATTACATTCTTGGTTGGAGCTTCAAGCTGAACGGAGAAGCTTGTGATGCCCCGTGTTATTACCCTAAGGATAATCACACTTAGACATATGGATTATTATTTGTTTGCTCAGTAGAACACTGCTTCAACGAATAGTAAGCTTTTACTAGAGTTAGCAAAACAGAACAATAAGATAGAAACTGCTCTTTATTACAACAGTAGCCACACAAGACTAATGTTCTGAATATAATTATTTAATTACAAAAGGAACAATAGCCACATAAGACTAAGGTTCTGAATATAATTATTTAATTACAAAAGGGGGTAGTACATTCCCCACGCTTGCCTGCTAGGTCCCTTCATCAGTCTACTCGTCCCACGAGTCAAATAGGACGTCCACTTCGCCCTGCTCCTCGCGGCTAGTGCCCTCATCACCGGTGGCCTCCTCGGTACCTGCAACTCTCTCATCCCACTCGGGATAACTCCTGGTCGCACTAGGGTCTAAGTAAAGGGGGAAGATAGTAAGGGTGAGTACTAGTGTACTCAACAAGCATTAATAGCAAAAATACACCTGGTGACTCTACCTTTAGTCCTTATCAAATTCCTAACTCCTCTCCTATTCTGAAAATAGTCATAAAAATTTAGGTTAAAATTTTAATTCTGAAAAGACTACTTGTCACTCCGAGAGAAGGATAGACCCCTGATGGTTCCCATAGACTCCAATCCAAGAGACGAGCATGAATTCATGATTTTGTTTAGCACTGCGCAAGCTTGTACCACTTTACCCATAGTTATTCTGAGCTCTAAATTAACCAGGTCCCCAGCATTTCCTTTGATGCGGGTTCGAGTTCAGAATACAGAACGTTTTCCAAATTACATTATTAAGACTCCACCCATTACCTTCCGTTGGTGTTGATTTAGTCACGGTGCTGACCTCGTCATCCACCGAGTTCCAGTAATGTTGGTTGAGGCAGCTCTTGTCCGTGCCCAACACTCTACCTTGGGACAGCTCACTTCCGTGTCCAACACTCCAACGTGACCCGTTGTGGAGAACATAGTTACGTAACAAGGTAACCTTTTCTGTTCGCCAAAACGGAAAAATAGTTGGCACTGAATTTACGGCCTCAAATCCGAGTAAGAGTTTTATTTGTCCTTATATTATAACTATATGTAAAAGGGGCCCACCTCTTACCTCTTCATCAGCGTCGCGTTCCCCTGCCCGGGCCCCTTTTACCAACCTAGTAGTTCTCATTTCTTCCTTACCTTCATCTCATTTCTTATCTTCCCAATTTCATCTTAATCAGATTTAATTTTGAGAAATAGTTTTGATGCAATATATATATGATAGAGCAATATACGGTTTATATTTAATATAGCTATATTCATGCTCAGGAGAGTAGCTTGCCTTCGCCGTTGTAGTAAAAAGCGGCGTCGACGTACTCTGGATCGACGAATCCTGCCTGCGTCGGATCGACTTCTACAATTATACGGCAGACGCAAATAATACGTAAACAAATACTTAGTGACTTTTTGGTATTAATATACGTACATAAGTTAGTGGATTTTATTTTGTCAGCCGATTTTATTTTAATAACATTTTTTGGATCCCTCGTTAAGTTAGCACTCCTCAACTGCGGTTGATTTACGGTCTACTGGCTCTAGGATTGAAATTGTCGAAACCCGCGTTTCAAGGTACGAAGATAATATACTATTCATACTCGCATGTTATTAAGTGTAACAAATTTTATTCGCACACATACACCTAATTGATTTTATTTAAGTGCGAACGCGTTTATTTAATTCTCTAAATAAACTCTAGGCTGTTTATTTTCATTATTTTATTACGATTAAATTATCTATAATGCAACATTGTATTTGTGTAACCCAGTGATTTTTATCGGGGCTTAATTTCTATAAATATTCTCAGATTAGTTCTATGCATTTTTTTCATTTTTATTTTCTACCGGTGTGTCTACGGTTATCTAAACGTACGCGGTTTTAACGTACGTAAATAACCAACTAACGGTACTCGCATGCAACTAGAGTTATTTACTTTTACGCATGCAAATAAACCTAATTGGTTTTATTCGTGTGCGTACGAATCTTTTTGCTTTTCTAAATAAACTCAGTGTTGTTTAATTTAATTAAACTATCACAATTAAATTATTTCTAACGCCTCAGGCTATCTATTTATTTTAGCGGTTTACTCTGGTAATTAATTTATTTTAAAAGTCTCGGATTTATTATTTTACACTTTTTCCTATTTTGATTTTAAACAGGTCTATCTGCTATTATTTATCTATACGCCAATTACACATATTTAGTTGATTTAATACTGATATAGTACCGGACGTTTACTTCTGTTGCTAATTTATTACTACTAATTCCCCCTATATTAGCTTGCTACCTAATTTCCCCCTTACTTTCTTAATCTCTCATTACTACCTAATCCTATTTCTCACCTATTCTCCTTATTCTCTCTCCAACCTTATCCTATTCGGCTGAGCACCCAGCCACTTCCCCATTCCATTCCATTGCTTCTTCTTCCTTCTCAACCCTTGGCCATGGTCCTGAGGAGTAGCGAGGCGAGCGAAGACGCGGCCAGAGACGATGAAGATGACGCCTGATCCGGGCAGAACGAGCTCGATCTGGCCATGGATGACCACGTCGAGCTGCCGTTGCCATCTGGAGGAAGACGCGCAAAACACCTCTCAATGGCACAGGGAGGGCCGGTGTGCATTCTCTTGGTCCATGAACTGTCGTTTGCAGGTCTGACCTTGTAGTCCACGTCGGCACTAGTGATTAGGGTGGGATCTGCTGCGCTCTGGTTGCCCACGCATCACGGAACTTCCGAATTAATTTTGGGACCCAGATTCTTGACCCTCCCGGCTTTTGATTGCAGCCTCCCGTACTGCTGGTTACTACACCTCAGGGCTCAGGGCTCAGGCTCAGATGGCGTGTTTCAGCCGGCCCTTGAGCCTTGTCAGTAGAAAACCGATGCAGTTCCGTGTGTGCCAGAGAAGAAGGCTGGTCTTGCCCATGCATCACGGAACTGAGACTGAGAGTCACTCTAGAAGAACCAGGAATCCATTGGTCGGCCAGCTGGCCTTAATTATCTAGCTAGCTATGCATCCTTACGGGATCTGCAGATCGAGGAAATTAAGCAGCTGGCCTTGATTATCTAGTTAGCTATGCATCCTTGCTTCCTGCACCTGTATGTTATCCTCCTCCTCCTCCTCCTCCTTCCGGCTAGGGCTGCCCGTGCTGGCGGCTTCATCTACGATGGCTTCATCTACGACAATCTTCTAACCATGGACGGTGTAGCTTCAGTCACAGATGGTCTCCTGAGGCTAACCAACGGGCAGAGTCATTCAAAAGGTCATGTTTTCTACACTTACCCGATAACCAATTTCTCCTCAAATGGCTCCGCAGCATCTTTCTCCACAACGTTTGTCTTCGCCATCAACAGTGCGAACCCTGACTTGAGCGGCCATGGTTTTGCCTTTGTGCTTTCTCCCACCAAGGATTTTTTTAACGCCCTGTCTTCTCAGTACTTGGGCCTTTTCAATGAGTCGAATTATGGCGACGAGTCAAATCATCTCCTAGCTATCGAGTTTGACACCGATCAAAACGAAGAGTTCGAAGACATCAACGATAACCACATTGGGATTGATGTGAACAGCTTGGCATCCATAAACTCCTATACTGCTGGTTACTACACCTCTGATGGTGTGTTTCAGAACTTGAGCCTTATCAGTAGAAAACCGATACAGGCGTGGGTGGACTACGACAGCGAGCACACCAAGCTGAATGTCACGATAGCGCCCTACATGATGATGAATAACAAACCCAGGAAGCCACTGCTATCAATTACATACAATCTGTCCTCCATTTTGCCGAACACGGCGATATATGCCGGGTTTTCCTCATCCACTGCCAAGGTTCTGAGCAGGCATTACATTCTTGGTTGGAGCTTCAAGCTGAACGGAGAAGCTGAACCACTAAATTACTCCGCCCTATCTTTGAAGACCATCCAAGACCTTGCACAGCAAGTTGACAGTCGCAAGCCAGTAATACTGCGTGCAGTTCTCTTACCAACTCTTACTCTGATCGCCATACTTGTCCTTGCCCTTGTTGTTAAGGTCCATATATATATGAAGAGGCGGTCAAAGGCAAGAAAGCATAAACATGCAGAGTGGGAAATTGAGCTTGGGCCACCTTCCTTCAAGTATAAAGATCTAGTCGCCGCCACCAATGGATTCAAGGACAAGATGCTCCTCGGTAGAGGAGGCTTTGGGAGGGTCTACAAGGGAGTGATGCCCCTCTCCAAGCAGGTTGTCGCGATCAAGCGTGTCTCGCCAGAATCAAAGCAGGGGATGAAGGAGTTCGTAGCTGAGATTGCCATCCTTGGTCGTGTCCGTCACCGCAACCTTGTGCAGCTGCTTGGTTATTGTCGCTACAACAAAGAACTCCTCTTGGTCTACGACTACATGCCCAACGGAAGCCTCGATGGTTACTTATATAGCCAAGGCAGATCAAGCCTAGACTGGGACCGAAGGTTTCGCATCATCAAAGGCATCGCATCCGGCCTCTTCTACCTCCACGAGGATTGGGAGCAGGTCGTCATCCATCGAGACATCAAGACAAGCAACGTGCTTCTTGACACTGAGATGAACGGAAGGCTTGGTGATTTCGGCCTTGCTAGACTGCACGATCATGGAGCCGACGCCCACACCACACACGTGGCAGGGACATGGGGGTACATGGCTCCTGAGCTGGCCCGGCTTGGCAAGGCAACCAAGGCAACCGATGTGTTTGCATTCGGTGTGGTGATGATGGAGGTCGCCTGTGGAAGGCGGCCGATCAGGGCGACTGCTTCTGGGGAGCCTCTTGTTCTAGCAGACTGGGTGCTTGCCGCATGGCGAGGTGGTTCCATCTTGGACGCCATGGACGAAAGATTGGACGGCGATTACGTCGCAGAGGAGTCAGAGACAGTACTGAAGCTTGCTCTGCTATCTTCACATTCGTCACCAAACGCGAGGCCTTGCATCCGCCTCGTCATGCAGTACCTAGAACGGGACGCACCACTCCCAGACTTCCAACCAAGTTTGCTGAGCACTCATGTGAGTCCGGATGAAATGCATGATCAGCATGTCATGTCATGCCCATCAACTAATATAACCGATCTTTCCAAAGGAAGGTGATACTGCTGTGTGCTGCTTACGACTACTTATTAGTCATGATAAAGCGTACGTGTAAGATTTTTTTTCAGCAGCCTGTCATTCTATGCTATGCTAGGCATTCTATAGTACCCTTGTTGTTAAGGTCCATGTGATGTGCTCTGACTCTGAGGCAGACTTTTACACTTGGCCGTGTGTATCTTTCTATGATCTTATTGACTTTCTGTCTATGAAGCTACTTCTAAGGGTCTCAAGTTTTATGTTAAGAATGCAAATGTGGGCAGCAGTCTGTATGTTCGCCTGAACATTTCTCAATTGAGATTACCCTGGGCGCGAGAACAAGCAGTCTGCGTATTAGAGTATGTATTATCGGGAAGCAACAGTTGTTAGGTAATGGCTACGGGAAATAACAGTTAATTGAATAGAGTGATGAAACGCATGAAGGTGGGAACTCTGGAACTGGAAACCCGATTGATGATTGTGTAGGGCATTCGAAAATTTTTCTTGGAGGGCTGCTCAGGAGCTGAAGGCGGCTCTCTCTCCACACCCCCCACCCCCCGCCATGTGCCACTCCGACGGCGGCGGCCACCTTCTGTTAGCTAAAATCCCACCCGGTGCTCCACCCCAGCGGCGGCAGCGGCGGCCACCTGCTCAGCGCCGATGAGGAAGATGATGCAGCTAGATTCCCTAGATGCCGGTTAGCCCGTGGGATTCTGAGGAATCGGACCTGAAATACAGGAACGGATCTACCGTTCGGAAGATGACTCACAAATGGCTCCCAGCTAAGTAACAACCCCACGATTCCCTCATGATCACTTAGTGCTTAGGTTTGTTCAGGTTGCCTTGTGTCTCTTGTGTTTTTTTCGCCGTGTCTTGCTTGAGTTTTTCTTCTGTTTTCTTCTCGTCTTCGTTTTCGCCGGCCGTCTGCTCCTTGTCACCCATGCTTTCTCCTTCTTCTTCTTGGCCCCCTCTCCACGCCGGGGGGGGGGGGGGAGGCTCATAGCTTGTTACACGTCGAGCCTTCAGCTCAAGGCTTCGCCTTTGAGTCCTCAATGCTAGCCAAGTACTTCTCCGCGACCTGTGATCCGATCAATCCTTTTGGTCGCTCTCCAGGCCACCTTCTTGCCACTGTAGTTTCCCCTAGAATTACCATCTCTACTCAGAGGCTAGCCAGCATGCTCACCTCCCGATTCGGCGGTTCCCCTTCAGCTTTTGCAGTCAAACAACTTCGAGCGGGATTCTTCACTTTCCAAGTTGCTTCCACTGACATAGCTTCGGAAATTGCACTAAGGGGTTGGTTGAATTCGGGCTGCATCCAGATTGCTCTCAGCCTGAAAAGAGATAATGGACAAACCTTGTCAGCGGTTTTTCAGCCCCAATTGTCAAGTCTAACGGATAAAGCTGTTCAGAAGGGACAAACTTACACTGCCAAAATTGAATCTCAACGATCTCTTACCAACAAGTCAGCCTTCCGGATTGGGAGCACCCGTTGCTCGGTCGGATCAGCAGAGATCAAGCAAGGATACACGACCAATCAGAGCAGGATTGCAGATATGATTTCACAAAGGAAAGAGAGAGGGGCGTATATTATCAGGCAGCGCGCCTCTGCCAAAGCCTCTTAGGTTATGATGGTCCCTCGGGACTCTGAATTGCAGAATGCACAAGTTAGCCAGCCGGAAATCCAACCCACCAACTTTTCGCGCGTTCTTCAGGATTCAACGTCCTATAAAACTGCTCTTCTGTCCAAGCCGACCTTTCCATCGCAGCCAAAGCCTTCCTTGTGTGTCTTCCCTTACAAACCGAAAGACCTACACAAAAGATGTTTCCGTTGTCTTTCTTATTCCCACTTCATAGCTCTCTGTCGAGATCCGGTGGTCTGCTGGTATTGTAGAACCAGTGATCACCTAAAGAGGAACTGCCCTTTGGTTTCACTGTCTGAGTCCACAGCCAAAAATCCAACCTTGCCAACCACCGTCGCCTCAATGGAACCTGCAATACTAGGCCGCCCTGTGTCTCTTGACGTTCATTGCCCACCAGCTAGAAACCCTAATTCTCTCGTCACAGCGATCACGGTAGAGCCTGCTGCTCCTTCCATTGTACCTTGGCTCCGCCGTATCTTCCATACTTGCTTGGATAACCCCCAGGTCCGTTTCGCGGCTAGAGGAGTTGGCCACATCTTTGCTGTGTTCCTCCGTCCTGAGGACCAGGCGCGTGCACTCAGTTGCAGTCCGCTGAGGGTGGAAGGGCGTGTGGTCTCCTTTTTCCCATCAACTAATATAACCGATCTTTCCAAAGGAAGGTGATACTGCTGTGTGCTGCTTACTACCACTTATTAGTCATAATAAAGGCTTAATGTTCAGTAGCCTGCCATGCTATGCTATGCATTCTATAGTTGCCCTAGTGCTCCCATGTGATGTGCTCTGACTCCGAGGCAGACTTTTACAGTTGGTCGTGTGTATCTTTCTATTATCTTTATTCACTTTTCTGTCTATGAAGCTAGTTCTAAGGGTCTCAAGTTTTATGTTAAGAATGCAAATGTGGGCAGTAGTCTATATGTTCGCCTGAACCTTTCCCCATTCTATAGATTATTTATACACGCATGTACTGGGGGCATGCACCAAACGTATATGCAACAGGCCTATAAATCTCATACTACCTAGGGCCTTGCCATGGCATTCTTGGTGGAAGATGGACTTGGGAAGCTAGCGGAGTCTATGGGATAGCCGCGCCGACCTGCCATTCTGCTGAAAAGCAAATAACCATATGCATATTCCAAAATCTAGCGAGTTTTGGTCATTTTGCTTGCCTTCTGCGGATTACTCAGGACATGTATCGTAGGATCGTTGATGAGGGGTGAATGATTGTGGAAGATTTTAAAACTCTACCTCTCTAAACAACTAGTGCTATTTCTTTTTAATTCACACCTCGCAACACACGGTGAAAAGAAATACACAGGAAGAAAGACTGCCAGCCAAAACGACTCGGCAGAGTGCTCGCCCGATCGAAAAGAAATCACGCTCGGCAAGACTCGCTCGACAGAGCGTTCGGCAGAGATGCTGTGAGATTTGATTTGAAGCTGGTCGAAGAAACGCACGCACGCATACGCCACAAGATGCATGCACGCCTACGCTACCAGAACCTAGACCATGCACTGGAACTCACGGAAAAAGGACGACTAGAAGATGCACTCACGTGAAAAGAGGATGACTAGAAGATGCAATCTCACATCAAGCACGAGCAAAAAAGCTGCAACAACAAATCTGAAAAAACCAAGCCACTACAGGGCCGTTTGGTTCGGCTTCGGCTTCCGGCTTTCGGCTGAGAAAGCCGGAAGCCAAACCAAACGGCCGGCTTTTCGAAGTGGCTTTTTCTGAAGCCGCTTTCTTATTGAACGTCCCGAAGCCGGAAGCGAGAAGCCGCCCGCGAGGCGCTTCCGCCGCTTCCCGCAGCCGTCATTACCAAATTGCCCCTAAAGTTCAGGGTAATTTACTCGCCAATTGCCATCGCACAAAAACCCCACCCCTTCCTCCCCTCGCGCCCGAAACCCTAACCCTCCCCCCGTGGCCTCAGCTCCTTCCTCCCACGCCCGCTTCGTCCTCCTCCCCAAGCGCCCTCGAGCCCCACCTCTTCCTCCTCCCCACCGACGCCGCCCCTCCCTCCTCCCCATGCGGCGCCGCCCCTCCTCCTCCTCCTCCCCGACCCGCACCTCCTCCCCGAGCCCCTATCGCCCCCAAGCGCCCCCAAGCCCCTCCTCTTCCTCCTCCCCGCCGGTGCCGCCCCTCCCTTCTCCTCCCCACGTGGCCGAGCCCCTCCTCCCCACGCGGCCTCCTCCCCGGCGCACCTCCTCCTCGTGAGATCCAGATCTAGATCTCACGCCCGCCCGCCTCCTCTTCGTCCTCCCCGGCTCCATCCTCCCCGCCCGCCTCCTCCTCGTCCTCCCCCGGCTCTATCCTCCCCGCCGGCCTCCTCCCCGGCGCCCTCCTCCACGGCGCACCTCCCTCCTCGTCGGCGACCTCCCCTTCGGATGCTACGAGTCTTCCTCTGTGCAGGTAGTACCCCCACATGTGTCTCTCTAATCCTCCTCTCCTCCCCTGTCGCCATCCTCTCTTGTCCTCCTCCCATCTCCGGTGCCGGCACCGTCCAAGTCCCTCTCCTCCCTGGCTCCCTCCTCCCGAGCCACCACCGTCTCCTCCCTCCACCTCCCGAGCCACTACCGCCTCCTCCCTCCACTTCCTGAACCACTGCCGCCTCCTCCATCCACCTCCCGAGCCAGCGCCGCCCTCCCCCTCCTCCTCCCTTGTGCGCCGTTGCCGGCTGGAACAATTCAGGCATTCACACTAGGGATTTGCATTGCACACTGGAACAATTCAGGCATTCAATTGCTAGTTGCACCAGTGGCAAATTGTCCAAATGAATGAAAGAATTCAGTTCGTCCATGTTTTGTTCATCCATTTTTTGCTATGTAGAATTGATGTTTTTTTTTGTAAATTTGCTAGTACCAGCAATGCACTGGTACCAATATGTGTCATTTGGTTGAACAAAAATGGGTATCGATACATGGTTATCATCTGAATTTCACAATATCTCACATTCAAGAAACCAAAAGAATCACATGGACCATAAGTAGTGATGAAAAATAGAACCCATATCACTCTCTTATTGAATTTTCTATTTTTCTTCTGCATTTATATAGGATTGATAATATCTGCTGAAACTCGTATTCTTCTGACAGGCTAATGTAACACAATTATGCAAGTAGTGCTACATTGATTCATGTTGTTTGTTAACTTCATTACTCATATATAGTGGCAGTTTGACACATTAGCTATATGATAAGTTCCTAACTGCATTGTTCAATGATTTGCATTGTTTAAAGAAGTAATTTAGCATTATACTGGGACAACTAATTTAGTTGAATTGTTTAACAAATTCGGCATTATATGATGTGATACTTCTTTTGTCTCCTCAACTGATGTTTGAGCTTGTGTTTATACTGGGACAATGAATTTAGCATATGGTTATGTGGCTAACTAATTTAGAATTTACTGGAAACATGTATATATGCACATTATTTCAAACACCTTGATCCAAATACCTTGATCTGGTGCTTGTGGTGGATGAATTACATTCTGACAATGATCAAGTGCTTGTGGTGGAGATTATGTTTATTGTTTTCTGATGGCTTGTTATTATCATGAAGATTGAATGATGGATTGATAGGTCAATAGTTATTACTCACTCAAATTGTTCTGTAGTATGTTCCCATCTGTCTCCATATATTCTTTCAAATTGTTCTGTAGTATGTTCCCATCTGTAAGTACTTGATGTTGTTTCATTAAGACATTAACAGACTTAAACAAAGTGCCTAACACTACCGATGCCGGTCCCAAGCCCGGAAAAAAGTGGAGGGGACATTAATTGTTTGTACTAATTATTTGTTGTAATAATTATTTATGTAACAATTGTTGTAATAAATGTTTACTGTAATAATTGTCGTTAATTACGCTAATCCTCGATTCACATGGTGGAGAAATTCGTGCAACATGCTTCAATTCGGTGCTTGATCAGTTTTATGACCTAATTGAGGTTGGTAAGGTGTAATTGATATCTAGAGGATCAGTGAAACTTGCTCAGAAGTAGTTTATAATTATATCCATCAATGTATGTTCATCTTATTGTCAATGCCTCGTCAATTGCATTAGTCGTCGTCAATTGTCGTTAAATATTGTTAAATATCATCAAATGTCATTAAATATTGTTAAATGTCGTTAAATGTCGTCAAATATAGTCAAATGTCATGGTAATGTCATTAAATATAGTTAAATATTGTTAAATATCGTCAAATATCGTCAATTATCGTCGTTAAATGTTGTTAATTGCGTTAAACGATATCAAACAAGCTATTATTGTCCTCAGGGGCATTTCAGACATTTCACATCTCGGAAGTCAACAACCACCTATCTAGAAGCGAACGACCAAACACAAAATCGAAAAAGCCCAGTAGCTCAAATTTCACAAAACGAAAGCCTTGCGGCATAGCCTAAGCGGCTTTTGAAAAGCACAAAAAAACAAACAGGCCCACAAGCTCGTCTAGCTTCTACAGCCCCAGCCCTCCTTTTTTTCTGTCTACAGAACACCCTGCATCCACAGCCGCCAGCCTCGGTCCTCTCACGTGAAGTCTTATCACACCTAAATAGAACTGACTAGGATTTCTATACGTGTTTTTCACGTACACGTATAGCCGCCGCCACTTTTTGTCGAGGAGCTCTCGGCCCTAAAACACACACCCCTACATATATAGTCATAGAACTCTAGTCTGTGACACGCATGGTCACCTAAACACCTATGTACGGTCCAATAGTCTTAGGGCCCAATACGTAGGCTTTTACATCAGATTACACAACTAATTTTAGACACCCCAAAATTGTCACATGTCGTAGCCTCCGAACCACACCTCCGTAGCTCCAACACGCATCATCCATCTTTGATTTCCATATGCCCCAACTCGAGTTCGACCGTCTCCTCCAGCATCCTCGACCCTCTGGACCATGACTTCGCACCAAGCCATCTCCCGGTCACCGCCGTAGACCACGATCGCTTCCGAGTTACCCTGCACATGCAAAGACCAAAACAACATATTTTCCCGGCACAAGTTCTTCCCAACTTGACCGATATAAGTCCACACGCACCACACGCCTAAAATAACATCAGTACCCAACATTGTCAATTATTCATCAACTAAAATATACTAGACCTAGCCACATGGTCTAACATGTATGATCTTCCATTTGTTAGCACAGTCTAGTTGTCTATGTTTGATTTAGTAAGGAATATTTTCAATGTTTTCAAGATCCTTGATTTAGTAAGGAACACATTCAATATTATTCAGATCAAGAAACAAAGAGTGCTACTTGCTGAATTTAGATCAATAGATTAGCACAAGTGAATTAGCGCCAATGCCCCCTGACTCCCCAAGCTGCTGCGATCTGGTCATCCACACATTGATGAAAATCTGAATTTCGCATTTCGAATCTGCTATGGTTCGGTTCATCAACTTGTACTCATCTTAGCTGTCCATTGTGATCAACTACCTACTCATCAAGTCATGCAGCTTCATTGAGAATGAGAGCTTTGTATCAACATCACCTCATCTTTAACAAAGTAATTAGACACAGCATATACACATCATCGAACTCATCAGACATTTTTTTTATAACCACATTGCCATTCAATCCAAATCAAATCAATTCAATTCAATTCCCGGTGGAGTAGAGTTACCCAACTCCGGCCGACCCACCACCAGGCAAGAATTTAAAAGGACGAAGGGTCTGTTTGGTTTACGACCACAAGTGGCCATACCAAAATTTTGATAATTCCAAAACCTGAGCAAAAAAATGTTGTTTGGATCGTAGCCGTACCAATTCACGAGTAATGCTGAAATTGATGTGTTTGGATTGTAACCATACTAAATTTTGCTTTTTTGCCCCGCATGACACATGGGTCCCGTATGACATATATTCTTTTTTGCCCCAAAATATACCAACAGTGATCTTGTTTTATTGATAAAATAACAAGGCACACAACAGTTCAAACGGATCACAAATCGGATACTCGGTTTAGGAAATATGATCATTTGGAACTTACTAATCAAACTTATCTTACAATTAATGCATCACTGTGCTGCTAAACCAAACATTTGGGGCCGGATTTTGGAACCAAAATTCTGCCAAAGAAATGGCTAGGCAAAGCTTTGCACTACCAAATATTTTTGGGCAAAACCAAATTTTGGCATTAAACCAAATGATGTCCAAATTTTATAGGTATTACCAAAATTTGGTTTGGTTTATTTGGAATGCAATCCAAACAGCCCCGAAAGCAGCGGCCTATATTTGCTGTAAAAAAATCAGCGAACTTGCTTGCATTGTGGATCTAGATTGTTCTGTTCGGCTCTGCTTGACACCATCCACTCTGGACAATCAAGCAAGCAGCCCCAATATTTCTCACTGATGCATGCAACAGTGAAAACGGCAGGAAAGCGTCCATGTATAGCTCTAGCCTTACCAAAGGTTAAACATAATCATAATAAAAGATGAACATGTGCTTAATTTCGCATAAACGGAAGTAACTAAAAGACGAACATTTTTAGTTAGTTTTGGCAACATTGGTGGCATAGCCTGCAAGATTGGAGCACTTGGAACACCTGCAGATCATAGATGAAAGATGGTACTTCTAAAGTATAAGAAACACTGTGTATGTGACAAGGAAGCCTGATGGAACATTTGCAGGACATGAGCACAAACGCAGAGGCTGGAATGCATATCCGTCAGGTCTACGTGAAAAGTGAAACATAAATTGTTGGACCGGAACTATGATTAGGGGGTGAATAGGAGTACTACTTTTTTTCAACTCCAACCGATTTCAATTTCTTCTTCTTCTTCTTCTTCTCAGTAACTATAGAAGCTATGAAGATCAGAACCACAAGCACAACGGAAGTCTTACGTTAAAACCGACGACCCCAAGGCAAAACACCTCTCAATGGCACAGGGCCGCTCTGACCGACAGGGATGGCCGGTTTGACCGAGCTCCAGCTGGTCTGACCACCAAGGGTGGTCGGTTTGACCGCCTGTAGCCTAGGAGCAACCCGCAAAGATCAGTAATCAACCTAACTTTCTACTCCATGATTAGAATCCCCTAAAACTTCAACCATAGCTTATCAAAAAGGTCAAAAACCTATGCCAATCAATGATCGGGACGATCGAGACCAAGGTTCCACGAATTTGTAGGATGAGATTAAGAGGGCACAAGAACCGAGGAAATTCAAACTTTGATCCAAAAGCTTCTTCGTGGGTGGATGATGGTTACGATGATCTTTTACATGGATTCTTACACGTCCCAGCAAGCTAGATCACAATAAGAATGCCAAGAAAACCAAAGGAACATACAAAATCCCAAAAGTCGTCAAACAGAGAGCAAGAATAAGAGAACTCATCGTAGAGGAAATCTTGCTTTGATTGATTCAAGATATTGTTGGTTTACAACCACTCCACCATGAAGGACAAACTCTCAACACTTAAGCACTCAATCAATCAATCTTCCTCAAACCCTAGCCTCCTCTACTCCACTTTCCCAAAATCACAAATTAGAGTTTATATTTGGGAAGGCTCAAGAGATGTAAATCCTGTACCTCACCCTTTTATAGTAGAGACTAGGTTAAGAGAGAAAATCTTATCGGTCACTCGTTAAGTCCATACAAATAGTTCTACACTCACGCCTAGCCTCCTTTACTCCATGGTTTTTTTTGTGCCTGTTATAGTGGAATAAGAATCTAAGATGGAGCTTCCATGTGGGGTAACACCTTGTCATACTAGTAGCGTGACGGGGGGAGGGGGCGCTAAAGATCTCGAGTTTCCTGTAGGCTCTATCTCACCTTTGCCACCTTACCATGTGTCTCTTACCGCTGGGCCCGGTTAATTGGAACGGAAATTTGTTGAAAGTGTAGTACTTTTTCGATGGGTATGACAAAGAATGTGTATTTTGTGAAAACTTTCCTTAAAAGTGCACTCTTGCGATTATTTTGCTAATATCAAAGTATGTGATACATGCATGTGAGCGAATTAATATCATGCTTCTTCCTAATACCAAGATGCAATGGTTTTTTTTCCCAAACGGATGACAGGAGATCTGCCGTCCATTAAGAGTTTACAACACCTATACTAGATGGACACACCAAGTAGGTGCAGATATTAATTGAAGTATGCATACATACATTTACGTATCTGTTTCAATATATTTATCCACTAAGAAAATATAGAGTATAATTATGGCATTTTTTTTTCACTCTCTATCCCTACTTAAATGTTTTGGAAGAGGTTAAGTGGTTGTGGTTTGCAATTTAATGGAGGTAAGTAGGGTCATTTCTCATTAAGTATTTCTTAGATTTGGTGCCTCCTTGGCATGTATGTTGAGGTTAAGTGGTTTGGAATTTGATATTCTTGTGTGAAACTTCATCATATTTTAGGATATTTGAATTCGACCGAATTGAGTAAGTATCCGATTTGTATTCGTTGTAACAATCTATTCGTATTCGTACTTGTATTCAAGCATATTCGTATGTATTTAAAAAATACGAATACGAATATAGTATGACCACTGTTTAATTCGTATTTGATCTGTTTTCACCCCTAGCTAGCTAGGTGGTATCCATATAGGAGGGTTTGATTAGTGTGGACATCATGAGGATATGCTCATGATCCTAGGTGATGTTACAATTGGCAATTTGGTTGAAGGTTTGTTGGAATTCCTATTTTTCAGAAAGTTTCAGCAAAGTGTCAGGATAATCGGAAGAACCGGCGTTTAAAGGGCTAATACGACCATGATCTGATCTGACCATCGAGGTTCATGGCGGTAATCTGGGAGTTCGGTTATACCGTTTTGTGGATGTCGGTAGCTTTTTTCCAGAGAAGATGTTTTGGGAGTTCTGGTCTTCATTGGAAATTGGAACGACCGCAGTTATTGGAGTGGTACGACCGAAGATCGGTAGTACCGCTGGTAACATGGCGGTTGTACCGATTGTGTTGAGATTGTCGGTCATTTTAGAGTTTTGGTTTTGGGATAGGTCATATCCTTGTTTGTGAATGCATATGTGTTGCATATTGCATGTTTTGAGCTAACGTGGGTCAAGTTGTGAAGAACTTGTTCCCAGAGACGATTTCTTGGTCTATTGCTGTGCAGGTGGCTTGCAGGTCAACGACGGTCAACGGCGAGGAGGATCGGGACTAAGCTTGGAGAGCTAAGATCCAGAACGATCATGGATGCTGGGTGAGGTCAGGTGACTCAAGCATGGCGCAGAATGGACGAGGTGGATCGAACGGGCAGTTCGGTGCAGCTGGTTGGATCAAGCGGCGCGGGGGTCGGTGCAAGTGCCTTGGAGGTTCCGATGGGATTGGACGGAGAGACTCTTGACATGATGAGAGCCGCTGATCAACCTACACGTGGCGGAGCAGGCGATTGCTTCGACTGGATTGGACTCGGTCCATGGAGAAGGATCGAGAAGGGGTATTTTGGTAATTTTACCAAATACCACCTTGGTGACCTAATGCCAACCCGCGGCGCAAGACGGTGCGTCAAGAAGTGGATTAGGTCAAGAGAAGTGAAGACGGCGCTTTGAGATGCGTGCGTGAGTTAACCCATTGTGAGTTAGGGTTTAATGGGTACCCTGATGGAATATTCCTAGATGCCTAGCCTCCACTATATAAGCACTTGGTGCTGTGTGTTTTGGAATGTAGAGAACATGAGAGAAGCCCATGTGTGGTTTTAGGGTTTTGGAGAGCTAGGGCTTAGGGATTGCTTGATCTAGTGCTCATGTATTGAGTTGTGCCCTCCAAGATGATGGAGAGGCTGTAGACATCAACCATATGTTCAGATCAATCCAATCTTGTTTCAAAGATGAGTTTTGTTCGTTCTTGTTCTTCGTTCTTGCACTTGTCTTTGATGTTTTGGTGAATTTGTTGATCCACTCGTTTTCCCTCGATTCTCTCTGTTGTTTATGCTTGCTGTGACTTGTGGGATACCATCTAAGGTCATCTTGATCATCCATAGCCCACGAGCAAGCCTAAGATCAGATTTGGGTATTTGACCTCTTTTTTAACCCTCCTTCGGTAAAATATAAAAAGGTCAAAACTTTGACGTGGATCTTCTTGATCGTCGCTTGGAATAGGTTCTTGACATCCTTAGGAAGGTGTGTTTCAAATTTGGTGGAGTTTGGCCAAGCGGATCAAAAGTTACGTCGTTTTTTGTTTTCGTTTTTCAGGCTGTTCACTGTTCATTCGACTGATTTTACTGTTCATGCGAAACGATCGGCACTGTTCATCCGGCTGTACGGAAAATCGGAATGACCGGCACTGTTCATCTGGTTCGACCGGTACTGTTCATCAGCACTGTTCATCAGGCTGATTTTTGTGTTTTTTGTCGTTTCTTTTGGGGATTTGAAGGGGATTCAATACAAGACTTCCGCTATGCTTATATATATTGATCTTCATAGTTCTCATAGCTATTGGAGTCAATATCATGTTTGAATCCGATCAAAGCAAAAAATAGATAGCGCTCCTATTCACCCCCCCTCTAGTCGCCTTTCCGGTCCTACAATTGGTATCAGAGCCCAGTTAGCTCTTCTCATAGATCTTAACCGGTCTTTAGAGCCATGGCGATTGACAAGTATTCAACCAAACCACCTGTTTTCGATGGAGTTAATTTTGCTTACTGGAAGGCACGCATGCATGCCTACATCGAGGCTCAAGGGCACGCTATTTGGCTTAAGGTCAAAAATCCATATGTCGTGCCAGCCAATGACGATGTGATCACTCCAGATGTTGAGGCTAACAGCAAGGCTCGGAACTTTCTGATCCAAGGTCTTAGTCGATCTCGAGTTTGGTAGCGTAGCTCATTTGAGGTCTACTCACGAGATCCGGGGACCCTTTGTGACTACCACGAGGGCTCTCTGCGATCAAGGAAGTGAGGCAGAACCGACTCAAGAAAGAATACTCAAAGATCAAGCAAAGGCCCGTGAGTCTTTAGATGAGTCGTGGGGAGGTTCTCCAAGATTCTTCATGACCTCGTGCGAGAGATCTTGTTTTCACTGAGTCCGAGAACGCGCTTGACTTTTGGGTGCTCTTGATGTGAAGGTCCGGGGATGAAGATCACATCCATCAATAACAACACTGTCATGAGTGAGCTTACCATAGATAAGCTCTACTCGAGGTTGAAGACGCATGAGATTGATTTTATCTCGCGTCTCCCCAAGACAGAGTCGATGGCTTTGGTGGTCGACCCATCTAAGGGTAGCTCTTCTGATTCATTGGATTTTGGCTCATTTGGCTTTTCTTTGTCCGCTTTACATTCTTTGAGCGATGACAGCTAAAGAAGCTACCTGAGGATGCTTTAGCCCTCCTATCCACCAAATTCTCGAGTGTTTACAACAAGGTGAGGAACAGGAGGAGAGGTGGCCCAGTCACTTGCTTTGAGTGTGGTGAGCCAAACCACATTCGGTCCAAGTGCCCCAAGCTGAAGGGCAAGGTGGCGAAGGACTCTCGGAGGCGTCCTCAAGCCAAAGACACAAAAGGCAAGAAGCCCAACTATCGCAAGTTCGTCAGCCAGGTCCTTGCCGCTCTTGAAAGTGTGAACATGAGCGATGTGGACTCGGAGGCGGAGGACGACGACGACGACTCTCATAGCAAGAAGAAGGCCCAGGACTTCACCAGTATGTGCTTTATGGTGAAGGACAGTCACGACGTCGACTCCTCCAACGATGACAACCTTTTCAGCGATCCAGATGAGGTATGTCCCTCACTTGTTGATATGAAGCGTGCTTTGGTCATTGCTGAACACAATTTGAAGAAGCAAGCTAAATTGATTAAGAGACAGGACAACATGATTGATGATCTGAACTTAGAGGTTGTTAGGCTTAAATCTGTTAATCCTGTTGATATTTGTGACTCTTGCTCTAGCTTGCAAAATGAATTGATCAACATGAAATCTGCTCATTCCTCTGTTGTGAATCAATTGAAAGGTGATCTTGATGAACTAGAATCCCTCAAGTCTAGTCCTGCTTGCATGAATGACATTGCTTTAGATGTGACTACTGTAGGTGCTATCCTTTTGCCTTGTTCAAATTGTGCTTTACTTGAACTAAAATTGGATAGTGCTACAAAAGAATTGATGAAATTTGATGCTAGTCACACTTGCTCTCATTGTAAGAAAAATAAGATTAAAATGAAAGAGATGTCTGAAATGATTCTTTACTCTAAAACTGCTTCATGTGAAAACTGTGTTAAACTCACACTTGAGAATGATGCTTTAAACAAGACACTAGAAGAGAAAGCTAAAATTGAACAATCCATGTCCATGACTGCTTCTAAGAAAGTTATTGATTCTGATTCTTGTACTCTTTGTATTGAACTTGGGCATAATGTAGATAAGATACAAGAAGCATTTAGAGTTAAGTTCAAAGAGCAGTTGGATAGGATTAGAGATAACTATTGTTTGTCTTGTGAGGCTTTGAAAGCCGAGGTAGCTCACTATAAGGAAAAGTCTAATAGGGCTAGCAAGTCAAATAAGTGTGCTTCTTGTTATGAACTAGCCAAACAAAATGACTACCTTAAAGAGACTCTTGAGATATTTATTGGTGGGAAGAAGAACCTCAACATGATTCTTGACAAATCTAAGGTGAGCGTGAACAATAGTGGCCTAGGATTTAATTCCCTAGAGCATTCCAAGAATCATCCACCTAAGATTGTTAGGGCCGTTGAGAGTGGTATGTTTGAGGTAGAACCCCCTAAGTCATCTAAGATAGCCTTTAAATCAGCTGGTTTTGCCCAAACCACTTCTAGCAAGATATGTGCTTCTACTTCATCAGGTCAGACCCCTCAAAAGGTTAAGTACCATTGCACCTTCTGCAAGAAGAATGGCCACATTGTTGAGTTCTGCTTCCGTAGAGCCAAGATTGAGAGGAAGGAGAGGATGAGTACCTTGAGAACCATTAGAGGAGTTTCTTCACCTGCTGTAGTCTCTAAAGCTAGGCAGCTTGTCTTTCCTGCTAGACATAGGCCTAGGTTCGTAGATGACTTCTTTGACTCCTTCGTGGATCTAGGCAGCGTTCTGGTTTAGGATATCGTGAGGAGAGACCACGGGTAGCATCTAGACAGGGGGAGTACCGACCTTTTGGTAGGTCGATTCGGAGAGGTCTAGGTGTTTCTCGTGTGCATTCTAATGATTTTGCTCCTAACCATTTTACTGTCGCTTCTACTGCTTTGCCCAAGCATCATGTGACTCAGTACTGGATTCCCAAGTCTTTTATCACTAACCCCAGTACTGAGGCATAGATGTTTCCTGTTCATGCTTTGTAGGTCCGTCGTGCGAGGAAGGAGGACATATGGCTTGTTGACTCCGGGTGTTCTCGACACATAACTGGAGATTCTAGATGGTTCTCCTTCCTCACACGTGCATCCGGCAATGAATTGATCACATTTGGGGATGCTTCTACTGGGACCGTGACAGCCAAGGGCACAGTGCGCGTCAACAACAAGTTCATGCTCAAGGACGTCGCTTTGGTAAGTAAGCTGAGATATAATCTTTTATCTGTTTCACAGCTTCTTGATGAGGGTTTAGAGGTGAGATTTAAGAGTGGTGAGTGCAGGGTTATAGATTCCTCTAGTGAGCTTGTCTTTGAGATCTCTAGGTTTGAGAAGATCTTTTGTGCTGATTTCAGTGTCTCTTCTGCTTCCAGTCCTAGATGTCTTGTGGCTTCTAATTCTCATGATCTAGTTTTGTGGCATCGTAGGCTTGGACACATAGGTTTTGACCACTTGACTAGAGTCAGTAGCCAGGATTTGATTAGAGGTTTGCCTAGGCTGAAGGTTGTTAGAGACCTAGTGTGCACACCCTGTAGATATGGTAAGATGGTTTCTGCTTCTCATCCACCTCTTACCTTAGTGATGACAGATGGACCTGGTCAGCTCTTGCACTTAGACACCTGTTGGTCCTTCTAGAGTTCATCGTGGGTGGGAAATGGTATGTGCTTGTTATTGTGGATGATTACTCCAGGTTTTCATGGGTCTATTTTCTGGTTTCTAAGGACGAGGCATTTGGCTTCTTTAGAGAGTTGGTCCTTAGACTTGCTGTTGAGCTTCCTGGAGCTTTGAGAGCGATTAGGAGTGACAATGGGATAGAATTCAAGAATTCTTCCTTTGCCACCTTATGTTCTGATAGGGGGCTAGAACACCAGTTTTCTTCACCTAGAGTTCCCCAGCAGAATGGTGTTGTAGAGAGGAAGAACAGGACCCTTGTAGAGATGGCGGGACCATGCTAGATGAGCATTCCACACCTAGGAGGTTTTGAATGAGGCGATCTCTACTGCTTGTTATATCTCTAATAGGGTTTTCTTGAGATCTGTTATTGGCAAGACTTCTTATGAGCTCAGATTTGATCATAAGCCCAAAGTCTCTCATTTCAAGATTTTTTGTTGCAAGTGCTTCATTCTTAAACATGGCAACCTTGATAAATTTGAATCTAGATGTTCTGATGGCATATTTCTTGGATATCTTGCTCATTCTCGTGGCTATCGTGTATTTAATTTTGACACTAACAAAGTTGTTAAGACTTGCGAAGTCACATTTGATGAGGCTAGTCCTGGTACTAGACCCGATGATGCAGGTACACAGGTTTCTGAGAGCATCTTTATCGATGATGACTCTGAGGATGAGGACACAATCCATCCTCAAGTCCTTTCTAACATGGTTGGAGAGCCTGTTTTTACTACACCAGCTTCAGATGAGCAGCCTCTTCCTACCTTCACCGACGATCAGAGTGGCTCTGCTCCTACCTCCACAGTTCATGAGGTAGAGGCCACTTCTGCACCAGGAGCTCCTCTTCACATTCAACGATGGCATCCACCTGAGCAGATGATTGGGGATCTACATGAGCGAGTCACTCGCTCCAGGTTCATTTCTCCTGATTCTCATGCACATTCTGCTTTTGTTGCTTCTTTTGAACCCCGAGATGTCACCCATGCTCTTTCTGATGCCTCTTGGGTCAATGCCGTGCATGAAGAACTTGAAAATTTTGAAAGAAACAAAGTCTGGACTTTAGTTGAACCTCCACCTAATCATAATGTAATTGGAACAAAATGGGTTTTCAAAAATAAGCAAAGTGAAGATGGGTTGGTAGTTCACAACAAGGCTAGACTTGTAGCTCAAAGGTATTCCCAGGTAGAGGGCTTAGACTTTGAGGAGACCTTTGCTCCTGTAGCTAGATTAGAAGCCATTCGCATTTTGCTAGCATTTGCGGCATCCAAGGGCTTCAAGCTATTTCAAATGGATGTCAAAAGTGCTTTCCTGAATGGTTTCATAGAAGAAGAGGTCTTTGTCAAGCAACCTCCTGGTTTTGAAAATCCCAAGTTCTCAAACCATGTTTTCAAACTCTCCAAAGCCTTGTATGGACTGAAGCAAGCCCCTAGGGCTTGGTATGATAGGCTTAAGAGTTTTCTGCTTAAAAATGATTTCGAAATGGGAATGGTTGATAAAACCTTGTTCACTCTCAAGCATGGCAGTGACTTTCTGTTGGTTCAGATTTATATGGATGACATTATATTCGTGGTTCTTCTCATGCTTTGGTGTCCAGATTTTGATTCTATGAGCGGGAGTTTGAGATGAGCATGATGGGTGAATTGACCTTCTTCCTTGGTCTTCAAGTCAAGCAAGCAAAGAAAGCACCTTCATTCATCAAAGTAAGTATACAAAGGACATTCTTGGTAACCGATATGGGAAGCGATGGGCCAATGTCTACTCCCATTGCTACATCCACCGTCTTTGGACCCAGATGAGGATGGAGAGCCCGTGGACCAGAAGGAGTACCGCAGCATGATCGGCTCTCTCCTCTACCTCACAGCGTCGAGGCCGGACAAACAATTCGCTGTGTGTCTGTGCGCTCGATTTCAGGCTTCCCCTCGAGCCTCTCATCGTCAAGCTGTGCGTCGCATATTCAGGTACCTCCAGGACACTCTTGACTTTGGACTTGGTATTCTTCTTCTTCTGCTCTCTCTATTCGGGCTTTTTACGATGCTGATTTTGCGGAGTAGAGTGGATAGGAAGAGTACTTACGCACTTGTCATTTCTTAGGCACATCTCTTATCTCTTGGTCATCTAGGAAGCAGTCCTCTGTTGCCTGATCCTTCTTGGTCGAGTACGTGTCTGCGACCCGATGAGTTGCTCTCGTGTTCTCTGGATCTTGTCTACTCTGCGAGACTATGGGTTGTCTTTGGGTAGTGTTCCTCTTTTACGTGATAACACTTCGCCATTAACATTGCCAAAAACCGGTCTGACATTCTAGGACTAAGCACATTGACGTTAGATATCATTTCCTTAGAGACCATGTTGAGAAGGGTGATGTTGTGCTTCATTTTGTAGAGTCTGAGCAGCAGGTTGCTGATATTTTCACTAAAGCTCTTGATTCTTCTCGTTTTGCTTCTTTGCGGGGAGAGTTGGGAGTTATTAGTTCTCTTGGCCTGCTTTGAGGGGGAGTTTGCTCTTTTTGCATTCATTTGTATCATAATGCATTTTAAATTCAACAACTTGCATTGTAATATAAACTTGTGGAGCTTTGATTATTATCCTTATATGACTTGAATTCATGCTTTATACCCTGCCATGTCTTGTGCTAGTTTGCTAGATTTCTTTTATGGCTTTTTATGTATAGCTTAGCTTTTGCCATGCTAGCTTTATTATCTGTGAGAAAATTGAATCAGAACATGACTTGTTGGATCTTGTGACTAGTTTTGCTGTAGTGATCCTCTCATGATTCATGCCATGTCATATAGGCTTCATTGAGTCTTGAACTTATTCTGAGTTTTAAATTGAGCTATGATAATTCTTAAGTCAAGCAAATGAAAAATGAGCTTTTCTGTGTGAAAAAACTGATCTCACCAGTTCTCTCTTATGAGACAGCTTGCCATTGCACTAGGCATGAACTCAGGGGGAGTTTTGAATGACCTAGATCACTCTTTTAAGCTTTTGTTTCTTGGGATGGTCGTAGTGAGGCTTGAGATCTAGCACAACGCTAAGAAAACAAATTGGCAATTGGTTGAAGTTTAGAAGGCAGTTGTGGATGGCTCCTAGTCCAGGACTTGCTTTACTAAGATAAAACCAATCATTTTCAGCAAAGTGCTCAAAGTGCTAAATTCTAAATGCTTGAACAAATTGATTCAAAATTGACTCATTTTCTAGCTTCTGGCTCCATTTTGCTTATAGACATGGCCTGACTCATTTTTGGATACCTTTAGTTAAACTATGATCTTGAGCACCATGTTATGCTATCAATTCATTTAATCTCAGATTATTGCTATTTTGGCTTTAGCTTTGTTGTACATGTGTTGCCATGATTGAACATAGTCTCTTCACATAATATGACCTGGTGTAATACTTGTACAGTCTTCTTGGATAATCTTTATGGCTCCTTCTGCTAAAATTAAACAAAAACACACAAAAAATTGAAAAAATGATAAATTAAAAAATTACAGCCATTCCATTACATTCATGCTCTATCTTCTTCCATGCACCTTGATGAATTCATTGTCAAAGGGGGAGAAAGATTGGTCAAAAATGTTGTTTTTAGAGCTTTTTGGAGTCATAGGGAGAAATTGGATTTTCTGGAAATTTGGTGATCATAGTGAGTGGGAGCATCTCAATTGCATTTTTTTGGTCTTATTGCCTTTTATGAATTTGAATTGCAATTCTTGAAGACTCACAATGATCAAAGGTCAAATAGAACAATTGTTCTTTCATATGGACCTTGAGTGAGATTCTCTGGATTTAGAAGCTCTCTTTGCTTCTTCTGTCTTATCTCACTTGCTGAAGCCTTTCTAAAGCCAACTTGGTCATTTCCTTGCATTCACTTGTTTTTAGGACTAAGTTGTGCCTTTGTGCAAAAAACCTGTTTTCTTTTTCTTTCAAACCTCAAAATATTCATTTTTGGGAAATTGTCAATGTGTTCATCAAGGGAGAGATTGTGGACATCATGAGGATATGCTCATGATCCTAGGTGATGTTACAATTGGCAATTTGGTTGAAGGTTTGTTGGAATTCCTGTTTTTCAGAAAGTTTCAGCAAAGTGTCAGGATAATCGGAAGAACCAGCGTTTAAAGGGCTGATCTGACCATGCAAAGATGCAATCTGACCATGAGGTTCATGGCGGTAATCTGGGAGTTCGGTTATACCGTTTTGTGGATGTCGGTAGCTTTTTTCCAAAGAAGATGTTTTGGGAGTTCTGGTCTTCATTGGAAATCGGAACGACCGCAGATTATTGAGCTGATCGATCAAGATCGGTAGTATCTGCATTGGTAACATATATGCGGTTGTACCGATTGTGTTGAGATTGTCGGCCATTTTAGAGTTTTGGTTTTGGGATAGGTCATATCCTTGTTTGTGAATGCATATGTGTTGCATATTGCATGTTTTGAGTTAACGTGGGTCAAGTTGTGAAGAACTTGTTCCCAGAGACGATTTCTTGGTCTATTGCTGTGCAGGTGGCTTGTAGGTCAATGACGGTCAACGGCGAGGAGGATCGGGACTAAGCTTGGAGAGCTGAGGTCCAGAACGATCATGGATGCCGGGTGAGGTCGAGTGACTCAAGCATGGCGAATGGGCGAGGTGGATCGAGCAGGCGATTCGGTGCGGTTGGTTGGATCAGCGGCGGGGCGGTGCAAGTGCCTTGGTGGTTCGATGGGATTGGACGGGAGAGACTTGCCGACATGATGAGAGCCGTTGATCAACCTACACGTGTGTGAAAGCGACGATTGCTTCGATGGATTGGACTTGGTCCATAGAGAAGGATCGAGAAGGGTATTTTGGTAATTTTACCAAATACCGCCTTGGTGACCTAATGCCAACCCGCGGCGCAAGACGTGCGTCAAGAAGTGGATTAGTTCAAGAGAAGTGAAGACGGCGCTTTGAGATACGTGCGTGAGTTAACCCATTGTGAGTTAGGGTTTAATGGGTGCCCTAATGGAATATTCCTAGATGCCTAGCCTCCACTATATAAGCACTTGGTGCTGTGTGTTTTGGAATGTAGAGAACATGAGAGAAGCCCATGTGTGGTTTTAGGGTTTTGGAGAGCTAGGGCTTAGAGATTGCTTGATCTAGTGCTCATGTATTGAGTTGTGCCCTCCAAGATGATGGAGAGGCTATAGACATCAACCATATGTTCAGATCAATCTAATCTTGTTTCAAAGATGAGTTTTGTTCGTTCTTATTCTTCGTTCTTGCACTTGTCTTTGATGTTTTGGTGAATTTGTTGATCCACTAGTTTTCCCTCGATTCTCTCGGTTGTTTATGCTTGCTGTGACTTGTGGGAGACCATCTAAGGTCATCTTGATCATCCATAGCCACGAGCAAGCCTAAGATCAAATTTGGGTATTTAACCTCTTTTTTAACCCTCATTCGGTAAAATGCAAAAAGGTCAAAACTTTGACATGGATCTTCTTGATCGTCACTTGGAATAGGTTCCTGACATCCTTAGGAAGGTGTGTGTCAAATTTGGTGGAGTTTGGCCAAGCGGATCAAAAGTTACGTCGTTTTTTTGTTTTCGTTTTTCAGGCTGTTACTGTTCATTCGCCTGATTTTACTGTTTATCCGGTTGTACTGAAAATCGGAATGACCGTAACTGTTGATCTGGTTCGACCGGTACTGTTCATCAGCACTGTTCATCAGGCTGATTTTTGTGTTTTTGGTCGTTTGTTTCGGGGATTTGAAGGGGATTCAATACAAGACTTCTACTATGCTTATATATATATTGATCTTCATAGTTCTCATAGCTATTGGAGTCAATATCATGTTTGAATCCGATCAAAGCGAAAAATAGATAGTGCTCCTATTGACCCCCCCTCTAGTCGCCTTTCCGGTCCTACAATCAGCAAACAGACACATCTTGCCCGGTTCCTGACTTGTCTTTTTTTTAAAGGAAAAGTGCCCCTGGTCGTGTATGTCAACCGTCCGTCGACATGTACGTGCATTAAAATTGGGCCTTACCGAGTTTAAACTAACGTGGGAGAGATCAGCCCAACAAACAAAAACAACTTAATTTTGTTTAACAGTAGTAATTACATACCCCAGTCCAAAAAAAAAGAAGAAAAACTATGAATAAAGGCCCTATTTGTTTAGACTTTTTCTTTGGCTTATAAGCTAAAAAGCCTAAGCCTAAGGCCCTCTTTGTTTAGGCTTAGGTTTTTTGGCTTATAGTTTAAAGCCAGCTTTTTGGCTTAATTACTCTAAGCTTTTAAGCCAAAATTTGTTGTTTGGTAGTCAGGCTTTTTGTGGGATGTTGGCTTATTGAGTTGTGTGTGAAGGATGAAAGGTCTGAAATGCCCTTAAGGGTTTAAAGGACCTTGTTAAGCATGTATTTAAACTGATTTTTTTCATAGGATCTGAAAATATGACGATACATGCATTTGTACATATGAAACAAAATGAATATCGCTCGTAGTGCATGCATGTAATTATTTTGGACATTGTGCAACGGAAGAAATTAATATGGAAAGGCCAATATTAGTCAACCAAACAAAATAACACAGTAACAAAATAATATTTAATCATATATGATACAATTATCTTGTCACTGCAACATGTATATATCATATTAATGTAATCTATTTACCCTCTTGCGGCCATTAAAGAAGTAGCAATACTATCACAAAAGACACCGATATCTCCATCATCGATTGCTGATCCATTGACATTGTGCCCTCCAAATTATCTAGTTTGTGTATCGTTTGGATCATAATCTTTGTTAAGATCACATCTCTCAAAAAGTTCATCACGTAAAGCACTATCTCTAATGAAGTTGTGTAGCGCCATACATGCAATTATAATTTTCGTTTGAATCTTCATTTTGTAACTTGGCAACGCCAACAAGATTCTCCATTTCATCTTCAACACGCCAAAGGAACGCTCAATTGCGAAGGGACGAGTGAGCGTGATTGAACACCTCATATTTCCCACTCGGTTGTCGACCATGGAGAAATTCTGGTAGATGGTACTTTTGTCCTTTGTAAGGAGCTAGATAGCCCTTTCGATTGGGATAACCCGCATCAACAAGATAATATCTACCTACATACATGAAACTTATAAATGTTGACAATACAAATTTGAAGTGTTATCATAATAATTATTTATATGATTAAACAAGCTAATTACCTTCAGGAGGATGTGGAAACCGGTTCGAATACTTGTCCAAAGTGTTATTGAAAATCCTTGTATCATGTGCTGAACCCAGCCATCCGGCGACAACAAAGGTAAACCTTATATCAAAGTCACACACTGCCATCATGTTTTGAGACGTATATCCATGATGACCAGTGTGGGCAACCTGCTCATCCGCTAGAACAACAACAGGTACATGTGTGCCATCAATTGCACCTATGCAATTGTTAAAATACGGTGTGAAGCGGTTTTCTTGAAGTCTTGAATGCACTGTTGTGAACTCTGGATCCGTTAGTCTAATATTATCTTCAGATAAAAGATAGACACATTTGCAAGACTTCACCAAACTTTCTATTGATTGTTTCTGTTGACCTTTTGAAGCGGTTTTGAACTTGACTAACTGACTGAGAGCCACCAACTGTCCACAAGAACATAGCCAAAGATTCTACGGAAGTCATAGTCCTAGTTGATTTCAAGCCATAATTTGTAACCAAAGTTTCATGCAAACTATCAAAAACAACCCTACTCATTCCGAACATCGAGTAACAATCTCTTTCATCGCCCAATTGCTCAACAACCCATTCATAACCAGTTAGGAGTGGTTGTCTCCTCTCCTTTTTGTTTAGATAAGTGTCGTAGTGGTGCATACCCACATAACCAGCTGCTGCAACAAAATCCTGAAATGGTAACTTCCTCTTTTTTGTTTTTTCGATATCATCTTTGTTTAAATCGCTCTCGATGGTTGAACCATCAATGTCACTCTCAGTGGTTGAACCATCAATGTCACTTGATGAGCTCATCTACAAATAATAACAATAATTAGTAACATAGAACATGACTTCAATACATAATTTAATTGAGAACACATTAGAAGGTAACAATAAGATGAGTACGACAATAACTGAATAGTTTCAACCCCATTATGGTTTAATTGAGAACACATTATAAGGTAACAATAATACGAGTACGACATAACTGAATAGTTTCAACCCCTTACATGATTATCACTGAACAGTTTTCAAATTAAAAAAAGAAAAAAAGATCTAATCTTTCTTCATCTTGAGATCAAACATCCTCCGGAGCCAATTAATCTTCACTTCATCGGTCTTCATGGTGACAAACACTTCCCAATTTTCTAGTTTAGTAAATAGCCTTGTCGCAATGAAGTGTTCATCACTTCCTTCTACTACCCCAGCCTGAATAGCTACATCCACGGCATTCGCTACGGATGGACCACTCTGAATAGGGCCTTTTGCCATAATGTCCACCATGCGCTTGAAATCCCTAGCTATGGGATTTTTCTTGTTCTTCTTTGGGTTAGGATTAATATTATTTGCCCTACGCTTCGCAACAACCTTCGGTTGGGTGCAGATGACCTCAATGTTCTCCCCATCGGCGATGGCGCCTTCCTCGCCATCCTCCGAACAATCAATGTCCACAACGGTTTGGTCTTCTTGTGTAGGCTCACCCGAGATGGCTGAAGTGTTACCCGTAACATGAGCCTTGTCAAACATACGATCCATATCATCTAGGTTCTCAGGTGGTGCATCACGAAAATGTTTAGGATATTGCTGAAAATAATAAAAAAATAACTGAAGTTAGCAAATATTAAAATATGAGATCATACACATTTAAAAAATAGACATTTCTGCAATAACTACCTTGTGCTCCTTCCACCAAGCATCGGATGCAGATATAGTTCCTTTTTGATGATCCCAACTAAGCCCAGTTGCTTTCTGTTTCAAATCGTTCCACAAGTTGTATTCTTTCTTCAATGTTTTCCACTTATTTTTTAGTTGTTTTTTGTCGTGCTTTTTCTCCGTCCTTTCAAAAAATATAGTTTTGGAGGCTCTTATAACCCGTGGTATTCAAACATCCCTATGGCATATTCCCAGCACCAACTTCCTCAACACAAATCTGACAAAATACCCTGTTGCCAAATGCATCCCAATTTGCCTTGCTGATAGCAACTAGTTCCATCTATACAATTTACATGATGACTTATAATTTGTAAGGGCATAATATAATGATCAAAAGGTGCAGCTGGATTCAAAAAGTGCAGGTACATTGTCATGATCCCTCCCTGACCTCTTGTGCAGCAGGAGTGCAAGTACATTATCAGAAGCTCAAGGTGTTAACAAAAAAAATTTAAGGTGTAAGTGCTTGTGTAGACTAGTCATGTTACCATGAGAGAACACATGCATAACTTGCGGCACCGAACTGGATTCGAACAGCATGTCACCAGAACAGCATGTCAAAGAGAAAGGAAATCATAGAAATACACCGTGAACTCAAGTTTTGAGGTCTATCTTCCACAATACACTAATTGGAATCATTGCATTATTTATCATTCAGATCAACTTATCATAACCAAATCAACTAATTGGAATCATTGCATTATTTATCATTCAGATGAACTTATCATAACCAAATCAACTAATTGGAATCTGATTAGAATTACAAGTAAAAGAGAATTGAGGTAGTATCAGCAAAGCTCCCGGTTGCATCATCATAACAGGTCAAGTTTTGAGGTCTGTCTTCCACAATACACTAATTTGAATCATTGCATTATTTATCATTCAGATCAACTTATCATAACCAAATCAACTAATTGGAATCTGATGCTGATCACAGGTCAAGTTGTGCAAGTCTTTGTTTCTTCACAGCTCACACAATCCAGATCAACTTATCATAACCAAATCATCAAATTCCTCTCTGTGATACGAAACACACACAAAGCAGTCATCAATAATTCAAGTATCATTTCAAAAACAAAACTCAATTGGACTCACCTTGATCTAGGAGGAGAGCCAGCGTCCGTGCCAGAGGAGAAGGCGGCGTCGGGAGGAGAGATGGGAGGCGGCGGTGTTCGGGAGGGGAGATGGAGGCAGCAGCGATGGGGATGGGAGATGGGAGGCGGCGGCGTTCAGGGGGGGAGATGGGAGGCGGCGGCGTTCAGGGGGGAGATGGGAGGCGGCGGCGATGGGGATGGGGAACGAGAGGGGGAGGCGGCGGTGTCGGGAGGGGAGGTGGGTGTCGACAGCGATGGGGATGGGGAACAGGAGCAGGAGGCGTTGGGTTGGGGAACGGGAGCAAGAGGCGTCGGGTTGGGGAAGATTAGAAACGAGTGAAAAAAACAAAACGGTTTGCAATTATATATAAATGGCATTTCGTGGGTAATTTGATGAACTTGATGGCAAGAAATTCTATTCATAAAAGCCAAAAAGCACCTCTCCCATGGCTTATGGCTTTTAGGCTTAAATTGGCTTAAGCTTATTATAAGTCAGATAAAAAAGCCACCCATTTGTTTAGACTTGGGCTTTTTTGCTTTTAAGCCAGAGAAAAAGACTAAACAAACAGGGCCAATAAAGGGGTGGCTTTTTTATCCAGCTTATAAAAAGCCTATCCCATTTTAATCCTAAAAGCTATAAGCCAAGGGAGAGATTTTTTTTTGGCTTTTGCGGAATAGAATATCCATTTGCCACTGAAGTTCATTGAAATTACCCACAAAATGCCATTGTATATAAGGGGAAATCATTTCATTTTTTCTACTTCCTTCCTCCTCTCCACCCCCTTTCCCTTTGGTCCCGTAGACGCCGCCTGTAACATCCCAATTTTTTGGGCTTTTTGAAAATTTTCAGAATTAAAAAAATAACCATTTGATTTTATTAAGTTGCTAAAGTTTAACTGGAAATTTAGAAAATAAAAAAATAGTTTAATTTGAATTAACCAAACTTCAATTAATTAAACTTTGGTTTATTTAAGTTATCTGGATTTTACTTGAATTTAAAGTCAAAAAAAGTAATAAATTAAGTATTTTATTGGATTTTAAAAAGGGTTTTTCCTGTTGTCCTGAAATTAAAAATAGTTTGTTTGCAAAATTAAAAAGACAAGTTAAGTTGCAAATATTTTATTTAAGTCCAAAATGCCTTAGGGAATTTATTTGAATTTTTCTAGAATTTTTGGATTCTATTTGCTATTTTCTAAAATCCTAAACGAATTAATTCTATTTCTGAAATTGTAAAATCACTAAAAATCCGAAATTCTGGTTTGGGCCGAATCTGCCCGGCCCACTCGCCGCTTCCGCCCGCAAGCCCAGCTCGCCCGACCCCTTTCCCTTGTTCCTTCCTCTAGCCGACGCCTGGGCCCCTCCCGTCAGCCCCTCTCCTGCTCAGTTTTCTTCCCCAGCCGCTTCGCCCACTTCAATGCATGCCATGCCGCCCCTTGCATGGCCGCCACGCCTCCCAGCTCACCCATACCACCGGCCATCTCACCCTCTCCGCCCCTGCCTATATAGGCCAGTGCCGCAGCTCCCTTCCTCTAGCCTTCCTTCCCCTCCATCTTCTCCACTAAGCACAACCGAGAAGAAAACCGGAGCAAACTCAAGCTTCAACGCCATGCTGGAGAGCCGCCTCGGTGAGCTCCGCGTGCCCTCATGAGCTAGGGCCATCCCTGCTGTGCGCATCAACATCGCCTTGGTGCCCGCCTCCTCCCGCTCGCCACCTTCTTCCGTCTCCGTCGTCTAAGAGCCGAAGACCCACCTTGTCTTCCTCCCAGCCGGCGCACTCCGCCCAAGCCGTTGTGCCCTATTCAGGAGGCTTCGGCTCAATTCCCTTCGCCAAGAGCGTCGCCTCGCCTCCCTTGTCCTTCACCGACCTCCTACTGGAGCTCCCTCTCCCCGTAGCGGCGCCTCCACGGCAAGTCTTCCGCGCCGCACGAGATCAACATCGCCGGACCGCCCCAGCTACTCCCCTCCACCCGCGATGGTTTTGGTGAGTCCATACCACCGCTCTGGAGCTCATGTCCGCCCCCGTTTCTTCCCTCACCCCTCCACTCGGCGCCCCCCCCCACCTCCGGCCACAGTCTGCTGCTTGGCCAGCTGATCACTTTGAGCCACGCCGCTGCCACCTATAGGATCATCTCCCCCTCCCCAACCCATTTTCGTGGTTTCCAGCCACCACCAGTGACCCTTCCGCCGGTGGCAAGCACACCCGAGCTGTCTCTGGCCTTCCCCTATCCCTCTCCGTGCTGCTCTGGTGTAGGATCAAGGATAACTAACTAGAGGGGGGGTGAATAGGAGGTTTTTAAACTTTTTGACTAATTAACAATTTAAGCTAATTATGAACTAAGTCTAAACTAGATACAATTCTAGCTAAGCAATTCTACACAAGATAGAGCTAGAAATGTAAATGCGGAAATAGTAAAGACGAGAAATAACAACAATTGAGACTATGAAGTTTTTCCCGTGGTATCGAAGACTTGCCGGTCTTCACTAGTACACGTTGAGGAATCTTGAACTAATCAAGTCGGCTCCACGAATTAAGCCTTCCCTCGATCACTAGAGGTAGTTCTTCGTTCGCTCCGGAGATGGCGAACTCCAAACCACTCACAATCTTGGCACCGGGCCTCTTCACAATCTTCTTGAAGAGATCACCGTACTCTCACCGCCAAGCCGTCTAGGTGTTTGGCAAAACACCAAGAGTAATAAACCAATGACCTTCGCTTGACGGCACTCAAGTGCAATAGATCAACTAGAATGAATGAATGCATTTGAATGATCTCAACAACCTCACAATGAATGCACAAGAGTGTTCTAGGTGTTGAGAGGATGTTCAAGGCTCTAAGGATGATAAATGAGGTCTAGCAACTTGTCCTTGAGCAGGTGGAGGAGTATTTATATCCCCCACAACCAAATATAACCTTTGGGGGGGGGAGAAAACCCCACTTTTCAACAAAATACGGTACTACCGCCAGCCAACTCGCGATACTACCGCTCCTCTGATCGAGCACAGTAACGGCTATAACAGATGCATTAAAACCCTCTGACATAGCCGTTTAAACCGCAAAGCGGTACTACCACCAACCATCATGCGGTACTACCGCTGGCCGGTCATACCACACAAAGAAAATGGTAGTTCCGTTTCTCGAGAAACCCAAAAAGCATACCTTCTGGAAAATACATACCACCATATAAAAATAGGTATGGCCGGGTTGCGGTAATTCTGCGAGTTGAACTCCGGTACTACCGCATCCCCAAAGAGCAGCCAAAAACCAAAATGCATCGTTCTGTTAAAAACGTACAGCTCAAGATTTCGGTAATACCGAGCTACGGTAGTTCCACTCAAGAACTGCAGTACTACCGCTTCACAGGAGCGACCAGATCAGCCTTGCACGATCGGACTGATTATGTGGACGGCTCATATTCGATTGAACGTTTGGACCACTGGTCTTAACCGCACGATTGGATCATACGTTCGGACGGTTCGAACGTTCAACGGTAGTACCGCCAAAGGATTTGCGGTCATACCGCTATGCGGTAGTTCCTCCAAATAAACTCTGGTACTACCGCTTCCAGGGTTTGCAACTCAACCGAAAAAGGAGTCTCTCTGGAATAAACGAACCACCAACTAAGCTTCAAAACAACCGGGTTGCGGTAGTACTGCACCACGAGCCCAGTCGTACCGCTGAGCGGTAGTACTGCAGGCATAACTCCGGTACTACCGATTGTCTTGACAAAACACAGTTGGCTTTCCAATTTAAATTCTAAGTGCATGCATGATCCTAAGTTGATCCAAATGGCACAAGAACATGCTATCAAGCTACTAGTCATGATCCCTCTTAATAGTACGGCATTTAACCTATAATTTGGTCTTCCATCCATTTCACCTAAGACTGGTAAAATATAAAAAGGATCCTAGACTATTTATACCTTGACTTTGAACCACATTGATCTTCATGTAGGCCTTTAGTATGCATCTCCAAGTTGTCATATTCACCTTTGAGACTTAACCTTGTAAATACTCAATAAACATGTTAGTCCCATATTCACATATTATCATTAATTACCAAAACCATTTTTAGGGGCCTAAATGCTTTCATTTGGGAGTCCTTTTGTTGCTCTCTGATATAGGCAATGACAGTGGGCATTGGGATCTAGATGTATGAGTGTATGTATGGATGTAGGGCATTGGGATCTAGATTAGTTGATTAGTAAGTTTAGTGCTAGCTGGAACAACAGTATGTTACACCTATAAGTAGTTGTGGCATTGAGTTAGCTAGGAATTAAAAGAGTAAAGTCCATTACCGGTCCTTAAACTTTTTATCTTTGTGTCATCGGTCCATAGACTTTCAAAGTGTGTCATCCGGTCCCTAAACACTGCTTGGGTCTCAAACATAGCCCTCTTGCTTAGGCACGATAATGGCACACTTTGAAAGTCTATGGACCGATGACACAAAGATAAAAAGTTTAAAGACTAATTTGAGACCCAAACAGTGTTTAGGGACCGGGATGACACACTTTGAAAGTCTATGGACCGGGATGACACAGCATAAAAAGTTTAAGGACCGGTAATGGACTTTACTCGAATTAAAATGTTGTTAAGGACTAATTAATGTTAATTGCAATTAGTCGGTAGCCTCATTGGATTAGCTTAGATACTTAACTGTCAGTTAGTAAACCACGTGTTTAACTAATGTTAACTAATGAAATGATTAGTGATTAGGAGTTGTTAATTAGACAATTAGTTTAGTAATTAGTTATTAACATTCCAAATTAGCAGTATCTCCCTGTCTGTGTTGAATCGTAGTGTATGAGCATATGGCAGTGGACCTCCTTTCAAGGAAAGTAACTAGTTAGCAGATGACCAATGAGTAGCTTAAAGAGAATAAATTGAGTACTTAGAGTGTTAATATCAGTTAAACTAGGAAGTGAATTCAATTAAGGGTTAGTGGCTAACAGTGAACACCATCCAGTTAATTGCCCAGCTAAGGCAGCGAGTAGGATAAAGTAGCTATTGGATGTTTCTATATAGTCAAAGTCATTAGAGGGTTAGATAGTATTGTAGATTGATTAATAGTTGAATAAAACACCAGAATCGAATTAGTGGCTAATTGAAGGGAGGTTAATTTTGAGTACACGTTTATTTAGAAAATGGTTTAAGTTGTATAGTAGAGGATAGCTTAGAGTTCCGTTAGCACCAAGATCAGAATTAGGTTAGTAGTAAGCTATTCAATATTGTAAAATTTGTATGTGTACATTTTAATCAGGATAATTAGTGATTAAGTAATTAGTCTGAGGATATTAGAAGATCAATTAGTTGTAGATATTCAACTAGCAGTTAATAGATGTGCACACAATCACCATCGAAGTATGCCAAAATAGGAGAATATATAAGAGTATTGATTTTGACTGTATGATCATCGTGGATGTATACATAGAATGCCTGAAGAGAGTGCTTGGGAGTGCTAGATGGCTTGTTAAAGAAAACAACATCACCTAGGCTCTAGGTATCGCCCGTTGTCATCCATTCTCAGTAGCAGAAACCTTCGTGACCCGAGAGTAGATATGAGAGTATTACCAACAAGGTAATCTCTTCCATCTAGGTAACCCGCGAGGAATGTTCCTACAAACATTCTCTCTCTCCCTGTAGGATTTATCAACTTTTGTCTGTAGTATTTCCTCCATCAGCTCCTTTGGATATACTTCGTCTGCAGCATTCTTCCATCCTAGATCCTGACATGGAATATTCTAGCATATTGCATTCTCTGTATTTCCTATCATTTCATGTGATCGCCATCTTCCGGACGTTCGTTCTCCCTCATGCGAACTCCGATTCCGTCGATTCTCATTTATAAAATCATATAAATTTAATACTTTTCTTTTGGTTCTAATTTGATAATTTTTGAATTTTATTTGGATTTATTGTATTTATTTGGCTCTTTTTGCTCGTGTAGATTCCGGCATTACCGAAGAATTCCCGGACCCGTCGACCGAAGCGTATCAAACCTTCAACAAATGCAAGTCATAGAATTTTAATCATGTCGTACCCATTTTATAAAACTATATTGTTTTATATCAACATGCATTGCTAAGTTTATAATAAATGCTTTCGGGAATAGTTAAATGCCTAATTGTCATTATGCCTCCTTGTATAATTGATACTGACATGTACTCTTGAATGACATAAATCTTTGGACACCATAGGAGGGTTAATTATTAGTTGGACAATATTGTAATACCAACATGGGTGCGTATTATGCTTAGTCATGCTTAGCCACGATGGGATTCATGATCACATATTCAAAGATGATAAATTTGACTTAATGAAATATAGAATTGTGGCGTGGCCACTAATGTTAAAATTTGTTGAGCCATAGCAAGGGTTGCCATTTGGCCGGGTTGAACCGAAAATGATTTCATACTCAGGCAAATGATCGTGCAGTAAAGGGGGAGAATTTTGGGATGTGGTTGCCTCGCCTGAGTAGACACTAAGGACTTAACTTTGTGCGCCATTGATCTGGGCCACACCGGACCACCACATGTCCAGGGTGGGGTAGACCTAGCCAACTAATTAGCAATATTTTGATTTGGCTCTGTTTTGGTTGTTGAATTGGCGCAAGAGGGGGCCAGCATGGCGAATCCTTAGCGAGCAGAACCGGGTCAAAACAGAACTTTGTAAAGGCTTTGTTGCGTGCTCTAGACTGCTTACCTAAGGTAGTGAGCGGTGGTATCGACGAATGCCAAACAAACTAGAGAAATTATGTATTGTGGGTAAAGCTGTACAACCTCTGCAGAGTGTAAAACTATTTGAATAGTTGTGTCCCCGGTTATGGACAATGCCCGGTGATTTCACACGAGGGGTAGATTTTGATAAAACTGTTGGAATGATTTGGTTGGGATTGGAGTGGATAGTTTTGGTTGATGGTTGGGAAGTGAACAGAGTGTTCACTAGTCGTTTCAAAGAACTTGTTTACTTATGTATTTAACCTTTTTAACTCGTGCTTTCAATCTATTTGCTGTATTTACTGCCAATACTGCTTTCTACAAAATAGCCATAAACTATCCTTGTCAAGCCTTGCATGAATACTATTTGCATACATTTCCGTACGAATTGCTGAGTATTTTATGTACTCACGGCTATACGCCATTTGTTGATCAGTCAATGAGGAAGAATCAGGAACCGTAGAGTTCTACGAGAAAGAATATTTTGAAGACCAGGCGAACTAGGTCGCGTTCTCCACTCGATTGCATGTGGGCATGTCGGGTGGCCACCGCAAGACGTTTTGGTTTCCGCTGCAAGTTATCTTTTGTCGTTAAAGCCCGACGCGACCTACTTTGTAAGAACAGACCATAAGGTCTTTTTGCTACTAAATAATATTAATTTGTCTGCTTCATTGGTATTTCGTTGTATGGTTATGATTGTCTCTGATGACGTCATTGTGTGAGCTAGGTGCTGATCCAGGGACTAGTTTAGATATACACAGAGGGACCCGGGGTCTTGACACCGCCGTCGCAGCTCCCCTCCCCCAACAAACGGCTTGTAGTGCGAAGACTTGCGTGCTCGTGGTGCTCCTAGGACTCTGCATTGGCGCGCGGATGGGAGAGGCGGGGAGGATCAACGATGGGCTACAGGTGATGTGGGGTGCCGACGGCCGTGGGAGCGTCTCGCCGGACGACCAGGTCATCTCGTTGTCGCTCGACCACACCTCTGGCTCGGGCTTCTGCTCCAGGAACACGTACCTCTTTGCGCACGTCGACCTGCAGATCAATCCCGTCGCCAACAACTCCGCCGGCACAGTCACCACATGCTACGTAAGCCTACAATTCATCCATGCGTTTCAATGTGCAATCTTGATTTGGTTCGACCTGACAATTAATGGATTTCCAATCTTTGTCTGCACGTGCAGTTCATGTCGGAGGGGGCATGGGAGGTCCACGACGAGGTTGACCTCGAGTTCCTCGGCAACCTGACCGACTGGTCGTACACGCTCCACACCAACGTCTTCGCCAACAGCACCGGCTACAAAGAGCAGCAATTCCACCTCTGGTTCGACCCGACTACCAATTTCCACACCTGCTCCATCGTCTGGACCTCGTAGCACTTGTTAGTGTGCTATTGTTTATGAGTTCAAAGCTATTGTTTATGAGTTCATGCCTGCAGGGAATTTGGATATGCTATTGCATTCATAGGAACACAATGAGATGTCGCGCTGCCATTTTTTGTGTGTATATTCATGTGCCAGAATTTCTTGTGTGTTTTCCATGGGTAGGGGGTGCATGATATTTTTCAGGGATCTCTTGAGAGAATGTGTGAACCAAATGAGATGCGCATCAACAAGAATGTGTTCGTAGGCAGGAATCTCAATGGAGAAGAACTGGAGAAGGGCTTCAAGGATTGCCTTCTAAAGAAATAAGATAGACTGGAGCTTCTCCATTTTTGTTACACGTGGGATGGATCTCCAGCTTCATGATTTTTAGCTTTGCGGCTGTAGAACTTATCCTTCAAACCAAACTGTGATTGAATTGGCATGAAATGCGAGATGTATAGAATGGATAATACCCTTGTAACCTTGCCAATTGCTATCCTTTACAATCACAAATAGTCATTGGTATTATTGTACTGTGATATTATGCACTATGTTGCACTATAACCTATGGAGATTTATAAGACTGATTTGAGGAATCGCATGGTACACTACTGTTGTATTGTGCAGTGGGGTTTATTTTCTAAGATTATGCTTCCTTTCTAATCTGTTTTCAAATACTGAATACATGCATGCACGGACGAGCGATATCTTGCTATGAATAGGTTGTCTGTTATACTCCGATCTTCTTAGATATACATCTCCGATGTCGAGATTTGTAATTTATTTGGATAGACTATGGTACACACATGTATACTCGTACAAGCGAAATATATTTTGTTTCATATGTACACTTGTATGTATCATCATATTTTCAAATCTCATGCAAAATAAGTTTAAATATATGCTTAAAAAGGTTCTTTAAACCTTCAAGGGCAATTCAGACTTTTTATCCTTCACACACAACTCAATAAGCCAACATCCTACAAAAAGCCGGATTACCAAATACCAAAGTTTGACTTAAAAGCTAAGGAACTTATAAGCTGATTAAGCCAAAAAGCTGACTTTAAGCTATAAGCCAAAAAGTCTGATTAAGCCAAAAAGCTGACTTTAAGCTATAAGTCAAAAAGTCTAAACCTAAACAAACAAGACCAAATAGTAGCAATATATATCGGAGCAATTTTTATTATTTAACCTATTTTTAATTTATTTTTATTACTAACCCTTCACCAACTTTATTTCTAATTCAGACCATTTTGGTCACGCCACCGGCCAAACAACACTAGCGGCGTTATCCTATCACTCCACCACTAGCAGCGTGACGGTGTTATTTGGTCACACCACCACCCGTAGTGTGACAAGAAGTGTTATTTAGTTAGACTTATCTCGCACGTGACAGTGTTATCTTGTCACGCTATGCGTGGTGACGTGGTAAAAAAAGGTGAGATTTAGAAATAAAGTTGGCGATGGCTAGTAATAAAAATAAATTTAAAAATAATAAAAATTATTCTACATAGAGCGGAGTACACAAAAGACAGAACTGGCACCCGGTTTCTCTCACTTGCCTGGAATGGAAATTGTGTGTGGCCTCATCCTCATGAGTAAAGCCTTTGCCGCGTTGGGAGGGAGGACGGGGGAGTAAAAAGGAATCACCCACCTTCCTTCTCTACCCACCACTTTAGCTTGCCCTTGTTCAATTCACTGCGCTCTTCCCTTCCCACAATCCCTCCCACCCCTAGTATCCAAAGCTCCCGAGGAATCCAAACAATAGCTACATTTTTTAGTTTGTCTCTGCAAAATAGTTGCCTTGTTTTGGGAGCTCTCTTCACCGATCACTACTAGGTCTTGCCAATTTCTGAGGTAACAATAGCTACACTCCCAACTGCAATTCTCCCTTTCTTTCATTCTTGGTTCTTGCGCTTATCAACGCTATAAGCTAGCTACTTTCATCTCAAAACAAAAAAACTTTTCGTCTTCTGCGATTGATCAGCTATTTCCTTCTTGGTATGGATTTTTATTTCTTCTTGGTTGGTTCATGCGCGGTGCGGTAACGATGGGGGAGGGATTATTCCCTTGCAATGTAGGATGCAAGCGAACAAAATAGCTAGGGTCTACTCTTGAATTAACATCAAGTGGTCCGCCAGATTGTTTTAGTGGTATCATGGGTTCCATTCAATTCGTAAGTATAGTAGGGTGTGAACTGCAAAAACCACCCTGCTTCTCTTTACTGTTCTTGCCCTGTTACTGTCTTCCTGTACTAGTACTTGTTAGGTTCCATCATTAATTTTGCCATGCAGTCTCAAGTGTAAATTGTGTGGGAGGACTGGGGCCTGTAGCAATTTGTACTGAGAGATATTGAACTGCAGCGCATTTTGGTATTTATGAGTTCATTCATTACTACTCACCTTCCTTTCTTGCTTTATATTTGTTCTTCTACGTTTGGGCCCTCAGAAAATAGGCACAATTGCGTTTGTTGGGATTCTTGCCTGTCCTGATCATGTACCTGCAGTTTCTCATGATGGAACTGTTAATTCTATTTTTTTTCCTCATAAAACGGTGCTAAAACGAGTCATTCCTATGTTGTCATCCAAGAAAATTTGTGCAAGCAGATATGAAGAATCATCTAAGGAAGGATCAGTTCACTTTGATATGTTACACTCTTGTGAATCACAAACCTGAAATATCCAGTGCAGCTAGTCTGTACTAGAACTAATAAACTCTAGCCAAATGATTAGACAGTGCGAGTTAATACAAAATCGCGGTGATTGTACTGAATCTGAATTGGAGTACTGTGCTTTGATCTTTACAAAACAGTGTTGGTGATACGGTACCTAAACAACTTTTTTATTGCTTCATATCGATGTAGAGGTGTGGCGCATCGAGTGTTCAAATATATGCATCCCCGTAAAAAAAAGTATTCAAATGTATGTATGTACATCAGTGCAACATTGCAATCTGTTTAATTCTTTCCTTTTGCTTCTCAGCTTGGTAGCATAAATATAATGGTTAAGAACAAATCTTCGTGGAGCCAGATTGTAAAGAATGGCAGGCCAACAAACCTCTCTGTTACCGCAAGAAATCTCCAACCGCAGGATCTTGGAGCTGTAATATTCGGTTGCACAAACAATACTATTGCAGAGTGCCACTCACGGCAACATTTTGGTATGTTCAGATTTTTCTTAATCAGATTTTTTTATAAGCCCTTTCTTTCATACAAAGAATGACCCATCCATTTGATGCATCTATTTATTCCTGTGCTATTTTTTTTTGCGGCAATTCTGTGCTAAAAAAGGAATGACCTATATGTTTGATGCATCTATTTATCCCTGTTGTAAAAACTATATGTCATGCTTCTCAAATAATAGTATTCAGGTGTCTCCAATCAATTTGTTGGGTAACCCACTAACTTGGGAGATTTTACGGTGCATTCTACCGATAGCATACGATGGTAGTATAAATCAAATCTGATCATTGATTTGTTAATGACATAATAGATTTTTCTTTGTATTTATAATTTTTTCGTGAGGGTAGCGTGAACTTTTCCAATTATAGTTGAAAATATTACTCGTGTTATGTGATCCCCACGTTGGCAATCACAATTCTACCCCCTCGAGATTCTACTACTCATAACTCATACTACCAGATGTATGGGGCATAATCATTGATTTGTTAAGGGCATAATAGACTTTTCTTTGTATTTATAATTTTTTTCATGAGGGTAGTATGAACTTTTCCAACTAGGGTTGAAAATATTACTCGTGTCATGTGATCCCCACATGAGCAATTACAATTTTACCCCTTTTGAGATTCTACTACTCATAACTCATACTACCAGTTGTAGTATAATTAAATCATAACTAAGATAAATCATCAGATCAAAAAGAATAGACGGCCCGTATTAAATTGAGTGTACCGTAAAAGAGCTCCACTAACTTACAAAATTATTTGCGTCGCATGTCAGGCTTGCCAAGAGCACATCTCTCATATGTACAGAACATCAAGGAAGGACTACCTCTGTTCCTGTTCAATTATGATCACCGCAGGTTGCATGGTATTTATGAAGCTGCAAGCAATGGCAAATTCTGTCCCGAGTCAAATGCATGGTCATACGATGGCAAGGGAAAGACAAGCTATCCTGCTCAGGTACCATCCTTGGTTTCTGTATCTTTTGTATGCCACCTTCTTGCTTAACCTCCATGAAATGACTCAAATGCACATTCTACTTTTTTATTTATCTAGGTTGCAATGCGGGTTAGGATGTGGTGTGTCCCACTAGAGGAGAGTAAGTTCAGGAATGTTATTCTAGCCAATTACTACCAGAAGATGCCCGGTTCCCCTGGCCAGAAGCTTCACTTCTTCCGGTTTGAATTGGATCATGCACAAACACGTGCTTTGATGGGTATGTTTAGTCCTTCGCTTTCTCCCATCAACTTCTGGATGCCTCCTGTTGCAGCGCCTGGTGGTGAGCATGTGAGAGAATCGATATCATCTCCTGTGTGGGCACCAAAATCTGAGAGGAACAATGAGCTCAAATCAGAAAAGGTTTTAGTGTCATATGCAGATACGGTAAATGGGAACAAGTTTGAGGGAGTTGGAATGGGAGTTGTGGACGATGAGCATGCTAGCTTGAGTAAAGAATTTTCTAATGGTTTCGATAATCTGGATTGTAAAGAGACACCACCAGAGTGGGAGGATCATGCACTGTCCAGTGAGGAGGTTGAAGTGCAACAACCGCAACAATCTGATCAGCAGGACAAAGAACTTAGCTTCAAATGGACATTAGAAAAGCTCAAGGCTTTATCTGCCCAGCAGCTGAGTTATGATGCATATAGCGGTAAGGGCATGCAAGAGGTCAAAGGTGTAATTCTCGAGGGGCACTATAGTTTGCCAGAAAACTTGGATACTGAAGTCGATCAGCTTTCCTGGGGTCATTCTAATTTGCCAATGCAAGGATTGGGCTCTGAATCCTATTCAGAAGCTAAGGTTATATAACTTCACACATAGCTACATGCCTTACTATCGTCCTTGTTTCTTCTCTGTCTAATCCAAATATCCGTCTTGCGAACATGCTTACTTCTTGTCTATCTATTCCAGACGTCTCACATTCACTTTGTTTCTGCAGTTGATAGATGTAGTTAAAGATCTATCTGGACGTATAGAGATTATGGAGAAGAAGCAGGTCTATCTCGAAATGACGTAGCACATTTACATGCCTTATATATGTTATACTGAATCTTTGAATCTTAAAATCATTGAATCTATAATATACTTGTAGTGCTTTTAATTCATGGCTACTTGCTTACTAGAAACCAAAGAACTAATTTTACTATCTTTTGGTGTGGAGGATCATACCTTTTAACTAAAGTTGGAAAACTCTTAGAAAATTCAGCTTTCTTTGGTGTTTTGTTCCTAATGTTTTGACATGTTCAAATGCAGGCTTGGTCCAACAAAGAAGTCAAATACCTACAAGGAGTGAATGACAGGTTACTGAAAAGAGTTGTTGAGCTAAAGGACAAGGTGAAGAAATTGAATTCAAAAATAGATCCTTTATCCCTAGATGATTCACTAAACCAGTTTGTTGAACAATGTTTGGGTTCAGAAGATGTCATTTATCTCATTGGTGGTTTTGATGGCATCTCATTTTTGTCATCATTAGACTCCTTTTCACCCTCCTTGGACATACTAACACCTCTCAAACCAATGACTGTTGGGAAGTCCTATACCTCCACTGTTGCATTAGACGGCAAGATATTTGTTCTTGGTGGCGGTGATGGTGCTTGCTGGTTTGATACAGGTGCTCGTGGTTTTTTGTGTTTAATTTCCCATGTAATCTCTGATTGCCATTTCTTTCCTAATATCTGCACTTATTCTTTCTCGTGAAGTTGACTGTTACGACCGAAGGCGCGATGATTGGACCCCTTGCCCAGCATTGGCTCGTGACAAGGGGAGCCTTGCTGGAGTTAGCTTCAATGGGAAAATTTACTCATTTGGTGGTGGAGACGGAAATGAATGTTTCTCTGACGTTGAGGTGTTTGATCCAGCTCACGGAAAGTGGGTAAAGAATCAGCCTATGATGGAAAAGGTACAGCTGCATACATTCTCGACTTATCATGTTCCAGGGGCAAATTTAGTTTAGTATTGTGTTTGTTGTATATTGCTGCAGAGCAGAAACTTACTAGGGATTTGATAGCGCTCCACCCAAAAGATAAAAAGGTGTGAAATTTAAACAAAAACTAGTTATTAATGAGTATGAGTTAATGTGTACTGATTAATTAAATAACTAGTTTGTTAACTAGTCAGTTTTCAATGCAAAGTTGAGATAAGACCAATTTCTAGCTCCTTTCATTCTGGTTCTAGACATCAGAATTCAAAACCCCGATCCGTTACAGATAAAAACCTCCATGTCATAGAATATTCCTGCAGGAGATTAACAATAACTCCTTGTTCTATATGCGTTGATCTCTCCTCTGCTGTAGCTGAAATTTTCTACCTCCAGTTGGCCATGTCCTGCGGCAACCATACCAAGGTTGTTACTCCACTTATGCTATCCAGCATGATTCCTCTGCAAGTAGTCTAAATTTACACTGCCTAAGCAGGGGCTGGGTCTTTTATTCATGTCAACAAATGAACAAAATGTCCTCTTAAATTATCAACATAAGTAACTGTTACTCTGTTAGGCATTAATCTCCACCATTTATTTGCTTTAAAATTCACAAACTTTTGTTGTCGTGGACTAGTGATGCACTTACTGTCTCTTTACTTTGTAAAATGTACCTAAAGCTTGTCTAAGATGAGAACAATTCTAGGAAAGATCATTATCTTCATGGAAAAGTGCATACTTTTGTAGTACTCCGACAATTTATTTTTGTTTGCCTATTTGAGGTTTCTTATTCAATTTCCTATAATATTGTTTTGGGATAAGACTTGCTTCCAGGTTCCAACCCATAAATCTCCATGTAATGTGATGATTGCTTTTGTTTGAACAACCTCTGTCACTTGGTTTTTCAGCGCTTTGCTCTAGCTGGTGTAGAACTGAATGGTGCAATTTATGCAGTAGGTGGCTTCAACGGTATTCGATATCTGAGGTGATGTCCTTCGCTGCTTGTACTTAATGCTCAACAAGTTTCAGTTTTGAAATAGTGGAGATAAAGCAAGAGTATGGAGTGCTTATGTGCTAAAAAGACATGCAAAAAATCTTAAAGCTCATAATCACTCTGTCAACACTCAATCCCCTTTCTAAGGAAATGCAGAAGCACTTGCCTGAAAGTACATTGAAGCACTAGTGTATATTTGTAATCAATTGGATCATTTCACAATATTCATTAGACTATTCTCTATGGCTCTCATGGCGATGAATTTCCTATTTCTTTAAAGTGAGAAGCATGTATGGATTTTTTTTTATGCCAACAATATGATGTTTGTTACCAGCTCTGCCGAGAGACTTGATCCTAGGGAGCATAATTGGAAAAGCCTCCCAACTATGAGTACAGGAAGAGGTTGCCATACACTGGCAGTACTTGGCGAGAAGATGTAAGTATATAGCTCTTTATTACAAATCAAGATGATCAGCTCTTGTTTTTACTCAAAACAGCATAGATGCTCATCATGGTGTATAATAATTTCTTCACTTGCAGTTACATTATCTTCTCTTTTCTTTCAGATATTCAATTGGCGGTTATGATGCTGAGACCAGAGCAATGGTGGCTACCGTTGAGTTGTACGAGCCAAGGATGCCTTCATGGGTGATGGTTGAACCAATGAACTACACCAGAGGTTACCATTCTTCAGCTGTGCTTGGTGGCTCGATATTCACGTTTGGTGGGGTCAAAGGTGAAGCAGATACAATTTTGGATGTGGTAGGTAGCTACACCGAGACGCATATTTCTTACCATGTCCCGCAGTCTATGTTGCATCGATAATTCTACCAAGCACCAAATTGCTAACACCCAAATCATATTTAGTTGTCACTGTTTTAGAGAGTGAATCAGTACTTGTAAAGGGGTTCCATGTTGTATCGTTTGTTACTTGTACCAGTAAACCAGTGTCGCATGAATGTCAGTGTTGAAGCCTAGATTACGGGCTAATTTTGGTCCTCCTAGCACCTGATTTTAGCGCTGTTTTTTGTGTAGTTCTCAAATTTGTATCCTGACTAACAGTTAAAACCTTTATATTGGATGATTTTTCAGGTTGAACGCTACAAGGAGGGCTGTTGTTGGGTGAATACCGGGCTGAAGTCAATTGGCAGAAGATGCTACTGTTCTGCCGTTGTTCTCTGACTGACTTTCTACATTGACATTGTGAACTTACTTTCTCAGCTGCTGATGAGTGACCAGCAAACAAGTTGTCTTACTTTGAAGGCTCTTCTTTGTCTGAATCGAGAAATCGTTAACTGTTCAGATCTTCTTTTGGCTGAATTGACAATGCAGCAACATCTAATGCAAAACTGAATTCCGTTGTGGGGAAAACTGAGAACTTGATGAACGGGAATTTCGTATTCTTATGATCATGTGTGTTTTGATACTTGCTTTTCTGTTGTTTGTTGAATCAGCTTTGGGTCACCGATCAGAACAAGAGATATGATGTTTGTTACATGAGTTGCTGCTGTTTTTCCTCTTTGTTTTACATTATAGTACAGGAAGAAGAAATTAAGTGGTACCAAAGGTTTAAAGCGAATTTTTTTTTGAAGGGTGATAGAAATACACGCTATTATCATTTGATTACGAATCGTAAGCATAGAAGACAAATAATTTTTTAGCTCAAACAAGAGGAGGGGATGATTTTGGAAGATGTATATTTAAAAAAGTATATCACCAACTATTATAAAGGTCTGTTTGAACCATCCGAAGTTAATCATTTATTCATAATTGATGCTTTTACGAATGATATACCTTAAGTTTCGGATCCTGAAAATATTTTCCTTATAGAACCGTTCACTGAGAAGGAGGTGAAAGAAGTAGATTTTCAAATGGAACATAATAAAGCACCTGGGCTAGATGGCTTCTCTCCTGAGTTCTATCAGGTCTTTTGGGAAGTCATTAAAAATGACTTGATGGCCATGTTTCATGATTTTTCATAGTTACTCTCTGTCTTTTTTTAGCTTGAATTTTGGGATAATTACATTGCTTCCAAAAAAACGGATGCTAAGCAAATACAACAGTACAGGCCTATTTGTCTTCTAAATGTTAGTTTTAAATTTTTTATTTAAGTGGCTACTAATAGAATTATGGGTGTAACTCAAAAGATTGTAAGAACATCCCAGCTGGCTTTTATGCCGAGGAGGTTTATTCTTGATGGAGTTGTGATCCTTCATGAAACCATCCATGAGCTCCATAAACAGAATTTGGATGGAATAATTTTCAAGGTTGATTTTGAGAAAGCTTATGATAAAATAAAATAGCCGTTTTTAATTCAATCCTTGAGGATGGAAGGCTTTTCAATTAAGTGGTGTTCCTGGGTGGAAAGCTTCGTTAAGGGAGGGAGTGTTGGAATAAAAGTAAATGATGATATTGGATCTTTTTTCCAAAGTCGGAAAGGTCTTAGGCAAGGTGATCATATGTCCCTTATTCTTTTTAATCTTGTTGTGGACATGCTTGCCATCTTTATTTCGAGAGCTAAAGAAGCATGCCTTTTATCGGGAGTAGTCTCTCACTTGGTTGATGATGGGTTATCAATATTACAGTATGCTGATGACACGATTCTCTTCTTAAATAATGATTTAGAACAAGTAAAAAATCTAAAACTTATTTTATGTGTTTTTGAACAATTATCAGGTTTAAAGATTAATTTCCATAAGAGCGAGATTTTTTGTTTTAGTGCTACCAAAGAAGTTGAATCACAATATACGCAGTTATTTGGCTGTGAAGTGGATGCATTCACTTTCAGGTACTTAGGTATTCCTATTCATTTCAGAAAATTAAGGGATAGTGATTGGAAAGAGGTTGAGGATAGAGTTAAGAAGAAACTTAGCAATTGGAAAGGAAAAAATATGTCTGTTGGTGAACGATTAGTACTTATTAACTCGGTGCTAAGCAGTCTACCACTGTTTATGTTATCTTTTTTGAGGTTCCTAGAGTAGTTCTTAAAAGACTAGACTTTTATCGATCTAGATTTTACTCGTAGAGTGACAGCCATAAAAAAAATATAGGCTTGCTAAATGGAGTTTAGTGTGCTCGCCCAAAGAGCATGGTGGTCTAGGCATTCAGAATTTAGACACAAAAAACAAAAACTTACTAGGGAAATGGTTGTTTAAGTTGATTACTCAAGAAGTATGGCAATCTTTACTAACAATGAAATATTTAGGTGAGAAGAGTCTTTTGCAGGTAGTTAATAAGCCTAGGACATCCCATTTTTTGTCAAGTCTAATGAAAATCAAAGATCATTTTTTCGCTTTGGTTCATTCCAGGTTCAAAATGGAATGCAAACTAGATTTTGGGAAGATATTTGGTTAGAAGATTCTCTACTGAAAAGACAATATCCACTCCTTTATAATGTGATGAGGAGAAAGAATAATACAGTAGCAAATATTCTGAAATTAGCTCCTTTAAATATTTCTTTTCGAAGACCTATTATTGGGCCTAAGCTCAATGCTTGGAATGAGTTAATTTTGAGAATTGCTAACTTACAATTAAGCTCTCAAAATGATGTTTTCAGGTAGAATTTGACTAAGTCTGGACTTTTTTCAGTACAGTCTCTATATGCGGCACTAATTGGAAATGATCAAACCCCAATTAGGAGCTTTTTTAGCTACTTAAAATTCCATTAAAAGCGAAAATTTTCCTATACGAATCCATATTTTTAAAACGAATACAAATACGAATTCGAACATTTTCGAATACGAATACGGATCGAATGTCGTAATGAATTCGAATCGAATATGTACTCAATTCGGTCAAATGCGAATATTCGACAACTTTTGCGACAAATCTCAATAGCACAAATTTATGTAACATGACTATACATCTACAGTCTACACAAGTCGTAGCAACACCCAACAGCCACATATTCGGCACCGAATCAAGACCTCGTCGAAACATAAACGCTCTGGGAAAAATTCAGATAGTATTTGTATTCGTATCTGGGAAAAAACGGATAGTATTCATATTCGTATCCGGGAAAAAATGGATAGTATTCGTATCTGTATCCGAAAAAAAACAGATAGTATTCGTATTATTTTTTCCTGGATAGTATTTGTTTTTTTGGATACTATCCGAGTTTTTTTCCCAGATACGAATAACACCGAATACGGATACGAATACTATCCATTTTTTTCGGATACGAATAACACCGAATACGGATACGAATACTATTCGAATGCGGATTTTACTTACCACATTTGCGTTTTCTCGGATACGAATATCGGATAAAACAGATTATCCTTTACCATTTCCCATCCCTACAAAAGAGGGGTAGTATTAACTAAAGATAACCCGATCAAAAGAAACTGGAGGGGGAAGCAAACAATGTTGTTTCTGTTTTAAAGAAGAAACAATTCATCATCTTTTTATTGACTGCCCTTTTGTACGTCTTGTATGGTGGGCTGTTCAATGTGCGTTTAATTTATCTCCCCCTCCGAGCATAGCAAACATGTTTGGGAATTGGTTAGCCAGTATTTCAAAAAATTTAAAGTCACAACTCCTAGTGGGAGCTAGTGCCTTATGTTGGTTTATTTGGTTATGTCGAAATGATGTAGTTTTGACAAAAAGATTATCACTAATCCCTACAAGTTATCTTATTGACTGTGTACTAGCTGAGTGCTTGGGCAAATTTGCAGAAATCGGCTCAGAAGGAGTCCATGTTGGCTGGAAGCCTAAGGTTGGAATTTGTAGTGAAGCAAATCTTAAATGCTCATGGGTGGCGGCTTAGTCACATGATTTGTAATGATTGAGTTTAATTTTCAGTTGTCTTTTGGTTGTAAGGCTTCAAGCCACGTTAAACAACTTTGGTTACTTTGGTACTTTATCCTCTTTAATAAATTGGGATGTGTGCATCCTTGATGCAGAGGCCGTGAGAGTTTTTTTTCTCTTCCATTATCTAAAAAAAGGAAGTAGTCCATATGACCCTGCAGTATTATTGTGCGGCCACTTAACCCTCTGACCTAAAAAATCGGACCTTTAACCTCCTCATGTTGCAAACCAGTGCACTTAACTCCCATGGTTGTTTTGCTCGATGGTTTTGCTTACGTAGTAGTGGTTTCGCCACATGGACAGCTGAGCTAACGCATTTTCGCCACATGGTTGATTTATTAACTTGATTTATTGCGACCCCCTCGCTACGTTTTTCCCAAAGCCCCCCGCCCTCCCTATGTTGCCTACTCAATTCTCTCTATCGCTCTCGCCAGGGCTCGCATCGCCGCCCGCCTGTGTCGCCCGTGCCGCTGCCACCGCCGAGCCTCCTTGCTTCTTGAGTTCGCCTTGCCCTCTGCTATCTTGTGCTCACCTCGGTATCCTTTCTCCCTCCTAGGATTGGCGCGGCCACCCCGTCTTCTTCCTCTCCGATGTTGCTACGCACGCCGCCTGACCTTGCCGAATGCTACTAGCCGCTCGATTGAGCTCCTACCTCGACGTTTGCATCCAAAAACTTCAAATTGATTCCCTCTAGCTCACCCCTACCCCAGTTCCTTCTTACATCTGTAGGATCGCCGGGAACACGTTGTTCTTCCTCTGTGCTGGTGACCAAGCTGCCACCTCCTCCCGCAATGCAATTTCTTCATCCTGGCCAAAAGCTCGTAAGAATCTGTGTCACATCGTGTTCCAAAAGTAGACAATCAAGTTAGGCTAGTCAATCTGACCCTTAACACCTCACCACACCGTCCCACCTCTGTCTCCACCGTCGATCACCGTGGGCGGGCCTACATAAACGTGCTATGACAGTAGGTTAGCACCACTAGGATTTCCTTGGGGTGTAGTTTCTCATGCACACGCTAGTTTTTGTATTCGGTTGTCACCTCGTCGTTGCCCTTGCGGTCCAGATCGCCGCCGCCTAGCTTCATTGCGCAGCCGCCCCGGAGTGCCTCTATCCGTGTCGTTGCTGAGGATAGACTCTTCGTGGTCGGATCATCCCGTTTTACCACTATCTGGCTGCCGCCGACGCTGAGCTCGGCCAAGGTCGACAATGGTGTCTCCTCTGTTCCTCTCTCTCTCTCTATCTCTCTCTCTCTCTCTCGTTCTGTAGAGAAGAGGGAGGAGTCACTATAGCGCTAACGAGTGGAACCCAGGAGATTAGAAAATCTAATTAAAGTCTAATTTAAGCTATGTCTCCATGACATGTGGGTCCTAGCAGTGAAATGAGGCAACTCAACCGCCCATGTGGCGAAACCACTACCACGTAAGTAAAACCATCGAGCAAAACAGCCATAGGGGGTTAACTGCACTGGTTTTGCAACGTGAGGGGGTTAAAGGTCTGGTTTTTTAGGTCAGGGAGTTAAGTGGTTGTACAACAATACTTCAGGGAGTCATATGGACTTCTTCCTATGGTATATTACTCCCTCTAGTCACAAAAAATATCATTTTGGACATCGACACAATCCCCAAAACGCATCTCTGACTACTAATTTATATTGTAATAGATTTATAAAACCTAATAAAACTATACTTTTATAAAAGTTTATTTTGAGACAAATCTATACATTCAATTTTCATGTATTCAATCTAAATATTGAAAAATATATTGATAGCCAAAGTTTATAAAATTTGACTACACATACCCAAAACGACATTCTTCTATGACTAGAGGGAGTGTCGCACTAGAAGAGTAGTGTTTGTACTTTGTTAGAGGTGGGCAAGTGGGCCATGCCTGCTGGGTCGGCGGCACGAAACTATTGGCCCGGCCCAGGCACACACGACACTGTAGATGGGTTGGGCCACCACGGCTCGACGAGGCGTGTCGTGCTTGCATCGACACCCTGGCCCAGCACACACAATGGTAGGCATGGCCCGGCTGGCACGACCAGTGGTTCCTATGGGACGGAGGCGTCATGCGACGAAGGTGGCGGTGGCGCACAGGGGCAGAGGAGGCGGGGGCACGCGATGGGCTACACAGGCCTACTGGCCTGTCATGCTAATCGTGCACGTGCTGGCACGGCTGTGAGCTCGTGCGTGTCGTGTCGTGCCTAGGTAGGTGGCTAAGCCCATAGGTCGGTATGGCATGACCTGTTTGGTAGCTGGATTGGCTGAGCCATGCCTAAACGGCGTGTACCGGGTCAGGCCGGGCTGCACATTTGGCCACCTCTATACTTTGTGACGAGGAAGGAGGAATCAACACAATATTATACACAAACATGGTGGTAGTAGAGTGAGTGCACACCACTAAAACACACACGGGGAGTCCACTCGCAACGACCTCCAGTAGCCCCCACCTTGAGTGGGAAGACAAATATGTGGGGCACGATCTTCGGTGCCTCTTCCTCCAAGTCCAGATCCAGGTCTTCTTCTTCTTCTACACTATCGCCTACTCAGCCAAGACCCACAAGGAGCAGAGAACTATCCACCTATTTAGACAGCAATACAGTGGATTTCAACTCAGAAGGCTTGACATCTTGCAATGGTGGCAAGCCTATTAGTTAACATATTCCGTGCTATCCATACTTGCATGTGATGTGTTAACTGTTCCTATCTCTACGGTTTCCTCCGAGTCTGCTTTCAATCTTTTTGAAAGAATATTGGAGGAGAGAAGAGCAAGTCTCACAAGTGAGATGGTAGAAATCCTTCTAACTATGTAGGACTGAGAACAAGCTGATTCACGAACACAATACTCTGTGAAAAATCCAGAGTTGTCGGAGATGTTCAAAAATCTGTACTTAGACAATGACAGTAAAACCGACACGTAGAACAATGATGTATTATGCATGTAGAGCTATAGGTTGTACTCTTTTTCCTTTGCTAAAGTTTTCTCATTTTGATTTTTTACTCGGCGAAGATTTTAACGAGGCAACTAGTTGGACATTAATAAAGTTCTTTATTACATTCTCAATATGATTGTCTAATTTTTTTTTCAATTTTCATGTCTACTTCTGAATTCTACATAATTTTCTAATTTTTCTAGAGTTTTTTTTTGGATTTGTTTTGGATTTTTGTCATTCTATCGGGCCAAATGGGCCACACTCGGCGACTGTACCTTCCAACTGATGTGAAGCATAAAGAACTTTCTCACGATCATTGCATTGAGCAATGGCGAGCATTCAAATAATCAAAGGAGGCATAATGACAATAGGTAATAACTAAACCCAAAACAATTTGTATAAAAATAGCATGCAATTGTATAAAATAATATACTTTTGAAATCATAGGTTCAATATGATCAAAGGACTACGACTTGCCTTGGAATAAATCCTGGGATTGATCTTGATCTTGGTATGATCCACCTTGCTCAAAGCTTTCCGAAGTATCAACGTCTACTCGCAAATAAGCAAATAAACCAAATAAATAAATAATAGAGAGCAAATAAACTCCAAAAATTAAATAAAAATCTCAGATAGATGGATCTTGAATTTAGATGAATTTAGGAATTTGATTGGACTCAATCGGAGTTCGGATGCAAAAGATATGGGCTTTGGAAGATTGAATCTAAAAGAAACCCTAATTCTGGAATTACCCGAATTATTTCTTAATAGAAAATTCCGGATTTACGACGCGGCGCTGACGTCAGCGAGGGACGATCTGACTGGGTGAAACAACCTGACCGGTGGGACCCACGAGGCAGTGAGAGGGTTCACGATGAACTTGGTTCACCGAACCAAGGTTTGGGTGTAGATCTGTTGGTGCCACGCAGATGCTGACGAGGTAGACACGTGGGCGACACGCGGGCAAAGAGGGTGACACGGCGCTGAGGTGGCAAGTTCACGGGGGCTCGACGGCGGCCACGCTCCGGCGCACACGGATCTGGCGAACGGTGGCTCTCCGTCGACGGCGAAGACGCGCATCCGAACGAGAAGGACCTAGTGAACATGATGACGCGATCCACTCTCGTCGGCGATGACCACAGCAGCGGCGGCGGAAAGAAAAGCGGTGGAGTGACGCGGCTTCACGGCGACGAAACTCCATGGGGGTTCTCCGGAGACAAGGAGGCGCGCATCGTAGAGACCATGTGGCGGCGATTCCAAGCTGGCGACGAAGAGGCCAAAGACTCACCGACGGTGGCTCAATTCACCGAAGAAGGCTACGATGGCGTAGAGCCTCTAGGGCACAAATCGACGAGGAGGCGGTGCAATCCGAGCGGCGGCTCTAGGGTTTTGGAAGAGGGAGAGGATGCGAAGGTCCTAACGCGGTCGCGGTCTTTAAATAGCCACAGGAGAAGGGAGTTCACGTCCGAGACGGCGAGGCGGCGAGACGGCTATGACACGGAGTCAGGAGTTCACGGAGAAGACGAAGTCGACATGGCAGGCGGTCCTACAAGTCAGCGAGGGAGGCTCAGTTGAGGATGAGTAGCAAAAGGGTGCGGCTGCGGCTGACGGGTGGGCCAGGCTTACGCGCGCGAGGAGAGAGGAACGGAGCGGGCCACACGAGAAAATAGACCAGGAGTGAGATGGGTTGGGCCACACCAGAGCGGGCTAGATTGAATAGGAGTTGGATTTCGGCCCAGGGAGTTTAACTGAGATTTTAATAGTTTTTCTTTTTAGAAAATAGCAAGAACTCCAAATAAAACTTGGAAAATAGCAAATGACGTCGGAAAAATTCTAGAAAATTCTAGAAAATATATCCAAGCTCATAAAATTCAAATAAAATAATTTTGATAATAGTTGATGTTGACATTAATCACATTAAATTGTTTTTAAACTCTAAAAATTCCAATTAAGCTTTTAACTTTACCAAGAAAATCCAAATGGTTATTTTTCTTTTAAAACTTTAAAACAGACCAAATTTTTGGGATGTTACAAACCTACCCCCCTTAAAAGGAATCTCGTCCCCGAGATTCGGGCTGACTAAAGAATAGGTTCAAACCAAACCTTGCTCACTCTTCCAAAAGATTTCTCTTATGAGTAAACAAAGCTGCAACTGACGCGGGTCTAACCTAAAGACTTATGAGAAATGAAGTTCTGAACTGGTTGAGCTTCTTCTGCAATGATGTGGTTCAGCCTCCCTCTTGTTGCAGTTGATGGAGTCCTGGTGGCTTGATTTGGAGTCTGAGGTGCTCCTCTTCCTACTCCTGGCAACGAAGTCCTGGCTGGTGTAGCTCCCAAATTGAAAGGAATTGGTGTCAGGCCTTGCTTTTGCAGACACTTGTTAGCATAGTGACCTGTCTGATGGCAATTGAAACAAGTAACTCCTGCGCCATGATTGGGGTTCCTCTGAGGTTGATTATTGTTGCTGTTGTTGACATTGGGAATTCCTGTGTTCCCTGCATGCGATACTGGTGCCGGGGTTTTGAATCCAGCAGACGAATTATTAGGATGAGAAGGCTGCTGAGCATTGGTCCTGGCTCTTTGAAGCTGATGCTGTTGAACTCTATGTTGTATCATCTTCCTTTTACGAGATTCGTCTAACTCGCGACGAGAGTCTTCTATAAGCACGGCTTTGTCCACCATGTGCTAAAAATCCACATAATCATTTCCAACGACTTGCACCTTCAAAATGGGGTTGAGTCCACGCTTAAATCGCTTTTGATGTGCGTCATCTGTAGCAACATCTTCCAGAGCATAGCGAGAAAGTTGAGTGAACTTGTTGAGATATTCACCCACATACATGTTTCCTTGCTGTAGTTCACGAAATTCATTCTTCTTCATTTCCACAATACCATCTGAAACATGAGCTTGACGAATAGCTGTTGAAAATTTCTCCCAAGTAATGGCATGCGAATTCTCATGGGTTGCGGTGTAGTTCTCCCACTACTCTGCGGCTGTACCTTCCAACTGATGTGAAGTATAAAGAACTTTCTCACGATCATTGCACTGAGCAATGGTGAGCTTTTTCTCAACTGAGCGGAGCCAATCTTCTGCGTCTAAAGGTTCTGATGAATGAGAAAACGTAGGCGGACGAGTCCTCATGTACTCTAATAGCTTGGAATGATGATGGGTCGACGGCGGAACGGCTACTGCTTGATTATTCTGATTACTCTGACTATTCTGGTTCAACAAGTTGACTATTGCAGTGGCGGTCTGACTTTGCTGGGTCATCATGGCATTCATGTTTTGCATCATTGCACTCATGAATTTAGTTTGAGCTGCTAGAAGTTGTGACATATTTGGTTCTGCGGCTTCAGGTACTGGTGTCTGGCCACTAGCATTGATATTGGCATTGGCATTCTCTGACTGAGTACGGCTCGAAGTATTGCGAGTGTCAACCATCTGCGGTGATTCTTCACAAATTTTAGTAGGTAATATAGAAAAGCAATGTAGATAAGAGGGAATAGCATAATAGATGAGATAGAACAGAGTGGAAAAGATAGAAACAACCTAATTAGGGGAAATAGATTATACCCAAAGGCAAACAAGACATAGCTGAAACGCTGTGAAAGCACAAATAAACTCTTCAAATTAAAGCCTTAGTGTGACTGCAACATAATGCTTGACAGCAAAACTGCAGCTCCCACTTACACACAACCCAAATAAAGACCTAATACAACAACGATCTAGAAACGCTACTAAAGACTCTAATAGGACGGCTTCCAATCTGAACTAGCGAACAAAGATTCTTCAACTTCAACTGGAACGAAGCGACGAAGGGACTCTTGACGATTGTCAATTGTCGATAACTTGACTTCTTTCTCCTGAACTAAAGAAATTAATGAGGTGAGAAAGTCAATTTAAGATTATAAAACAACGTTCAGCATAGACAAGGAACAAGATTTCTAGAACAAGATGAGAAAAGAAATGGAATAGGATAAGAATAGAATAGACTGAGATGAGAATAGAATTAGAATAGATGAGAAAAGAACAACCACTTAAATCAAGTTAAATTGATTTGATTTAGAAAATAAGTTTTCAAGCTTTTAGCTAAAACGACCATGCTAACTAAGGTTGCGTTCTATAGTCGATATGGCTTTGATACCACCTCTGTCGGGACCCAAAAATGCATCTCAGGAACCCTCTGTGTTTTCCGAACTAGTCCCAGATCAGTAGCTAGCTCACACAGGAAACAGTGATGAAATACCATCCATTTATTCGATTTAATTAAAAAGATCTCAAAGTAACAAATAATAATAATAACTGGACCTTATGGTCAACGTTTACTTAACTTGCCACGCAGGGCTAAAGAAACAAATAAACTCTTGCAGCAGAACGAAACTCTTCAAATGGCCAATCAACATGTCCACAGGCAATCGAGTGGAGAACACATCCTAATCCGAAAACCTTCATAGTCCTCCTTCTGAAAGAACTCTTGGGCAGCTTGATATTCTTCAACTTCTGATTAAACAGAGAGCACAAGCCATGAGTACTTTTGAATGTACTCAACAAACCGTAGGGAAATGTGTGCAAATAGTATTCATGCACGGCCTGACAAAGGTTAGCTGTATGGTTCTTTTTCAGAAAGCGGCATTTACGATAAATACAATAAATAGATTGAAATGCGTAGTTGAAAACAATAATAAATAATTAAACAATTTCTTTGAAACGACTAGTGAACTTTCCATTCACTTCCCAACCAAACCATTGATAAGTGAATCCCCAATTCACCAATCGACACAAACCCCCCAAGTGAATGACCTGTTCACCAAACAAACATTATATTCATCAAGTAAACATCACATCCACACTCTGACTCATTTTTAAAGAAACTCTATCTCCCGTGTGAAATACCCGAGCACGTCCATAACCACGGACACGGCTATTCGAATAGTTTTACACTCTGCAGAGGTTGTACAGCTTTCCCCACATGACACGACTTCTCTAGTTTGTTCGGCATATATCTATGCCACCGCTCACTACCTTAGGTAAGCAGTCTAGAGCACGTGACAAGGCCTTTACAAAGCTCCTTCTTAACCCAGTTCTGCCCGCTAAGGTTTCAACACTGAATGTCTTTCCGACTAGACAGGGCCCCCCTCTTGCGCCTCTATGAAGAAACGTTTCCCATAACTCACACTTTCCATGACAGAACCGAAATTAAGATATTGCTAATTAGTTAGCCAGGTCCGTCCCATACCAGACATGTGGTTGTATGGTTAAGGCCCATTTCAATGGCACACAGGATTAAGTCCTTGACAAATTACTCAGGCGAGACTACCACAAACCCAATCCGTGCTAAACCCGCACCCCCACTATCCACCAACCACTCGCCCAAGTGAAAACCATTTTGTTTAACCAAGACCCATGACTCACCCCATCATGGTACCCACAAATTTTAACAAGAGTGGCTCACCACCACGATTCCATATATCATTAAGTCAAGATTAAACATTATGACACATGTGATGATGAACCCATCGTAACTAAGCAGAACTAAGCAACTGTACGATACCCATGTGGGTGAAATAAATATGCCCAACTAGAATTATCCCCGCTAGGGTGACAAAGGATTCATGGCATTCAAATAATCAAAGGAGACATAATGACAATAGGTAATAACTAAACCCAAACCAATTTGTATAAAAATAGCATGCAATTGTATAAAACAATATACTTTTGAAATCATAGGTTCAATATGATCAAAGGACTATGGCTTGCCTTGGAATAAATCCTGGGATTGATCTTGATCTTGGTATGCTCCTCCTTGCTCAAAGCTTCCCGAAGTATCAACGTCTACTCGCAAATAAGCAAATAAACCAAATAAATAAATAATAGAGAGTAAATAAACTCCAAAAATTAAATAAAAATCTCAGATAGATGGATATTGAATTTAGATGAATTTAGGAATTTGAATGGACTCAATCGGAGTTCGGATGCAAAAGATATGGGCTTTGGAAGATTGAATTTAAAAGAAACCCTAATTCTAGAATTACCCGAATTATTTCTTAATAGAAAAATCCGGATTTACGATGCGGCACTGACGTCAGCGAGGGACGATCTAACTGGGTGAAACAACCTGACCGGTGGGACCCCCAAGGCAGTGAGAGGGTTCACGGTGAACTTGGTTCACCGAACCAAGGTTTGGGTGTAGATCTGTTGGTGCCACGCAGATCTTGTGAGGCGGAACCGTGGGCGACACGCGGCAAGCAGGTGACACGGCCGAGGTGGCAAGGACAAGGGGGCTCGACGGCGGCCATGCTCCAGCGCACACGGATCTGGCGAACGGTGGCTCTCCAGCGACGGCGAAGACGCGCATCCGAACGAGAAGGACCTGGCGAACATGATGACGCGATCCACTCTCGTCGGCGATGACCACAGCAGCGGCGGTGGCAAGAAAAGCGGCGGAGCAACGTGGCTTCACGGCGATGAAACTCCACAGGGGTTCTCCGGAGACAAGGAGGCGCGCATCGTAGAGACCATGCGGCGGCGATTCCAAAGCTGGCGACGAAGAGGCCAAAGACTCACCGACGGTGGCTCAATTCACCGAAGAAGGCTACGGTGGCATAGAGCCTCTAGGGCACAAATCGACGAGGAGGCGGCACAATCCGAGCGGCGGCTCTAGGGTTTTGGAAGAGGGAGAGGATGCGAAGGTCTTGACGCGGTCGCGGTCTTTAAATAGCCACGGGAGAAGGGAGTTCGTGTTCGAGACGGCGAGGCGGCGAGACGGCTATGACACGGACTCAGGAGTCAGCGAGGGAGGCTCAGCTGAGGACGAGTAGCAAAAGGGTGCGGCTGCGGCTGACGGGTGGGCCAGGCTTACGCGCGCGAGGAGAGAGGAACGGAGCGGGCCGCATAGGAAAATAGATCGGGAGCGAGATGGGTTGGGCCACACCAGAGCGGGCTGGATTGAATAGGAGTTGGGTTTCGGCCCAGGGAGTTTAACTGAGATTTTAATAGTTTTTCTTTTTAGAAAATAGCAAGAACTCCAAATAAAACTTGGAAAATAGCAAATGACCTCAGAAAAATTCTAGAAAATATATCCAAGCTCATAAAATCGAAATAAAATAATTTTGATAATAGTTGATGTTGACATTAATCACATTAAATTGTTTTTGAACTCTAAAAATTCCAATTAAGCTTTTAACTTTACCAGGAAAATCCAAATGGTTATTTTTCTTTTAAAACTTTAAAACAGACCAAATTTTTGGGATGTTACACCATCGCTTCTTCTTTAGACGAGCAACACACTGCCGCCGCCGCCCTGGCTGCAGTCGGCCACCTCCGCCACCACCCCCGTAGCCGCCTCCGCCGCCACCTTCGTAGCCGCTGCTGCCGTAGCCACGGTCACTCAAGTTGGGGACGCACACATTCGCACGGTCTCAAGTTGGGGACGCACACGCCTGGGCTGATGACGAACTCGACACCTCCGCCACCTCCGTAGCCACTGCCGCCGTAGCCACGGTCGCTCCCACTGCCGTAGCCACGGTCGTTCCCACCGCCGTAGCCACCTCCACGGTCGCCTCCACTGGGGCGGGAGCAGCCGGTGAGCGGGGCACCGTCGGGGCCGATGACGAACTCGACGGATTCGCCCTCGTTGAGGCTGCGGAAGCCGTCGGACTTGGAGGACTGGTGCACGAAGAGGTCCTCGCCGCCGTCCTCGGGGGAGATGAAGCCGAACCCCTTGGTGGTGTTGAACCACTTCATCGTCCCCTTCACCCTCCGACATCTTCCCTCGCCGCTGGACACGAAGACCAAAAACCCTAGAAACGGTGCCGTGGGGAGACCTAGAGAGAGAGAGAGAGAGAGAAAGCGACAATTTGTGTGAGGGAGCCAGCCAAGCGAAGGGCGACACCATGAGGAGAAAGAGGCGAGGTGCGAGGGGCGGGAGGGAGAGCGAGGAGGATCGGCAAGCGGAGACGACGGCGGTGAGGAGGGGTGAGCGTGAGCCATCGATGGAAGCGAGGGGATCCCAGGCGAGTGAAGAGGAGGCGGTGTGGATGGAGGGGAGATGTGGCGTGGAGCTCTAAAAATGGGGAGATGCGGTGTGGAGCAGTGTGAGGAGTGAGGAAGAAGAAGGTTGGGGTAATTTGGTCCAATACTGATAGAATACGTATACTAATGGCATTTGTAGGACGTTCTAAGCTTTGCAGTGGCATATTTCGAATTTTGAAAAGAGCGATGGCATTTCTCTGATACGAGCATTTAGCAGTGGCGTTTATCAAAATTTCCCAGTTAGGACACATTTAGGTGTGCTCCGCATGTTTCTGCCCTAACAAGCAATAAACATACCAAGATGACTTTCCAATCAGATCTTTTTTAGTGGAGTAACATATATTACAAGCTGGTTGATTAAAAAAAAACATGTTACGACTGACCAAAATGGCCTATATTTTTGGAATTTGATGGTAGTAATACTTCTAAATTGGAGTAGACAATTTTTGACTTAATATGACGATATAATTGTACTTCAACATTTTTTCTTATTAAAATAGCTATCAGAGACATGGTTGTTACCTAAAAACATTTTTTCTTATTAAAATAGCCACTGGTGGTGGTGTGACCAAAAATGTCAGAATTAGAAATAAAGTTTGTGAGGGATTAACAATAAAAATAAATTAAAAATAGGTTAATTAATATAAAAAATCATCTATGTATGCTTTAGATGATAGTATATTATTGTGAGGTGTTGATCAACCTAAAATTGACGGATTTTTGGTACGTGCACATGAAAGCATCACTTTGTGAATTGGTTAATTCGAGGGGATGCTAACACTGCCTTTTTCCATAATTGTGCTATTGGGAGGAGAAGGAAAAACTTTATTTTCAGTTTGGACTATGATGGGGTTGTTATTAAAGACTCAGTTGGTCTTAGAGATCACATTTATGGGTTTTATAAGAAGCTATTTGGTTCTAAAGTTGTTCAGGGGGTGAGATTGTCTTAGGATGTGTGGAGCAGAAAACATAGAGTATCTGCCTCTGATAATGAGCTCTTGACCCAAGACTTCACTGAGAATGAAGTTTGGAACATTATCAAAGAGTTACCTTCCAGCTCTGCCCCTGGTCCTGATGGGTTCCCTAATGAATTCTACAAAGAGTTCTGGGAGGTAGTTAAAACTCAGTTTATGCTCTTGATTAGAGATTTTTTTTCATGGGGATCTTGATCTAAAGCGACTCAATTATGGGGTTATCACTTTTATTCCCAAATTGCAGGAAGCAAATACCATTAAACAGTTTAGACCTATATGTCTTTTGAATGTAAGTTTTAAAATTGTGACAAATTTCTTGGCTAACAGATTGGGAAGCATTGTGGATGGTCTTATTAATGACAGTCAGTCGGCTTTCATAAAAAAAAAAGAAATATTTTGGACGGGGTGGTGGCCTTGCATAAGATCTTACATGAGGTTAAACATTCTAAAGAAAAAGGAGTGATTTTGAAAATTGACTTTGAAAAAGCCTATGACAAAATCCATTGGGGTTTTCTGGAGGATGTTATAGTAAGGAAAGGCTTCTCTGATATTTGGATTAAGATGGTTATGAGCTCAGTCAGAGGGGGAAAGGTCAGCATCAATATTAATGGGGAGATGGGTCCTTTTTTTTAATACTTACAGAGATCTTAGACAGGGTGATCCCTTGTCTCCTTTACTTTTTAATTTGGTGGTCGATGCCCTTGAAGTGATTATTGAGAAGGCTCAGGAAACAGGAATGCTTACAGGGGTGATATCTCATCTAATCCCGGGGGTGTACCAATTCTCCAGTACGCGAATGATACAGTAATTATGATAGAATGCAAGAGGGACTATTTGATTAATCTGAAATTCTTACTCTACTGTTTCGAATGGATGTCTGGATTAAAAATCAATTATCATAAGAGCAAAGTTTTTGTGATGGGGTGTGATAGTGCAGAAGCTTCTAATGTGGCCGAGATTTTTTTATTGCAAATTGGCTAATCTTCCTCTCACTTATCTTGGAATTTTGATTAGAGATCGTCATGTGGGAGATAGAGCAGCAGAGAGTGTTATTGCTAAATTGGGGAAAATGTTAGACAATTGGAAGAACAATCTTTTATCCTTTGGGGGAAGACTTGTGATGGTAAACAGTTGCTTGAGTAGTTTACCTATTTACACTATGGGTTTTTACCCGTTAAGTGGGGTGAGTCATAACAAAATGGATACTATCAGATCTCGGTTTTTTTGGAGAGGCCCTAGTGATAAGTTCAAATATCATATGGTGAATTGGGATGCAGTGTGCAGACCAAAAGAGTTTGGAGGCCTAGGGGTTATTAACACTAGAATCATGAATGATTGTTTGCTAGTTAAATGGATTTGGAGAATTTTCAATGGTAATAATGAATTGTGGTTCAGGATCATTAAGGCCAAGTACTTCCCTGAGGGTCATTTTAAAGATGCCAAACCTGTTAAAAGCTCTCAATTTTGGAAAAGCTTGTAGAAGGTTAAGCATATTTTTTTTTACAGGGGGTGTGTTTCCAAATTGGGAATGGTTATTCGATCTCTTTTTGGACAGACGTTAATTTGTTGGTCCCCAGAAATCAGGGTGGCTGAGTGCTGGTCGGAGCAGGGGTGGGCGATTCCTTTCCTCAGGACTTTCGGGGAGGAGAAGAGTTAGTGGAACCTTTTGAAAGAGGTTTTGTTGAACACTAATCTCAATGGAGACAGGGACAAAATTTCTTGGTGTTTTGAGAAAAATGGTTTGTACTCTGTCAAATCCCTGTATAAGTAATTGGTTTTTGGGGGGTATCACTTGCACTAAGTATCAACTCTTATGGAAAAGTAAAATTCCCCTCAAAGTAAAGATTTTCCTGTGGCAATGTTATCTTAATAAAGTTCCTACTGCTGTTCAGCTGAAGAAGAGGGGGTGGAAGGGAGTGGTGTCCTATGTTCTTTGTGGTGAAAGTGAATCTATTGATCATATTTTGTTTTCTTGTGTGCTTGCTAAGTTTGCTTGGACTTGTGTGATGGAAGCGAGCAACTGGAATAGAACTCCCACCTCTCTTGATGACTTTCAGTTTAACTGGCTAGAAGGGAAGGGGGCTAACTTTTATAATGCTACTCTGTTTAGTTTTGCAGCTCTCGCCTGGAATCTCTGGAAAAATAGGAACAGCATGGCGATTGAGAGGAATTTGCCTAGAAATCCTATGGATGTAATTTTCAAATTCATATCTTGTTTACAGCATTGGATGGTCCTCACCAAAGGGGTGGAGAGAGAGAGATCTTGGAAGGCTTCTTGGCAAAGTTTGAAGGTTGGAGATCTTCGGTCTGGTCGACCAGTTAGTTTGTTCGTTTTGGTTGTAATAGTTAGTTGGATGTTTGTTCTGGCCTGGTTATCTATTATTTTGTTGTTAGCGTTAGCTGGTCTCCCCAGCTGAGTTGGTGTGAGTTTTGGATTGTAAGAACTCGATAATTTGCTTTCTATAAAAGCAGGGATATAATCCTTTTATCAAAAAAAAAAGCATCACTTTGAAGTTAGTGGATAGTCGATAGCTTATTGTTCCACTTATTCTTTCTGTGGAAGTGGAATCCTCTGTAGGCTGGTTCTTAATTGAGAAATACTCCCTCCGTTTTTAAATACATGACGTTTGACCAAATGTGTAGTCAAACTTATCTAACTTTGACTAATAATATATGAAAAACTATTTAGATTGATCATGAGTGAATAGTATCATTAGATTTGTTATGATAAATATTTTCATAATATAATAATTTTGTAATTTTTTACTAACAAAATTATATGAAAAGTAATGGTCAAAGTTATATAAGTTTGACTGCACGCTTGATCAAACGTCATGTATTAAAAAACGGAGGGAGTACCTATTATGCTGTCACTCACCTCCACATGCTTTTAGCTACCGAAAGTTATTTTTCCAATCGGATGTGCTAAAATAGAACATTCTCAATTCATTTTTGCTTGACTTTCAATGAGGCAATCAAGGTAGAGGGGAATTTCCATCGACTTGGAAACAAAACACGAGGTTTTAGTTTTATTTTGGTTTACTTTATATTTTTTTACCACGCCGAAACCTCGGCTATTCATTCGGTTGTACCGCCACGTGCCACCCTCAAGATCGTTGATAAACCTCACCACCGACAACGTGACCCAGCCTCACTGACATTATATACATCCACGTCCCGCTACCGTTCCTATGGAGGGAGGTCTAACAGCATCTATAATAGCCTATATTATTTGTTATTAAGTGATCGATATATCAGTATTTATATGATGTGGTGGAGACAAGGACGGATCTAACGTTCCTCCAACCTGAGCAACTGCCCAGGCTTACTAACGACGCGTCATGGTAGCCCTGGTAAAGTTCCATGGCGACTAGACCAAAAATTGACATCCTACCCAGACAAAATAAGGCGACCAAAGCCTCCTCGTGGGCTTACTCAGGCTTTAAAAAATTCCTGGCTCTGTCACTGGGTGGAGATATGATGAGATGAGAATATGATATTGTTTCTAGATGAAGAAACAAGTAAGTTGTTGATACCAAAACACAATAAAAATAATAAAATAATTATTAGAGACTTGCTTGTTATCTAAAAACTTGATTTGCGGGTAGCAATTAAAGCCTTAGATACAAACTAAAAAAATAATCTATTAGAAGATTTATTTTTTTATTAGATTGAGTACCAACTTCTCTTAGTAACAAACTAAGAAACAAACTGCTACAGACGCTCTAACGCCAGGAACTGATTAACACCGTCGTGAGAGGAGTTACCTCCCGTCCCGTGAGATAATTTTTTCGATCAGTTTTGGGGTTAATTTGTTTTTGGAGGAACTATTATTGTCGTTAATGGAGACCGTACCTGGTAATAACGCCACCCACACCGGAGAAGAGGAGGAGAGAAGAGATTGATTGATGTTGCAATGCTGACTCCTTCTCCCCACCAGAGCAGAGCAGACTAGCCGTCTCCGGGGACGACGGGACCAGTCAACAACGAGACAACAAGCGCCTCTTTAGATGTCATGATAAAGACCCAAGAGTATCCAGCGTAATCATCAACAATAACAAGAACATACCATTTACCTCCAACTGACTGAACTTTGGTAGGACCTACAGTGTCTATATGCAACAATTGACAAGGTGCAGCAGTCATGACAAGAGAGAGAGGAGGATGTGAAGCAGAAATCATCTTACCATGTCGACAGGGTGAACACACAAAATCCTTTGATTTTTCCATTTTAAGATTGGGTATTCCTCTAACAAGATTCATATTACTGATACGAGCAAGATGATCAAATCCAATATGACCTAATCTATGGTGTCAGTGAACAAGATCTTTAGAGTCAGATGAAACAAGGCATCTCAGATCAGAAGATGATGAACATGAAAAATCACCTTTAAACAATCGACCTACTCGGGTAACCTTGCACACTAGATCACCAGATGCATCTAAAATGTAGCAAGAATGTTGTTTAAAGCTTACCTCAAGATTGTCATCAATCAATTGTGAGACGGAAAGCAAATTATAGCTCAACTTACTGACAAGAGCAACATCTTTTAAAATGAATTTGTCATTGATGCGTACAGCACCTCTTGCAAGAACTCGTCCTTGAGTATTGTCCCCAAAAGTGATCATCTCATCACCTGAGGCATGAGTGAGAGAGGAGAACCATCAAGAGCCTCCGGTTATATGGCGAGAGCAACCGGAGTCAATGTACCAAATGTTCTCCTTTTGCTTGCGGCGAACCTACAGAGCACGAGCAATCGTCGGTATCTTAGTACTGGGGTTAGAGAATAAGGATTTTCGTGCGATCTTGGGATCGTGATGCCTGAAACAACGGGAGGCGCGACACGAGTTATTAGCCGAGCACTTGCAGTCGACCTTTGTTGAAATGCTGGTCTTACCGCAGTCCGGTCAGACCGTGTGACAAATGCCGGTCGTACCGCCCTCCGATCCGACCGCATGAAAAACGCTGGTCTGATCGGTCCTCTAGGAAAAACTCCCACACTTACAGAGGATTGTTTAGAGGGAGCAAAACGATGATGAGGGACTCGACCAAACTCCACTCCAGAATAAGAAATTTTCCTTAACCTGTCTTTCTTTTCTCTCTTTGCTTTTCGAAAATAGAATTGAACCAAATGACCCTCTTTACCACAGTGAGTGCATTGATACTTGTCATTTACCTTAACAGCACTTACTTTGGTAGATGAGTTCGTTGCAGTACTAGCAGATCTAAAGACAATTTGTTTAGGTTCAGATTCTACTTCAAGTTTTCTGGGTTCAAGAAGCTTAACAACCTTAGGAGGATTATTCTTGGCATGCTCAACAAAGTTAAATCCTAAACCACGATGTTTAACACTTACTCTTGACTTGTCTAGGATCATATTCAAGTTCTTCTTGCCAAAAGAAAATCTCTCTAAGGTGTCCTTAAGATACTCATTTTCCTTAGCTAGAGTAGGACAAGTTGTGCATTTGACAAATTCATTTATAACTTTCTTAGAGGCACTTTCATTGAATGACTTTTTTCTTTTTTTGAAAAAATCGGTGAGTTATGCGGTCAAAGCTTCGATTTCTATTGTGAGTTTGGGACAATTAGAACAAGAAGCAATCTCATGATAAAGCATCTGTTGAACTGTCTCCTGAGATGAATTGAGTCTACCTTCTAGCAACCCACAATTAGAGCAAATTTTAGTTTGAACATTAGAGATACTTGACTCTAGATATGTAGGAGAGCTATCCTTAAGTTCTTCAATTTTAGAGGTTAAACTTTCAACAAGACTATTGTTTTCTCTCAGTTTGTTTTTCGTCTTTTTTAAATCAATAGCAAGTTTAATGAAACCATCTTCAAGTTCATCATAGGATGGTCTTACCTCATCGGGGTCACTGTTATCTTCATTGTCGTTGTCGTTTCTTGCCATAAAGCACATGCCATTGAAGTCATCGGTGTTCTTCTTCTTTCCTTTACAGTCCTTATTGTCGTGGTCTTCGTCATCACAACTCTCATATTCAACATCACTCAGACCAAGTTGCTCAATTGCCGAAAGGACCTTTTCAGCAAATTTTCAACGAAAATTACCACCTTTTGTGTTGTTGTTCTTGAATGGCCGACCACGGTAGTTCTTATCTTCCTTGATCTCTTTCCCTTTGAGCTTAGGACAGTCCACTTTAATGTGTCCGAGCTCGCCACATTCATAGCATCTGATCGAACTTGCTCCTCCTCCTCGCTTTCTCATCTTTATGTTGTTGAGCGCCTTGTATGCTCATGAGGAGATCAGCACCAGATTCTCTTCAGGGAGCTGTTCGAACTGTTCTTCTGAAAAGGAAGACAAGACAGACAAAGAAGGAGCACTCGAAGACATAGTCTGCATGGGGTCAGTCACAAGAGCTAAAGATGAAGATTTATCAATCTTGGATGGCAAAGCTTCCATCTCATAGGTTTTCAATCTAGAGAAAAGGTCATCCATAGTTAAAGTATCTAGATCAACAGTTTGGTTTATAGTTGTGACAACCATCAACCACTCAGAACCTAAAGATCTCAAAATTTTAGATGCATTATCTTCATCAGTAGGAATGATACCAACACCAAGCAAGCTACTTAGTATCTTCTAAAAGCGAGCAAAAAGATCATTAATAGATTCACCAGATTTCATAGCAAAATCGGAGTACTCTTTTTGATAAAGATTTTTTCGGACTTTCTTGATTTTAGTGGTTTCCTCATGGTAATCGCAAAGAGTCTTCCATATTAAGTGTGCAGAATTAATATGAGCTACACGATCAAATTCTTTGCGAGAGATTTCTTGAAACAGTAGGTTATGAGCTTGAGCATTTAGATCAACATCTATTTTATTCATTGGTAACAATAATAGGAACTATATAAGGATAAAGTCTAGAGAAGTCATCTAAGAGGGCACCCGTGAAGCCCAGACAGAACGGGTTTTACTTGTCTCAAACTCTGCGCTGCTTGATGTATCCCATCGCATAGTACTGTTCATATCAACACTCCTACGCCAGTTGACAAGTCCTGTTACACAGTCTGCTGCGCTCAGTCATCATTACCCTTTTTCAGCATGCTTGTTCTGGACATTGGTTCTCCCAACCAAATCTCAATCCTTCTCACCGTAGATCTTAGTTGACCACCAACTCAAGACCTCCTCGAGGGCCTCCTCGAGGATCTCCGTAGGTCCTCCTCGAGGACCTCCTCAGGACCTCCTCGAGGACCTCCTCGAAGTCCTCCGCAGGACCAACCTGCTCATGCAAAGATCAAAGAACATCTTCCAGGCACAAGTTCTTCACAACTTGACCCAAGTTAGCCAAAACATGCATCATGCAACAACTATGCAAAGAACCTCAAGAACTTGACCTAATGCCAAAACAAAAAACTCCAATTTGGTCGACAAACAGCACACAAGCGGTACTACTGCCATGTTATGGCCAGTACTATCGCACTGCGGTAGTACCGCACCCAAAACTGTGGTCGTACCGCTTCCTGAGGAAAACCAAAACTCCCCAAAACATCTTCTCTAGAAAAACCATACCGCCATCTTGCGGTATCACCGTCCTGCAGTACTACCTCCATCCAATGCGCGGTCCTACCGCTCCGCGAGAAAACCAAAGTCTCACTAACACCTTCTCTGGAATTTTCGTACCGCCAAGAACGAACGGTACTACTGGCCTGCGGTATTACCGTTCCCAAAGCTGCGGTACTACCGCTTTCCATGGGAGATCAAGGCTCCCAAACACCTTCTCTGGAATAATCATACCGCCATGAACCAAGCGGTACTACCAGACTTTAGTAATACCGATTCTCAACAGCGGTATTACCGTTTCACGGAAAAGTTCAAAAGCCTTAGAACCGAACGACCTGCCACGTGGACGGCCCAGATTCACGGGAACATTCGTGTCTTAGCCGTCCGATCTGGGCACTGTTCGGAGGTTCGAACGTCCCACTCGATATGGACCATCCGATCAAGATCTGACCGTCCGAAACACTTTCGGACCAAGTGACTTGCGGTAGTACCGGCCCAACATGCCGGTACTACCGAAAAACCTAACACTTGCTGAACTCAACAATTACGACAAAACTTTCAACACAATTGCCAATTGTACCACGAATGGCAATGTATTCATCATTAACTACCAGGACTAAAACCTCCTGATCTAACAATGTTCATAGCAGACAGTACAGCATCAACTGCTTGATGGGTTTTAGCATCTCTGTTTAGGGGCTCTTCCCTAGGTTTCTTTCGACAAGTACTAAGGGAATTGGAGTACTGCACTGTACTGTTCTTGATCTGCACAAGCTCTTATCTGGACATAGCAATTGATCTTTGCTTCAACCTTTAAGGATCAGAACCAGTACTAGCCAAGTCCAACTTCTCTTATTTTCTTGCTTCAACATAGGTTAATTTGTCTTGCACTTTTGTTGAGGTATCAAACACAGTTATCTTATTGGACTAAGAAAAATACTTTGCTTGCGTTGCTGATCACAAAAGATTGCCTTCCAGCCATTACCATTATGAAGTTTCCCAACCTACAAGTGTTGGCACTGGTGGCTTGTGTTGGTATTGATGATGATGCACTTACTAGTCTTGAGCAAGAATGCAGCAAATCACTACAGGTAATCTTTAAACTAGGCCACTTTGTTTCACCTGTGAGTATTGTGTCATGTCACCTCCTTTTGAATCTAATAATATCTTTGTTTAAACGTCTTCTGCTTGAGCACACACTGTTAGGTTCCTGAACTCTTTATGGAGTCTGAAGTTGGTTTATGTGAGATCCACCCAAAATGAGAATGAATTGAGCCCATTAAAGCCCATGTAGGGGCATGAACACGAGAGAGTTGAAAGTTTAGTACCATCTGCGAGTTGAGTTGGAGTTGCACCAACATATAACCCTCATGCATTCAAACCCCTGGGTTAGTCGTTTTACGCGAAGAGAGGAGAAAAGCATAAGCGGGGTTGGTGCGAGTGCGTGGTTTATCCGGCGTGCGGTAGACCTAAGCCTATTTGGAGCTAGGGTGTTACAGTTTATAATGGTACAGTTGTATGACTACTAGCATATATGTAGATAATAGCTTGTTTGGTATATCGATGTGGACTATCTGGATGTTGTTAGTGAAGAAGGTTGGACTAAAACATGTGCAAGCATTCAACGAAATAGTAACACAATTTTTGGTCACTGAGCATGGAATAATGTTTTTACTCTTTCAGGTGCTTGATATGTCAAACTGTCACAATGTCACTCATGTGGGATTTTCGTGCATTGTGAAGGCAATGCCAAATCTATTGGAACTGAATCTATCATACTGCTGTCCTGTAAGTAGCCACTCATCTAGTTGCATCACCTGTCCATAACTAGAACTCCTCCAGTTTAGTTTACACCCTTCTTTTGGCAGGTTACTCCTTCTATGGCAAGCAGCTTCCAAAGGATTCCTAAATTGCAGACCCTGAAGCTGGATGGCTGCCAATTCATGGATGATGTACTAGCATCCATTGGAAGGTCTTGCGTTTCTTTAAGGGAGTTGAGTCTGAGCAAGTGTTCTGGAGTGACAGACACAGATCTTTCTTTCGTTGTGTCGAGACTAAAGAATTTGCTGAAGCTGGACATTACATGCATTCATGCATTCACAGTATCACTGATGTTTCATTAGCTGCCATCACTAGTTCATGCACTTCCCTCACCTCTCTGAGAATGTAGTCTTGTAGCCATGTTTCTAGTGAAGGACTCCGACTGATTGGAAAGCGCTGTTGTCATTTGGAAGAGTTGGACCTTACTGACAATGATTTGGATGATGAAGGTTTTTACTGAACTGTCTATTTAAATACTCTTTGGTAAATGGGCATCAAATTAACTATGAATCTTTTCTGTGCAGGGTTGAAAGCTCTCTCTGGATGCAGCAAACTTTCAAGCTTAAAAATTGGAATATGCTTGAGGATAAGTGATGAAGGCCTTATCCACATTGGGAAGTCTTGCCTAAAACTCCGAGATGTTGATCTGTACAGGTTATTCATCAAACATTGCCTTGTGATTTGCTTTTCTTTTATGCTAGGACTAACTAATGGTTTCTGCTTCAGGTCTGGGGGCATTGGTGATGAAGGGGTTACTCACATTGCTCAAGGCTGTCCAATGCTAGTCAATCAATTTGTCCTACTGTACAAAAATAACAGACCGTGCACTGCGATCACTTTCAAAATGCGCAATGCTGAACACACTAGAAATTCGTGGCTGCCTCATGGTTTCATCCTCTGGGCTCGCAGAAATAGCAATGGGATGCTGGCTACTTTCCAAGCTTGATATCAGGAAATGCTTTGAGATTGATGATATGGGAATGCTATTCCTTTCCCAGTTCTCTCATAGCTTCCGTCAGGTATTAGCCTTTTCTGCTGCAAATGAAATCTAGTAATACCATTTTTCACAACTGGGTTAATAACATCTCTCTCATCGCAGATAAACTGATCATATTGTTCGGTCACCGATATTGGACTTCTGTCCCTTTCAAGCATATGCAGGCTGCAGAACATGACCATTGTACACTTAGCGGGTGTTACACCTAATGGCCTCATAGCTGCTCTTATGATCTGTGGTGGTTTGATAAAAGTGAAGCTTCATGCAGCATTCAAATCCATGATGCCTCCTCGTATGCTCAAAGTTGTTGTGGCTCGTGGTTGTGTTTTACGGTGGATTGACAAACCATACCAGGTATTTTATATATTTCTCCTCGCCTGGTTGTACAACACTTCAGATGTTAGTTGAATTATTGAGTCCATTAACACTTTGTTGGACCCACGCCACAGCAAGCAAGATCCCGGAAAAAAACCAAAGGATCATCAAAAACCCAAAAGTAATCAAAAAGAGAGCAAAAACAATAAAAGACTATCTTGAAAGACTCTTGCTTGGATTAATTTGAGATAGAAGTTGATTTACAACTACTCCACCATGAAAGATAAAAGCTTAACACTTGAGTACACAATCAATCCATCTCTCATAAACTTTAGTCTCAACTACTCCAAAAACTCTAAAACACAAATTAGGGTTTTTCTCTTAGAAGGATTTGGGAACTCCACATTTAGACATTCCCTTTTATAGTGGAGGCTAGGCTGAGAGAGAAGACCCTAACAGGCACCCGTTAAGCCCCCATACAAACGGATCTACACTTACGTACGTTTCTCAAAGCGGACGACGAACCGAGCTTCCCGAATCCGTTTCTTCGTGATCTTTATCTTCATTTGACCTAAATCGTCTCTCCTTGTGCCGTTTTGCGCCGTGGTTTAGCCAAAGGTTACCAAAGCGGTATTTTAGTAAAGTTACCAAAATACCCTTTCTCGATCCTTCTCTAAAAGACCGAGTCCAATCTTCATGAAGCAATCTCATGCTTCGCCACGTGTAGATTGATCAATGGCTCTCTTCATGTCGGCAAGTTTCTCCTATTCGGCTCCCACCGAAACCACCATGACACTTGCACCAATCCCTACGCCGCTTGATGCAATCTGTCACACTGAACTTCCCGTTCGGTTATCCTTGTCCATTTTGCGCTATGCTTGAATCAACTGACTTCACCCGACATCCTCAATCATTCCGGACCTCAGCTCTCTAAGCCTAGTTTCGATCATCCTCGTCATTGACCGTCATTAACCTCTAAGCATCTTGCACAATAATAGACCAAGAAATCGATTACAGGAATAAGTTCTTCGCAACTTGACCCACGTTAGTCAAAACATGCATCATGCAACACATATGCACTGAAACCCATGAAATTGACCTAACCTACGAACATCGCTGCCAAGCCGGCCAGCGAATAGGACAAAACTAGTCAGACTGCCACCCCTGGCCGGTCTGACCGCCTGCAAAGGGACTTAGCCAAATTTTTTCCCTGGAAATCCGACACCTCTGGAAATTTAAAACGAATAGAACTTTTGGCTCAAAACTCCAAAAGTTATGAGACCAAGTGTAGAAGAATCCTCTCTCTTGCCTACACCCTCTATTTTTTGCCCGGCTCTAAACTCGAAAGTTACCTTTATAGCCGGTCAAACCGCCGCCCACGACCGGTCTGACCGCCAGCCTCTTGGCCAAAGCCCTGGCTTGTCTGACCACCAGAGGTGGCCGGTTTGACTGCCGCCCTGGCCGGTCCGACCATCTACAGCCTAACAGCTTCTGAAATTTTGCCGAAAACATGTGTTTCAACAAACCCTCAACATCATTGCCAATTGTGTCATCATCCTAAGATCGTGAGCATATCCCCATAATATCTACACTTTTTATTGGCTTTTCTTGTTTTGTTCCTTTAACACACTCTATACTGATTCCTTTTGTTGGAAGATCCCATTAGCCCTGCAAGACTATCTGTAAATTTTATCAATGTTTTGGGGATATTGAACCGTCTACATGCTGTTGCCAGCTATAAATATTTTTTAAAAATTGTTATTATTTCTATGCTTGAGAACATGAAATCCACCACAGGTTGATTGCTTGGATTATTGATGTTGTCCGAAACAAAATAGACCAAATGGCTCAAGTTCAGAACACCATCCAATGTTATGTTGTATTCTTGCACTGATTTGTGTAGAAGAATTAAAATTTCAAATTCATGTACATGCGTGTTTTGATCTTCTTTATTAACTGGAATGTAATCGCAATAAAGCAGTGTCTAATGACAGGCATGGTCTTTGCAGGTTGAATTTTTTTATTAATTAATCCCTTTTTTTAATTTTATTTTAAAGTTAACCCCCGGCGCACTTTATTTCCAATTCTGACCTCTTTGGTCACGCCACGGGTAGTGGCGTGATAAAACAACGCTGTCACGCCAGCCCATATCTGGGGCACACTCTTGTCATGCCACCACTCGTGGCGTGACAGTGTTGTTTGGTCACGCCAAGACCAATGGCGTGACCAAAAGTGCTATTTTGGGGACTTAGCCCGTGGCGTGACAGCATTGTTTTGTCACGCCACGGGTGGTGGCATGACCAAAGGGGTCAGAATTGGAAATAAAGTACGTCGGAGGTTAACTTTAAAATAAAATTTTTAAAAAGGTTAAATAATAATAAAAAAAGTTCTTGCAGGTTCAGCTAGAACCGTGTGACGTATGGAAGCAACGGTCACAAAATGTGCTTGTACAATGAAGGGGCTTGGAATGTAGCTGTTGTGGCAACCAGAGCGTGCATTGTGACCATTAGTGGCTCTTGACTGACATCCTCAAGCCTACACAATGAGCTCTAAAATTTTGTACCATAATTGGCAGAATAGTGCATTGAACCACTGATGCTTTGCTTTGTCAGAACAATGTTGTATTGTATCCAGTTTCGATGTTAGTGAAAGTTTTGAACTGGGAGGTCTCGTTGGTGAGTTAGTATTAGAATATAAGAAAGAGCCGTGTTAGAGTCGGAGTCGATCTATAGACTATAACAGTGGCGAAGCCAGGATTTTGACGATGGGGGTGCGAACTTACACATCCGTTCCAATACAAGTTCAAATGACATAGTACATAAGTTCAAATATGTGAAATTACATGTTCGCACTATAACCAACATCACAAAATATTTTTAGAAAATTACAACTTGATACGACGTTCCTTCATGCTTTGAAAGCGATTGATGACAACATCATCACTAATTTGTAGAAAAAATTCACGCTCTATGTACGTAACTAAACAGTCATTCAAGTATTGTTCACCTATGCTATTTCTTAGCTTGTTCTTCACATGATTCATTGCTGAAAATACCCTCTACACTTTTAGTAGCCACAGGAAGGATCATTACCAATTTGAGCAGCAAATAAACAAGTTTATAACGATCATGCTTCTTTGTCTCAACAAGTTTAATAGAGTGCTTACTGAGATTCTCTACTTCTTGAAACATTGTATCTTGATGCATGTCCTCAGGGCCGAGACTCGAGGGGCGCGACCGGCGCGTCGAGGCCGAGATCGTCGGCGCAGAAGCCAGAAGCGACGCCACCGTGATGCACCAATGCCGCGATGAGCTGCCGGCTGCGCCCCTACGCTACTACCAGAGCGCCTGGATGGGCAGATGGCACTTAGGCATAATGCCTCATTGACTAGTTGAATTGGGCTTGATTCTCATATTATGTTGGGCCTAATGCTAAATGGGCTACCAAGAGTTGAGAAGTATGTATGTTAGTATGTGTAGTGTATACTTTATGTATTAAGAGGGGTATATATAAGTTTTTTGTGCAAAAATTTTGGGGTTGCAACTGCACCCCCATGTATCTACTCTACCTCTATCAATGGACTATAAATAAAAGGTGTGAGATCCTTCCCCTAATTGCTACAATTCTTTTGTTGTGTTGTATAGCACAGAGATGAATCAAAGAGAGCGACTTGTATGTGCTATGCCTTGCAGTGCTTAAATTCATTGTGATTAATACGACTGTGTGCACAGTTTATCACTGTTCCACCCCTGGTGTTCAATTTATTCCATCTCCCTTATGTTCAACTTCTCCCTGGTGTTATTATTTGGAATCCTCGTGTGGTCATCTTGAATCATCCTGTCATTGCTGCTGCTGGTAAATGACATACATTGCTCTGCTGAAGACTAAAGAGATGAACAAACAAGAAGCGGCCAGCATTCCAAGCAGATGCATCCAGCCCGTGCCTTTCAGCGCTCGGGGAACGCAGAAAGTGACCTTTCCCACTCCCCGAGCGCAGAAGGAGGGAGAGGGGAGAGGGGGCAAAAATGCAAATTTATGCACGAGGAGGCTAGTTCAGGAGAAGAAAACGCCCAGGGGGGCATATAAGCAAAGGATTCCCAATTCACAAATTATACACGTTGTGTCGTACATAACAAAAAGTAACACAAGGAGCATTTTTGGTCGTATTGGCACGTTTTTGCAGTGTATGTACAAAAATGGTTAGTCCAAATTTTTTTTTGCAAATTTAGCCCCTGTCTGCATGGCCGCCGTGAGGCATCCATTCTCCAGCCACCATGTGCCCCTGTCCGCACTACTGTCGTTGCGGTAGCGCCCACGGCCCGCCACGTGTTCTCCTTAGGGTTGGGGTTTCGGGTGTTCGTAGGAATTTTAAAATATAGCAAACGACTTCAAAAATTATGAAATTTTACGTGGAGCCTCCCTACTATTTCGACAATTTTATATGTCTTAAAAATGAAGGATTTAGGTCACGAAGATTAGGATTTTAGGTTTCGGAAATTAGGGTTTTATGATTTTATGTGACTTAGAATGTATGGAAGAAAAAAAGCTGCATTGCAACTCCATTGGACATGTTGATATACAATATGGCGCAGGAGTACACACATAACAACCAAGATACACATACAATTATAGCAAAACAAATTATGAATACGAATATCCCAAAACATAATCGCATACACACGGGACACAATATGGCTCAGTCGTTTGAGCCGCTGCTCTCTGTCTACTGCAACTGCAGCTGCGTCTGTGTGCGCGGCCTTGTCTTGCGCCGAGCATGTCCTGTGGGATACGTCAGCCGGTTCGGAGGCCGCGTGTTGGTTCGGAGGGGGTACAGAGACCGTTGAGTGGGCAGAGGTGGACTAGTGGGTTGAGTCTGGCCCAGCAGAGTCTGATAACCGTACATGTCCTAATGAGGCATGTCGCACTGGGGGACACCTTCGAAGAAGTCATGAGCGACGGACTCGAAAAATTCACTCCCGGGGTACGGTGCCTGCAACTCCGGTTGTGCGGATGAGCTCCGACCTTGGACGTATGGGGTGCCAACTCACCCGGATGAGCTCTAGCCTTGGACGTACGGTGGGACAGCGAACCCGGAGGAGCTCTGCCCTGCGTACGCTCCAAACCCTGCCTGCCATGGTCCAAATCCTGACGTTGTGTACTGCTCCTTGGTAGGAGTTGGGAGGTCTGTATCGTCATCATCAGTTGTCGTGAACTGGCCACCACCCTCATGGTCAACTGAAGGCTGCAAGATGGAAAGATGTTAGTACAAATAAACACCTGGGACGTGAACTGAGAATCTCGTACATTCCAGATGTGCAGCGTAGATGACCGACAGGGAATGCTAGTCTATGTACCGAACACGGACGATAGAAGTGAATCATCCCGACGGATTTGCTGCGGGAGAACGACAAGATGTAAGCGCAACGTAAGGCATAACCAAAAAACAGAATGTAGATTGGTACATAACTTACCTCCCCGTCGCTCTGGGCCGCGGATGATCGACAGGGAATGCTACGACGCCGGCCGGACTAGCTAGGTCGTGGTGACCTAGTGGGTTAGCATGCCCCCCCCCCACACACTTTGTGCCTGATGTGTAGGACGTCGTCCGTCGAACGATCGCAGTTCAAGTTCTTTATTATCTTCTTCATCTCCGCCGAGATCTGCTTCAAATTTTTTTATATCTCACCGGTGTTGTGTCTGGACGTGCTATGGCAGCCTTCGATGCGCTATGGACGCGCTACGCCTGCTCCAATTGTAGTGACATACGTAACAAGTTCATTAACAAAGAGTACGGATGTCGTCAATGAAACGTCCAGAGGTTGTAAGTGTCTTACGGTGTCGTCACGCCGCAAAGCGCTGTGACGATCGTACGTGCGGTGGAGGCTCTCGTGGTGCGTCTCCGATGTCACCCGCTCTGGACACTCCGGTGGAGGAATGGTGAGTCTTGCGCGCGTCCATGGCACGTACCACTCCAAGTACACACCGTATGTCTCAAGGTCATACGGACGCCGCTCATTCCAGACATCCATATGTACCCTGTCCGTCCATGCTGTAGTCCACTCCTACTGGACCGGGCGCCAGTCCTTAATATGCCCACCCGCTCTCGATTTCCTGTACTTCCAAAAGGATTGATGTTAGAAAAGAAGACGTAAGAACTGTAAACATTACTCGGATGAAGTTTGACTCACAGGTGTACGACTCGCTGCAGGAGCCTGCTGTCCAGGGGGGCACGACCTGGTACCGACCAAATTATCGCATTACACACTGCGGCGCGTAAGGTTCTACCATATGTGCAAACGCCAGGTGGCGGTCCATCATCTATAACTCGATGTCCTGGGTGCATAGCACAGACAGCCCGTGTGACGCTACCGTGTGCACGAAATCTGGATACCATAGACAACAGATGATGTCGCTCTCGTGCAACGACCCGAACTCGTTGTGGTACAACGAGTAGCACCTCACCGCCCTATCCTTGGCCCAGCGCAGACGGCCAGCAGTCCACCGTGAGGCCATGGTGGACTTGTCTATCACGTCGATTAGGGGGGGTACGGATGCACCGTTGTCTGGATGGACGGCCACCCAACCGGGAAGTGCTCCCAACTCTACAGTTACCAGAGCACGTAGTAGACAGCCAGGCTGGGGGTACCACCGGTGCCACGCTGCGAAGCATCACACAACCCCTGATATGTAACGCAAAGGACGACTGATCCCCAGCTATACTGAGGCATCGGTCTAGCCTCTGTGTCAACCAACGACTCGACGAGGCGAACGTAGCTGGGCTAGCAATAATCGCCCTGTGTGGTTGGAAACAGGACCCAACCAATGAGCTAAAGAAGGTAATCAACGAGGTGCGTCCTAACGACCTCGTCGGGTGCACCCTGCGGGCAATAGTCGAACTGCCTCAGCCAAGTCCGGGGGACGCCACGTACACCCTCCGGAAGAGGTTGCCCGGACCGATGCTCCAGCATGGCCTTCCAGTGCACCGACGGAGGGCCCGGAACTAGTGGCTCACCCCGGATCGGGAGACCAATGATAAACGAGACGTCCTATAGGGTGACTGTCATCTCACCCCCACTGAAAGTGAAAGGTGTGCGTCTTGGGCCTCCACCTGTCGACAAGTGCTGACAGCAGACTGGCGTCTAGGATGAACCGACATCCGAGGGACACCAGCCTTGCAAGGGGCAACAAGCCCATGTCCCGGAGGATCGGGACATAGCGATAGTCCAGCTCCCAGGAATCCCTCCCCGCGCGAAGCTGTAGGGGCGAAGGGCCATCGGCATCACCACTAGTGATCCACAGCATGCACTGGTGGTCCTCATCGTAGAAGTGTTCTAGAAGCGCCGGTAGAGATATGGCTTGCAACACATGAAATAGATAGAATATTAGTGAGAAGGTTGATAATGACCATGAAACTAAATATTACCCATATAATACTACAAATTTAATATCACGACAAAACTGATACTATAAATTAATGTGCACTAACTTGTAGGTACAAAATTAAATACGGCTATTTAATGACGATAAAATAGTGCAAATATGTTTTTAAGGTACACTTATTCCTCGGCTTAGTGCTCAAATGTGGTTCTTGCTCAAAAGTACAGAGCCACTCATGAGGTCTAACTTTATTATCCGTGTATAGCAGTATTAGTGGAGGTGTTCTTAAGTTCCTTTACCCATGGTCTTAGATACATTACTTTGTCCATGCATTGATAGCCTACAACATATACAATGTATGATAATCTCATAACGCTAATTACATTGATAGCATATGTACTGACAATTACATGGGACTTCTAAATCTCATAACGCTAATTACATAGAACTAACAACGTTAAACTAAGTCAATGTCTGCAAAAATATAACTGCTTAAGCACGTATCCACCGTAAAATTACGACTAATTACTTCGTAACTAATTAACGAGCCCTCAAGAATTAAACGACGAAGATAAAAATTACCTGCGAATAACGGTGGTTAATAGTGTTGAAATGTCCCAAAAAATATAATCGACAGAGCGAGTGGGCGATCGACTGCGAAATGCAATCGCGCTCGTTTGCTTGCTAATTTATAGCTGGGAGTGAATCCTTCCCCCGCGAGCGATCGGTTTTAATTTTCATACGGCAGACAAGGATTAGACGCGGGAGACATCGCGAATAGATGGAGGTGACGGGATGACAAGATTGCTTACTTTCGGTGGAAAAGAAAGACGGATGAAGGGAGGACCTCATTGGGATGTTTGTATGCATAACACATGGCAAGGTTTTTTGTTGATTTTTTTGTTCTCGCCAAAACAGTACACGTTTAAGAAAATGCGAGAAAAATCCCGAACGAATAAAATTATGGTAAATTTACACAAATAAGTACACTGTGTCAGGAGGCTTCACGTAAAATTTCATAATTTTTTGAAGTCGTTTGCTATATTTTAAAATTCATATGAACATTCGAAACCTTAACTGTAATTTAACCCTAATCCTAATGGAGGACACGTGGTGGACCGTGGGTGCCGTCGCACGGCGGCCGTACAGACAAGGGCATGTGACGGCCAGAGAATGGCTGCCAACTGGTGCTAAATTTGCAACAAAAAAATATGGGTCAACCATTTCTATACATACGCTACAAAAAACGTACCAGTTAGACTAAAAATTCCAACAACGAACCTCCTAGGCTATAAAATTTTGCAAGCGTTGACAACCGACAAATGCTACGAAGGACTGTCAGGATCAGGAGAGAGAAAGAGTTTTCGTTGAAGTGCAAGTCAATGCTGGAGCTCAGAATTCATGAAGGTGACCAGTGACAGGTATGAAGTGAATTAAGGCAGTGCAAACATCAAGATTCCAAGCAGTGAGACAGACAGGTGAGGATGCGGCTGCCCTGCCTGTGAGGCTGTGAGTGACTGAGGTTAGGTGAGGTGAGGAAGGTAGGCAGGCAGGCATGAGCATTGAAGACGACGACGAGAAAGAAATGGGAGCGGGCATCACGTCGGCGCCAACAGTTGCCAACCGCGACTGCTGCCGAGTAAATGCGTTGCATTGTTTGCCTCTCCCCATTATTAGCGGAGCGGCGTCCATCTCCATCTGCTACTACTACGTTGAGCTCAGGGTAACACGCGCGACGCGACAGGACCCGTCTCCGTTCTTCAGATCAAAATAATCCAACCCATGAGCGCCGACCGACATCTGCATCTTCCTTGCCTGCACTTGCAATCTTGACAGCGACAAAATTTGTAGCATCGTCTTGCATTGCAATGTTGTACATCTGCTAGAACCGACAGTGAAATCCCGACTCTCCTCATGGACGAACTACCACTTGTACTCGTTAAGAGTATGTACAATAGTATAAACAGCTGTTGTCTATAATAACTATCTATATCACTTATAGACAGCACTAAAGACAGCTCATACAATGGTATAAACGACTGCTGTCTTTTTAGTTGTCTTTATAGAACACACAATCTTTTAATCTTTTTCTTGTTTCTTATGTTATAGTCAACTACAGGATTGTAGACTGTTATGAATAGCGCTTGTATTCAATATGAGGCCAATGGGCCGGTATATATACACAAAGTACAGTTGGTGAAAGAACCCTCATAACAATGGGGAATAATAAACTATACATATATATCTAACACTCTCAAACTCATGGTGGATCAACAACACCGAGTTTGGAGAGGTAGAAGCCGTCTTTGGGCTCGAGTCCGGCCTTCGTGAAGAAATCCGCTATCTGAAGCTCAAGGCACATCTCAAGAGCAATCACCGATCATGCACACAAGACCTCATGAAGGAAGCATCAACACCAATATGCTTGGTGAGCTCATGCTTCACAGGATCACGCAACATCTTGATAGCACTGTCTTGTCGACAAGAGAGAGTCGGTGTAGTGACAAACACCAAAATCCTCAAGTAACCACCGTAGCCAAGTAATCTCTGCTGTCAAGAGAGTCATAGCTCATAACTCGGCCTCTGACTCGAATGGGACACTGCGATCTGTTTCTTAAATCTTCCGTGCAATGAGAGAACCACCAAGAAAAACACAAGATGGCAGAGATAGACCGCGATCGGAGGGATCGCCGCCCAAGTAGCATCCGAATAAGCTGAAGGCAGAATTAGCCGGGCGTGGAAAGAAGAGACGCGAGAGATAGTTCTATGAAGGTATCGCAGAACTCGAAGAAGGTGGTCAGAGTGGACTGAGGGGGCAGTAAACGAATCGACTCGTAATGTGAACTAGATAAGTGATATCCGGACGAGTAATGACAAGGTAGACAAGACTCCCAACAAGATGACGATGGCGAGTCGGATCGTAAAGAGGCTCACCATCGAGGGTCGGAGGTGAACATTGAGCTCCATGGGAGTCTCAACAAAGACGTTGATCGATGAGAGAGGCGCGATCAAGAAGATCTGAATATACTTCTCTTGGGACATAAAGAAACCATCTGAGTGGAAGTAACCTCAATCCCAAGGAAGTAACGAAGAGGACCAAGATCCGACATAAGGAACTGCTCACTAAGACGAGCCTTGACAAAGGCAATGTACTCATAATCATCTCCGGTAATGATCATATCATCAACATACGTAAGATGAAGAGTCCGACCACGAGACGAAGTGTGGACAAAGAGCGCAGGATCATGATCACTCATTTGAAAAGCTAGTAGCAAAGGACCACAGAGGAGAAGCGCCAAACCAAGCACGAGGGGCTTGCTTAAGGCCATAGAGAGAGCGGCGAAGCATGCACCATGCCCTCTCGAATGTAATACCCGGTGGCGGATGCATGTAGACCTCCTCACGCAACTCGCCATTAAGAAAGGCATTCTTGACATCGAGTTGAGAAACAGACCAGTGGCGAACAGATGCCACCGAAAGAAGAGTGCGGACAGTGGTCATGTGAGCCACAGGAGCAAAAGTCTCGTCGTAGTCACGACCATGCTCCTGCTGGAAGCCACGGGCAACAAGACGCGCCTTATAGCGCTCAAGAGAGCCATCAGAGCGAGTCTTTATCTTATAGACCCACTTACACATGATGGGACGAGAGAGATGGAAAGGAACAAGATCCCAAGTACCAAGATGCGCTCAAGGGCAGCAATCTCCTCGCCATGGCATGTTGCCACTCGGGGAGTAACAAAGATCCCGTGAGAGACGAGCTCACGAGTAGTCTGCGCCAACAAAGGCAAAAGCAGGCGGGGGTCAAGCGATCGGCGATCGCGGAGAGCGTGGCGAGAGAAGATGACCCATCGGGAAGATGGATCATCGAAGAGGATGACTCATCTGAAGATCCTCAATACGAGGTCGACGAGTGTAGACGCGAGTGTAGTGGGGAAGCCCGAGAAGCCGCAGGAGACGGCGGCGGCGCATAACGGCGGAGAGGCCACAGGGGAATATGTGGAGACTCGATGGGGACGGGTGGACAAGGGAAAAACAGATATAGGTGTATCTCGAAAGGTCAAAAGGACAGAGACTCCACAGAGGAAGCCGGGCGACGACAGACGTGGATAGAAAGGACGAGACTCGTCGAAAGTCACATCCCGAGAAATCCGCATCCGTCGACCAACAGATCCCAAAGACCGATAGCCCTTGTGCTCGCAGATCAGATCCTAGAAAACACACTCAACAGATGAGTAATCAATTTGGTGCGTTCTCGAGGGCGAGGAGAACGAGCAAACGCAAGCCAAATGCATTTAAGGGCGAGTAGTCGAAAGGAGACCATAGAGATGCTCAAAAGGGATTGCATACAAGAGCGTAAGAAGGTCGGATGTTGACGAGATAGGTGGCGATGGAAACAAATCGGCCCAAAAGTGAGGTGGAATAGAGGCGTAATCATCGATTACGAGCCGACTCCAAGAGGTGACGATGCTTGCGCTTAGCAACACCATTCTGAGCATGAGCACCAGGACAAGAGAACTGAGCGAGAGTGCCCTGCTCAACAAGGAAGTTGCGCAGGTGATGAGAGAGGTACTCGCCAGCAGAGTCAGCACGAAAAACACGAATAGGAGTGGAGAACTGTAAAGCGAACCATAGTAGCAAATGTTTATAGATAGACAAGACCTCACTACGAGAAGACATGAAATATATCCAAGTGTGACGAGAGAAATCATCTATAAATATGATATAATATCGATGACCCCTTTCAAACGAAGGAGCGGACTCAAACATCCGAATAAACAAGATCAAATGGACGCCGAGATATCGACTCGCTATGAGGATAAGGAAGTGAATCTGCTTGCCTAACTTACGTACTCGACAATCTAAAGACACGTCTCTGAGATGCACCCTAGAAGACCACGACGAACTAAAGACGCAGACGAGAGCCACACATATGACCAAGACGGTGATGCCATCTGTTGGAAAGAGCCAGAGATCGGAGTGGCAGAGGCGGAGAGACTGGCGGCGACGGTGGCGGCAGAAGGAAGGTGAAGCTACCAAGCTCCCAGAGACGCCGTGAGTCAAGGCGCCGAGGCCGAACCAACCGAGCTCCGTGTGGCGGTCCCGACACAACAAGAGTCGAGTCGAGAATGACCCGACAACCAAGATCAAGACCGCCCACAGAAAGAAGTCAAGATGGTAAGGCGAGGAACATGAGCAAATGAAGAAACATGAAAGGATGAGTTGCTAAGAGATCCTCGACCCGAGACGAAAGAGAGGTACCATCGGCGGTGAGAATATTAACAGAGAATCAAGAGGTGTAATGAAGGACAGTGGAAGCATCAAGTCATGTGAAAAGATGCTCCGTAATCAAGAATCCATGGGGAGGTACCGATGTAGAGGGTGGTTTCTCGGTGCTCAAGAGTCGATGGCGAACTCGCAGAACTGCCGAGGAGAACACAAGCGGCAAGCGGCGGCCAAGTCTGGCTATCTCATGCTCAGTGAGAGAAACTGCTGAAGGAGTCGATGCAGACGTCGATGTAGAAGCACCAGTGTCAGTGCTAGTAGAAGAACAGCGTGAAAGATGCCGCTTCTTCTTATAGCACTAGGACTCAATGTGGCCGACCTTGTCGTAGTAGGAGCAGTGAGGACGGCCACCTCCAGATGGAGGGCGGCCACCACCGCCTGTGGCAGCCGCTGGAGGAGGTAGTGTGCTGAAGCGTGGAGCAGACGGTGTAGCAGGTGGACGAGCAGCGAGCACAGAGGGGAGTGGCAGCAGACCAGCACCACTCAGGCGAGTCTCCTCTGCGCGTATCTCGGTAAGAGCCTCCAGGAGAGTGACACGAGGGTGGCGTGCAAGGAGCTGGGCACGCCGCTGCTCGAACTCAGGACGAAGGCGAGTAAGGAACTCGTAGACCCGCTGAAACTCCAGTCAAGACGCGGCTAAGGCAAGACGACAAGAGCGACAACCAGCGAAGCGGAGAGAGTCCAACCGACGCCGCACGCCAGAGCCACGAGTGTAAAAGCATCAACAGCAAGATCACCTGCTGAAGAGAGTGCTCTGGCGGACCACGGACAGTACAAGGCATCACCAGAGGGCTCAGAGGCCGACGCGTGAGTCCACATCTCGAAAGCCGAGGAGAGTCCCACAACCTCGTAAGAGAACCGAGGCCGACACGCACGAGGATGCAGCAGCACTCGAAAGGCCGTCGTCGTACCACTGAGTATAGACGGCCAGTCGATCCTTGTAGGAATCCAGAGCCTCTTGGTGGCGAGCGACCTCATCATCGCCAAAGTGAGCGACCTCGATAGCAGCCTTGTCATTTGTCGAGGGGCCAGCGACAAGCGTAGGTTCCGTCGGAGGAGTAGGGCAAGGCGGGCAGATGACATCGCCAGAGAGGATGCCCTAGAGACGAAGACCACACATATGGATGCGCATGTGGGACACGAAGTCGGTGTAGTTAACACCATCGAAGATCACCGGGCAACGAGGGAGAGAAACAGTACCCATTGGTAGGCGGTCCGACTCAAGACGGCGACCAAGGAACGGTTCAACAAAGGGCCCGACGGCGCGCAGTTAGATCGACGTTTTTGGGCCGCCCGCTCAAGCCTCAAATCACCGTTTTCAACGGCGCACCACCCGATAGAACCCTAGTGGCGGCGGGCGGCGAGAGACCATGGCGGCTAAAGCGAAGCGCGACGGGCGATACTGGGAGAGGCCGCAGGCGACGGAGGCGAAGCGTCTGGCGGTGAGGTTGGCGCAGGCGGGCGGGGTCTTTGGCTCGAAGCGGCGACGGCGGGGCCCTTGGCGACGGCGGCGAGCCTTGGCGGCGAAGAAGACGCCGACGCGTCGCACGGAGGAGCCGAGGCGGCGGCGTTCGATCCGACGCGAACCCGGCCGACGCGGTCGAGGCGGCTGCGGTGGTGAATGAGGACGAACAAGCCGATGGCGGCGGCCTCGGCCTCGACGTCGAAGACGCGGAGATCGGGAGACCTCGGCGCTTCGTCGAAGAAGGCGGCCACCAGCGCAAAGCAGGCAGATCCGACGGTGATGGCGCTAGGCAGAGACGAGCGGCTGCGTGGCAGGCTGACTCAAGCCAAGGGGAGTCGTCAAAGATGACGACGAGCGGCGACCTCCAGATCGGATCCGAGAGGCGGCGGGCGGCGTGACAAGCAAAGCGACAGGAAACCCTAGGTACGCTCTGATACCATGTTATGAATAGCGCTTGTATTCAATATAAGGCCAATGGGTCGGTATATATACACAAAGTACAGGTGGTGAATATGCAAAGAACCCCTCATAACAATGGGGAATAATAAACTATACATATATATCTAACATAGACAACATCTTTCTCTCTCTTCATTCTCTTTCATTCACATCAACAAAAATCTTATATGACAATGATTATAAACAACTAACATAAACCTATTATACATACTCTAATGTGGTCCGTTCTAGGCCAGAGCCACCAAGACGGTCATATCCGTCCTCATTAATGGCGATCGGGTGCCTGACCCCCAACGCAAAGCATCACTTTAAATGAAAGAAAATAAACATCAATGGAGTACCTCCCTCTCTCGCACATTAAACTCTGAGATGCCCTTTACTTCTCCACTTTGGAGGAGCTCTGGGACTCGGAGCAGCAACAATGGGGATCTGCTGCAGCAGGGCAGACGAGCTTGAGGTCGAGGGGTTCCCATGGAAGCACGATGACTTCTTCCACGAGCAGCTTAGGAGCGCTGGGGTCTCCATGTACACCAAGCAAGGATGGAAGGGTGTCAACCAGGACGCCATGACCACATGCCAGGTAAGGTCTCCACAGCTTGGAGATCCTTGCTAATTGCTTGCTTCTTTCCTGCCTGTTTCAGTGTAGCTTGCCTAGATGGCTTCTTGTTTGTACCTTCTCATTTTAGAATCGCACAGACTGGTCATGGCAAGAATAAGGCCATGCTACAATGGGAAGTTTGTATACCACTGCAACTTGCATTGACCACTTAATTTGAGCGGAATGCACTAGATCCATCTCTACTTTCCTGAAATTTAAATTTTGCAACCAGAAATGTACCTGAATTTCTGTAGTCACCCATGTGTACTTGAATACCTTTATTGTTCACTAATGTCCTGAAAGCATGAATTCAACAATGAGGTTGAGTAGGAGAACTGAAAAATGTGGCAAACATCAATCTCTTGTAGGTTGGCATCTCCCAATGCATGCACATTAACCTTTTCCCCCTTTATGTGCACAATTTACTTTAGATAAACGATAATCTTGATGTGTCGCACCTGTGTCAAGATGCTTAGGACTTTGCTGGGCACAAGGGTCAGATCTTCTGCGGGGTCTTTGATGGGCATGGCCCCCTCGGCCGGGAAGTTTCTCGCCATGTCCGCGACGCCCTTCCGACAAAACTATCATCCTCTTTGACACTCAAAACTGAAGAAGATCCCTCAAGCAATGCGGATTTGGATTCCTTTGACAAGTCCGATTGCACCTCATTTAGTGATACAAGCGATGAAAACCAGCTGTTATCCTCATGGAAGAGCATAATTGTGAAGACATTTGAGGATGTGGATGAGGAGCTGAGGCAACATTCTGGAATTGACTGCATTTGTAGTGGCACAACAGCTGTCACTGTTGTTAGGCAGGTACTAGTACTACTACTGTTACGATCTCGCAACTTCAGCAATAGATTTTGTGCAAGTTGAACTACACTATCGCTAAAATTAAGTTTCAGAAGTGCAGGGATTAAACTAGCTGAATCGGGGTGCTTGTTTCCTTTACATAGTTTAGTACTAAAAGCTTGAAGCAACATAGCTAATTGCATAATTCTGACCTATTTTGTTTCCCAAATATTGTTCTTATGCATAGGGTGATCACTTGATCATTGCCAATTTGGGCGATTCACGTGCTGTTCTTTGCACCCGAGACAGCAAGGACCACCCGATTCCAGTCCAACTCACCACTGACTTGAAACCAGACCTTCCAAGTGAAACTCTGAATTTCTCGTTTTATAGTTCTCTGCATGTATGTATTACACTTCTCAATTGCAGTTTGCACTGTTCTGGACTTCTAATAGGTGAAGCTGAGAGGATCCTGAGTTGTAAGGGGAGAGTTTTCGCCATGGATGACGAACCGGATGTGCCTAGGCTGTGGTTGCCGGACCAAGATGCGCCAGGCCTCGCCATGGCAAGGGCTTTTGGAGACTTCTGCCTGAAGAATCATGGCCTTGTCTGTACACCAGAAGTCTATTACAGGAAATTGTCTGAAAAGGATGACTTCTTGGTGCTTGCTACTGATGGGGTAAGAAAAGGAGATTTTATTTGATGGCATGTTCAGCTTGCTTTAGTTTTCATTTCATTCATTCACCATCTTTCTTTAATGAAGAAGAACGGTTTCTGGTACTATTCCAAATGAAATGAGGACAGAATAGTTTAGAGCCCTTATGATTAGACAAAAGCATCTGTTAACTGAAACTGACATGTCCTTGTCTCTTTGGGCATTTCGGAATAGCTTGATACTAAACCTTGCTACCAAAGGAGAGAAGGGTTAGAGGGGATTTTAGTATCAAACAATCATTAGTTTGTATTTTTAGCTTGTTACGAAAACTTATTAGTAAAGGAGAGAGAAAGGGTAGTTGGGAGAGAGATGGCCTACTAATTTTTTGGTCCTCTAAAAAGGTTTGGTACTTGCATGAGTATCAAGCTTTTCCTCTCTCCTCCTCTCTCTCTCTCTTCCACCTCGTAAAAAAACTGACGTGGCATACGCTAAGTATCAAGCAAATTTGCTTGTTGGGAGTGTCCTTATCTAATATCACTCTTTCTGAAAAGGTCACTCTGATTTGTTCTTAAAATAGCATAGAAGCACACTCCACTCTTTGATCTGCAAATTGTGTTTGTGTAAATAAACTAAAATGCTAGTACTAGAGAGTGTAGAAACTTACTTTTCGCCATGAAACATGTGTAAGCTTGACTTGCGGATTAATAACAATTTGGAGATATGTATATACTAACATGAACAAGTGATGTGGAATTTGCTATGCCTCAATTTAATGTAGATATGGGACGTCCTATCCAACAAGGAAGTGGTCAAGATCGTCTCATCAGTCACTGACCACTCCAAGGCCGGCAAGCAACTCGTCGACCGGGCGGTGAAAGCGTGGCGTCGCAAGTTCCCGACATCGATGGTCGACGACTGCGCCGTGATCTGCCTCTTCTTGAAGCCGGTTTCGTCCGAGGTGAGCCTCCCAGGAGACGCGAAGCCTCACGCCACGTCGTTCGCGGGGAGCTTCCGCAAGGTTCTGAGTGGCGAGGCGGCCGGCGGGTCGGAGGAGGGAACGGTATGGAGAGCTCTAGAGGGTGTGACTCGGGTGAACTCGATGGTCAGGCTGCCGCGCATCGGCGCCGTGTTGAGCTGGCGGAGACGGTCGGCTTCTCTGGATGAAGACGACCAAGATTAATTCAGTCGTTTTCTTTGCCGGCAAACGTCAATTCATGCATGGCTGCAAAATTTAAATGGCCAAAATTAGAGAATTTGGAACTTGATTGATATGTCACATTCAGGACGTTGAGATGGATAGGGAGAAGTAGGATTGCTGAATATTGATTCGCTTGTCATGTACTACACTGATTGGTTGTTTGATGAGTAGCTGGGTTAAGTTGCCGTTTGTTGTAGCTAGCTTAATTTGTTCGGTGTGAGTTCAGATACCAAATGGACATGACTGATATTTGGAATTGATTTCAACTGTTCATCTCAAAGAGTTTTATGGTCTGATTTCTTTTTAGGAAACGGCAAGAATGCCGTTATTGCATTAAAGAGAGTGAAAAAACGCATACAAATAGAAACCCAAACAGAAGAAAACAAAGAAAAAAGAAGAAAAGAAAACAGAAAGGTACCTAAACACCTAAGGCTTTTATGCTTATGTCGGTCCTCTGACGTGAGTATCTTCCCGCGCCTTGGCTTGCAAAAAAAAATCTGTAGCTTGGTCGCCCTACTTTGCGTCCTTGTTCAGGCTTCCTCTTTGAGGGTCTATCTAAGGTGTTAAAAAAATCTATCTATTCCTTTCTTTCCAAATGTGCTAGAGAATAAGAACTATAAACGATGCTTGGCATTTTTTTTACAAATTCCGTGCCCAGAATGAAAGATGTTGGACCACCAGTCAACCATCTTTAGCCGAGTTATCCATTGCGATGGGTTTAAATTAGCTCGCTGCACCCAAGTAGCCACTAAAGACCAAACATGTCTAGCGAAAGAACACTCCACGAACATGTGCATAGCTGATTCGGGGTTATGTGTGCACAGTGGACACCAATGATCGTTTTGCATCTAGTGGCGTGTTAGGACGTCTGCTGTCGGTAACCGTTGCTGAACGAGAATCCATGCGAAGATTTTGCACTTTTGTGGCGCCCAGATGTTCCAAATTAGCTTTTGGAACGGAGCCTCCACCGCCCCTAAGAATTGCATGTCATACGCCGACTTGGCTGAGTAGTCGCCTAAGGCTGTCCACTTTCAAATTATATCATCTGCATTTTGAGATAGCGTGACTTGACGAACCATGGAATAAATTTTGACAAAGTCCTACAGTAGATGTATGGCAATTCTTCTCCTCAGGTATGCTATCCATTTCTCTCTGTGTGTTGCGTCTCGCACCGTTCGATTTTTCCTTACCGCAGTGCGAAATAGTCTTGGGGCCACTTCTTTCAATGGCCTTGTACCTAGCCACTTGTCCTTCTAAAAATTTGCTTTATCCCCATTGCCAATGCTTATCGTTGTAGATGCTTGAAACAAAGCTTGGTCGGTCTCTGTTATTGGCAGCGACATCCCATTCCATTGCTTCCTTGGCGCCTTCCATTGATACCAAAGCCATTGGAAGCAAAGTGCCCAACTAAACGGTTTTAGGGCCAAAACCCCTAGCTCGCCGAACCTTTTTGGACGACGCACCTTGCTCCAATTTATCCAACACTTTCCTCCAAAGCAGATGTCCTTTCCAGTCTAGAACCAAGTTCTTTGCCTTTTGTCTATTTGCTTTATCACCTAGGCCGCTAGCTCTGAGGTTGTTTGATGGTACATTGGTATGGCTAAGATGACCGTATTTAGCACCACTAGCCTCCCTGCTCGGGATAGCATATTCCTCTTGTATCCACCTAATCTTGCTTGTACCTTGTCCAGTAGGGGTTGAAACAAAATCTTTCCTGGCATGCGGCGAGAGAGTGGCAAGCCAAGATAGTTGCACAGCAACTGCAATAGAGTAGCCGGGAAATTTTCCAAAATTGCATCTAGATGAAGCGATTGACATTGAATTGGTATGACGACGCTTTTGGAGATATTTATGCTGAGCCCCGTTATCTCCCCCAAAAACCCGCAAAATCTCCTTTCTGTTATCAACGTCTTCCTTGGTTGGCGATAGAAAAATCATTGCATCATCAGCGTACATAGACAGTCTCGCTTTCATTAGTCTCCCATCAAGTGGCGATAGCCATATGTGTTGATCTGCCATGTCCAGAATACAGTGCAGAATGTTAATTGCCAGGATAAATAAGTAAGGTGAAAGGCAATCCCCCTACCGCACCCTGCACTGATGCCTTATGCTTGGTCCCTGAATGACATTTAGTACAATCTTCTAAGTTGATGTGCGAAGCAACATCGCAATCCATGCCCTCCACTGGCTGCCAAACCCCCTGCAATGCAGCATGTCAAGCATGTATGGACAAGAGATGGAGTCAAAGGCCTTTGCAAAATCCAGTTTTAACAAAAACATCGGTGTCCTGGATCGGTGATAGCTTCATGCGATATTTTGCACGTAAAGGAAGTTGTCTTGTATAGTCCGCCTTTTTACGAACACACTTTGGCTTGTGGAAATTAGACCATACATGTACTTTGAGAGCCTTATGGAAAGCATCTTCGATAGGATCTTGACAATGCAGGCCATTCATGGTGTACATTTTCTAGAACACAGCTAGCACAGTCTGCTCTATGGTCTCCCAACTTACTCTAAAAAAACAACCGGTGTACCCATCGGACCCGAAGCTTTATCTACCGCCATTTCATTAATTGTTGCCTTGATTTCCTGTTCTCTGAAGGGTAGTTCTAGATCGGCAGAGGCACTGGCCGACAGGTCTTTTAATCCAAGGAGGTCCCAGCAGAAGGTATGTGCTGCCAGATTTGTAGTGCCTATAACCTCTGTGTAATGCTTGGCTAGAGCCTCCTCCTTCTCTGAGTGCAATACGAATGTGCTGCCCTGATGCCTTAATGTATGGATTAGTTTCTTCCTTCTTCTGGAATTTGCTTTTAAATGGAAGAATTTTGAGTTCGCATCTCCTAACCGCAACCAATTCAGCCTAGAGCGTTGTTTCCATTTCATTCTTTGTATGGCTGCTAATCCGAGGATTCTAAGCTTGAGTGCTGTGGGTAGATCATGTTCTTCCCAGGAAAGCTGACGCTGATCTTGCGCTCTGTCCAGACAAAGGACCACTTCAAGAGCTAAATTCATTTGAGTTTTATAATCACCAATTTGTGATCTACTCCAAGTCTTGAGGGCCCTCATAGTTTTTTGTATTTTGGCCAACAACCTCTTTGTCGGGTCCATATCATGCACTGGTTGGGACCAAGCCTCCTGGACCACCTCATTGTACCCCGTCATTAGAGGCTAGTAGTTTTCGAAGGCAAATCTTCTGGGTGCTCTAATCCGCTATATACTAGGGATTAGCAGGGGACAATGATCAAAGATTGAGGAAGAGAGCGACCGTAAGAAGCAATCCAGGTATGCTAGTTCCCATTGCATATTACGAAAGGCCTTGTCAATCCTTTCCAAAGTTGGATTGCGTTGGCCATTGGACCAGGTGAACCTGCGGTTTTGAAGATGTATCTCTTTTAACTCGCAATGATTGACCGCTGCTCTAAACTGCCCCATACGCCTTTGATTCAGGTTCAAATTGTTCTTATTAGAGACTTCGTAAATAAGGTTGAATTCACCAATTATCAGTCATGGCCCATTGATCCCACCATGTATGTGCTTCATCTCCTCAATGAAAGCTTGTTTGTGCTGGTCATTATGTGGGCCATACATAACGGTTAGGGACCAAGGATGAGCGCCGTCGTGCGGGTTTACCCTCATTGTGATAGACCTGTTTAGCATGAGCGGGTTATCCATTTACATCATTGATTGGTCCCAAAGAAACCACGATACTTCTGTCGCTTTCATCATCCGGTTTATATAACATGCCTTGAAACCTTCCTCCTTCAATCTCAGTTGCAAGGTTGGGTGTGACCATTGCGAGTTTTGTTTCCTGTAGGCAAAGAATAGAGCATGCTGCATCTGCTACCAGCTCTCGGACAATCTATCTACGTGCCGGAGCGTTGAGGCCTCTTACATTCCAATTTAAAATTTTGCACAGCTTCGACATAAAACTAGAGGAAGAAGACGTCGCAATATAGTGTGTGTGTGTGTGTGTGTGTGTATGAAAATGGTATGGTACTCTAGTACAAAGCACTTCGGGCACCTGCAAAAGAACAATACACCCATGCCATAATAGCCATGTAGACTACCATATGCTAGCAACGCCCCACAAACAGAGAATGGGTGCGGCGGACTACCAGTGAGCCTGAACCTTCCTAGCTTACTCCCTAAAGGAAAGGATACCCAAAGTGCAAACAACATGAAGAAACAACACTGCTCATGGTACTAAAGTTACTAATCAACAACCACGCGACACTCATGCTGCTGCGATCTCCTAGACCAGTGCTGAAAGGTCCTCGGCAGTGAGCCCCATGGCTGGGAGGTCCACCTGTTGAAGAATCTAGACCCGCCATTATGTGTTAGTGGAGTATTTTGGTGATTAATGATAAATCTATTTGTGAGACTAACACTTCTATTGTTATATTCATTGTTTAGTCTCAGTTGGATAAAAAGGTGAAAATCAAAGAGGTATGCTTTCAACATTATATTCCTATATCTTACTGCATTCCTCGGATCCAAAATATAGGTTGAACTCTACTAAAAAGTCTAACTTGAATATGTGCATATGTTCTCTTTACACATTCATGTATGCACACATCTAGGGGGAGTTCACTCTATGTTTTGTGGTTTCATTAGTATTGATCCATATTCCTTTATCCACATATATTAAGGATCTTTACTTTGAAACATATCCTTTGAGTGTATAAAACTTGTGTAGTTCATATATACTCATATTGCTTTATATTCAATTATTTGAAATCGTGTTGTGGGACAAATGTGTGTGCTAAGATGTTTTCAAGTCTTAGTCCCGGAGTTTGAATGATGACATGAAAAGGAAATGCAAAGATGATAAAAGATCAACATGGCTCAAGACAAAGGAGTCATGCATTGCACTTCGAAAAGCTTCTGGAAGAATTTCAGTGGAAATCGGTATGACCACATTTAGTAAGCGGTGTTGTAAAAATTGCAGTTTTAGCAAATAATAATAATTAAACCCAGCATAGATTAATAGCAAAAGAGCATTAATCCACCAAATTTTAAATGACCAAATCAACATAATTAAATGTAAATCCTTCAAGCCATTTAAATTGAAAGAAATGCTAAACATATACCACATGCATATGAAATAAATCAGCATAATGCTTAGATTTGTGAGAATTTTGATTGCTCTCATAAGTAGAGTTGCAGAAGAAATTTAATCTCTACCTTCTCAATACTTTAGTCTATACTCTTCATTAAATGATCATGACAATTGTTTCAATTCTTGAGCTCTAAATAAATTTTACTAAGCTATCAAAATAACTCAACTGTTAAAGATCACGTAATGAACTTCCACTTCAAAACAAGAGATCAAAGGATCACAAAATGATCTCTAGATAACAAATGTTGAATGATCACTCAAGCAATTGACCAAAAATACACAAGAACAGTAATTAAAGTCAAAAATGCTAACAGAGTGATTAGACCGAAATGCTAGAGAACAAGATGAATCTTCGCTTTCAATACAATCGCATAACTCTAGAAGTAACAGATCAACTGCAGTTCTAATAACAGAGTTCTAAAAGACAAGAGCAAAATAGTCACTAGAGCTCAAGTGTAAACTAATTGTCGGGATCAATTTCAAGATGAGACCAATATAATCACTGAGCAGAGCCCACTGGTAACTTGCAATATCTCCAGAACTAGTCTCAAAGATTAAAATATCACAGAACAAGACTATCAACTAGAACTGCGATGTATATATATGCAAGGATCAACCGAATCACAAAGAGGGCAATACTCACTGAAGTGGTGATACTCAAAACCACCAAGTTGTAACCGGCAAGGCGTGTCGAAAGACACTGACCCAGAAAACCTATCGCTCCGCCGTGCCGCGGTAAGATGAGGTCAACGGAGATACAATGCCGATCTCCACACTCGGACTCACCAAATGTGAAGTTGAGGAAGCAGGAGAAACGCCACACAAGACCCACTCAGATGCTCCGGCCGGAAAACACCAACAGAGCACCAAAAACCGAAGGTTCTGTAGTTCTCTTCTTCCTCAAATCTCAATCCAGAGTCAACCACAAGGAAAATCAAGAGCTCATCACCAGCAAGGAAGACCAGCTGAGGTGATGCACCGGCTCCAAGATCTTCCAAAACCGAAGCTCAAGATTGATTAGGAAGCAGATCTGTTAGAAAGGGGAAAAACCTGTGTATTTTTCTCTTTGGGAAGGTTCCCTTAAAAAAAGGGAGAGCTCACCAAGCCATAGTCGGAGAGGGCGCAACTGCCGCCAACTGACTTCCGCCCGAGCCGCTCGCGATGACCACGATGATCACCACGACCGCATCTGTCGCAAACTCCCAACCGATAATGCCAGGGCCAAAGAAAAAGGAAGGCCGAAGCTTTCTATCCTCTCGGTTGAGGTACAGGTCAAAAGACCTTATCCTCCCATCAATACTAAAGACAAGTGGGTCCCTTCAATTTCCTTTTATCAAAAGATAGATTACCAAAAAGGGCCTCAAGAAACAACAAGCGGTACTACCGATGTGCGGTAGTACCAAGTTCTTTTTTTAACTACAAGAATAATGTGTCATCAAGATATTCTAAGCGGAACTACCGCACACCAGAAGTTCCGAAGATTACTTAGCGGTACATATTTTCTAGAGAGCATGTTTTGGGAGTTTTGTTCTCCCTTGAAGATCGGTATGACCGCATGTCTTAAGCAGTACTACCGCTCTGCGGTAGGACCGTTTTTTACATGGCGGTATGTAATTTTCAGAGAAGGTGTTTTTCTTGATTCTTAAATCTCTGGAAATCGGTAGTACCGCACATGAGAAACGGTACGACCAGAGAGCGGTATTACTGGATTCTAGTTGGCGGTAGTATCGCACCTTTCTGCGATGGCTTGTTTAGAAGCATTTATTGCAGTTATATCTTGGTAATTATTATTAATCATTGTGGGACTAACTTTTTCCATGAGTTAGATGAATAGGTTATGTTCCAGGGTAATGGAGACTTCGGATGGCATCATGAGTTGACCGTCATCAAGTCAAGGTTCAAGAAGAGGATGCATCATGTGTTGATGCATATCAAGATCTCGAAGAGGAGATGATCATGAGTTGATCATCAAGTCAAGAGAAGACTCATTATGTGTTGATGGAGGTCAAGTAAAGGATGCATCATGGGTTGATGCATGACAAGACGATGACCCAGACTTGAAGTGAAGATGTGCATCATCAAGCTTCAAGAATATGCTCAAGGCAAATGTATGACTAGCTAGGGTTAAGGATGTGTTCTTAGTCTTTTACCGGTCTTGGTGTTTGGTTGGAAGACCGGATTGCTAGCATAGGTTGTCATACTATTAAGAGGGGTCTTGTCTAGTAGTTTGAGTCTCATCATGTGTTGATAGCTCAATCTCGCTTGCTCTAGCTCTCCGTGGCATGATGCTATTATTTGAAAATGTGTTTTGCAAATAGTTGAGGCTCACGCATTTAATCCTTGTAGCATGTGACTATACTTCACAAATGTGTTTTGCAAATGGTTGAAGTCCATGTATCTACTCCTTGTGGTATGATCTAAGTTTGCAAATGTGTTTTGCAAATTGTTGGGATTCATGCATTTTCCCTTGGCATGGTCTAAGATTGCTTATTGCTATTTCTTTGGACTTAGACTATGGTAGTGGCTCTTGGAGTTATACTTTTTGATTTGATCAAATGTGTTTGAGATCAATCAAATAGGTGGGTTGTGTAGCCCTCTAAATAAGCTTTCTATAGAGTCCAAGATCACTTAATTCTAACATCGGAGTTAAAAGTTATGACTTTTTTTACCGAGTGTCATCTGTGCTGAAATTGGGCTGCGGTACTACCGCCATGAGAAGAGAGGTACTACCGCCCAGAACGGTAGTACCGGCCCTTGTGAGTGCGGTAGTACCGTACCAAGTCTGTAACGGCTAGTTTTTGGGCTGTTTCATCTCCAAACGGCTAGTTTTTGGTGTAGGGGTTATAAATACCCCCTTGGTCAGTTGAAAGACAACTCTTGGCATCCCATTTCACTTACTTGAGCTAGTGTGAGCTTCTCCTCTCAATTGTGCATGTGTTGCACCTTATGAGCAAGAAGAGAGGTCTCTAGTTGCATGTGTTGCATCTAGAGGTGGATTTCGTATCCACTTGAGCTTGTGCATTCGTTGCACGTGGTGAGAGTCAAGCAAGGGTCTTGACTTGTTACTCTTGGTGTTTGCCGACACCTAGACGGTGTGGAGGCACTGTGGACCGGTGATCTTCTCAAGAAGCTTGTGAGAAGGCCTAGCGTGTTGTGAAGGTTGGAGCTCACCTACCCGAAGTGGGAAAGAGCTACCACTAGTGGAATTGAGGTGTTTGGCTTAATTCGTGGAGCCGGTCCAATTAGTTTGGGCTCACCTCAACGTGGATTAGGGGAGACCTACAAGTCTCTGAACACCACGGTAAAACATCATTGTATTATTGTGGTTTACTCTCTAGTGATTTACTTTGTGTAATTTACATTCCTAGAATTAAATTGCTTTTATGTTTTTGTATGTTTACTATCATTATCAATAGACTTATATTGTTGGTGCACTTAGTAAAGACTAGTTGATTTAGGCTCTAATTGTGCAAAACCGAATTAATTTGCAATTCCGCATTAAAACTCAGTTTTAGCCAAAAGATTTTAAAACCGCCTACTCACCCCCTCTAGTCGGCCTCCTTGATCTTACACCTGTGCCTTGCCATCAACTCCCGCCAAAACCCTGATGGCTTGCACGGTTTCTGAGTCCAGAGGGGTACTGAGGATGGTGGTGAACCTTTCCTTTGCTGCATCAGTCAAACTATGGGTCACAGAAGCACTGGCAAACCTTTTTTGCAGCAGGAGAGAGGCTTGTCGTGCCCCACCCACCTCTGAAATGTCATTCCTTTTCGTTGCGAGGCGACCACTGCGACGCACTGAAGGAGACTCCAAGGAGTCGGTGGAGTTCACCGGTGGTGGGCCAAGAATTGAGAATGGGCGGGGACATGCATGGTCTACTGCAAAGAGCAGGTTAGGTCTCACCCCATCGACCTCTAAGCCTCGCAGCACGAGGTCGTCTTGTTGTGTTTTGGTTGGCAAAAACACAGGTTGTGCCCCCTGCTACGATTCGGTTAGCAGGGGCTCAGGAGGTTCGAAGGCCGGTGGCAACACCTTCCAAACGTCCCTAGCCGTGCTTCCCACCAAGGCAGCTTCTATCAACATGAGATCTTCACGACGAGTTGGTGCGACATGAACCGGGGCAGGCAAGTCAACTTCCCCTTCTAGCCGAAGACTATCAACAACCTTCCCAATGTCGTCGTGCTCGTTAGGATCCTGCTACAACACCCAACTCGCCAAAGGAGCTTTACAAGGTTCTGGGGTGGCCTGGTTCTTGTCATGGAGGTGATACCTTCGTGGCGGCGATCTTGTGCTACTAAAGCCGCATAGGCCGCCCTTGGCCTCCAGGCTGGCACAACGCCTGTAGCGACCAAAGGGTGAGCGCGACCTACGCTGGCCTTGAGGTCACTAGCGGGAAGATCCCCCATGGGCCGTGGACCGTCCCTGGCCCCAGCCAAGTGCACGATCGCGTTCCTCATAGTAGGACTGGGGGCGCTCTGCCCTGTCATCACGATCGTCATCTCTATCATCGTCGTCACATCTTGGGCCCAACCGCGAGTGGACATCAGTCGGCAGCCTTCTTGGCTGCCGCTCCACTCCATCAGGAAGCCCCGTAGTCCAAAAGAAATGTTCCCACATGGGAAACTCTTCCTCAGAATCGATCGGGTTCTCGTTCTTGCTCTGGCCGCTGGTAGGAGTGCGGGCATGTGGCAACGTAACATCCCAAAATTTTGGTTTGTTTTGAAGTTTTAAAAGAAAAATAACTATTTGAATTTTTTTGCTAAAGTTAAAGCTTAATCTGAATTTTTATGAATAAAAAAACAATTTAATATGAATAATCTCAACATCAACTATTATCAAAATTATTTTATTTGGATTCCATGTGCTTGGATATATTTTCTAGAATTTTCTAGAATTTTTCCGAGTGCATTTGCTATTTGTTTTTTCTGCTATTTTCTAAAAAGACAAAGATAATAAAATCTCAGATTTGCTTTCGGGTCGAAACCCTAAGCCTCCGTCCCACTTCCGTCCTTCTTGGCCTATCCTGCAATTTCCTTTCTCCTCGGCCGCTTGCATTTTCCATCGACCCGTTGCCTTCCTTCCTTTGCGCGTGAGCCAGCCAAGCCTTAGCCCACCTTCTCTTTCTTTCCATGCTGAAGCCCAAGTCAGCTCCCTTCTTTCCTCTTTTCTCCCACTGCCGGTGGTCCCTTTCTTTTTCAACGCACGTGTGCTTCGTCCTCAGCCCGGCTTCTTCATCGCGTGTCTGAGCAGGACACTGCGTTGTGCTGTGTCGTGCCCCTTCTGGACTCCCCTCCTCCGGTCCTTTATAAACCAAGCCAATCGCGTCAATTTGATTGCCTTGTTCAACTCATCCAAAACCCTAAAGCTCTAGCCCAGGGTTCGTCCTCGTTTTGTCGAATTTTGCCAAAGATCAAAGACGCCGTCACAAGCTTCTTCCTTGGGGATCTTCACCATCGGACCTCTTCTACCTGCGTCATCGCTGCTGTTGGGTTTGCATTAGTGTGAGCTGCGTGGTGCGCCCATCGTCTCCTCCGAGGAATCATCACAATGTAAGATCGAGGAGGTCGACTAGAGGGGGGTGAATAGGTGTTTTAAAACTTCTTTGGCTAAAACCAATTTCTAATGCGGAAGCTAATACAAATACAGTTTTGCACAATTAAAGCCTAAATCAATTAGGTTCAACTAAGTGCACCAACAACAAGTCTAATGATAAATATAACAATCAAGTATAGACTTGTAAGCAATTCAATTCTAACAAATACAATAGCACAAGGTAATGAATAACTATTGCAATCATACACAATGAATAAGCAATTTAATTCTATGAATATAAATTACACAAAGTAAATCAAGCATACACAACGAATGTAAATGCAATAGTGAGGCAAAAGATATCACACCACAAAGACACGTTGATGTTTTACCGTGGTGTTCGGAGACTTGCCGATCTCCCCTAATCCACGGTGTGGCAAGCCCAAACCAATTGGACCGGCTCCACGAATTGAGCACCCGCCTCCGAGGTAAGTCCAACCACTTGGACCGGTTCCAAACCGAACCAACACCTCGCTCCACTAGGGTTGCTCTTTCCTCCACTCCGGAGATGGCGAGCACCACACCACTCACAAATCGCTCGGGTCTTCTCACAATCTTCTTTGAGAAGCCCACCGGCGCAACGACGCCGTCTAGGTGTCGGCAAACACCAAGAGTAACAAGTCTGCAACGCTCACTTGAACTAATTAAGTGTCTAAGCTCAAGTGGATACACAATCCACTACCTAATGCAACACATGCACTAGGGTTTGCCTATCAAAGCTCAACAAGTGCAACACATACACAAATGAGAGTAGAGGGCTTTATCTTTGCTCAATGGAATGTCTAGGGGCACCAGCTCCTTGCCCACACATGTCCAAGGTGGGTATTTATAGACCACACACAAAAACTAGCCGTTGTGGAAAAGTCTGCTGAAAAATCAGCACATGCGATCATACGGCACTAACGGTTTGTCAGATCATTTGTGCTCCAACGGCTATAAAAACTAGCCGTTGGACCTCGTCTGGTCATACCGCCAACCAAGACCCGGTCGTACCGTGCCACCAAGTATAACCGTCCAAAAGCCTACGGTCATACCGCTCCACAAAGGAGCAACAAATGCGGCTAAGTCCCAAAAACATCGGTTCTGGAAAATTAGTACCGCCACATAGAAATCGGATCAACCGATGTGCGGTCATACCGCACCAAAATCCGGTTGAATCAGCGGCTGCGTCGCATCGCCAGAACACGTCGGTACAACCGATTTCCCTGAGAAAATAGCAGTTTGCATCCAAAACAAATCCAATTGCAAAAACACATTTGACAATTGACAAGTGATGCAAACAAGGATTCACGTGAGATTCTCAACAAGTTGCAAAACACATTTGCCAACTTTTAAAATCACACCACAAATTGCACTACGCTTCAACTCAATTTGCAAAACACATTTGCCACCAAATTGACGCGCGATGCAAACAAGGATTCACGTGAGATTCTCAACAAGTTGCAAAACACATTTGCCAACTTATATAATCACACTACAAGGAATAAGGTACATGGACTTACACCGTTTTCAAAACACATTCGCAAACCAAAGTCACATCCTACAAGGATTATCCACGAGCCACAACTATTTGCAAAACACATTCGCAAATATTGGCAACATGTTAAGGTGAGCTAGAGCAAACACAATGAGCTATCAACACATGACTAACTTAAGCTACTAGTCAAGACCCCTCTTAATAGTACGGCAACCTATACTAGCAATCCGGTCTCCCAACTTAACACCGAGATCGGTAAAAGACTAGGAACACATCCTTAGCCCTAGCTAGTCATACCTTTGCCTTGCGCAACCACTTGAAGCTTGATGATACACATCTTCACTTCAAGTCCGGGTCCTTGACTTGAATACTCATCAACACATGATGAGTTCTTCACTTGACCTTCATCAACACATGATGAAGCTTTGCTTCGGGATCTTGACTTGATGCTCATCAACACATGATGACATCCTCCATCCCGAGTCTTGATATGCCTCAACACTTGATGCACTCTTCACTTGGCCTCCATCAACAAATGATGGACCTTCACTTGACTTGATGATCAACTCATGATCATCTCCTCTTCTTGAACATCATCGACACACGATGATTTCCTTCACTTGACTTCCACCAACACATGATGGAACTCCTCTTGACTTGATGACAATCCTCAAATGATGTCATCCCAAGTCTTCATTATCATGGAACCTAACCTGCTTATCCAACTCATGAAAAATGTTAGTTCCACAATATGATTATAATTAATTACCACAACATACTATTAACTCATAATGGTGGGACAAGATACCACAATCTTTCCCTCTTTGGTAATTGATGATAATCACTTCAATTGCAAATAATTGAATGTAGATTGGTATGAGTATATAAGCACTACACAAATTGTATATACTCATATGAATATATATAACTACACAAGTTATATATAATCAAAGGATATATGAGCACACATGTCTCATATACACACATGAATATATTAACTTCACAAGTTATATATATTCAAGGATATGTGAGTACACATGAACTACACAAGTTATGTTATACTCACATATAAGTATATTTAGACTACACAAGTCTTATACTCACATGAATATATTAACTACACAAGTTAAATATATTCAAGGATATATGAACTACACAAGTCTCATATACACACATGAATATATTAATTATGCAAGTTAAATATATTCAAAGGATATGTGAGTACACATGAACTACATAAGTTATGTTATACTCACATATAAGTATATTTAGACTACACAAGTCTTATATACTCACATGAATATATTAACTACACAAGTTAAATATATTCAAGGATATATGAACTACACAAGTCTTATATACACACATGAATATATTAACTACACAAGTCTCATATTCAAAGGATATGTTTCAAAGTAAAGATCCCAAATATGTGTGGAAACATGAATATGGATCAATACTAATGAAACCTCAAAATATAGAATAAACTCCCCCTACATGTGTGCATATACAAATGTATAATAAGAACATATGCACATATTCAAGTTAAACTTTTGGTGGAGTTCATCCTATATTTTGGATCCGCGGAATGCAACAAGATATACAAGTATGATGTCGAAAGCATACCTCTTTGATTTCTACCTTTATATCCAATTGAGACTACACAATATGTATATCAATAAAGGTGTTAGTCTCACAAATAGATTTATCAAAATGAATGCATACCTGATTGGATTTTTCTTTTTATATCCAAGCTGAGACTAAACAATAAGTATATCAATAAGAGTGTTAGTCTCACAAATGGATTTGTCATTAATCACCAAAACACTTCATTAACATATAATGGCGGGTCTAGATTCTTCACACAGCACCATTTTCATGTTCGTCATCCAATCTGACCGCCACCCCCATTGACAATCTACCGCTTCCGGTGAGCGTTTTGCTTAATTAAGTGTGTCATCACATGCTCCGGGTTAATCTCATTCAATTCTTTACCTTCTCTTTGCTCCTTTGCTGCCGAAGTGCCGTCGCGGGTCATCTTTCTCCTCTCCAGTCACCATTGCCTTGTCACCTCGCCGCTACGGTCATCTTTGGCCATCTTTTGTTCTCCCCGAGGTTCCCTCTGCGATCCCCATGCCATCGTCAATCCAGTGCTTCCCTTGGATTTCATTGGGCGCCATCCAATTGCCAAGTTCTTCGTGAGCCGAAGCTTCGTCACTGGCCATGGCCTTTATGTCCCTCTTGGCTTTCTCCCTATTTGCTTAGGTGGCAGTCCATGTGGCACACCCAAAATTCCACCCGAGCCATATGTGCGTGAATCCAGTGCACCATGGTCCAAGCCGTTGACAGTGGGCCCCACAGACAAAATCAATTTCCTTATTTTCTTTCTTAGCCGAATTACTTGATGACGTCAGTTGATGTCATATTTCCCTTTTCCTTCAAAAAATTAATTCAGTAAATCCATAAATATTGATTTTCATCATTTTATGTGATTTCAATCTTCCAAAGTCCATATCTTTTGAATCCGAACTCCAATTGAGTCCATTCAAATTTATAAACTCATATAAATTCAAGATATATTTATCTAAGATTTTTATTTAATTTTTAGAGTTTTTTTGTCTCTGTTATTTATTTATTTTGTTTATTTGCTTGTTTGCGAGTTGACGTTGATACTTCGGGAAGCTTTGAGCAAGGAGGAGTACACCAAGATCAAGATCAATCCCAAGATTTATTCCAAGGCAAGCTGTAGTCCTTTGATCATATTCTACCTATGATTTCAAAAGCATATTATTTTATACAATTGCATACTATCTTTATATGAATTGTTTTGGGATTAGCTATCACCTGTTGTCATTATGCCTCCATTGAATATTTGAATGCCATGAATCATTTGTCACCCTAGCATGGATAATTTTAGTTGGACATATTCATATCACCAACATGGGTATCGTACAGATGCTTAGTTCAGCTTAGTTACGATGGGTTCATGATCACATGTGTCATAATGATTAATCTTGACTTAATAAAATATGGAATCGTGGTGGTTAGCCACTGCTGTTATTAAAATTTGTGTACCATGACAGGGAATGTCATTAGTCTTGGTTAAACAAAATGGTTTTCACTCAGGCGAGTGGATGGTGGATAGTGGGGGTGTGGATTTAATATGTTGTGGGTTTATGGTAGACTCGGCTGAGTAACTTATCAAGGACTTAATCTTGTGCGCCATTGAACTGGACCTTAATTGTACAACCACATATCTGATATGGGACGGACCTGACTAATTAATTAGCGTTGTTTTGATTTGGTTCTGTTTAGATTGTGTTTGGCACAAGAGGGGGCTAGCAGGGCGAAACCTTAGCGAGAAGAACTGGGTCAAAACAGGACTTTGTAAAGGTCTTGTTGCGTGCTCTAGACTGCTTACCTAAGGTAGTGAGCGGTGGTATCGACGAATGCCAAACAAACTAGAAAAGTCGTGTTATGTGGGTCAAGCTGTACAACCTCTGCAGAATATAAAACTATTCGAATAGTCGTGTCCGCGGTTATGAACGTGTCCGGGGATTTCACACGAGAGGTAGAGTTTCTCATAAAATATGTCAGAGTGTGGATGGAAAGTTCACTTGATGAATGTAATGTTTATTTGGTGAACGGGTAATTCACTTGGTGGTTTATGTCGATTGGTAAATTGGGGATTCACTTATCAATGGTTTGGTTGGGAAGTGAATGGGAACTTCACTGGTTGTTTCAAAGAAATTGTTTACTTCTTTATTATTGTTTTCAACTACGCATTTCAATCAATTTATTGTATTTATCGTTAATGCTGCTTTCTGCAAAAGAACCATACAACTAACCTTTGCCAAGCCGTGCATGAATACTATTTGCATACATTTCCTTACGGCTTGCTGAGTGCTTTATGTACTCACGGCTTTACGCCTTGTTGATCAATTGAAGAATATCAAGCTACTCAGGAGTTCTTTCAGAAGGAGGACTATGAAGGTTTTGCGAATTAGGATGCGTTCTCCACTCGATTGCTTGTGGGCATATTGATTGGTCATTTCAAGAGTTTTTGTTCAGCTGCAAGAGTTTATTTGTGTTTTTAGCCCTGCGTGGCAAGTCAAGTAAACGTTGACCATAAGGTCCAGTTATTATTACTATTTGTTACTTTGAGATCTTTTTAGTTAAATCGAATAAATGGATGGTATTTCATCACTGTTTCCTGTGTGAGCTAGCAACTGATCTGGGACTAGTTCAGAATACACAGAGGGTTCTTGAATCGTATTTTTGGGTCCCAACAGGCGAATAGTCTTCAACGATGCTCAGATGCACGAGCATGCGATATCTATGGCCCTCCCTAGCAATGCCAAAGGTAGATGATTGGTCCGTCTCATGAACGGACTCCACTGGGGGGGTCAAGGAGTGTGAGGTGAGTGCTCTTCGGAATTGCATCTGGGTCACGAACCCACACCCACACTGCCCAAATAGTGGCACTCCGCTCCTTCTCTCTCGAGAGCTCATCCGCACCATCAAACTGGCAATCCCCCCCCCTTTGCCATGCGCTTGGCCACAGAGGGTCGCTAGGCAAAGAGCGGTACACCCTCCAAGCAGAGGAGGGCATGATACCTCGAAATGTTGCGGTAAGGGCTAGCTTTGTAGTCCCACTGCTGAAATTGGAACTGGTAGCCATCGAGTGAGCACCCGCCTATCTCTAGAGCAACGTCATGCTGCCGTTAAGTATCAAACTCAATGAGGAAGTCCTCATGAAGACAGCGTGAGACGTGAATGTCTCTCAGAAGGATGCGGAGCCTCACTTGAATGGCCCTCGCCACCAAGCTAGGTGGCGGATTGTGCTGGGCTCCCACCACTGAGACAATGACCGCCATGTCACGAAGGCACAGGAGCTCAGCCTCCATATCCTGGGAGATGGTGTGGGCGCAGAAGCCCTCGGTTGGCCTGTTGATGGCCTGACCAGCAGGATAGTCTTCCATGTTGCGCTGCGCCTAACAGCAGGATGCTTTGGCTATTGGCTGCTTCGGTGGAAGACGACAGAGGGGTGGAGCTTGAGGCTGTGGTTGTTGAAGGCAATGGTGATGACTTGGTTTCTGAGGACAAAGACGAGCTAGGTGACCATTTTCTCTACATCTAAGACAGCGAAATAGGAACCTGCAATGCACTATCTTGTGTCCTTTGGCAAGGCACCTGAAGCAAGTGTCTGAACGGGAAGGAATAAATCCAGCTTTCCGCTTTGCCCGGTTGGTGGAGACTTCAATGCGACGCGCTGAGTGCAAAGGCACTGTCCCATGCCGAGTTAGCCACCAATAGCGTGGCATCACTTTGCGCCAAGCCCCCCACCTATTGGACGCAATCTTGCTGGTATTGCCTTGATCGCCAGCCATTAACTCCAAACTACCAGGTGCCTTCAACTGAGTTCCTTTATTAAACGCGGCGAGTCTCACTTTTTGTACCCAAGCAGAAGGTTGCACATTCAATTTGGGTAGCAAAGGAGGAGAACCCGCACCAGGTTGCCCGATTGCTCTGCTGCTGCCCTCACCCACCTCATGCATACTTGGTGAGAAGAGACAAGCTGGCAAGCCTTTCTTGGCAATAACTCTGTTAGGGGAGTGAGATAGCAGGCGGATTTGAGGAGGACTACCCAAAAGATTACTGGGGAGCGCAGGGCTACAACACGCGCTACAGCTACTCACATCGAGGGGCGAGCCAGCAGTGTTGGAAGGTGGGACCCGTGCATCTCCTTTCACCCAACAACTCAAATCTTTAGCCGGAGTTGAGGTTGGTCTAGTCCGACTATAGCACAAAATGGTCCCTATCAAAGAAGATTGACCTGAGTATGCCAGATCCGGTAGCTGGCGCGAGAGGAGAGCCACATCCGGACTCTCATAGCCCGAGGAGCCGTAGTCTAGTAGATCTAGACTGGGGCTTGGGGCATCCAACACAGCATCGGTCGCCATGGACCTGAGGTTTGGAGGAGCAGGGTTAGAGCAGTGGATGGAGGCTGACGATTGTGGGATGGTGGGGAAAGGGGGTCTTGCTGGTGAGATTCGGATTGGGTAGGGTGGCCGCCGGTGCCACTAAACATTTGTCGCCTATCTCGGAGTGGTCTATGCATAAAAAGTATGGTCTGAAAATTAACTAGCTACCTCCGTTACCGTCTGACTGTGCCTCGAGAATCGCGAGATCACGATAAAACAGTAACGAGGGTAGTCCCGAACGGAAGCGGATGATGAGATCACAATGAAACGGTGATGAGGGTAGTCCCGAACGGGAGCGGATGATGAGGGTAGTCTGAACAGAAGCGGATACAGAAGAGCACATTGACATGCATTAGAGCTTGTATCTACCGTCCGATCCAAAATGAACTGTCCCAAACCCATGGAAGAATTTTGCTGGTACTAGGATGTTACGGCGTATGAACTCTTGGAGCGTTGACCCATGGCCATGGCCACTACCAGAAAAAAAAGAGAATGGAAGAATGCAGAGCCCATATTGATCTGAATCAAAGTAGCGAGCCTTGGACCAGGAGACCACTCATTTCCATCTCTGAATTCCGCTACGCTCCCTCTCATCCACACGGACACGGCTAAAAATAGGAGGTCAGCCAAACAAACCTCAACTCCCATGCATGCATCCTCTCTCTCCATCGACCACCGGGATGGGCAGGCGGCGGCGACCAGACCTCCACCGCTTAGATGCCACGCCACATAGCCATGATTCTGATGAGATGGGAATGGAGGTCTGGAACGACTTGGGGAAGAAAGATGCTTTGAGATTGGTGGAAACATATGGCATGCTAATGCTTTGAGACCTTGATGCATGCATTACCGACTCGATCGGAGCATGCAAAGCAAAGCAAAGCAAACCAAAGTGAGGAGAGAGAGAGCAGCAATGGCAATGGCAATGGCAATGGCACCAAATTAACAGTCAGGACTAGCGTGCACAGCATTAGCATCCCTCAGCTGGGCTCCAAGAGATCAATCATATAGGCAGCATAACAATCAACGAGTCAGGGTCGTCGAGAGGCCGCAATCATCAACAATGGCGACGGCGTCGGCGTCGGCGTCGGCGTCGGCGACGGTGAAGCCTCTTGCGGCGGCGTGCTACGACAACAACCTCGTCAACTCGCAGGGCATGTTCCTGGGCGACCAGCCCCTCCGCTTCTCCCTCCCGCTCCTCCTCATCCAGGTCTCCCTCATCATCCTCCTCTCCGCCGCCGTCCACCACCTCCTCCGCCGCCTCGGCCAGTCCCGCTTCGTCACCCACATGCTCGTCGGCGTCCTCCTCGGCCCCTCCGTGCTCAGCCGCAGCCCCCAGCTCCGCGCAGGCCTCTTCTCCGAGCGCGGCACCTACATCCTCGAGAGCGTCTCGCTCGTCGCCCTCATCCTCTTTCTCTTCTCCATGGGCGTCAAGACCGATTTGAGCCTCCTCAGGCGCCCCAGCGGCCGCGCCATCGCCGTCGGCCTGGCCGGCTCCGTCGTCCCGCTCGCTGTCACCCTCCCCGTCTTCCACGTGCTCCAGCCCTCCCTCCCCGCCGACCTGCGCGGCTCCTCGCTCCTCACCGAGCTCGCCGTGCGCCTCTCCCTCTCCTCCTTCCCGGTCATCGCCGACGCGCTCGCCGAGCTCGACCTCCTCAACTCCGACCTCGGCCGCATCGCGCTCACCGCCTCGCTCATCACCGACGTCACCTCCTGGTTCGTCCGCGCATGCTTCGCCGCGGCCTTCCTCATCACGGAGGCCAGATCGCCCGCCTTCACGGCCAAGATCCTCGCCTCGTTCGTCGCCTTCGTTCTCTTCGTCGCCTTCGTCGCGCGCCCGGCAGGGCGGTACATCGCCCACAAGCGCACGCCCGCCGGAGAACTCCTGTCGGAGGGCTCGTTCGTGGTGGTGGTGATCGCGGCGCTGCTGTCGGCGCTGGTGACGGACGTGATCGGGTTCAAGTACATGATCGGGCCGATGATGCTGGGGCTGGCGCTCCCCGGCGGCATGCCGATCGGCGCGACGATGACGGAGCGGCTGGACTCCTTCTTCATCGCGCTGTTCCTTCCGGTGTACATGGCGCTGGCCGGGTACCGCACCGACTTCGCCGAGCTGGGCGGCCGCTCGGAGAAGTTCTGCGCGCTGGAGCTCTTCGTCACGCTCTGCGTCGTCGGCAAGATGGTGGGCTGCGTCGCCGCCGGGCTCTTCTTCGCCATGCCGTTCCGGGAGGCCACCGTGCTGGCGCTCATGCTCAACATCCGCGGCATCGTCGAGGTCGCGGCCATCAACAACTGGGGAGACACCATGGTTAGTAGTACTCCTCGTGCTATATTCATGGAGATGGAGGTAATGCGCTTGCGATCTCAATTCTCAGGCACCATGCAGTGCATTGATGCTTGATTGATGCAGAAGGCGACTGCTGAGCACTACTCGGTCCTGACGCTGTCGATGGTGGTGATCACGGCGATCGCGACGCCGCTGATCAAGCTCCTCTACGACCCGTCGGAGCGGTTCGCGAGGGCCAAGCGCCGGACGCTGGAGGGCGCGCGCCCCAACGCGGACCTCCGCGTGCTCGCCTGCCTCTACAACGAGGACCACGCCGCGCCGCTGCTCGACCTCCTCGAGGCGTCCGGCTCCTCGCGCGACTCCCCCGTCTCCCTCACCGTGCTCCACCTCACCGAGCTCGTCGGCCAAGCCGCCTCCGTGCTCAAGCCCCACAAGAAGTCGCGGAGCAGCTCGTCCAACCCGACGCCGTCCGACCGCATCGTCAACGCCTTCCGCTACTTCGAGCAGCAGGCCGCCCCCGGCGCGGTCACCGTGAGCCCGTACGTCGCCGCCTCGCCCTACACCTCGATGCACCACGACGTGTGCTCGCTGGCGCACAGCCGCAAGGCCAACCTCATCCTGCTGCCCTTCCACAAGTCGTCGGACGGCGCGCGTGACATGGCCAACAACGCTATCCGCTCCATCAACCGCTCCGTGCTGCAGCACGCGCCGTGCTCCGTGGCCATCCTCGTGGACCACGGCCTGGCCTCCGGGTCGGCGTGCGCGACGGCGGCCAACAGCCTCCTGCAGAGGGTGGCCATGTACTTCCTGGGCGGGCCCGACGACCGCGAGGCGCTGGCGTACGCGGCGCGGATGGCGGAGAGCGGCGGCATGTCGCTGTCGGTGGTGCGGTTCAAGCTGCGGAACTGGGTGGGGATGGGCGGGCGGGACGAGGTGAGGGACGAGGAGGCGCTCCAGGACTTTTGGCACAGGTACAGGGACAACGAGCGGGTGGTGTACGTGGAGAAGACGGTGGAGGACGGCGAGGGCACGGCGTCGGTGGTGCGGTCCATGAGCGAGAAGTTCGATCTTCTCGTCGTCGGGCGGCGAGGGGAAGGAGGGGACAGCGACCTGGAGGGGTCGGCGCTGACCAGCGGGCTGTCGGAGTGGAGCGAGTGCCCGGAGCTCGGCGTGCTCGGCGACATGCTCGCCTCCGCAGAGTTCGCGTCCAAAGTTTCCATCCTCGTCGTCCAGCAGCAGCAGGCGGCGCCAAGGGCCGCCGGCAACGGCGCCGTCGATCAGCATTAGGGGCTGATCGATCTTTGATGCAGTAATCTGTTTACGTTTAGTTGTCTGGATTTGTTTTCCTTGTAATCGATCAACTAGTCCCGGATTATATATGGGTACGAGGGCTTAATTACTCTGCATTCTGCAATTACGAGCTTAATTACACTAGTGAAACATACTGCTATCTTTTTTTTAGATAATGGAAGAGAAAGAATCTTTCCTGACCTCTGTATTGGCCTCCGTATAAAGGATGCACATAACCTATTTTTATTAAAGATACAATACTACTATCTACCTGTGGAGACTTTGGCTAAAATTGCATGTTTTCGAAACAAAATAGCAAAATTAGCCTCTCGGGAACGAAACGACAAAAATGGCATTCCTATAGCACCATTTTGCGACTAAAAGCCACGTGCTGCAATTCCAGACCGTTTGGCAAACCACATGCCGTGATCCTAGACCGCGACAGCTGATGTGTTGCGCACTTGCGCTCCTAGATCGCGGCACTTGGCCTGACGCTAGGGGTGGATATCAAGACAGATCCTCATCTTATCGAGCTTTTTGCGAAATTGGTATAGTTTGATTTAATATCATTTTATTTATAGTTTGGAAGTATTTTTAGAACCGAGCTAACGAGCCGAGCTGAGCAGAGCCTAAGCGAAAACCAATTTTATTCAAAATCGACCCATTTAGATGTTTAACCAATTAAAGAGTATAATTGAAGTAATTTTGAACTAAGCCAACGAGGCCCACTAACAAGCTTTTTTTCCACCCCTACCTGTTGCGATCCTAGTCATCAGTAGGTACTTGCGCATGCTAGCGTGGCAGGATGGATGCCAGTGCGGTAAGTGGCCTACACATGTGCCTACCACTAACTGGGATCGTAGCAGGCCACATGCCGCGATTTGGGAGCATGGCACATCAGCTGCCGCGGTCTAGGATCGTGCCAAGTGGCCTGCTGTGATCTGGGATTGCGATACGTGGCTTTCCACAGTAAAATCGTATGGTAGAGGTGTCATTTTTGTTATTTCGTTTGCGAGGACTAGTTTTGCTATATTATTTTTTTTAAAAAAAAAAGAAATGAGCCAAAAACTCTATACTTGTGTTCATATTGACAACTGGCACGTCGATGGCGCCACAATAGGATTCTGGCAGTTCTTTCTCTCTCTCTCTCTCTCTTTTAAACACGGGTCATCTTGGCTTCTTTTTAAATGAACTTGTTTCCTCTTTGCATGTTGACAAGTCTCACTGATCCCGAGCTCTCAACCTTCGCGTGACGCTTCACATACCCGCTGTGCGACTGCGACGCCTCCCTTGGAGACAAAGATGACGTTGGCCTCTTAAGCTAGCAACATGTCAAAACCTTAATGTAAGGAAAAGAATTCAACAGAGTGGCATTCAAATAAATGTGGAGATCATGGGTAATCCTAATCTCAGTGTAATTGAATAATTGTTAATGGTGCTAAGGTGTTTGGCTGTCAGGGCTGCGGTCTAATCGGTGTAATTGAATAATTGTTAATGGTGCTAAGGTGTTTGAGAAACCCTTGTTCTCGGGTAGTTCAGCTGGCTGTCAGGGCTGAGGCTATCTGATCGGCCGTCGATCAGACCGTCTCAGCCTTGACAGCTAGTTGAACTTCTCGAAGGTGGCGAACTTCCCAAAAATCACTTGTGTAGGAAGGTAAGGGCATGCGTTTTAGTTGGTCTCATTGAAAATAGAGTTTCAAGAAAATACTAGATAGAGTTTGGAATTTCCATAGAGAGTAAAGTCTAGAGACTTGAGAAAATTTTCTAAGTCCCCAACAGTCAGACCGAGTAGTGAGTTTTCATGCACGGGGAATGCGGTGAATTTCGTGGAATTGGCTAAAGTCATGCAATTCAATACAAAGGTGTTGCATGATACATGTTTTGGCTAACGTGGGTCAAGTTACAAAGAACTTGTACACAAAATCGATTTCTTGGTCTATTGTTGTGCAGGTGACTTGGATTCAACGACGATCAACCACGAGGATGATCGGGACTATGCTAGGAAAGCTGAGGTCTAGAACGACCAAACGGGAAGTTCGGTGTGACAGATTGCATCAAGTGGCTTGGGTCGATGCAAGTGCCAATATAGTTCCGGTGGGAGCCAGATGGGAGAAATTTGCCGATATGAAAAGAGACATTGATGAACCCACACATGACGAAGCATGCGATTGCTTCCCGATAATTGGACTTGGCCTTTGGAGAATGAATGGGAAGAGTTATTTTGGTATCTTCGCCAAAATACCGGGTGGTGATCTTGGAGAAACCACAACGTAAGACAACACAAGGAGAGGTGGTTGAGGTTAAGAGAAGACGGATCTCACGAAGAGATGGATTCAGGAGACCCGGTTCATGATCCGCTTTAAGAAGCATGCAAGAGTATAGACTCATTTGTGTGTGGGCTTAACAGGTGCCTAGTATAAGTTTTTCTGTCTAGACTTAGCCTCCACTATAAAAGGCTAGTGTTGGACAGAAATGCGACTAGAGGTGGGTAAATAGGAGCACGATCTATTTTTCTCCTTGATCGAATTCAACACTAATTTCACTCCAATAGCTATGAAAGCTATGAAGATCAATATACAAGCATAGCGGAAGACTTGTATTAAATCCAATCAAAACCCCGAAGAAAATAGACCAAAATCACCAAGAACTCAAATCCAAATGAGTTGGGCGGTCAGACCTCTTTGTACCTAGCGGTCTGACCTCTCCATGGGTGGTTTGACCTGCAAATGGTTGGCAGTTTGACCTCCAGCCTAATGAATAGTAAAATCGGGCCGAACTCAAAATCATAAATTAGTCTAACTTTTGATCCACAACTCCAAACTTCACGAAACTTGAAATATACCTTCTTTAGGATGTCAGAAACCTATTCCAATCAACGATCGTGAAGATTATTGCCAAAGTTCTGACTTTTTTCCGTTTGAGTGAAGGTTGCTAAAAAACCAGGCCAAATACGAAAACGGTGATTGAGAGGATTTCGTGAGAGGAATCAATCCAAGATGGCTAAGGATGGTCTCCCATACGTCCTAGCACCCTCAATCACAGAAAGAATCAAGCCAAAAGTCCTCAAGAGCAAAACCCCTAAAATCACCATTTCTTTCACCAAAACCGGGGCAAAATCAAACTTAGATCCAAAAGATTGCTCGTGGGTGGATGATGATCAAGATGACTTTAGATCATACCCCACACATCCCAGCAAGCAAGATCACAGTAAGATCTCAAATAAAAACCTAAGAAACACAAAAAATCCCAAAGGCATTAAAGAGAGAGTAAGAATAAGATAGAACTCAATTTGGGGCAAATCTTGCATGGATTGGTTAGATAGATTGTATGTTTATAGCCACTCCACCATGGAGGACAAAAGCTCAACACTTGAGCACCCAATCAATTCATCTCTCATGAACCCTAGCCTCTCCACTTTCCTCTCCTATTCCTAAATCACAAATTAGGGTTTGTAGAATCCAAGAGTTAGGAGGTACACAACCAGCACCCTCCTCTATTTATAGTGGAGGCTAGCTTCTAGAAAGAAAACCCTAATGGACACCCGCTAAGCTCACACACAAAACGGGTTTAACTCACGCACGCTTTTCAAAGCATCATCTTCATCTTCTCTTGACCTAAACTACTTCTCCTTGCGCCGTCTTGCGCTGTGGTTTAGCCAAAAGCAATCAAGGCGGTATTTTGGTGAAATAACCAAAATACTCATTCTCGATCCTTTTCTAAAAACCGAGTCCAATCTTCATAAAGCAATCACATGCTTCGCCACGTGTAAGTTGATCAACGGCTTTCTTCATGTCGACAAGTCTCTCCCATCTGGCTCCCACTGAAACCACCATGACACTTGCACCAACCCCCGCGTCGCTTGATGCAACCCGTCGCACCGAACTTTCCGTTCGGTCATTCTTGTCCATTTTGCGCCATGCTTGAGTCTATTGACTTCACCCGGCATCCTCGATCGTTCTGAACCTCAGCTCTCTAAGCCTAGTCCCGATCATCCTCGTCGTTGACCTCCAAGCTTCCTGCACAACAATAGACAAAGAAATCGATTATGGGAACAAGTTATTCGCAATTTGACCCACGTTAGTCAAAACATGCATCATGCAACATATATGCACTGAAACCCATGAACTTGATCTAACCAACAAACATCGCCGCTAAGCTAGCCGGCGAACAAGTCAAAACCAGTCAGACCGCCACCTGGCCGGTTTGACCGCCCAGCAAGGGACTTAGCCAAATTTCCTCCATGGAAATCCGAAACATCTCTAGAAATTTCAAACAAATAGAACTTTTAACTCGAAGCTCCAAAAATTATGAGACCAAGTGTAAAAGAATCCCCTCTCTTGCCTACACCCTCTATTTTTGGCCCGATCCAAAAACAAAACCTTTATGGCCGGTCGACCGCCGCACTACTACAGAAAAGGCCTTCACAGACGGTTCAAAAACGCCATCACGCACGGTTACGTGAGCCGCCTCGAGTTTATGGGTCAAGAATGCATTAGGTCATCACGCATGCTTTTCAAACCGCTCAGAATACATACTATCACGCACGGCTCAGATGAAACTGTCGTGATAGTCGACTACCACTGCACGGTCCGTAGATGAAACCGCTCGCGTGATAGTCGACTACCACGCACGGTGCGTATATGAAACCATTCGTAATGATGATTACCACAGACGGTGCAGTAGATGAAACCGTCGTGATAGTCGATTAACACGCACGGTCTCGTAGATGAAACCGCTCGTGATCACAAACGGTTTCATCTACGCATCGTCTGTGGAAGTCGATTATCACGCATTTGTTTCATCTACAAACCGTCTCAGGTAGTCTTTGCATTGCTAAATCTATTTCGCTTATTGGCTAGCCTCAGAAATGCTAGCCATGCCCTCTCAAACAAGCACATCCAATTCTCATTCATTTCGTAGCACATCAAAATTGCATTCATTTCAGAAACAAGCACATCCAATTCGCAAATCAATTAACTAAAATTAACCATTAATGTACATTAATTTATACACATGTACCATTATGTTCAATCTATCCCAATCAAGTTCAATCTACACTGTGGAAACTCCCATTTGGATTTATGACCTATCTGTTCAGGAATGACACAAGGTGTGATCGAATTTTTATGAGCTCGCTCTGTTCCAACGCAGTTTCAGCGATGGTCGCAACCTGGTCGATAGGAAGGTTAAATTCGGCTTATATAAATTGGTAAGTATATATGAAATAATTGTTGAAAGATTGACAAACCCGAGGATCATTGGTGATCGCGAACCGATGAGTAGTTGCATGTTGTGGCAAACATAGTATCCACAGACGCTATGTCTTGGCCACTTGGCACCGCAAAAATAGAATTGGTTAGTTCGAGAGGCATTGCTACGAAGTGTTATATAGGATTAATGTGTACTAGCTAGCAAGTACCGGAATTTTTGATCATGTCCCAAATCCTTCCCTTAATATTCCATCCTCTAGCATGTAACACGTCGAACACCCTCGTGACTCTAAGAAGTTAGCCTTAGCCATTGCAAAGGAAGGAAAGACTACAATAGAGTTTCTATGGAGGAAATGTGTTTACGATGATTAAATTCGGATAGTTGTGAAGTTGTGAGTGGACCTCTGAGGGAATCTAGGTATTTTACGATTTCGTTTTGGTATAATTACAATTAGAATCCATGGTACCTACACGTATGTCAAGATGGTCATTAAACCTAAGTTCGTGTTGCTTATAAAGTACAAATCAACAAGTATAGCCAGAGTGCAACACTACTTACTTACGGTTGTAGGGCAAAAGTATGAATTCCTTGTTGCGTGAGCCATGAAAAATCTATAACGTAATTCTCGATTTAATGTTGCATTCGCCGTGATGCTTTGCTCGGAGACAATGTGTGGGTCGAGGAAACCTACGGTGATTTCCTTGTTTCGCTTCACGATCATGTATCTATTATACAAAAGCTAGGAGTTATATATAACATTTATCGATATTACACTAACATTGACCGTGATTGTACACACTTACGATTGTCTAGCATCGTATGAGTGAGACGCCGAGCTCGCCGAGGTTGAAGAGATGTAACAAGTCATCGAAGGTCACCGTGAAGACAGCTGCCTTGATACACGTGGTTAAAATGATCCTCCTTGAACTTGACGGTGAAACCCGAGCGTCGTTGATCAACCGCTTGTTGGATCGCTCCATGTACCATGTATGCAATTCCGTGCAATCCAAATCCTAAGGTAGGGTCTGTTTAACTTCTCGAGCAACGGCTCGCTTAGCTTGAATTTCCGACCAACGGCAAGAAGGGATATCGAGAGGACTCGATCATCTTCGATTTGCCCTTGCCCTTGCCCTTGTCTGCCTCGCTTTGTATAGGTCGACTTCACAAGAGTCGATCGAGCACGAGGTGTAGATGCATGTGATGCAATGGGCCCTTGCCGTGTCAAGTCAGGGTAGCCGGTGCAAGGCCAGTCCGTGGACTTGATGCCGCTGGCAGACATTCCGTGAAGTTGACACCGAGCGGTAGCTCCAGCAGATGTTCTCCTTGGGCCATCGGATGAATGTTCCAACGGCTTGCCCTAGAGTCATGACCTCATCGCTTGGGGGAATTTTCACGAGACGGCCTCAAATTGGCACAAACACCGCCCACATTCACTTTTGTGAAACCCGCGCTAGATTTGCACTGCACCAAAGCTCCGACACGGATGGATACACCGCCCCAAGCAAAGATCTAGGGCAACAGAGACATATCTCACTTGGAGCTTGCACTTCAGAGCCACCTCGCATATAACGATACAAAATTAGCTACTCCAATAGGCCTATCAATGGATTGAGCATTCCAGAGATAATAATTATTACCTAGATGTCATCGACGGAAAATCTGTCATCACCTATTGTGGTAGGGTTAGGGTTGGACGTGCAGCTACTCGGATGTTTGGGGGGGCTTGTTAGCAGTACAGTAGGGGCAGGGGCTTCCAACTGACTTGGGAGTTGCAATCCCCTAATCCTTTCCTCAAAGGTATCCATCTGCTTTTGCTCGGATGCACGAATCTCCAATCTGAAGGATTGAGTGACCTCCTGTCTGATTTTTTCAGTGACCTCCGCTCTGATTTTTTCAGTGAGCTCATCTCTAAGGGATGCACGAAGATCCTCTCGTAGCTTTGCATCGTGCTCGGCTTTGGCTCTCTTCCTACTCCGGTACGATCCAGAGTCCGCTTGGAACCATTGTTCCCATGTAACAAAAACACCAGCGCCTCTCATGCGACCCGGATGCTCACTGTTTCCTAGGGCCGCAGAGAGTATATCTTTCTCCCTATCTGCTCGAATGAGCCTTGTGAAGATTGTGCACTCAATTCCGCAATATAGCCCGACATGTCATTTCACTTCCTATGAAGTTATGGAGTAATTACAAACTAGGTAGTTCGATATCTTACCAGGCGCTGGGACACTTCCTGGTCTTCGGGGTTTGGAAAGTACGCTTCCCCGGTAGGCCCAATACATAACCTCGCAAATAACCACTGTCGGGAGCGCACATCGCTGATCTCGAAATAGCAGGAGACATTCAACAGATTGCTGCTGTTCTGATCCCTCCAAATCGGGCTTTACCCGCATACCCAGCCGTGCCGAGTCCGTGGGGGTGCTTGTTTTTTGTTCGAGGGCCGTAGCGCCAGACTTTCACTCTTAAATTCATCTATCGCCTTTTGCCACAAACTCGCCCAGACTCTTCCAAGAATAGATACTTGTGGAAGGCGGCTTCAGATCCTTCTACACGTAGTTCTTGACAAGCGTGCTTTTGAAGTTCTTCCACGCTTATGCGCCAGAGTAACGCTGTCGTCGTCGACGAGTCCGTGTGTTCTACCGAGATCTCGAACGATGCGAGAATTTCCGCCAAAGACAAGTTTTCGATGATTCGCACCACCTTCCACGAATCGTAGGTGATCTTGACCCGTTCCTGCAACTATTCCACCATTCTCCGAATGCGGACGCCGCTTCGGCGAGGATTGATAGGGTCCTGCATCGACGACCGTGATGGTAAATCGCCCGTGGGCCTTTTCGATATTCCTCTTCTTCTACCGCGGTTGGATATTGTTCCAGAGGATGGTGCATCATCATACACATGAGGCGGCGTTGACTCAGAATGAGCGGAAGACATCTTCACAAGAAATAGAACATCATGTGAACAAATGAAATCAGCATAAAGCTAAGATTTAACATTTTGATATTGCTATCAGATGTAGAGTAAGCATTCCAATTAGAGCTCAAGTACAAACCCGATTATCAAAACAATTTCAAGATAAGACTATTATCATCACAGAGCATTCATCTCAAGCCCACCACACCACATTGCAATATATTCCAAAGAGATATCAAAACAAATACCATATGAATAATCGACTAGAACAAATACAAATTCCTAAAACAAGTACAATTATCATGAAGGACCATGACAGATTATTGATATAAATAGTTAGGGAAAGGGGCGTGGAGGTCGATCGGCAACTCGGCATTGGTTACCTTTGGGCGTCGAGGAGAAGGACGAGCAGGGAGCAGTACCGGAGCAGCAGGGCGGCGTCGAAGGGGAGGCACGCCGAGCTCGGGGGAGGGGAGGAGGCGGCGGGCTCGGGGCAGGAGGCGAGGTGGGCTCGGGGGGGAGGCGACCGGTCAGAGGAGGAGGCTCGGCGGGCTCGGGAGAGGTGCGCCGGCCGAGGAGGAGGCGGCGTCGGCACGGATCGGGGAGGAGTCGCGCTGGCTCGAGGAGGCGGCGAGGACAGGCGGCGACGGCCTCGGGAGGAGGGAGCGAGAGGAGTTGAGAAACTTAATCGCTTGAGAGTGGCGGGCGCGGCAAACCCTAACTTAGAACCGCTCAGTGATATAGATGTATCATGCACGGTTTTAATAAACAACCGCTCTGTGATATATATGTGAGACGGTTTGTAGTTCAAACCGTCTGTGATATTATTTTGTATTGGTTAATATCTAGATTCATTTATTGGCTAGCCTCAGAAATGCTAGCTATGCCCTCTGAAACAAGCAGAAAAGACAACAAGTACATGTATATACATCCAATTCACATTCATTTGAGAAACAAATCACATCCATTTCACAGTACAAATCAATTAATTAACTCAAATGAACTAAAATTAACCATTCATCAAAACATACATACATATACACACATTGTTCAATTAATCTTTAAAAATTAGCCCTTCATGATGATCGACGCGTATGTAGCTAGTTTCGTCATGTTCTTCTTCGTCGACCCTTATGCCGCTTCCAAAGGAGGCAACTCGTCAAATTGATTGTATTCTTCCTCGCCCACTACATTCTCAACTCCGACAATCCTCCTTTTTCCATGAAGAACTACGTGGCGCTTCTTATTTGCCGGGTCGGTAACATAGAAGACTTGAACAACTTGGTTAGCCAAGACGAATGGTTCGCCTTTGTATCCGACACGCTCGAGGTCCACGGTAGTGACGCCATACTTGTCGACCTTCACCGTGGGAGATGGACCCAACGGCACCAAATAGGGGATCTTGAAAAGCACGAGTCGAGCTCCCATATCTCCTCTATTTGCCCATAGTAGGAGCTCCTCACCCATCGGCATCGAATGCATCTATGCGACACCGCTGTTACGTTAGTGCTTTTATATCCCGAGCTCGCGTATAGAATGTGTACCCATTTATGTCGTATCCTCGCCATGTTACAATCAGAATGTTGGCCCTTCGCCAACCATGTCAAGATATCACTTGACGAGCTCCTAGCAAGTCGCTCCTTCAACCATTGGTTGAACCGTCATTGTGTTGTCTCGTGATCCAAACATCCGCCGCACGGATTCATTGTCAAGCACGCCCTTGTCGGTCGATATATGAGGACACTTCACCATGTGTTGCAAGACCGTGAAATGGGCTTGAGCATACGATCCATATTTGGAGTGATTGCTTTCCTTCCGATGGTCCCGATACCCTCGAGCCTCCCTCATGGCGAGATCGAGGCACACCCATCGGTTCGACTCGAGCCATGTAATCGAGGCAGAACTCAATGACCTCTTCGGTTGCATAACCTTCGACGATGCCGCCTTCCGCCGAGATCGATTCCGTACATATGACTTGAGAATTCCCATGAACCTCTCGAACGGGTACATGCTACGAGGAACACGGCCCGCACATCTTTATCTCCTCACAATATGAACAATGAGATGGACCATGATATCGAAAAACGACAGAGGGAAATACATCTCAAGATCACATAGAGTCGCCACCACCTCGCCCCGCAGAGCATCTAGTCCTTCGATCGATGACCTTCCGAACAATTGTGTTAAAAAATAACACAGCCTCATGATTGTCTCTCGACCTTGATCGACAAAATACTTCTAATTGCAACAGGAGCATTTGTGTCATCAACACACGACAATCATGAGACTTCATGCCAATTAACTTCAAATCTTTTATCGAAACAAGTTTCTTCATGTTGGCGGAGTAACCGGACGGAACTTTCACACCATGCAAGCACCGCACAGCTTCGTTCTCTCGGCGCTGGACAGAGTGTAACAAGCGGGGAAGGTACGTTCGTCTTTATCGGTCCTTGTTGGTGCTAACTCAGTCCGATGTCCATATCAACCAAGTCAAGCCGTGCGTTGACACCATCCTTTGTTTTGTCACGAATGTTCAAGAAGAGATCAATCAAGTCATCACATACATTCTTCTCTCGTGCATGACGTCGATGCAAAGGGCGAACTTCTAGGTGCTCCCAATAACGTAAGTCCCAAAATATTGATCTCTTCTTCCACATGTTCTTCTTACTTGTCCTCGATTTACATCCCTTTCCAAGCACAACATCTAAATCCTTAACCATATCATAGACCTCTTTTCCGCTTAAATGCCTTGGAGCTGAACTATCCTCCTTCTCTCCATCGAATTGTTTCTTCATCCTGCGGTATGGGTGAGCCCTCCGAAGGAACCTACGATGACGCATGTACACGGTTTTGCGCGAGTGATTCAAATGCCACACACTCTCGGTATCATCTAAGCAAAGAGTATGTGCTTTGGCCCTTTTGTACTCGCCCGACAGATTAGCAAGGGCAGGATAATCATTTATGGTGCGAACAACAATGAACGAAGTGAAGTTCTCTCGCTTGTACGCATCCCATACCGCGCCCCTTCAATCCACAAGATTTTTAGATCTTCCATCTATGGTGCTAGGTACACATCAATATCATTCCTGTGTTGCTTCGCCCTTAGATAAGTATCGACAACAAAATATACTTCCGCTTCATACACAACCAAGGAGGAAGGTTGTAGATATAGAGCGCCACGGGCCAAGTGCTATGTCGGCCGCTCATGTTACCGAAAGGATTCATTCCATCTGTACTCAATCCAAACCTTATATTCCTCGGTTCCACTTTGAAGTCGCAAACCTCCTATCGATGTTTCTCCACCGGGTAGAATCAGCAGGTGTCTTAACTTTCGTCATTCTTACGCTCCTCGAGTGCCAATACAGCAGCTTTTGCATTCTTTGGGTTCGCAAAAACCGCTTCAAACGGGAATTACAGAAGATACCACGCCACCTTAGCAGAGGTCCTTTCTTCACCTCGATTCCTCGTCGTCATCCGATTGCTTTACGCTTGTATCGGGATGCGTTGCACACGGACATACATGCATGTTTGTATACTCGTTACGGTAGAGGATACAGTCGTCCGGACATGCATGTATTCTTTCTACTTCCATTCCCAATGGACAAAGAACCTTTTGGCTTTGTAGGTGGTTTTGGGCAACTCATTTACCTCCGGAAGCATGTCCGCTAAGAGACCTAACAACTCAAGTGAAACTCTTGTCGGACCAACCGCTGATTGCCTTCAATTTCAGCAGCTTTAAGCACGGATGACAACCTTGTGTATTCCGACTTGCAGCGGGAACAAAGGTTTCTCTCGAGTCCTCCATCACGCCCGAATTGAACATACTCCCTCTCATCACAGCTCCTTCGCATCGCTGGCATCCGATCTAGATTGTCATCGTGCGGCCTATCCGAATCGTAACCACAATCGACATCATTCGTGGCATATCGTTGACTTCTGTATAATATGCATATCGTTGACTTCAGATAATATGCTCTTCACCGTGATCGGTCCAACATGTATAACCCTTTTGAAACCCTTCAATCAAGTGTGCTTCGATCTGCGCTCGGTTGTTAAACATCTTCAGATTCTCGCAATCAATACTTGGACAAGACATATATTCCGCCCCTTATTCAATATATCCTCCTCGGCAATTCTTGTAAAAGCAGACACGCCATTAATGTACTCTTCACTCACACGGTTCTCGGTACATCCAAATTTCAAATCCATCACACGTTCGTATTGAAAACCACGAAAATAAATAAAAGGGTGATGACTTTCGAAAGCGTATTTTCCGAGGCTTAATTACGCTTTTTTTCATTTTTACATTTTTTCGGATTTTATTAACTTACATGTGGGCCCTACTTGTCAGTGACTCATTTTTTATTTCATGATTTTATTTATAAAATCTATGGCGGTCCCACATGTCATAGACTCATTAGTTTATTAACTAAATGATTAAAAAAAGAGGATTTGAAGCTCAAACTGGGCTTAGGGGTGACATCGCATTGCTATAATAGTCGTGGCTCGGCCCTAAGGTCGCCTGAGGCGAACCGACGGTGATGATGTCCCGTGGAGGCGCCTGAAACTAGCGATTTCGGCGTAAACGCCTGAAACTACTCAAATTAAAGGATGCTTATGCTCCAAAGATCTCACCTCGATCACGAGAAAGTCGGGAAGGTCCAAGGCGGTGGTACGCCGTCGATCGGTGAACACAGTAACGGCGGCAAGCTCCTCGGCGCGATATATAGCTGAAATGGACCAGGCCGGCTCAGTGAGGTGAGGCGATACTCAAACCGCACGCGAACGGCGATGGACCTACCGAAGCGCCAGAGATGGAGATCAAGAAGACTCATTGGCGTGGAATATATATATATATGTCGTGATGAGTTAATTATCACGGACGGTTTTAACAAAAAACGTCAGGATATTGGGTAATATCACGAGCGGTTCATGTTGGGCAAATCGTGAAGTATCACGACGGTTCCAAACATGAACCGTCGTGATATTACCCAATATCACGCACGGTTTTTTAGCGCGAGAATAACACGACGGTGGGTAAACAAAACCATCTCGAGATTGTGTTTAATACTGACGGTTTCGATGAACTGCGTGATCAAAGGCCCAAGATATCATTTCTGTAGTAGTGCCGCTTCCTAGCCGATCTAACCGCCAGCCTCTTGGCCAAAGCCCAGGCCGGTCTGACTGTCAGAGATGGCCGGTTAGACCGCCGCCCTGGCCGGTCTGACCGCCTACATCCTGACAGCAGCAGGACTTTGCCGAAAATGAGGGTTTCTCCAAACACCTCGACGCTATTGCCAATTGTTCAACACACTAAGATTAGGATCATATCCACATGATCTCCACAGCTAGAGTATAGGATTTGCACTCAATCATCTCAAGTGAAGAAACCTAATTTGTTATTTGGGGAAAAGTAGAGATAGAGAAGGCTAGTGTTTGAGGGAGATGGATTGATTGAGTGCTTAAGTGTTGAGCTTTTTTTCTCCATGGTGAAGTGACTGTAAACCAACAATATTTTGAATCAATCCAAGCAAGATTTGCCCTAAGATGAATTCTATCCTGTTCTTGCTCTATCTTTGATGTCTTTAGGATTTTTGTGTTCCTTTGGTTTTGCTTGGGTCTCTTATTGTGATCTTGGTTGCTAGGACCTGTGGGGATTGATATAAGGTCATTTTGCCAGCTTCCACCCTGAGGAAGATTTTGGATTAAAGTTTGAATTTCCTTGGTTTGTGTGCCTCTTTAACCTCATCCAAGAAATTCATAGAACCTTGTCTTTGATCACCTGATCGTCGATTGAAATAGGTTCCCAGCCTTTTTGATGAGCTATGGTTGGAATATGGGAGGATTTAGATCTTGTAATAAAAAATTAGGTCGATTTGAGATCGCCGTGGGCTGCCAACATTGTGTGTCTTGAAGGGATTAAGCCATCATGAGCACTGGCTGAGATTACTACTGTTCTTTAGCATTTCCAATGGAGTTTCTGCTATTTCATCCAAAGATTAGTTGATCAGTAGCTGTGTCTTGACATCCGCCTGCTGATCTCGTGAGGTACAATGACTTTCTTGGTTGGTTTTTGGGTAAGATTATGCATGTTTTTCTTGATTGTAGAGAGGAAGAACGTGTGCACATATTGTAACGTCCGTTTTCGGACGATAAATAGTATTACCGTTCTTAATCCGTTCTTCGCCGTAATTTCAAACTAGAAAGCTAATTACGAAAATTCCCTCTAATCTCTCGGTGTGTGTTTCAAATGTAATATCTACAAAATTTGAAACTCATTTCCACAAAGTGGAGATCCTCCTCTCTTCTGAATTTTTCTCGGGCCGCCTTGAGTCCAACTCGCTCTCTCCTCGAGCTCAGCCCATTTCCTTTTCCTCAGGCCAAGCCCGTTTTCGGCCCGGTCATTTCTCTCCCCAGCCCCCCAGGCCCAGCCTTCTCTTCTCTCCCTCCCCTTTTTCTTTGCTCAAAACCACACCTGGGTCAACCGGCTCCTGCTGCTTTCTTATTTTTCTCGTGAACGCTGCACGCGTCCGCGCCGGTTGCTTCCGCTTGCACGTCACAGCAGGCTCGACGTCGCCACAGTGGTCACCGATTCGCCACCACGAAGACCAGCGCCACAAGGCCATGACTCCAAAGTCGTGTCTCGCCGCCATTGTCTTGTCGTTCGCCGCCCGTCAGCGTCATCACCACCTACCAGGCCGCGCCACGTCTTTGCGCATCGCACGCGCCGCCCGCAACCGTGAGGACGCCGAGACGCACGTCCTCGCAGCGCCTCCCCCGCTCCCGCGCTTGGTTCCCCGCGGGCGAGCCGCATGAAGCCGCGCCAAGAACCGGACCCCCCCCCGGTCCTCCCACGCCATGAGCTCCCTATAAAGCCCCTCCTTCCCCTTGCTTGAGCTCCCACGCTGCCCCGAGCTTCTGGTAAGAACCACCGAGCCGAGACCGCCGCCGCGCTCCCTCCCTTGGCCGCGCCGCCTCCTCGCCGCTCCGGTGAGCCCTCGCCTACGTCAACCGCGTCACTGCGAGCCTCAAGGCCCTAGGGTTCCATCCCCCTCCTCCCTTCGTCTTCTCCGTCAACGGGATGAGCCACCGTCGCCGCCTTTTCTTCTCCGCCCAGGGCCACCGTCGCCGGGCCAACCCCATCATCCCGAGCTGCCTCGACCACCCGTCCGGCTCCCCACGCCCTCGCGCCGCCGATGCCGCTTTTCGCCCAGACACCGCTCCATCGCCGGTGCCTCGTGCGTACAAGGCGCCGTTGTTGTTGTCGCCCACAAGCTTGCTTACCCTCCCGGCCCGCCGTCACCTCCCACCGCGATCGCCACCTCCCGCTGCCCGCCCCACCATCTGCCGGCCTCCCCGCGCCTCCCCTCATGGCGCGCCCCGCCCGTCTTGAATCGAGCATTTCTCCGCCCTCCTGTTATGTCTCTAAGAAGCCAAGAGAGCAAAGCACAAATGGGGAATCGATTTGGGATTTGAGGGCCCACATGTCATTTGCTTGAACCACCCCTCCCTTTGGCTGCCATGTGGGGCCCCTTTTTCCTGTCTTTGTGAACAGGTGCCCTGTGCATGTAAACTGGGTCCATGCACTGTGCCGTGGACCACAGCTTATTTCTCTCTTTTCTAAGTCATTTAATCTTTGATAATTCATATCTCCTCCGTTTTAACTCCAAAAATTATGAAATAAATTTATAAAAATTCGTTAAATCAAGATCTTGCTAATAGCATAGGACTTGATTAATTTGGAGTTCATTTGTTTATTCTTGTGTATTTATTTGCTCTCTTTGTCGTTGTGTCTTTTTCCGGTATTGTCGCCCGATTAGGATTTGAAGACGCCGGTGATCCTCAAGTTGATCAAGACCAAGAGTATCAAGAACCCCTTGCCTTTCACCAAGGCGAGTCAATACTTTGACCATATTGATCCTACATTTTATACAAAATTATATTCGTTTAAATTAGCAAAATTGCATGCTTTATTTCTTTATCAAATGTATGTTAAAGCTTAAGGTAGTTAAACTCCCACTTGTTGATTAATTAATTTAATATGCCATCCTTGATAAATTGAATCTATTAATCCTTGTCACCTTAGTAACTATGTGGTAATACTAGTTATAGGTTGTACTTAAGCGACATGCTAGTCTTGCTTAAGTACGGGGGTATTAAATACCCCAATCATCATTTCCTCAACATAAAATGATTTTGGGTAGTCATTGGTGGTCCATTGGCTAAAAGGTGTGGAAATAAATTGGTTTACTCCTCAAAACCCCAATTGCTAGTTCTATCTGGGCGGATGGTGAGGTGGTGGGTGCTCAGAGAGCACATGGTTGGTTGGTTTGTGGAATGAACCGTCCAGATAACCCTAAGGACTTAATCTTGTCACGACCTTCCGTGTTAAACAAGTACAATCACAAGTCTGCAAAGTGCAACTTGGCTTAGTAAAGTTATCGAACCTTGAAAGTCATCTCACTGGAGGGGAACGAAGAACGTACAAGTGCGGAGATACTCTGGCTTGGAAGGGACACCAAAATGGTGAAGTTACCAGCTGCCCTAGTCGTTGTGGCCGGGGCTAGCTGCACTAGTCGTTGTGGTAAACATCCCGCACAACATATGGGCGTAACCCCGTATGGGTGGAATGACGGAAGGGGCGAGATATCTAGAACGATTCTTGTGATTTGCCGCCCAACTACATGACTACGGAATCATGTGGGGTAACGGGTAGACTATCTCTTATGGGTAAAGTGTGCAACCTCTGCAGAGTCTAAAACTATTTAAACAGCCGTGCCTACGGTCAAAGGTAAACATGGGAATCATAACTTGAGTTAGTTCTATTTCAAAACTTGGTGGGTGGTATAAAACTGGTGGAAGGGCTCACCTAGCCCTGTGTTGGATTTTTCCTGAGCCGTCAAGCTCAGTGGGTGTGGTTATTGGAGGCAACTCCAATTAAAAGGATGCATTGGTAGAGTTTCCGATGGATGAAATCTCTACTAAATTAATTATTGTACATGCTCTCTTTATAAAAATGCAATTTGTTAAAATGCTAAGTGATAGGACCTTGTAACTATGATATTTGAAAAGTTGCTTTCGCAAATAAAAGAACCCGGGCCATCCTTGTTAAGCCTTGCATGTATATAATTGCATTGTGTGTTGGCTCGCGAGCATGGTAGTAGTGCTCATTCTCGCTTCTCCCCCCCCCCAACGCTTTAGATGATGAAGATGACGGAGACTACGCTTTCTACGATGGCCCAGGAGATGATGGACAAGGCTATGAGGAGTAGTATAGTTCTGTAGTTTAGGTCTCGCCCAGTCTAAGTAGACTCGTTGGAACTCACGTACAACTGATATTATACAACTCTTGGTTAATATCCGTCGTACACAGGTTACCCCAGTCACTTGCCTGTGTGAGATGAGCCCTACCTCGCCCTTTTGCTTCTGCTGTAGTTTACGTTGCTCTTTTGTGATGTAATCAATTTGGCATGCTCAGCCCCTTTTGTAAAACTCGACCCGACGTGGTCTATGTCACTCAGTTGGTTGTAATATTTAATATTTCAATTCATGCTGGTATGAATGATTCAGCAATGTGTACTATGAAGTGCTAGCTACTGATCTAGGGAATAGCACAGTAATTTCACAGAGGATTTGGATTCTCAAAATCCGGGTCCGACAGAGCTGGTATCAGAGCATACGACTGTAGGACCCCTAGTTAGATTGGTCGATTGCCTTAAGGACTTGGATCTTATTTCTAAAAATTAAGAAAATATTTTATCAAAATATAGAGTATTTATTGCTTATACTCACCATTCCTAGTTCCTTACTCATCTCTATTCTCATTAAGTGTTACTAACCTCTTCTCTTGTTTCAAAATTTGTAGATGGCTTCTTCTCCAGCTGCCGGCCCATGGGACCATTGCTCACATGGGGAGCATGACGGCGGTTTCGCCGAACTCCTTCGCCAGCTGGTGTTGTATCTTGGTTTCACCCACCCTCCACTCTACAGAGGCCGGATGACGAAGGTCATGGCTCACGAGTCCTGGGACATGGAGGTTTTCCTCTATACTAGGGCTGGCGAGTTCGTGGCTCATACCTTCCATGCCAAAGCCCCTCATCGCAGCAGCCTCGACACCATCCAGGACGCAGCCGTGTCGCCATCACCCGCTTGTGTTGGATGCACAAGAACCTCCTTCGCGGGTCGCCGTTCTGCTTCTTTCCGTACCTCCCTGACGGAGAGCGCTTCCCGAAGTCCTTTGACGCCATAGACAACGAACCACGCCTGACCCACCAGGTGCAGCTGACCTAGGCAATGATTTACAGCATCCACTCCTGCACCGACGAGATCCGCCAGCTTCGGACGCTTCTCACCGGCAGCGAAGCTCACTCCGACACCCTCCACGCCAACCTGAGCAGGAGTGATGAAGCCCTATATGCTGTCATATGGGAGAGAGACACCATCACTGCGGAGAGAGACGCCGCACTTGCAGAGGTGGCACATCTCACCGCCGCCCTTGCGAAGCGCATCGGCTCCAGCCCGGCCCGGCTCGGCTCGCCCACCTCCCGCCTTCCTCCAAATGATGGGACACGCGACCGACCTCTTCGCCCCCGAGGAGCCCGCACCAGATGATCACACAAGAAGAGCGCAGATCCGCCCCCGCCTTTCGACGATCTTCGGTGTCAAAGTGGGCGCAGCCTCACTGCTCACCGACATCACCCGAGTCGCCTCCTGTTCGCCGAGCCAGATCGAGCCGCTCCGCTCGGCTCCCGATGGAGTAGTTAGGATGGTCTAGGTTAGCTGTTAGTGCTTGCTAGGCAGTATTTTGGGTTGCAAGCACGTTTGCTCTTTCCTTTGTAGACAAAGTGCGTGTATCCTGTGTCATGACTTAGCTTAGCATATAAGCTTTGTATGAGAGTCATGTAACACTTAACCCCCTTAATATAATGCAGCCGTTCTAGGCTTTGTATTGTACTTATTTGATCTTCTCGCTTGGTTTATGTTCTTCTGTGAGTGCCTTAGAGGGCTAGTGAACCCTCATATACCTCTCCCTGGTTCTCTCTAGTTCTAAGTCCCAGCTTTTCTTCAGGATGCCGCCAAGAAGAGCCGCCACCACCATGGAGCTTTTGTAATCGGCAGAGGTCCGTGGTGGCCGTGGTCGTGGACAAGGACAAGAACTACCTCCCCCACCACCAGCTCACCCGACCATGGCACAAGTGATGCTTCAACAAACTCAGATTCTCCAAGCTTTGCTCAACAATCAGCAGTCAGGACCTGCCGGCCGCCACTCCAAACTCACTGACTTCCTAAGAACAAGACCTCTCACATTTGAAGCAGCTAATGAACCTCTTGAAGCCGAAGATTGGCTCAGGGACACTGAAAAGAAGCTTCGACTCGCTCGTTGCTCCGACGCAGATAAGGTGGACTTTGCTACCCACCAGCTAAAAGGTGCCGTCGCTGCATGGTGGGAGAATTACCTTGCTGCTAGAGGTAATGAAAGATTAGAGGATGAAGAAGAAGAAGCAGCAACAGAACCAGAAGTAGTGGCATCTACAAATGGAGAACCAGCAGCCCCCGCCGCCGAGGATGTTGAAGAAGAAGTTGCTGAACCACACCATGGTGAAGACGATCTAGCTTGGCAGCCAATTCCTTGGATGGAATTCAAAACCGCCTTCAGAACCAATTTTGTGCCAGCCGGTACCATGAGACTGAAGAAGAACGAGTTCAGAGCTCTTAAGCAAGGTCACATGTCAGTCAATGAGTATTTGACCAAGTATAACCAACTTGCCTGCTACGCCCCCAATGACGTAGCCGATGAAGAGGAAAAGATAGATCGTTTTGTGGAAGGCATGCATGATGACATGCGAGGGCAGCTAATCCTCCATGACTTTTCTAGCTTCCATCAATTGATCAATAAAGCCTTAGTGCTAGAAAATGAGAAAAGACAACATAAGCTAGCCGCAAACGGAAGATGTCTTTCCAAAAGCCGCAAGGCAACTTTTCCTAAAAGTCAACCTTCCAGGGCAGTTCTTCCTTTAGATCTTCTGCCGCCACACCTCAGAAAAGTTCTACTCCAAGACCCCAAGGAAGTGGTTTCAAGACTCTCCGCCCTCATCGACACCCCGCCACAACAACCCAAAGCAGCCTAATCTCCACTGCTTTTGCTTGTGGAGAAAAAGGACACTTTGCTAATCAAGGTGCTCATCGCAGCAACCCCGCCCCAAAGAACAACCCAGAGCAGCTGCAATTCAAGGTCTGACCTCGGCCCGAAGAAGAGCCACCACCTTCTCAAGCTTCGAGGTCTACCCGTTTGCAAAGCCGTGGCCGTGTGAATCATGTCACCGCTGAGGAAGCACAAGATGCCGCAGGAGTGCTAATGGGCACGTTCTCTGTTAATTCAAGACCAAGACAAGTTTTGTTTGATTCTGGAACTTCGCACTCTTTTGTTTCAAGAAAGTTTGTTGAAAGGCTTAAGTTGCCGACCTATAAGTTAAAGAAACCCGTGGTACTTAGTTCACCCGGGGGACCCCTATATGCTACCTCAGTTAGTCCCAGAGTAGAGATTGTTTTGAAGACTCGATTCCTAGCCTCCTTACGGTGCTAGAATCTCAAACACCGGATATCATCCTAGGGATGGATTGGTTGGCCGCGTATCATGGACTAATAGAATGCGCCAACATGAAAGTGGTACTTGCCAAAGATCCTGAAACCACAATAAAGATTAGTGTGGATCGTTCCTGTCCTTTAGTTCGAACAATCCACCACCTTGGAGAGATGTCCCTAGAGACAACGCCTGTAGTCCAAGCTTACCCCGATCTCTTTCCAAAAGAATTGCTAGGCATGCCCCCTGACAGAGATATCGAGTTCGTGATCAACTTGAAGCCAGGGACAGCCCCAATTGCTAAGAGACCGTACAGAATGGCCGCTGACGAACTTGAAGAGTTGAAGACACAACTTGAAGACTTGTAAGAAAAAGGATTCATTAGACCTAGTTCTTCTCCTTGGGGTTCGCCAGTTCTCTTTGTGAAGAAGAAAGATGGTTCCGCCAGATTGTGTGTGGATTACAGAGCCCTCAACGAAGTGACCATCAAGAACAAGTATCCTTTGCCCCGTATTGATGACCTGTTCAATCAGTTGACAGGAGCTTCAGTTTTCTCCAAGATAGACCTACGGTCGAGATACCACCACTCAAGATCGTGAATGAGGATATTCCTAAGATGCCTTTACCACCCTATGGCTTGTTTGAGTTCATCGCCATGTCGCTTGGCTTGACCAATGCACCACCCTACTTCATGAATCTGATGAACAAGGTATTTATGGACTACCTGGACAAGTTTGTAGTCGTGTTCATAGACGACATCTTGATCTATTCCAAGACCAAGAAAGAGCATGCTGAACACCTGCAATTGGTTTTGGAAAAGCTTAAAGAACATGAGCTCTATGCCAAGTACAGTAAATCTGAATTTTGACTTCAAGAAATCAGTTTCCTCGGGCATATTGTATCCGCAGGAGGAATAGCAGTTGATCCGGCCAAGGTAGAAGCCGTGATGGATTGGAAGCAGCCTACATTAGTAACAGAAGTTCGTAGTTTTCTCGGTTTAGCCGGATACTTCAGACGCTTCATTGAAGGATTCTCGAAGCTCTCCAAACCAATGACCCATCTGCTTAAAAAGGAAAAGAAGTATGAATGGACCGAGGCTTGTGAGAAAAGTTTCCAGGAATTGAAGAATAAATTAACTTCTGCACCGGTATTAACCCTGCCAGTCATTCATTAAGACTTTGAAGTATATTGTGATGCATCGCGCCAAGGTCTTGGATGCGTGCTTATGCAAGGAGGAAAAGTGGTAGCTTATGCATCCAGACAACTTCGCCCTTATGAAGACAACTATCCAACTCATAACCTGGAGTTAGCAGCAGTAATGCACGCCCTCAAGATTTGGCGGCATTATTTGATTGGAAATCATTGTAATATCTACACGGACCATAAGAGTCTCAAATACATCTTCACCCAATCTGATCTCAACCTTCGGCAAAGAAGATGGTTAGAGTTAATAAAGGATTACAACTTGGATGTTCATTATCATCCCGGAAAGGCTAATGTAGTTGCCGATGCTTTAAGCCGCAAGTCATACTGCAACAACGTTATGATTCAAGAGCACCAACCTGAGCTCTGTAAGGAATTCAAAACCCTCAACCTCTATTTGATATAGCAAGATAACACAGATGCTATGGAAGCACATCCAACTTTAGAAGAGCAGATCAAGGCCGCTCAAAAAGAACATCCGGGAGTCCAAAGATTCAAGCGTCTCATGGCTAGAGGAAAAGCCCCCAAGATGATCGAAGATCAGCAAGGAATTCTATGGTATGGGACACGTCTCTTTGTCCCTCACCAGAAGGAACTCAAGGATTTGATCCTGAAAGAAGCCCACAGCTCAGCATATACCCTTCATCCAGGCAGTACAAAGATGTATCAGGACATGAAGATTTTGTACTGGTGGCCATGCATGAAAAGAGATATCGCCGAGTATGTAGCCTGTTGTGATGTATGTCAGCGAATCAAAGCTGAACATCAGAAGCCAGCAGGATTGCTTCGACCCCTGCAAATTCCCAAGTGGAAATGGGAAGAAATTAGAATGGATTTCATTACCGGTCTACCCTGAACCAGGTCTGGATGCGACTCAGTATGGGTTATAGTTGATAGACTAACCAAAGTAGCCCATTTCATTCCAGTAAAGACAACCTACAAGGGAGACAAGTTAGCCAAGCTATACATGGCTCGTATTGTGTTTTTACATGGAGTACCCAAGAGGATAGTCTCCGATCGAGGATCTCAATTCACCTCACATTTCTGGGCTAGTTTGCATGATGCCCTTGGGACACACCTTGATTTCAGCACAGCATATCACCCGCAGACCGATGGTCAGACAAAAAGGACAAATCAAATTCTAGAAGACATGCTTCGAGCTTGCGCTTTGGAATTTACCGTAGACTGGGAGAAGTGTCTACCGTATGCTGAGTTTGCCTACAATAACAGTTACCAGTTGAGTTTAAAAATGTCCCCATTTGAAGCACTTTATGGGAGGAAATGCAGAACCCCTCTACATTGGTCAGAATCAGGTGAAGGATATATATTTGGACCGGATACCCTCAAGCAAGCTGAAGAGAAAGTTCGACTAATCGAGATCGCCTTTAAAATTGCTCGGTCAAGACAAAGAGTTATGCCGACAACCGTCGAAGGAAATTAACTTTTGAAGTTGGAGATGCGGTATACCTTAAGGTATCCCCACTTCGTGGAACTCGAAGATTCAAAGTAAAGGGCAAGCTCGCCCCAAGATATATAGGACCATTTCCAATTACCGCCAAGCGTGGGGAGGTAGCCTATCAGCTAGAGCTATCGGAACATCTGTCAGAAGTTCACAACGTGTTTCACGTCTCTCAACTTAAGAAGTGTCTCCGAGTACCTGAAGAGCAGACGCCCATTGAAGCCATCGCCCTTCAGCAAGATCTAAACTATCCGGAGCATCCGATCAAGATCCTCGACGTCATCGAGAAGCGAACAAGACGCCAAGTCTTCCGCCTTTGCAAGGTCCAGTGGAGTCACCACTCAGCCAAGGAAGCCACCTGGGAACGCGAAGATCAACTAAAGCGGGACTACCCGTCCCTGTTCTCGGAGCAGCTCGAATCTCGGGGTCGAGATTTCGTTTAAGGTGGGTAGGATTTGTAACGTCCGTTTTCGGACGATAAATAGTATTACCGTTCTTAATCCATTCTTCGCCGTAATTTCAAACACAAAGCTAATTACGAAAATTCCCTCTAATCTCTTGGTGTGTGTTTCAAATGTAATATCTACAAAATTTGAAACTCATTTCCACAAAGTGGAGATCCTCCTCTCTTTTGATTTTTTTCTCGGGCCGCCTTGAGTCCAGCCCGCTCTCTCCTCGGGCTTAGCCCATTTCCTTCTCCTCGGGCCAAGCCCGTTTTCGGCCCGGTCATTTCTCTCCCCCCCAGGCCCGGCCTTCTCTTCTCTCCCTCCCCTTTTTCTTTGCTCAAAACCACACCTGGGTCAACCGGCTCCTGCTGCTTTCTTCTTTTTCTCATGAACGTTGCCCGTGTCCGCGCCGGTTGCTCCCGCTTGCACGTCGCAGCAGGCTCGACGTCGCCACAGTGGTCGCCACTTCGCTGCCCTGGAAGACCCGCGCCGCGCGCTGCAGCTCCAAAGTCGTGTCTCCCGCTCGCCGTCTCGTGTGGCCGCCTACTGTCGCGTCGTCGCCGCCGCCGCTTCAGGCCGTGTCTTTGCACCTGACTCGCACACGCCGCCAGAACCATGAGGACGCCGAGACACACGCCCTCGCAGCGCCTCCCTGCTCCGCGCTGGTTCCCCATGCTGGCGAAGCCTGCGACGTCGCGCCTCGAGCCAAGCCGGCCGCCGCCAAGGACCCACCCCCGTCCTCCCGCGCCATGAGCTCCCTATAAAGCCCTCCTTCCCTTGCTTGAGCTCCCACGCCGCCACGAGCTTCCGGTAAGAACCACCGAGCCGAGCTCGCCGCCGCGCTCCCTCCCTTGGCCGCGCCGCCTCCTCGCCCCTCTGGTGAGCCCCCGCCTACGTCAACCGCGTCACCGCGAGCCTCAAGGCCCTAGGGTTCCATCCCCCTCCTCCCTTCGTCTTCTCCGTCATCGGGATGAGCCGCCGTCGCCGCCTTTTCTTCTCCGCCCAGGGCCGCCATCGCCAGGCCAACCCCATCATCCCCGAGCTGCCTCGACCACCCGTCCGGCTCCCCACGCCCTCGCGCCGCCGGCATAGCCTTTTCGCCAAGACGCTCCATCGCGGTGCCTCGTGCAACAAATGGCGCCATGCGCCGCTGTCCGCCAGCGCCCTGCTTACTTCCCCTCCCGGCCGCCGTCACCTCCCACCACTGTCGCCACCTCCCGGGCCTCGCCCCACCATTCCGCCGGCCTCCCTCGCCACCCCTGCAAATGAGCATTTCCTTTGCCCTCCCCTGTTATGTCTTTAAGAAGCCAAGAGAGCAAAGCACAAATGGGGAATCAATTTGGGATTTGAGGGCCCACATGTCATTTGCTTGAACCACCCCTCCCTTTGGCTGCCATGTGGGGCCCCCCTTTTTCCCTGTGCTGTGAATCGGTGCCCTGTGCATGTAAACCGGGTCCATGCACTGTGCCGTGGACCACAGCTTATTTCTCTCTTTTCTAAGTCATTTAATCTTTGATAATTCATATCTCCTCCGTTTTAACTCCAAAAATTATGAAATAAATTTAAAAAAATTCGTTAAATCAAGATCTTGCTAATAGCATAGGACTTGATTAATTTGGAGTTCATTTGTTTATTCCTATGTATTTATTTACTCTCTTTGCCATTGTGTCTTTTTCCGGTATTGTCGCCCGATTAGGATTTAAAGACGCCGGCGATCCTCAAGTTGATCAAGACCAAGTATCAAGAACCCCTTGCCTTTCACCAAGGCGAGTCAATACTTTGACCATATTGATCCTACATTTTATGCAAAATTATATTCGTTTAAATTAGCAAAATTGCATGCTTTATTTCTTTATCAAATGTATGTTAAAGCTTAAGGTAGTTAAACTCCCACTTGTTGATTAATTAATTTAATATGCCATCCTTGATAAATTGAATCTATTAATCCTTGTCACCTTAGTAACTATGTGGTAATACTAGTTATAGGTTGAAATTAAGCGACATGCTAGTCTTGCTTAAGTACGGGGGTATTAAATACCCCAATCATCATTTCCTCAACATAAAATGATTTTGGGTAGTCATTGGTGGTCCATTGGCTAAAAGGTGTGAAAATAAATTGGTTTACTCCTCAAAACCCCAATTGCAGTTCTATCTGGGCGGATGGTGAGGTGGTGGGTGCTCAGGGAGCACATGGTTGGTTGGTTTGTGGAATGAACCGCCCAGATAACTCTAAGGACTTAATCTTGTCATGACCTCCCGTGTTAAATAAGTACAACCAAAAGTCTGCAAAGTGCAACTTGGCTTAATAAAGTTATTGAACCTTGAAAGTCATCTCACTTTGGGGAACGAAGAACGTACAAGTCTTGGAGATACTCGGCTTGGAAGGACACCAAAATGGTGAAGTTACCAACAAGGCTAGTCGTTGTGGTTTGGCCACCGGCTAGTCGTTGTGGTAAACATCCCGCACAACATATGGGCGAACCCGTATGGGTGGAATGACTAAAGGCGAGATATCTAGAACAATTCGTGTGGCGGTGCGCCCAACTACATGACTACGGAATCATGTGGGGTAACGAGTAGACTATCTCTTGTGGGTAAAGTGTGCAACCTCTGCAGAGTCTAAAAGCTGTTTAAATGTAGTGCCTTTACGGTCAAAGGCGGACATGGGAATCATGACTTGAGTTAGTTCTATTTCGAAACTTGGTGGGTGGTATAAAAATGGTGGAAGGGCTCACCTAGCCCTGTGTTGGATTTTTCCTGAGCCGTCGAGCTCAGTGGGTGTGGTTATTGGAGGCAGCTCCAATTAAAAGGATGTATTGGTAGAGTTTTCGATGGATGGAATCTCTACTAAATTAATTATTGTACATGCTCTCTTTATAAAAATGCAATTTGTTAAAATGCTAAGTGATAGGACCTTGTAACTATGATATTTGAAAAGTTGCTTTCGCAAATAAAAGAACCCGGGCCATCCTTGTTAAGTCTTGCATGTATATAATTGCATTGTGTGTTGGCTCGCGAGCACGGTAGTAGTGCTCATTCTCGCTTCCCCCCCCCTCCCCCAACCCTTCAGATGATGAAGATGACGAAGACTACGCTTTCTACGACGGCCCAGGAGATGATGGACAAGGCTAAGACGAGGAGTAATATAGTTCTGTAGTTTAGGTCTCGCCCAGTCTAAGTGACTCGTTGGAACTCGCGTACAACTGATATTATCCAACTCTTGGTTAATATCCGTCGTACACAGGTTACCCCAGTCGCTTGCCTATGTGAGATGAGCCCTACCTCGCCCTTTTGCTTCCGCTGTAGTTTACGTTGCTCTTTTGTGATTTAATCAATTTGGCCTGCTCGGCCCCTTTTGTAAAACTCGATCCGACGTGGTCTATGTCACTCAGTTGGTTATAATATTTAATATTTCAGTTCATGCTGGTATGAATGATTCAGCAATGTGTACTATGAAGTGCTAGCTACTGATGCAGAGAATAGCACAGTAATTTCACAGAGAATTTGGATTCTCAAAATCCGGGTTCGACACGTATGCATTGTTCAGTACTACTTAATTCGGACCATTAACATTCGGTAATGGTCCTTTCTATAGCTACGTATACAAGGTTCAACTCAACTGTAGAAGAACATATCAGAAAAATTGGAGATGGGTTGTTGCAGACAGTTTGCAATGCTTCTTGATAAGTCACTAATGCTTTATCGAAGTACTGTAGTTTTTAGATACTTTATTGATGTGTACTAGGTTTGTGCTTCTACAGTAGTTTTTAGATACTTTATTGATGTGTACTAGGGTTGTGCTTCTACACTACTTTAGTAAACAAAATGAGCATGAACCTGATATAACTATTAGTTAGGAGGTTAAGATCTCAATCTGTATTACTTCGTTTTGTTCCATGAAAAGTTCTCTTGGTTCTTGCATTGTTGATCTAGTAACAAACTGTTTTTGTACTCTAGAAAAGTTTGTTTGCAGTAGCGTTGAGGAGCTACCGGATTCAACTGGGAAAATCGCATGGGTAGGGAACATTGTAAATGAGCTTTCATCCGCTGTAGTTTTTTTTCTTTTTTGTTATTGTTATTTTTGGAAGAATTTTTTTCTCTATTGCAGCATGTTAGAACGCACGGCAAAATAGAAGATAATCGAAAGAACAAGAGACTTGTATTTAATATGAAAACCATTGCAGTAAAAACAACAGACATACGACGGCAAAAACCACTATATGAGAAGAAATTATAAGCACGGAGAACTTCTGCACATCTAAACCGTGGGACCACTGAAATACATATATAGACTAGGGAACAAGAATCCTGAACAGAGAATGAAACCGATTTAGAGTCTGTTACGCCGGTTGGTGCCACGTCTAACGCCATGTCTGGCACGGAATGATGACGAATTCGGATCACACTTCAATGAATCTGATGGTGGGCTATTACCTACCGTTGCGGCCTAAAAAAAAGAGAGAAAAAAGAATAAAGAATCCAGCTGATGCAACTATGTGATGAAATTCCTAACATTGACAGGTTTCATCCTAGTGAAAAAAAGCAAGACAAAATCTCCTCTTCTCTGGTTGCTTCAGTGTAGTTGCTCTGCAATGACACTAAAATCTATATACACTAGCAAACAGCAACCACAAGGTAATTAATTAACCAGTATCTTGCTTTCTTCACTTGACATGTCCCTTGCAAGTCACTCATCTTCTCTATAAGTGCTGATGCTACGTAGTGGGGGGGGGACCGTGATGACCCAGCCTAAAATGAATAGGGTCCAAAGTGCAATGGATGAATGTATATAGGAGATAAAAGTCTCACATTGCCTAGTCAAGATGAAATTGACCAACATATAAGGCCAAGGCGTCCAAAGCAAATAATCATAGGTTAATCATTTTGCATGAGTTGATTTAGAAAAAATGCAAATGGTTAATTGTGTGTGCGTGGTCTTTTCCAAGTGGAAGTGGACCAGAGCCGATTTGGACCCAGGGGCGTTAAAAATGGTATCAGAGTCGACCCTCGCGGCTACACGTACATGCATGTCAAGGGCACAGGTGACGAGGATTATTGACTAGTCAATAATCCGAGTATACCTTTATTTATAAATAACCCAGATCCTCTATTGGGCCTAAGCTAGTTCGCTGGGCCCAAGATCAATCAAGCAGTCAATCAGAAAGTGGGCCTGAGAGTCTTTTCTTAGACCACCTTGGATTCTCTTCTGGCCGTCCTATTGGATCTCCCCTAAGAAGTTCTCTCAAACCACTCCAGGACCTCTCCCCTGCAGAAGAGATCCTCAAAGGTAGTTGCCCACATGTGGTTAATGACAACTCACGTGGAGAGAAGGTATTAGCCATTACATCTAGAGACATAGTGTTCGCCGTGAAGGGACGCGACTATTGGCGTGAAGAGACACCACTACAACCAACTGCCGATGCTTGTAGACTATAAAAACCTGGCCTATGTGCCTTTGTAATAGATCCAATATTGTGAATCTCAATCTTGATCCACGTTTATACACAGCCATTCTCCCTATAATCAAAGCATACCCTTTGTAATATATATGTGTGTATACACACACACACACATATGTATACATATACATATGTATATGTATACATATAGATATAGACATAGACGCACACACACATCACCATTTGAGTCCTTAGGTGAATAGACAACAATCTCTATTTTCTTTTATATACTTTTGTTTGTCAACTCTGTGACAAGAGTCCCAGATGTCGACAGCAGGCATATGGTGCATGGTGCATGCGGGCCCAGATGAGTGGTCACACTGCATGGCATATGTGATGGACTGGACACACAGACGTGTGCCAAGAGAGGAGGTCCGACGAGGACGTCGGGTTCTTTGAGTGTGTATGTGTGTGTGATGACCCAGCCCAAGATAAATAGGGCCCAAGTACAGCCCATATATGGGTGTGAATAGATGAATGCATGTAGGAGATGATATCCACATTGCCCTAGCCAAGATAAAATTGACCAAGATATAAGGCCAATGTTCCCAAAAGAACTAACCATGGGTTAACCATTTTATGTAAGTTGATTTAGAATAAATACAAAAGGTTAGTTGTATGTGTGTGATCTTTTTCGAGTAGGAGTGGGCCAGAGCCGATTTGAAACTATGACTAACTGTGAGAAGAGAGCAACAGCATTATTTCTCCACACCGCCATTACCTCCAGTGCAAAAAGGCCCTCCAACCTCTCCACCATGGCAAGATACAACAGCCCCTCCAACTTCTCTAAGGGCAGGGACCCCTTCGCCATCGCCAGTGCGCTCTCAGTGACCTCCCCCTCTAGGGGCTCATGTCACTGCCTCTACAAATGCAGTGCCAAGTGTTGAAGCATGTAAAGGATGGAGTAGGCTAATAGTAGTTATAGAGTAGAGAAAGGATTGGAAATGTGGGTCCACTGGCAGTGTCTTATGCAAGGGTATTAAATCCCCAAGGTCTTGTAACCTGAGGTCCATCGACCAAAATAAATGAATTTTGAATCCTCATCCTGTTCTTCTGTTCTCTCGCCTCCTTCTTTGATTCCTCACCCTATTTCCCCCAAATTACCCCCATATCATCCCAAATTCTAGTATTGCAATGGTGTGATTTGATCCCCACACGATCGGGTCATAACAATTTGGTATCAGAGACCGTTCCGATCTGCGATTTTTTTCCTCAATTTGTTCTATAGTCAAGGGAAGGGTTGGTGTTCTCTCTGAGCACCATGATTCCATCCCAAGGTTGATCGTGAGGGAGATGAGCTGCCATGGCGGAGTCATCAAAGCCACCGATTCTGGTGGTTCCTCATATTGAGACAGCCATGAGCGCAGCTAAAGAGGAGTGGTGTAATGTGATGCTAGACAAGCTACTGGCCAAGATGGACGAGCAAGGGTGGAAGATGAACGACATGATCTCATCCCTAGTCGCGACCACCTCTCGGCTGCTCAGCGCCGACGCCGACTCGACCCCAAGTTCTCCTTTGACCACTGCCAGGCTCGCCACCGTCTCAAGTTGGGCTATTTGCTGCTCAGCCCGCCGTCAACACCTTCGACACTAACGTCAACTTCGCGACGTCCACCAAGTGCTCGACGTTGTGCCCCGACCACGACAATGGCAAGCTGACGCCTATGACCACCAGAGCTTCAACTTCGGCCATGCTCACAGCCACCTCCGCAACCGTGGTCTGCTCGCCGATGACCAGCGTCGTCATGTACCCGAGCCACCGAGCCACGTTGAGGCCGCCCCACACGTCACCAATCTCATTGCGGTCAACCCAGGGTGTCTTGGCGTCAACTCATTCGGGCGCATCATCTGCAAGGCCTCGACCCCGAGGCAAGTGCATGGAGGACGCATCTTCCGCAAGGCCTCGACCTCGAGGCAAGTGCGTCGAGCTCTTCCAAGGAAGCTCCATTGTGGTGTTTGTCCATCAAATCCACGTTTGAGCATTGTTAGGGTACAGAAACTCACCGCACACCAAGTGTTCGATGAAATACCTCACGAGACCGATGAACTGTAGGTATGGGAGGAAGGATACTACACATCTACATGGCAGTGGCAGACTATGACCCTGGGCTCTGACCATGTGGTGTTTGTCGAATTGCCACAAGACAACAAGTCACGAGGGCGGCTGTCACAGGAGTATCGCAAGGTGAGGTTCCAACGGTCGCCGCAACAAGCTTAACAATTATGGGGGGATAAGCAATGTACAGTCCCCATGAATAGGTGGTGTATGCACGGACCAGGATGGCTTGTATGGTCGTGTGGCGCACATGCAGCGGCCGCAAGCGACATCGAGAGCACTCTCAAGCTAGGGAGCGACCAAGACACTTGCTGAAATCCTCATCCTGTTCTTCTATTCTCTCGCCTCCTTCTTTGATTTCTCACCCTATTTCCCCCAAATTGCCCCATATCATCCCAAATTCTAGTACTGCAATGGTGTGATTCGCGATCAGGTCATAACAGCTCACACCTCCACGCGCAGGCCCTCAAGCTAGGCATGTCCGGCGACACCTTCACCATGAACCATCTCCTCATGTTCTACTCCAGGCGCGGCCTTCTTGGGAGCGCACTGGCCGTGTTCGACGAAATTCCGCACAGGAACCTGGTTTCTTGGACAGCCATGGTGTCTGCCTCGATGCGCAGTGGCGCGCCTGAACTGTGGCTCGGGTTGTTTGTTTGCATGATGAGGAGCGGTTTCTGCAAGAACGAGTTCGCCCTCTCTAGCACGCTCAGTGCCTGTCAGTCCATGACCCATGTCAAGTTCCTCGGCCTCTCACTCCATGGCGTCGCCGTCATAGTAGGCCTGGATGGCAATCCTTTTGTTGGGAGCTCATAGCTGCTCATGTATGCCAAACATGGGTGTATTGGTGCTGCGGAGCACGCGTTAGCGTAGATACGGTACAGAGACTTGACGTGCTGGAATGCGATGCTCGAGGGCTGTCTCGAATGGCTGTGGGTATGATGCGATGAGGGCGGTGGTTCTGATGTACCGGTATGGACTAGCGGCTGACATGTTCACCTACATTTCGGCTGTCAAGGCATGTTTGATCGCCGGGGGTTGGTCTTTGGGCGGCGGCTTCATGGTTTGGTCATCCACAACATGTTCGAGTCCGATACCTCGGTGATGAATACACTTGGAACTTGTTGATATGTATTTCAGAGCAGGAATGAAGGACATTGCCATGGCTGTCTTTGGCAAGATTCAACAAAAGGACACTATTTCTTGGAACACAGTGATATCCGGTTTCGCACATGATGAAGATGGCAGGGCTGCTGTGGGTTGCTTGACTAATATGTCACAATCTGGTTGCAAGCCTAATGAAGTTACTTTCTCTGTCTTGCTGAGGCTCAATGGTGCTAAAGAGAATGCCTCACTTGGTCTTCAGATCTTCGGACTACTCTGACTATGTTCTTGTAGCAAATGCAATTATCAACATGTTGTCTAGATGTGGATTGCTCAACTGTGCGTATGGCTACTTCTGTAATCTCAGTGTCCGAAACATTGTGACATAGAACGGGATGATTGCAGGTTATGGTCTGTACAGTTGTTCTGAAGATGCAATGAAGCTCTTCCGCATTATGGTTTGCTTCGGAGCAAGACCGGATGAGTTCACCTATTCAGCTGTTTTGTCTGCCTTCCTAGAAGCTCATGATGCAAGGAAACATGAGCAAATCCACGCAAGTGTTCTGAAACATGGCTTTGCTTCATGTCAGTTCGTTTCAACTTCACTGATCAAGGCAAAGGCAGCGTTTGGGTCAGTGCGAAGTTCACTGAAAATCATTGAAGACACTGGCAAGATGAATTTGGTGTCATGGGGAGTTATCAGGGGCGGCGGCAGGGGGGTGCCCGTGGTGCACGGGCACCCCCAAAAAAATTTGCAAATTTTTTATTATATATACATATCAACAATAAGCATCAATTTAAGCTCCCAACTAATTCTGTAAGCAGTTTCTGACCTACCGCATGCATGTTTGACGTATAAAATGGATCCACTACTTACTTTCTTGCATGCTTGATGTATACTACGTACCTCTGGCCAAGGCGGTGACATTTTTGGCTTTTTCAAAATCTACATGATGTAAGTTTGACGCATACTACGTACCCTATGCAATTTTCATGTTCTCTTCCTTCTGCTGTTTTTTTTTTCATGTCCGAGTATTTTTTTTTTTCATGTTCTAATTTTTGTCTCTTGCCTTAATTTTTTTTTTTGGGCCCTAGGTTCTTTTTTCCTCTGGGCTCAATATTTTAGGGGTTACGATCACGAAGGATGTAACCTCTAGAATCCTTACGACCACGAGGGTCGTTAGCTTTAGGGGTTACGACCACGAAGGATGTGTGGTCTTTAATTAAATAAAGTAATATTTAGATATTTTAATCCTCATCAGCTAGCCCCCGAACTTTAAATAAATTTATAGTATGAACTCTTCTCCGATGAAATCATATCGGGCAGGCCCTCCTCCTCCGCCGCCAGAGTCGAGGACGACGAGGCGTCCGAGTCGAGTCATCGAGAGGCCATTGCTCGACCACTAATACCGTCACCAAGGTAGGGCAGCCGGCAGCGTTTCCTTGCTTCTCCTCCTGACCTTCTCCACCGGGATCTCCACCGGTACGCCCCCGCCGTGGACGCTCTTCTCTGGGATCCGGGATTGGATATTTGGATTTGGGGGAGCCAGGGAGAGGGGCGGCACAGGTGGGCTAGCAGCTAGGGCGCTAGGCCGCAGAGGGAGGAGCGCCGGAGCGGCACCGGGCCAGGCGAGGCGGCCGGAGGCGGCTCCATTTCTGATTGGATATTTGGATTTAGGGGAGCTGGGGAGGGGGGCGGCGCAGGTGGGCTAGGGGCTAGGGCGCTAGGTCGCAGAGGGAGGAGCGCCAGAGCGGCACCGGGCCAGGCGAGGCGGCCAGCAGTCGAAGGGAGCTAGGCGGGACGGCAAGAGGGAGCCAGGCGCTCAGGCCAGAGCTATTTAGGACTCTTTTATTAATGTAAGTTCTTATTTGAACTTTTTGTATTGCACTATTAACTAATTTTGAACTTTTTGTGTAATTGTGTTGAACTTGTGAAATTACTTATATATTGTACAAGATTTTTTTTTAATTTTTGAAGTGTACACCCCTATCATAAAATTCCTGGCTCCGCCACTGGGAGTTATCATCTCTGCATTCCTGAAGCATGGCCTGAACGATGATGTTCTTTCCCTTTTCAACTTGTTTACAGGTGACTGCATGAACAAAACTGACGAGTTCATCCTGGGGAGTGGGGACAGTCTTGAACGCTTGCGAAAAGCGCTTTCGCGGTTGTTTCTTCAGTAAGTGATGATGCCATTCTGTACAACACCATGCTGAATCAGTGACAGCTTATGCCAACCACGGCCTGATCGACAAGCCCTCAGCCTCCACCAAGAGATGACACGAGCACAATTGCCTCCAAGTCCAGCCACGTTTGTGGCCGTCGTCTCAGCATGCAGCCATTTCAATTCGATGATGTCTGAACAGAGTGTGAATCCAACAAGGGTCAGACGTGGCCAAATGGGCGGCCGGCCCTGCCCGGCGTAGGCACGGCCTATTCTGGCCCGTGGAAGAATCGTGCCATATCGGACCGGGCCACGTGCCTAGGTGGCGGCCCAAGCACGACCCGAAGGACGGTCATACCGGCATGAGCCTGTTTGGCCTGTCGGACCGTGTACGGCCCACTCAGCCCGAAAATTAAAAAAATTCAAAAAATGCAAAAAAAGAAAAAGAAAAATTGAAGAAAAAAATCAGGAAAATAAAAAAAAGGATAAATTTGTAGAACTCATAAATACATATGAAGGTTGTAAAAATGAGACAAGCATATTGAAAATGTAATAAAGAGCTTTATTAATATTGAAATGACTGCCTCGTTAAAACCTTTGTCAAGTAAAACCTCAACATGAGAAAATCTTCACAAAGAAAAAAAGTATAACATATAGTACATACATCTTTGTTCTAAGTATCATTGTCGAGGTATAGATTTTCGAACATGTCCGATAGATTTTCGAACATGTCCGATAACTCTGTATTTTCCGCAAAGTGTTGTTTTCGTGTCCTTCGCGGTTAGAAGTATCTCTACTATCACACTCGTGAAACATGTTCTTCTCTCCATCAATATTCTTCCAGAAAAAGTGAAAGCAGATTTGGAGGAAACCATCGAGACAGGAACAGTTAACACATCACGTGCAAGTATGAATAGCACAGGATATGTTAGCTTATGGGCATATCACCATTGCAAAATTTTGAAGCCTTCTTAGTTGAAATCCACTGTATCGCTTTCCAGATAGGTGGATAGTACCCCACCCTTTGGGTTGTTCTTGGTTGAGCAGGTGACACTATAGAAGAAGAAGATCTGGACCTGGTGGAAGAGCCACCGAAGATCTTGCCCCACATATTTGTCTTGCTACTTGAGGTGGGGGCTACTGGAGGTCGTTGCAAGCGGACTCCCTAGAACTTATTTTCATATATTTGGTAAACCTCGTGTAATCGAGAACGAACTTTTACAAAATAATTAGAATAGTCTAGCCCTGTTGCATCACTAAGAAGATCAAGAACGTTAGCAAATGCTTCAAATTTACCTCTAGGGTCTAAAATAAATGCAAATGCATATATGAAAAGGAATTTCTCTCCAATATTTAAGGTATTTAGTTTTCATAGCAACAATAGCCTCGTGTAAAACTAAGTCATTTTCATACATTTTCAATTGAGCAGCAATCTATAAAATACTATGCACAATAATAGGATATGTTGGATAGTAGACAGCGGACAAAGCAACATTGGCCTCGTAAAAAATTTCTAAAAATAGTAGTATCTTCTCAGCAACGAACCAATGCTGCTCAGTCAATAGTATACTACCGTCAGTGCTCTGATAGTGCGTATGAATAAAAACAGAAAAAGTGCTTTTATATGGTAAAAGACTCTTAAGCATCAGGTAAGTAGAATTCCATCTTACTCGCATGACCAAATCGAACTTTCTTGGACGTACACTCATTGCTCTGCAGAAATTCTTATATGATGTTATTCTTACGTTAGAATTATTCAAGAAAGATATCGCATCGCGAAAAGATTTAAGATACATATCCAACCTTTTCAAACCGGATTTGACTATAAGGTTAATAATATGACAAGTGTATCACTGATGTAGCAAGAAGGAATCGGCGTATGTACTGAAGACGGAAGTAAGAATATCCTTGACCTTAAAGTTCGTAGCGGCATTGTCTAGAGTAATTGAGAATATTTTGTTTGTAAGACCAAAGTCTTCCACGGCTTTGATAATACAGTCCGCAATATTCTCAGTCGTGTGTGCTACATCAATTAATTTGAAACATATAATTCTTTTCTCCATTACCCAGTCATTATTAACATAATGAGCAACTACACTAAGATAACCCTCCCTAGTGCGGCCACTCCATATGTCCGAGGTCAAGGCCATCGAAAATGTGCACATACCAAATTTATCCTTTGATTTATTATGGTGTTCATTGTAGTATTTTACTAGATCCCTAGTTGTTGTCTGTCTAGAAACAGAAGAGAATATAGGATTATGCGTAGTTCTAATGTAAGTTTGGAAAGCATTAGACTCCCCAAAGCCTAACGGTAAATCCTCGGAAGCAATTAAACGATAGAGAGATTGACGGGCTACCTCAGGATCATAGTCCCAGCTACGTACCGTACCGTCGGGGTTGTACTGCAGCTGCAGCTGCCTCATTAACAATTCTTACTTGGCCTTATATCTTGTAGTATGCCTTTGTAAGTGCCCCGTCCCTCTTGTAGACTTTGCAGACAATTCCTGACGACAAATTTTGCAAACAGCATATGGTGATGAGGACATCAACCCTCCAGATACGACCGCTACTCCACCTCCAATCGGGTTACTCTACTTCCATCGATTCAGCTGTGTCAAACTCTACTCCAACGGGCTGATGAATTTACTTCACTTATATCTGATGCTACGCCACCTCACATTGGGTCGAGGGCCTTGTATCAATTATTGGGCCCAAAGGGCAGCCACCATTTTAGGCTATTTGGGCCGACCACCTCCCTGGCCGCCCCCTCTCTTGGGCCACCAATCCAAGCCCAAGTTTAGGGCAGTCATACTGTTCACGAGGTATTGTTCATGTGTGAATAGTACCACCCCACCTATCCTAGTTATGTGCGGCTGCTTCCCTCTCTATTTAAGGTGGTCGCACCCCTCTAGCTTCCTTGGATTTTGTTTAGTTAAAAGTTAGCTTCATTGCAACTTCGTGTATTGGCTTGTGTCGATTAGAACAACCATAATACCGCTTCAGAATCCCAACTTTATCAAATATTTCAATCCTATTTACAATTTTAGATTGCTTATTATCTTGTTCTTATGTGTTCTTCGATTGCAAGCAGGAATAGACCTTCATGGTCAGATCGATCGTGCTTCTACCAAGGTCGATAACAATCACAGAGTTGGTTCAGCGATTGCAGGTATATTGGTCATGTGCGATTGGTAGCCGAATCGTGAGAGTCGTCTCCACCAAAATCGAGTTATCGTTCTCATCGAAAGATCGGAACACCCATTATCGCATCATATGGTACCTTATTTCCTTGTACGTCTGGCTTGGTTGTCATGTCGAAATGCTCCCATACTTCGGATGTAGACGGTCTCGATCCCTTTGCTCTAGTGGTCGCCGACGAAGATGCTACCGTAGAGACTGATGACGGAACTCTGCCTTGCCTTTCCAGTAAAACCTCCAGTTGGTTTGAGGCAGCCGCAGCCTCCTCCATGCATGCAACATCCTTCGGTGAAATTCTCCACTCAGTGAGAGCGAAGATATCATAATTTTTCATAACGAAAACTACAAAATTGAAACTAATATTATTATTATTTTCATCTTAGCACAACAAATAATAACAAGAAATACAAAAAAAAAACAGTATTGTACCTCTTTTGGTGACTTGCTGTCGGAATTTGAATTTCCCAAAATTTGGCATAATTTTTTTGAATTTTGCCAAACTATCTCACAACGAATTTAAATTTGAAGGAGATTGAGGAATGGATAGGTGCTGAATGAGGGGGGTATGGTGCCTATTGATAGAAAAAAAAAATCGGATTTTTTTGGATTTTTTTTTTGCTATTTTTAGAACCCCAAACGGTAAAAAAAAGGTCAAAATTTTGAAAATTCTGAACATTGCGGGCTAAATGGGCCATGCTTAGTTTATGGCCCATCAGGCCAAAATAGCTCTGCTGGCTATTCTTCTGGTCTTGTCTTGCTGCACGACCCATTGTCTTGCCATGCCCACTTGGCCCAAAGACCTCGACTCCTTACCCCCCACTTCTCCTCTCTCTCCCTCCCTCCCTGCCTCCCTCCGCCTGTCCCAAGAGCCGCCTCGCCTTCTCGGCTTCTCCTCCCTTCGCCCGTCCCGAGTCTGCCTGCCTCCGTCTTGCCGCAAGACCGCCTCCTCCTCTCCTCCTCTCCTCTCTCGTTCTTGCAGGCGCCCGAGCCCAGTGCACCGCCTCGCCTCTCCTCCCTCCCGTCTGGCCTTGACCGCCTTCTCATCCCTCCGTCGACCACCGCCGCCCTCCTCCCTCCCTCCCTCCTCGTCGTTGCATGCATGGTATTGTTCACGTGTGGGCACTATTCACTAAGGCTACTACAATACTTACAATTCAATATATTAATTTGGTTTGTGAGTGTGCTGATTTTCTTGCAATTCAATTCAACCTTATTGGTTTGAGTTTGTTGTTCCACTGCGAAAGATCGGGCAAATAACGGATTGATCCACATCAGGTGGTATCAGAGCTTTCGTTGCTCGCTGGTGGAGTCAAGAGCCATGGGTGTTCAAGGTAGTGATGGTGCTGCTACGACGCCTTGGGATGAAAACTGCAGTGTGTTGAGTCTCAACATGTTGATGGAAGAGATAGGCTACGACAATAGATGGCTTTTTCAATCTCGCTGCAAAGTGGGGGAGAAAGGTGTTGACTTGTCGATCGACAACGACACCTCGATCAATGCTGCTAGTGTCGAACTCGTTGAGAAATTGAAGCTAGAAATGATGCCACATCCTCAACCATACCGACTGCTATGGTATGACCGTGTCGTCAAGATCAAGACCCAAGTGAAAGTGCTTTTTTCGTTGGGCGCCTACTCATGTGAGGTGGCGAGCGACGTTATCCCGGTGCCTATGGTGTCTTCTCATATGTTATTGGGTAGGCCATGGTGCCGTGAAAACGGTGCTGACGTGCGCACACAAAGTTGCTCTTTCATTTGGAAGAGTAGACCGCTCATGCTACGTGCCATAGCCGCACCAATTTTTGAAGAAAGGTGGAAGATGCGGCTGTCTAACAGAAAAGAATGAGAAGAAGCCACATGTCATGAAAAGGCCGAACCTGCTGAAGATTTCTCGGTCACCATACAAGTTGATGAAGGCTTGGAGATGAACTCGAAAGCGAGGATGGTTTCTCTTAAAGAAGGGGGGATGATGCGGATGGATTATCTTTAACTGATGTTTCTGTTATTTCAGGTTTAATACTTGATAAAAATAGTGAGCATGTTATTAGCAAGGCTACTGCCAAGGAGGAGGAAAGAAAAGAGGCTTCTGTCCACGCATTGCTAATAGGGTTGAAACCCTAACCGTGAATAGAGCGTATGGGAGGGCGACACATGGGTTGATGCATGCAAATGTCGCGGTGCAAAACAAAGCAAGAATCCGAATCAATAGGGAGTCCTTCTCCGACACGTTTCCAAGAGATAAAACAAAACCACCTCAGATTAAAAGGCAAGGAATTAAGGATAATCTGTTCGGATTGGAGTCGGTACATGGGAACCCTTCTCTACGTGAATTCCTTTCCTTGTGTGCCTTAGATTGGGGGCATCTACCATTGAAAAGAAGACGGCGCATCAGAAGATATGAAGGAGCTAGGAATACATATTGGTTCGGTTTGGATTCCAATATTCAAGTATAGCTCTTGTTGGGTTGTCCGAAAATTGCATGTAATTTCCTATTTTGCAAAGAGTCCAGGATACTATTCGTGTGTACTGTTCACGCATGGTAGATTATGAAAATAGGAGAGTTTGAGTTGGTTTCAGATACTATTCACGTGGTTACTGTTCATCCAAAAAGCAATTGTGCTTGTGTGGGATGCTATTTAAGCCCATGGGCGCACCATGTAAAGAAGACAAGTTATGATTTAGATAATAAAATTCAGAAAAGTCGTTGTGGCGCATATCGTGTGTTCTTGAGATGAGTTGAGAGAATGATTGGGAGAGAGATCAAGAGTTCGGGTACTGTTCATGCATGGGCACTGTTCACCGAGGCTACTATAGTAATTGTAATTCAATCTATTAGATTGATTTGTGAGTATACTGATTTTCTTGCAATTCAATTCAACCGAATTGGTTTGTAAGTTTGTTGTTCCACCGCTAAAGATCGGCCAACTAACGGATTGAATCTCATCAGGAGGTTTGATCCACATCAGGTGGTATCAGAGCTTTCGTTGCTCGCTGGTGGAGTCAAGAGCCATAGGTGTTCATGGTGGTGATGGTGCTGCTACGACGCCTTGGGATGAAAATTGCAATGTGTTGAGTCTCAACATGCTGATGGAGGAGGTAGGCTACGACAATAGATGGCTTTTTCACTCCCGCTGCAAAGTGGGGGAAAAGGCGTTGACTTGTCAATCGACGACGATACCTCGATCAATGCTACTAGTGTCGAGCTCATCGAGAAATTGAAGCTAGAAACGATGCCACATCCTCAACTGTACCGACTACTATGGTACAACCGTGTCGTCAAGATCAAGACCCAAGTGAAAGTGTTCTTTTTGTTGGGCGCCTACTCATGTGAGGTGGTGTGTGACATTACCCCGGTGCCTATGGTGTCTTATCATATGTTATTGGGTAGGCCATGGTGCCGTGAAAACGGTGCTGACGTGCACACACAAAGTTGCTCTTTCGTTTGGAAGAGTAGACCGCTCATGCTACGTGCCATAGCTGCACCAATTTTTGAAGAAAGGTGGAAGATGTGGCCGTCTAATAGAAAAGAACAAGAAGAAGCCACACGTCATGAGAAGGCCAAACCTACTGAAGATTTCTCGGTCACCATACAAGTTGATGAAGGCTTGGAGATGAACTCAAAACCGAGGACGGTTTCTCTTAAAGAAGGGGAGGATGATGCGGACAACATAGTTATCAAGGCATCACCTAGGCGTCCTAGCACTCTAGGGTGGACACCAGGGGTCATCGCCTAGGTTGCCCCCACCTTGCCGCAGAGCTGCCTTGCCACAGAGGAGGAGCGTGAACAGTGCAGCAGCAGCAGCTAGCGATGACGCACGACGGCTTCTCTCCCCGGCTGTGAGTGACGACGCAAGGGGAGGGCACGATGGCTGCGAACGGTGTGGCTGCAGGGGGTGGCGACAACGTCGGCTGCCTTCCCCCTTGGCGGCGCACGACGGCTTTCCGATGCGGCGACAACCTGCAGTGACGGCGGCACGCGGGAAACAGCGGCAACACAAAGAGGGAGCAGCAACTAGCAGGAGCAAATGGCGACAGCAACTTGAGCAAGAGGGGGAGTAGGGATCAGTGGCCAGGGCATAGCACCCGTGCCCTGCTCCTCTTATATATGCACAAGGCTGGGCCGTTTCGGGACGACCTGGCCCAATTCCACCCCCCTTCTCTTTTTTTCTTTAAACGAGATATTACAACTCAGATTTTGGTCATTTCCATTGTAATGAAGTTGGTTTGGGGGTAATCTAGCCAATTTTTCAGAGGTCTTCTAATCATCGCTTAGGCACCTAGGCGTCTTGGAGCCTCTGGAGCGCCTCGCCTTGCCTTGTCGCTATGACAACATAGGCGGGCAGATTATCTTTAACTAATGTTTCTGTTATTTTAGGTTTAATACTTGATAAAAACAGTGAGTATGATATTAGCAGGGCTGCTGCCGAGAAGGAGGAAAGAAAAGAGGCTTCTGTCTATGCAGTTGCTAATGGGGTTGAAACCCTAACCATGAATAGAGCGCATGGGAGTGCGGCACATGGGTTGGTGCATGCAAATGTTGCGGTGCAAAACAAAGCAAGAATCCAAATCAAAAGGGAGTCCTTCTCCGACACGTTTCCAAGAGATAAAACAAAATCACCTCAGATTAAAAGGCAAGGAATTAGGGATAGTCTGTTCGGATTAGAGTCGGTACATGAGAACCCTTCTCTACGTGAGTTCCTTTCCTTATGTGCCTTAGATTGGGGGCCACCTACCATTGAAAAGAAGACGACACATTACAAGATATGAAGGAGCCTGGAATACAGATTGGTTCGGTTGGATTCCAATATCCGAATATAGTTCTTGTTGGGCTGTCCGAAAATTACATGTAATTTCCTATTTTGCAAAAAGTCCGAATAGGATACTAGATTGATTGAGTTGGTTTCGGATACAATTCACGTATACTGTTCACACATTGTAGATTCCGAACATAGGAGAGTTTGAGTTATGTGCGTTTAGAAAGTTGAGTTGATTTCAGATACTATTCATGTGGTTACTGTTCATTCAAAAAGCAATTGTGCTTACGTGGGCGGCTATTTAAGCCCCATAGGCGCACCATGTAAAGAAGACAGGTTATGATTTAGATAATGAAATTTAGAAAAGCCGTTGTGGCGCATATCGTGTGTTCTTGAGATGAGTTGATAGAGAGATATCAAGAGTTCGAGTACTATTCATGCACGGTACTGTTGATGCGTGGGCACTGTTCACCAAGGCTATTACAACACTTGCTATTCAATCTATTAGATTGGTTTGTTAGTGTGCTGATTTCTTGCAATTCAATTCAACCGAATTGAATTGTGAGTTTGTTGTTCCACCGTGGAAGATCGGGCAACTAACGTACTGAATCTTATCAGGAGGTTTGATCCACATCATTAGAGCTCAACTTATGTAATTTAAGGAAGCATGTAAATGTTCTAGGCAGTAGGCACTACATAATTTAGGTGGTTAGATTTTTCCCAAGCAGTCAAGCAGTAAGGAGAAAGATGTAGAGCATCACACATTGACATACTCGCCTTTTTTCAGAAACAGAGGGCTCACACTCCAGTTCGACATACTCGTTTTTATATACAGTTACACACATAACATTTTTACTAACCATATTCACAGAAGCACAGCCAGACTAATCAAGGAAAGACTTTAAAAGAGTAACTTACAACTGCTGGGATGCTCGCATTGGTTGGGATGGACTTGACAATTTCCATGAGTGCAACTTCCGCGGCTGACTGTTCTGCGGCCTTTCTGTTGAAAAATCCGGGCAGCGAGTCATACTTGGTGTTGTTAATTACCACTGTGGACTTGAAGATGGGCTCATGGGAAGGCCCCTCCTTGAGGGTATGATATTCTGGAGTTGGGAAACCAGCTTTCTGCGCATACTCTTGCAGCCGGCTCTTGAAGACGTAACAATTTTCAACCCCTGGGCAAAATCAAGAGTACGACGACTTAGAAACTGTATTATTGCAATGGGAGACATCAATTGGAAATTTATTTTGGGAACTTTACCCTGTTACCATCCTATAACCAATTTTGGCAACAAATCAGTGGAAGAGCCAGGAAATGTATTGGGGCCTGTGCAAGCTTAACTACGGCCAATAAACGCGAGCAAGTCCCACATACACATCACACAAGCAAAGTTGATAACCGTGATAGTTTTAAACTAAAAGCAATGATCCAAATTGTCCACTAGGAAAATTCAAACCAGTTGGTTGGGTTGGACCCTTCAATATGTATGCCCTCCTCGCTTGGTCTTGAATTTCGGGGGCATACTCATCAATTTGTTTTCTACGGGCAGGATCACATATGATTTCATCCGGATTAAACCCATTGACAACATTACCCCTATTTGGTTGTGGTGGTCGACCTTGACCTTGTGAAGCTTGCGATTGTGCTAAACCTGTGCTTCCATGAGTTCCATTTCAGAAAAATGATTGAGGAACAAAGACAAATTCAATTCAACTTAGGGCTTGGGCCTATTATGGTCTCAACGGCTCGTGCGGTCTTGCCTCGGCCGGCGTGGGCCGCCCTGTTCCTCTCTGTGTGGAGTGGCCATCACCGAATCAGATGAAGTGGGCTGCGGCCTTTGGTGTTGTGAGGGCCCAGTGCGATGCAACACGACCCACGACGAGACTTGCCCGGGAAAGCTGCATTTTCATGGCGTCTACGGCGGCGGGGATCAGTCGGGGTCCCATGGCTCGTCGCCGGCGAGCCGCCCCTGCAACAAATGTAGTAGTAGCAATTTTGGGTGCCCAACGATAAGCTAATGGCGGGCATACGATTCTTCAAGCTATTAGCTATCCGGACGTAAATAAATAGCTTGAGCTACGAACTAGCGCGAGTTGCTCCAAGAACCAAAAGCCTGTGCCATGTGCCGAGAAACGCGGTGGGGGGGGGGGGTCACCTGGGGCGGTCTGCGGCGAGGCCATGCCGCCACCGTCCATGCCAACCACACAGCCGCCGCCTCGGAGAATCCAATAGAGAGAGGAGGGTTTCGGCCTTCGGGAGGCGGTTTCTGTACCGTCCTAAGTGAGTGTGTGTGGCTTTAGCAATTGCACAAGCTGACCATTTCTTAGATGGCAAGTGGGTCCCACTCAAATAACGGACCCGCTTGGCAGTGTCTCGTTCGGGGCAGAACAAACGGACGTGGATTTTGTCCTCTTAGGAGTTAGGAGGATGGATGTCATTCCACCCCATCCGCCGTTGGTTTGCGCACGTGTATTTGGAGACATGAGACAACACTGGCAAAATAAAATATGTCCCGCTCTCTCCGGCGACGGGATCCCGCCTCTGGCGCCGGCGGCGCGACGCGCAGCTGACGAAGGACGGCGGCGGTGTAGCTCATGGCGGACATGCCAGAGGAGGTCGGCGGGCTCACCGGATCCGGCTGCGAGGGGAGGAAGGTAGCACCGCGGCTCACCGGTCATACCCTAGCGGCAAAGAGAGAAAAAAGAAGGGAAGAGAATGAGAGGAGAGAAAGAACGGTGGGAAAAATCTTAATCTTATACAAAATTTGAACATGTATGAATCCGAAATATGTGTAAAAAATCTGAATATTTACAAAAAATTGTACATGTACGAAATCCAAAATATGTAGACAAATTTGAACGTATGAAATTCGAATATGTTTTGTACGAATTTTGTACAAATCCAAATTCCGTAATAAAATGTACAAGATCTGAATATGTACAGAAAATTGAACATGTACGAAATCAGAATATGTACAAAATTTGAACATGTACAGACTCCAAAAATGTACAAAATTTGAACATGTACGAACTCCTAATATGATTTGTACTCTTTTGGTACAAATCCAAATTTTGTATTAAATTTGAACATTACAAAAATTTGGATATTTACAAAATTTGAACACGTACGAAATCTGAATATGTACAACATTTGAAGGGGGGGAGAGGTGGGGGCATGGTAAAATATGTTTTCTTGGGAAAGAGGATGAAATAAAGGGGTGTATCCTAGGGGTGAAAACGGAGCGGATAATTCTTGCCCGATCCGACGCTGTATGCAAAAAAAATCCGCCCGAGATACCATTTTTAGTCCCGATCCGCATCCGATATTACCATATCCGTATCCAAAAAATCTCATGGAATATGGGTTAGGATATGAGAAAAGCAATATCCAACCCGTATCTGTGTTTTATAGGATATCCGAAATATATATGATAAATCAACAAAATGGATATCCGAGAAACATAATATCCTCTATGGTTTTCTAGTCATTGACTAATATATAATATGAATTTACATTTGATTATGTTTATGTTGTTAAGTATGATAAATAATTATCTAATATGTAGTATAATTTGACACTTTCGTTGGTAAAATTATATCTTTTATTTATGTGTACACTATCCGTTAGGTTATCTGTGACCGATCTAAATTTGATCCGCATCCGCCCCGTACCTGTATCCCCAAAAATATGTATCCGTATCCGACTCCGAATATGAGTTAAGATACGAGAAGTGCAGCCGGTTTTCACCCCTAGTGTATCCATATGCCCAAATAAAGGGGGAGTGTGAGCACGTCCCCGAGAAGATATTATATGCTACCTATCCTTAAGGTGCTATCATGTTACCTTCGTTAAAATAGAAAATAAATAGTTATGCAAAGTCTGGTTAGATAGATCATAGTACGAGAAAGTGTCCTACGAAAATTCATACTGAAAAACCTGACTTACATCAGGAGAAACAAAGAAGACAAAATTCCGGCGTAGCAAAATCCATCCAACGCGCAGTAGCAATGGTTGAATATGGGTACATGCGGAGCGGTGTTACATCGATCGTGTTGATGAGAGACGGTGGTAGGGTAATCAACTCAAACAAACAAGAGAATATCTCCAGCAACGACGCACGGAGCAAGCCTATCAGCTCCGACAGCTGGTCGCCTCGCCGGTGAATCCCACGGCGCGGAGACCCCGACTTGTTGCCTCCTGCGCCACCTCCCTCGCCGCGTCCATGTCCCCAGCAGACACGCACCCGGCGATTATAGTGCGGAACGTCCTGACGCCCGGCGGGCAGCCGGCTCGCTCCATGCACTGCACCATCCGGCGAGCACCAGCCAGGTCGCCCTTCCTGCACAGCGCCCCGACGTACACGTCGTAGACGGCCCCGTCCGGCACGAGCCCTCTCAGGAGCATTTCGTCAAACACCTCCTCGACGAAGTCGAACTCTCCCAAGTCGCTGAACGCTCACAGTATCGGGTCGAACTCGGCCAGCCCAGGGGCCACCCCGTCGGCGGCCATCGTCTTTTGTACGACCCCGTACGCCTCCGCCACCATCCCCTCCCGCAGGAGCGCGTTGAGGACAGTGTCGTGGCCCGCCGTGCTAGGCGCATGTCGTCCAAGAACGCCACCGCCTCTGAGGCGGGGGCGCCACACTAGCATAGGGAGAAGAGGACGACGTGGCAGGGTGACAAGTCAGGGTCGAGGAGAGAGGGCATGCAGCGAAGGATGTCGGCGGCGGCGAAGGGTTGGCGGGCACGGCAGAGCACGGAGGTGAGGATGCGGAAGGAGGAGGACCTTCGGGGCGATGCGGAGGAATGATGGGGAGGAGCAGACGGCGGCGAGGAGGGAGATGAGGGCGTGGGTGGTGCGGACGTGACAAGATCTTCAGAGATTCATACAAGAACTACATATGAAATCACCAAAAATAGCTCCAGATCTCAAAACTCTGATTGAGGGAGGGGAAAGTATTCTTACAGAGCTAAAGTACTTTATCTAGAAGCTAAATAAAGAGTAATATTCGTGATAACCCAAAGAGAACACGCACTCTGAGCTTTATAGCTCTTACAGGAGTATATTCCCTCCAGGAAAGCAAAAGACAAATGTAGCATTTCAATGGAATCGGCATTGTAAAGGTATTGATGAATATGCGCCGTTAGATCACCATTGTGCTGTTCGGACCATGCTAGGAGCCGTTAGATCGTCTTTGTGCCGATCGGACCAACTTCTGAACCGTTGGATCTTCATAACGGTGAAGTGTTTTCTTTCTCCTTTCCTGCACCAGCGATAAGCTAAGTTTTCAGAGTTCAGATACTAGCTTCAGTTCTTGACAATATCCCCCCAGTTCAGACAATTCTTGTCCTCAAGGATTGGATTCAGGAAATCAGCCGCGAATGGTGGCCTGATAAAAGTCTGGGAAAGTTCATTTAATAAAGTCAGCATCCTCCCAAGTCGCATCTGCGGGTGCTAATCCTTCCCATTGGACCAACCACTGAGTAACTAGTTTCTGATTTCTGGGACATGCTCGAGTGTCTATTACCAGTATCGGTTATGTCTTCACTTTGCCATTTGCGCCTACCATCGAAAGATCAGGACTTGGAATTGCATTAAGTTCTAGATGCTTTTTCAACTGACTGACATGAAAAACGGGATGAATTCCCACGCCTTCTGGCAATTGCAATTTGTAAGCTACTTTGCCCACTTTCTGCATCACTCGAAAGGGTCTGTAATACTTTGTGGTCAGTTTCAGAGAATGTCACAGCCCAAATGCATTTAATCTGTAAAGTTGCATTCTCATATATACCAGATCTCCAATCTAAAATTCCCTTTCAGACCTTTGTTTATCAGCATACTTCTTAATTCTATTCTGAGCTTGAGCTAAATTGTCTTTCAAATGTTGTAGCATTGTCTCTTTCTCGGCCAAGAAATCTCTGACTTCTTCATTCTCAGGACCAGGAACAGACATTTCATTAATTAAGGGAGGAGGAAACCCATACAATGCCTGAAAAGGTGTAATCTGCAGTGATGTATGGTAGGTGGTATTGTACCACCACTCAGACAATGATAGCCAATGGTACCACCTTCTAGGTTCATTGAACACCATGCATCTCAAATAGGACTCTAAACACTGATTGACTCTTTCGGTTTGTCCGTCCGTTTGTGGATGATAAGCAGTGCTTAGTCTCAATTTCACTTTCAAGGATTTGAATAACTCTTGCCAAAGTTTACTTGTAAAGATCTTATCCCTATCTGATATTATCGCCATAGGGAACCCATGCAACTTAAACACATTGTCAATAAAAGCTTGTACCACAATGTGCACTGTGTAAGGATGAGATAATGCTATGAAATGGGAGTATTTGGTGAATCTATCCACCACTACTAGTATAACCTCTTTACCATTTGATCTTGGCAATCCTTCTACAAAATCCATCGAAATATGAGTCCAAGCCATATCTGGAATTGGTAAAGGATTCAGCAATCCTAGATAGTGACAATGCTCGGCCTTTGATCTTTGGCAAACTGCACACTCCTGCACATAAGTTTCCACTGATTTTTTCAACCCCGGCCAATAAAAGATCTTTTTTACTCGCTGGTAAGTAGCTCTTCTGCCAGAATGTCCACCAATAGATGAAGCATGCAATGACTCGATAATCTTGAGTCTCATAGTAGCATCAGCTCCAACATACAATCTCCCTTTATATCTCAAAATTCCAGCTTGTATAGTATAGGGAGGTGCTGCATTTCCATCAATTAGTAATTGTTCCAGTAGTTCTCTGCAATGCCGATCATTATGATAACTGCTCTCTACCTCTTCAATCCAAGTTGGTACTGCCATAGATATTGCCATGCAATGTTCCCTTCTAGATAAAGCATCTGCCACTTTATTTTCTTTGCCCTTCTTATACTCAATGGTGTAATTGAACTCCAGGAGCTTGAGCATTAGCTTATGTTGTATGCCCTCTGATATTCTCTGCTCAGTAATGTATTTTAAACTTTTTTGGTTTGTTTTGATAATCAATTGATTACCCAAAAAGTAATGTCTCCACCTCTTCAATGCCTCCAAGATTGCCATTGCTTCTTTATCATAAGTTGATAATGCCACTGACCTTTGTCCCAAAGCTTTGCTATAGTAAGCTAGAGGTCTGCCCTTTTGCATGAGTACAGCACCGATACCCTTGCCACATGCATCGGTCTCTATTACAAATGATTCCTGAAAATCAGGTAATGCCAGTACAGGAGCTGTAACCATACACTATTTCAGTTGTTTAAATGCATTATCTTGGAGTTCACCCCATTGGAAACCATCCTTCTTCAACATATCATGTAAGGGTCGACAGATCTTTCCAGAACCTTGAATAAACCTCCTGTAATATCTAGTCAAACCCAAAAAACTACTCAATTGGGTGATGTTCTGTGGTGTCACCCATTCTTGTACAGCAGCAATTTTTTCTGGACTAGTAGATACCCCTTCTACATGAATTATATGCCCTATGTACTCCACTTGTCTCACTCCAAACACACATTTAATCTTCTTGGCATACAATTGATTTTCCTTTAATATCTGCAATACTAGAAGCAAATGTTGTACATGTTCTTGCAAGTTCTTACTGTAAACCAATATGTCATCAAAAAATACCAAGATAAACCTCCTCAAGTGTTGAGCAAAAATTGAATTCATAAGAGATTGGAAGGTAGCAGGAGCATTGGATAGACCAAAAGGCATTACCATGTACTCATAGTGCCCAACATATGTCCTGAAAGCTGTCTTATGTACATCTTCCTCCTTCATTCTCACCTGATGATACCCTGATCCAAGGTTTAGCTTTGAAAAAATGGTGGCTCCATGCAGTTCATCAAGGAGATCCTCTATTACAGGTATTGGAAACTTGTTTTTGATTGTTTGGGCATTAAGCTTTCTATAATCAATACACATCCTCCAAGTTCCATCCTTTTTCCTAACTAGTATAGCAGGTGATGCATATGGACTCTCACTTGGTTTAATAATTGCAGAGTCCAAAAGCTGTTTAACCTGTCTTTCCAACTCGTCCTTCTGTTGGTGTGGTACTCGATAGGGTCTGATATTAGGTGGTTCAGAATCCTTCTTTAGGGGTATAGCATGATCACAGTCCCTCTGTGGTGGAAGCCCAGTAGGCTCTCTGAAAATCTCCTGATATTGGTCTAATATCTGCTTGATCTCCCTAGGTACTGATTTTGTTCTCCCTTCTGGACCTTTATCAGGCCGCACTAGGTTAGCCACCAGTATAAACCCCATAGATCCCTTACGCATCAATCTTTGTGTCTTCTTTGAGCTTATCATTCTTGATTCACTAGATTGAGTGACATCTGAAAAAGTGATGGACTGACCACCTCCCTTCTTAATAGTCAATTCTCTAGTTTTCAGGTTAATAGTCACATGACTGTGCTGATAAATCCAATCTCCTCCTAGAATAACTTCATATTTTTTTAGATCTAGCAATCTAAAGTTGTCACAAAATACTTCCCCTTGAATCTTATATGAACACTCCCTAATATGAGAACTTGTATGCAGGTTTCCACCTCCTGCTATCATCACCATGGTCATCTCATTGCTAATGATCTTGCAATTGGTTTTGAGTGCAAACTTATGATCTATGAAAGTATTCATACTCCCGCTGTCCAACAGTGCTACACCTCTTTTTCCCCCAATTGTGATCACCACTGACATTGTGGATGAATTTGTAATTCCTTTGGCTGCCTGTCCAGAGATTTGCATTAGTTGTTCCTCTTCTTCTTCTTTACCAGTATCAACATGCTCTTCCTCAATTGTTACTTCCTGCTCTTCGGGTATGGAAATCTCTTCTTCTTGCTCAGTGACCATGGCATTCACAACCGGAGCTTGTTTGCACCTATGCTATGGTGTCCACTTCTCAAAACATTTCCAACACTTCGTAGGTCTCCTCAACTTATTTGCAGTGAGAAGATTTCTGTTCTGGAATGCTTCTCTTGTTTCCTGCTTCACCTGATTTCTTCCTTGTTGGAACTGGTTTGGTTTATACTGTCCAGAACCACTTGACTTGTTACTCCTCTTGTACTGTAATCCTTTCTCAAAATCTTTTGCTAGCCAGTAAGCATCAGTGAGGTTGAGAGGCCTCAAGGGTCTGAGGTTACATTTAATCTCATCTTTAAGGCCATTAACAAAACAGACCACATAATATTGTTCTTCCAAAAAGGGATGCTCCTTCTTAACTACTGCCATGAACTCTTCAAATTTGTCAATATAAGATGAAACTTGAGAATAATTCTATTTGAGGGAGTGAAAATTATCCATTACATCATAGATGCTACAGTCAGCAAACCTATTGCAGATCAATTTGCAAAACTGTGGCCAGGGAGGTGGATTAATTAGTATCCCCGAACTTCTTAACCATACATCAGCTCTTCCAATTACATACATTTGTGCCATGTCAATTTGACATTCATCTGGTACCTCAGTCATCTCAAAATATTTCTCTGCCTGTCTTATCCAACCCAATGGATTCTCACCATTGAATTTTGGGAATTCCAACTTTGGCCATCTGGCAATATACCTCCTGAACTGATTCACTCTATCAAGCCTCAGATTAATAGGTTCTTCCCTCTCCAATAACGTTCCATTGCGTTGAAAAGTAGGTGTGATAGGTGTAGAAATAGGAAATGAGTGCATTCTGTCATGAATAGGAACAAAAGATATTGTATTTCCCCCCATCCTATCCTCTGGTGATCCCTCTAAAATTACTCCCGAAGTGCTACTCACATTCACCCCTTTTCCTTCACGAGATCTTTTCATCAAATCTCGATCTAGTTCTGTTCTTACCACTTCTTGTTCGTCAGTTATGACTTCAACATTTTTATTAAAAATACGAGAGGACGAACTAGGGGGATCGACTGTCAATAGTCCTAGCTGCGACATTAAAGTTTTCATCATACCTTCTATATTGTCAATTTTCCAGGGAATATCTTTCAGCTTTTCTACCTTCTCTTGAACTGTAAGAATATGGTTCTGCACTTGATCAATTCTGAGAAAAGCTTCAGCAATCTCTTGCTTGAGTATTGTCGCTTCAGTGCTATCACTCGGTTCCACCCCCGATTTGCCGCTTCCTCGAGTCATCATCACTCAGATCTGAGATTCGAAATAGGGGATTTTACAGTATTCGACTCACCAACCTTATTCGATTCCAGAAGTTCACCAACAACGAAAAACCGAGCCAAGGAATCACTGCTTTGATACCATTTGACAAGATCTTCAAAGATTCATACAAGAACTACGGATGAAATCACCAAAAATAGCTCTAGATCTCAAAACTCTGATTGAGGGAGGGGAAAGTATTCTTACAGAGCTAAAGTACTTTATCTAGAAGCTAAATAAAGAGTAATATTCGCGATAACCCGAAGAGAACACGCACTCTGAGCTTTATAGCTCTTACAAGAGTATATTCCCTCCAGGAAAGCAAAAGACAGTTGTAGCATTTCAATGGAATCGGCACCGTAAAGGTATTGATGGATATGCGCTGTTAGATCACCATTGTATTGTTCGGACCATGCTAGAAGCCGTTAGATCGCCTTTGTGCCGATCGGACCAACTTCTGAACCATTGGATCTTCATAACGGTGAAGCGTTTTCTTTCTCCTTTCCCACACCAGCGATAAGCTAAGTCTTCAGAGTTCAGATACTAGCTTCAGTTCTTGACAGGACGACGGTGGAGAATAGGGTGGCAGCGGCAGCGAGGTGGCCGTGGAGAGCGAGGGTTGCCAAGAGGCGGTGGTGCCACGGCAAGCGGCGAGTCACGCTCATCGGGCGGGCCTCGACTCCTGTGCCATCTCACTGGTGCTGAAAAATCTGTGCGCCGCAGTCGAGGACATAAATATTGTAACGTACCAAATTAAATAAGGTGTAGTGAAAAATAAACCCTCTTAGGTTTGTTTGGGAGGCTCGGGATTGCCAGGATCCCAACCTAATCGATCGGGAGGGAGGAAACCCGTGTGGTAATATTCCCTAGGTCAAGTCTCTGGGCTGTTTGGATGCCCGGAAGGGACGGGATATCCCGGACCATTCCCGGCCTATCCTCGTGGCTGTGGGGGGGGAAAAACTACGTCTCGAGAGGTTGGGAAATAATTCCCTATGCTTTCTCACGAGTCAGGTGTCACTGTGTCTCTCGCATCGTCGAGTCCCTCCGCACCACCTATCCCTTCCACAGTGCCATGTCGGCGAGTCCTCTCCAACAAAGAGGTCTCGACGGCGGTGAACCTCCAGATCAGGTTGAGGGCGTTCATGTCATCCACGGCTCACCCATTGCCTCGTCGCCTGGCCACTCCACCACCATCCGCCCGCCAGGTGCTTCACCGTCGTCTTGGCCACCGAGCAAGCCACTGCACGCTCAATCCAGTGCCCAGTGTCTTGTCATACACTCACAAGTGAAACACAGCATGCAAGGGCAAGATCAATACCATGCTCCTCGTAGGTCACAACTCACAAAGCAAACTTCAAGCACCACCATCATGCATTGTACCAGATTTCCCTTAGCTTCTTCCATTCCAAACTTCAAGCACATCCAAGAACTAACGCTTTCTTTAATGCTCCAAAACATCACCAGCTTTCAGGGAGACAGACGCCTCCAAGTTTTGAAGAAAAGTTCAGCACATCCGAGCACCAAAAGTTAATCACTCGGAGATGCAGCGCACTCCTGCTCATTTACAGACCACAACGCTTCAAGCCCTGAACAGCTCACGATTCTACCTCAAAATCTTGTGTACATAAAGGTGATTCCTTTTACTTTACATTTCTGAGATGCCAGATACACCCAAGGCCAACATGCTTGCACTCGTTACATCTGAGAGGACAGAGTTAACCACTGTACAAATGCAACTCATATATACAAATGGACTATGAAGCCCTACTGTGACGCACTGGATGACCGTCCAATGCTTACAATGGAAGACATGGAGTACATTGATTCATGCAAGCCATAGTGACCCTCTAATGCTATATTAGCTGGACAAATGCATCTATCCACTGAAGAACATCTGTGAGGAGACATGTGCATGCATTCTCCCTGGGCCATATAAACAACCACTTGCCCAGGCAGGCCCCACCAAACCTGATTCATGATATGAAGCATCTGCAAACCTTTTTAGACTTGGGAAAGGAAGGGAGAGAACAACAATCCAAATGGGGACGGGACGGCTATTTATATTTTTGTTAACTAGGTATGATTACTTGGGAAGCCTCCGAGTTCAATGATGGGACCAGAACAGGGTTTCGCTTTCACAATCTTCTGCAAGGGAGGCTAATGAATCTTGTTCTGTATCTTACAAGTTGCACACGCAGGTCAGATATGCAGAAGCCCAACAAGCAATATGCACCAAAAGTCACGGCTCTACCATCACCACTATGTCGCTGACCAGGCTTCATATCATCCTGTATTTTGTAGCTGGACCATGGTGTGGATCCATCAGTTGGCCAAACACAAGGCCTACTGATTGCATCGTCAAGTATGCCACAAGATGTAAACCTCATCTTACTTGATAGTTGTCCTCAGCGTAGATCGAGACAAGGGAATTATCACCAGCACCAGCAGCCAGGAGTGATTTGTACCGATGGAAAGAAAGGCAGTTCACACTGCCTATTCTTTGACCCATAAAAGATGATGGCTGGTAGCGAATGATCGTTAATAGTTCTCCGTCAAGACTGAACACTTTAATCATCTGCCTGGCTGAGCCGCTTGCAATGACTGGGGCATGCCGATGAATAGCTAATGCTGTTAATGAACCCCTGTGAGCTTCGATAGTGAGGTAGGGTTCAGCTGCCCTTCTAACATCAAGAAATTGAATGTCTCCAGCTAGAGATGCACTTACAATCTGTGATCGCATAGATGACAAAAGGTCTTGTAAAGCTCAAACAGACCCATATAATTTTTTAAAAGAAATACTAGCTTGAACAATTAAAAATGTAGGGGCATAAAGCACATAGCAACTCAAAGAAGTGGTAGTATTTACCTTGTATGGATCAAACCCAGGCTGAAATCCTATACCTACAACCCTTTCAGTTCTTGGAGCATGTGGTCTTGCCATATAGACTAGTCTACAGCATTGGAAAAATGAATGTTCAGAGGAAAAAAGATAACTGGGAAAAAAGGCATCAGGAAACTGAATCTGCCTCATGGAAGATATAGATGATATCTCATCACACAACATAAAGGTCAAAGGACGGAGACGATTTTCTACTTACCTATCAGGTGTGCGAACATCAAATATCCTGACAGATGCGTCGATAAAACCAGCAGCAAACTGACCACATCGAACCTGAGATGCAGACTGAAACAGAAGCAACAAGCAAAGGTCATGCTCACGAACAAAAGATGTAAACCTGATTAACACAAAACTTGGCACAATAGCTAGAATCGTATAAACAAAGCAATCAAACAGCTCGTTTGATCGCTATGGGAAAATGCAATATATTCTTAAGAAATAAACCTCCAAAATGTTATTTTGTTAAATGCATTCCTTACATCATGAAGAAAGGACAATAACAAGACAAGTTGGCAAAACCAACTGAAATGCACTGCTTACTTTTTGGCTGAGTAAAAAATTTGGAATATGACACAACAGGAGCAAATCCTTTGGCAAATCTTTTATTTACCTCTAGCTCACATTGCTTGACCTACTAAGACAAGTTACCAGTTGTTCCTACAGAAAGCAACACCAAAACCTAAGCCATTTAAATTGCACTCGTGCTAAGTGGATGCATATGCACCATCAAATTTCTTCATGAGGGAACATAATGATAATGATTCAATTTTCTTTCTATAGGAATGCATATATCTCAATTCCTTTCGGCCACATGTTTAGTTTTGACACCATTGAACTAGTGAATATGAATTTGGATTTCATGCAACTTAAGGACTAGCCGACTAGCAGTGAAACAACAATATATGTTGGTAGTTGCTGATTAAAAGGAAATGGGAAGATCAGCAAGTATAAAGCAAGAACTGCAAAACATAAAATAAAACACAGAAACACAGATAATAGACTAGTTCCTCAGAGGCAGAGTGCAAAAGCCTAGTTAAAGAACAAAGATATGTTCCTCGCATCATTATCTTGATTATTCAAATATCACATGGCAACAAGAACTCACCAGAGCTGAAATGCCGCTATCAGCAGATGACTGAATGGTGTTGAGAAGTTGTTCCTTATCAAGATCCCATACAAGGATGGAAGACATGTCACCAGATGCATACTATTTTACAACAAAAGGAGTAAGTTCTTGTATTAGAACAACCTTAAATGCATAGAAAATTACAAAACCATTGGAAAGAGACATCAGAATAGAATATCACCAGATAGCCAGATTGCTGCTGCCAGTCAATCACAATACTACGACCAGCAGCTCGATGACCCTCAACTGATGAGAAAGCAGTTACAAGTTTCTGTCCTCCCTTTTGAGTATAATTTCTCCATACGCGGACATTTCCATCACCTGCAATATGAAAACTAGATATCACAATGGTACAAGATAAGTACAAAAAGAAAGTCATAAAGAGGAGAGGCACACTTGAACCAACTAATAGCAAGCTCTCATCAAGCTCATTGATAAGCAAAAGTTTGGATAGCCCTCTGTCAGATAACTTATGGTTTTCAAAAGTATTCACTGGAAGCGCATCGTCATAGTTCCACACTCTGACATGAGATACAAAACTTTAGCACAACTGCAGTAGCGCATCACTAAAATTTTCAATTATCATGAGTGATTCTAATAATCATTTTTTTACCTTATTTGCTCATTTTCATCAGCTGCAACAACGATTGGAGAAAAAGGCAACAATAAAGCTGCTTTTGTACCCAACTCAAACCTTGTATCCCAACTAGCGATTTGGCTGGTCATCTTGCATGCTGCTGTTCCCACCAACCACAAAAAAGCAAAAAAAAAAAAAAAGGAAAAGGAAAAGGAAAGGGGAAACATCACAAAAGACAGACAAGTAGAGAGAGAACAACAACAGCAATACTTAAATGCAAAATAATGGTGTCTATCAACGTACAGGAACGCTGGCATTTAGCAATGCAATCCAGTGCAATTTGTTCTCTCTCTTCTCTTCTAGCACTTACTTCCTCATTATCATCAGAACTGGCTAGAAGCGGCCTAGAAAAGTGACCACAACTCCAGTTGTAAATTGTTGATTGGGGATGTATATTAAGCTCACTGTTATTGGGGGCTGCAGCAGAGCTTAAAAGCGGATCAGCTAAGCCATCAGGTGAATTCAAAAGATGTGGTCTGAATTCCATAGAACACACTCGGCGCAACTCTGTAAGGTAATCGTGCTGAGGGGGGCTAACAGGAGGAGTCCGAAATGCCATTGAGAAATTTCCTGCAAAATATAGAAAGGGATCAACTAAAAGGTCGAGGTACTCCATGCAGTAGCAAGAAAAGATATTATAACCTACCAGAATTCATGTCAAACAAGGAAGAAGAACGCGCCATTCCAAAGTTTGATGGAGGAGGAGCAGATGTCTCTCCTGGGTGTGCACCCGCACTGCTAAATCTAGTATTTCTCATGACCACTTGTTCGACACCTATGAGGGACAGTGCTCTCCGGCCAATACTCGCAACTCTTGGGTAAGGATCTTTAGCAACAGAGCACATAGTCGATATAAATTGGGAATAAATTCCACTGTCAATAGGCTTTGATCTGGTGTAGCTGAGACCATTACTTGCATTCTCTTTCAGCAACATGCCTGAATCAGAGTGTTGGGAAGAATCATCTGACTGGGGAGAACCAAGAATGGTGCTATTTGTCGCAATCGGGATGCTTGTAGAAATTCTTCCATCACGACCATTGGCACTGCTATCACTGCCGACCCTTAACACAGGACCAATATGAGAAGCAAGGCAACTGCTGCCTTGTAGAATGTTGCTAGGACTGTAAACATTGCTTGGATTACTAATATTAGCCAACGATGGTAATGACTTCAGCAGTGAATTGGTTTGAGGTTTCCAATACTCTGTGGCAACAGATTTGAGATGTTTGTTGTGGCCCAATGCAAAGCGGGTAAGCGCTGGAAGACATCAGCTCCAATCAAAATGATTGCCAGAAAGCTAAAGGGAAACTACTGTGTTCGACACATTAGCAAAAGGTGTCTAGAAAGTACACCATATTTTTCAAATTCACGTACCTACAGCAACTTCAGATCTAACAAGAGGGCTACCATCTGAAGAGACCTGCAGAAGGCTTTGAACAACATTTATTTCAGCTTTCACCTTTTCATCATCAGAATCGTCATCACCACCATTCAGTGATGGAGATCCAATATCCAAGAGATTTCCAAGCGCAAAAACAGCAGAAGCTCTGACCTGCAAGACCAAATATTTAATGCTTATGTTGTGAAGCAGGCATAAGGAAGAATTGACACAACATGAAGGCTACCATACCTCAGGTTGAGACTCCGACAATAAACATGTAACAATTTCTGGTGCATTTGATTGTAGACCAAGTAACTGAGCCTCAGGAAAATCTTCCCAGAGTTTGCCAAGGCATAAACAAAGCCATTGCAAAAGCAAAGGCTCTGTCTGTGCATCATGAGGATTCTCAGGTTGCAGATGTCTCAGGCAAACATCTATAAGACCTGCATTAATACAAGCCTCTTGGCCCCTCCTATGCCCATCCACAATAACTGCTAAAACGAAAGCGGCCATTGCACGCTGCTCTGGGTAAGCATCCAGACTGTCAAGAAACCTGATAAAATATGCATGCCCTCCATCTTTCACCAAGTCAACCTGGCATGACTGTCATTTGGGGGAAAAAAGAACTAAGTGAACACTTGAATCTTGAAAGACAGAAGGAACAACTGCAGAAGATTTCAAAGTAGTGTGCACCTTATCAAGAGAAAGAATTTTTGTCCATATGAACACAAGAATTTGTCGCAACTCCATCGCACTTGTTTGAAGCAGTTTGAGTGCGTAAGGGAAGATACCAACAGACAAGGCCTAAAACAATGAAATGTCAGTGTTTAAAGTATCAATAAGAGAATAAATAGCGAGCACTTTGTACCAAAAAAATAGAAGGCATGAAGAAGAGGTCAACTCCATATACCAAATCAACTGCCCAAGGTCCCATGTCAAGAAATCTTCCAAGCAGAACAAGCGCTCTAAATCTGTGTGATTGACTACGCAGGACCTGCACAAAACACAACACTAATCAAGAGCAAAGAAAAACAAGTGAAGGAGATAACTAAAGGGAACCCATGCAGCACATTTGGGATGCAATTTTCCTTTCTCTAAATGGAGAACGTTAATGTTGCAATGTAGCACAATGATAAATAGAACATGTTAAAGGGTATTTGTGGTATGTCCTAGTGTTCCAGGGTTTACTCTTGTGTTGTGTCCCATGTACTCTCTATATATTGCCCTTTGGGCTGAGCAATACAACTCAGAAATTCACATTTCCACTCCTCACTTCGTAACATGGTATTAGAGCGGGTTGCGACTTCCTAACCGCCTCCCACTCGTCTTCCGCAACCACTGGCCCCGAGAGGAGCAATCTCTACTCCTGGGGGCGGCCACCTCTTAGTTGTAGGCTGCTTCTTTAGCAGCAGCTTTGTCCTCCATCATCAAGCAGCAGCGTCCTCTGGTCGTTAGCTTCGAGCTCACCATCGTCAGATTTGACATCCTCAAGCTCGTCCTCTTCACAGCCGGCCATCTTCATGCGTCGCCGGCCTTGGATCGAACTCCGGTAGCCCCGATCTGACGCCACTGGTTCCAGATCTGAGCTCCCTCGTCGCAGGCCTCGCCCCTCACTGGATCTGGTTGTCTTCATCTTCGTCGCCTCGCCACAGTCGTTCACGAGCCATCTTCCTTGCTAGACCTAGTGGAGGAACTCGTCCACGATCGGATTTGTTTGTACTCGAGAGCTAGCAACCAGATTTGTGTGGATCTGGCCATTGTCGTCGCTAGGCCTTCGAGCCGTGCCGCCTCTTGAGGTCGTCACCGTCGCCCTCTGGGTCACCGTGCCGCCGCCCAAGGTTGCCGGATCCCGTCGCCACTAGGTCGGATCCGATCTGTGTGGATCTGGCCTTCATCGTCGCTAGGCCTTCAAGCCGTGCAGCCTCTTGAGGTCTTCGCCGTTGCACTCTGGGTCGCCGTGCCGCTGCCCAAGGTTGTCGGATCCCATCGCCACTGGGCCAAATCCGATCTGGACGCTTGCCTCTTGGGAGTCGCTCGGAGCTCGGAGTAACACCAGCTCCAGCCTCTACTCCGATCGCCTTGGCTCAGGCCTTCGTCGCCTCAGGATGTGCTCCCCATCACCGCCGCCTCGGATCTCTTCTTCCCCGAGCTACCGCCGCCGCCACCACTCCTACCCCGGGCCACTGCAGATCTGTCAAAGGTCGTCGCTGCCGTTGGGGGCCGATGTTCTCCTCAGGCCACAGCTCCCTCCATGGCCATCGCCATGCTCCACCAGCCCAAGCCCATCTGCCGCCTGAAGCCCATTCTAGCCATGATCGTCGCCTGCTGCTCCCTCTCTTGGAGCGTCGCCGTTGCCTTCTGTTCACTAGACAGAAACCCTTGTTGCTGGTTCTTTTGCTCGCTTCTTGATTAGCTCTGGGCTTCGTCAATCATGATGTTTTGGGTTGGTGCATGTTGTTTTGGACAAGGGGTCTGCTACCTGCAACTAGGCCGAGCTTTGCTATTGGTGGGTTGTGCGTGTCATGCTTGCTTCTGATGCTATTATCCATTGAGTCTTTCTCTGTGGGTTGTGCGTCTCATGCTTGCTTCTGATGTCCATTGAGTATTTCTCTTTAGAGTCTTCTCTTCTGTTGCGTCCATCCAAATCCGTTGCTCTCTCTTTCAGTTCGCCTAAGCCGTGCGAGTCCATAAATTTATTGTCACTATGTCGATTGCTTTTCTGGCTTCGGAGTCCAGTTGGATCCAATGTGGCCCACTCCTGCCTTTTCGCATGGTAGCAATCATCGCTCTTCTCTTTGAGCCATTGCAGATCATAGAAGTCGTTATGATGTTGCCGCTTCTCTCTAAGCCGCCGCCCTAAGCTTCTAAGGCCGCCGCGCTTCCCTTCCGTGCCACCACCATCTCGGGCTTCGATATGCGTCGCCATGCTTCTATCTATCCCTCTTCGGCTTGATTTGACAGCTCTCTCTATTTGTGTCGGCTTCTCATCATCTTCTCTATCGTGTTGCCACGATCGATTTTGCTCCCGTTTGCCTTTGCTTTCTCAGCCCCTACACCTTGTGATTTATGTGACGCACGACCCCGGATGGGAGATCATTTGATTTTCGACCCCGCACGACCCTTTCAAATGTCTTGCATTTGAGGGGAGTGTAAAAGGGTATTTCTGGTATTGTACTTGTAGTCTAGGGTTTGGGTGTCCCTGAGTCTTGTACTATATATATGCCCTTTGGGCTTGCAATACAACTCACTCAGACATTCACATTTCCACTCCTCACTTCCTAATAGAACCAAGATGGTACAAGTGGTTGATAAAAGGCTCTTCGCTATCCACACAATGCTTCTTTGCCACTATTTGGAGAGTCAGTTACCATCTCAAGTAACGAAAATATTACAAATGTCAACAATAGTTGGTCTGAGAAAATGTCTTACCTGAAGAACAATGGGTAACTGTTCAGGGGGGTTCTTATCCTCAGAGCCATGATCAAGCCACACTTCAAATGCTGCCAATTGTTCCGTGAAAAATGGGCTCGGCTGGTTTCGGTGAGGAGACAAATAAAGTGATGGAATTGAGTTCGGTAAGGAGACAAATAAAGTGATGGTACTGAGTGATAATACTCAAATGGCACAACAATACCAACAAAACATGTTGATATTTTTTTTAAAGTGCTAGATTATTCAAATAACAAAAACAAGTAGCAACACCTGAAACTCAGCATTAGGATCAGCAATTAATTGATGAAGCTTGGAAAGGCAGATCTCTGCAGCCATGTCCCATGCACCCCTAACATTTAGCAAATTAAGGAAAATGCAGAAAGTAGCTAATATAGAATCAGAACAACTAGTATGATTAATTACCACATATGGTGTTGATGTGTGGGTGGTAACAATGGGTATGAAATTGGAGAACAATTTGCAGATCGCATGATTCTCTCAGCAAGCAAGAAGTTGCGAAAGAGACTAGCGACCAAAAGATCCTGCCTGAAAAGCCTTTGGAATAGATCTGCACGGTGAAATTTGCATCATAAAAGGACTACCCCACTGACATTAATTTTTAACTCAAATGACCTTCTGTACCATGAGGAAGAACATTCCATGCAATGGTATCTGTAATAGCAGTGAAAATCCAGTTCAACTCCCCCAGAAGAGTTTTGCGGTCATTTTGCCTTCCAGGAATTTGGTCAATAAGAATGTGGTCCATAGAATCACGGAGTAATGATCGCTTACAAAACCTGCATAGTTTATAGACATGTCTACAGGTCAAGACAAAATGTCAGCTTAAATCAAAACGGGAATTATACGAGATCAGTAGAATACAGATACAGCAGGAGAAACACTATGCTCTATAAACAACCACCAATACGTGTGGGGGGGAGAGAGAGGGCGGACCAGTGCAACGCCATTTTGATGGGTGTGGTGAGGCAAGCTGTAAACACATCAGCAGGAAATTCTGCACTCTGTGGAAGAGTTTGATGTGCCTCGCAGGCGGCAAGGAGAATGCAATCCTTCAATGAAGATGCAGAAGAGCTAGAACTCCAGTCTAGGCGCTAAAGTAAACATGTGGAGTTATAATGAATATTAATCAGTCAAGTAATGGAAACATATAGCAAATGCATAAATTATGTTAATCTTCGAGTATCAGACAAACATACAAGAATTAGAAGGAACTATAGCATACCTCTAGAAAAGATTTTACAATCATTCCAGCTGCTGAGCAGTCAAAAACATAAATAGAAGGTGTTTTCAGCCATGAATCAAGATCAGTAATAGGAAGCGGAATATACTGCGTATAACTCTGCACCAAAATACAAAAAGGCCACTTCATTAAAGACATCTATAGATAAATAATGCAGCAACCTATGCAGCGCTAAATAACACTCACCTTATTAAACACCCAAATCTCTCCATTGGCTGTAGGCCTTGGTACACCGTGACCATTGTAATGAAAAAGGACTCTCTCAGATCTAGCATATTTGCGGCAAGTATTACAAAGCTTTTTAACCTCCTCCACTGTTGGATCCAACTGAAGCTTGTAATGAGCCTGCAAGCATCATTAGGACATGAAGATATAAGTAACGACTATCACAAAACCAGCTAAGTTAAACAGGAAAATAAGCGGCACCTTAGGCTGCCATCGCTCATATTGTGAGTGTAATGTTTTTCCAATACATTCAGGGGCTTTTGGAGGTGCCATAGAAATTGGATCTGAAAATGAAGCAATGAAAGAACTATGAGCAGATCTCAAGGAAATTGTGCCAAGTGCAATAAGAGTATTAAGATACTATCCTACCAATAAAGATGAATCATCATGCTTCTCTAAATCTGGTACGCTTTCACACTTAACAAATCAACAAACAATCATCATAAATATTAATAAATCAAGTTCATATCCTCCACAACCTAGACATATAGTATCTTATGGTGTAGCCTAGGAAACTTTAAAACCTCCACAACCAAACACCAACTGGTAACTTCAAACTCACAGATCAAAATTAACTCCCGTTTGGGTAAATGGTGTTAGAATAAGTGTTAGAATAGGAACTCTCACATATTTTCTTATCTGCCTTTTGTATTGCATTATCTGTATATGGTATGCACCCTTGTACACCCTATATATATTGCCCATTGGGCCTCATCAATATATACACAATATTCATAACATTGTATCAGAGCAAAGGTTAGGGTTAGGGTTTGCTACCGCCGCCGCCTTCTAGCTTCCACTCGTCCTCCGCTGCCGCCGCCCCCGGGAGGAGCGTTCTCCACTCCCGGGGGTGGCCTCGTTCCTAGTTGTAACTCGTAGAAGAAGAAGCAACATCATCATCTTTATCTCTCCGGATCGGCTCGTGGCTCTCCATCTTCGTCTCTGCCCGACGTCGTCCCAAACTCGTGTCGTGCTCACAGCGTGGCGGTGGCAAGCATCGACCTGGGGTAGGAGTGGCTCAAGGTCGCTGCCGTGCGCCGATTGCTATCGCCATCAACGAGATGTCGCCTGGCGAGCCGGATCCGCACCGCCGCCCCAGATCGGGCCGCCTCCCGCCGCTCCCTCTCCGCCGAGCTCATCCACGCCCCAGCTAGCCAGCGTCGCTACAGCTTGCCGTCGGGGTCTTCCCGAGCCGGATCCGCGCCGTCTGCGGATCCCGCTCTCCTCCCTTGCCGAGCCGGATCCAACTCCTCCCCAACGGTGCCTCGTGCGCACCCAAGCCTCCGCTCCGGGTCCCGTGGCCACCACCACCGGCCCTCGATGTCGCCCCGTGCTCTGCCTCTCCGCCGCCCCTCTTACTCATCTCCCCCGACATTGGCCATGGTTCAAGCATGTTCTGGTGGATCCGAGACAGTATGGGATGTTGATGGAGGGTTTGTGTGCAGGTGGAAAGTATGACGGCTCCTGTCGGTGGAGAGGGAGGTGCGTTGTGCCTTCTTCAATGGTTGTGCTTTGTTTGGGGCTTTGGGCTACTGATGGTCTGATGGAGTTGCTTCAAGCTAGGTGGGCTGCTGGTCTTTGCTACTTGACCGGGTGGCCATCACTTCTTGGATTGCATGCTGTTGCTGCTACTGCTAGTTATCCTAGTATCTGCTGCTAGTTATCGCTAGTTATCCTAGTTATCCTTAGGTTTTTCTTTTTCAGTGTCGTTTCTTCCGCTGCATCCATCCAAGTTCGTACCGCTCTATCTTTGAGTTCATCTAAGCCATGTAAATCCACAAATTTATTGTCAGTCATAGAAGCATAGGAATTCCCTTATGCATGGCAATGTTGCCTCATTTTCTTTTCTCGAGCCGTGTGCAGATCGTATAAGTCGTTATAACTCTGCTTCTCTTTTAGCCGCGGTCCCAAGCTTCTAAGGCAGCATTCTTCTTCGCCCGTAGTCTTGAGCTTCGATCTGTATTTGTCATGCTTCCACCTATTCCTATTCTACGATTTGACAACTCTCTCTATTCATGTCGATTTCATCATCTCATCTTCTTCGTCGTGCTGCCGCGGTCGACTTCCTATTGTACACCCTATATATATTGCCCATTGGGCCTCTTCAATATACACACAATATTCATAACAAATGGGAACAGAAAATTCAATGGTAGTCTTTTAAAATAGTATGTCAGGAAGTTTCTTTGTTGCAATCACCTCTGATTAACAATATACCCATGTTTGCATTCATAAATCCAAAAATAAGAAACATTTTTTTTAAAAAAAAAGTTTCACTGAAATGGTGAAAGCTGCATCCCACAAACACGAAACAGAATTGTCAACTGCAGGCAGTTACATTTTTGCTCAGCTGATTAGAAATTTTGATAAGCACATACATTAATACATATGACTGAAAGTTTACCTATCCAGCACTCCTTTCTTGCACAAGGGGAAATTTTAATTACATCTGGAGGATCAACACTAATGTTTAAACATAATACAAGTGCAACACATCCAGTCTTCATCTGCACTACCAAAACCATTATTAGTAAATAGCATATGAAAAATACGAACAGCTTATAAAAATAAGGAATGACATCCAAGTGTTAGACCAAAAAAATAATAATAAAAGAATGGCTAAAAGAACAAAAAGAAGCAATCAGAAAGGTATGATAGATAACCAATTAGAATAGTAAAGCTATTTATTGACTAGCTACTTCAGGTGAAAATATACAAACCACAGCTGTGGCCCAAGTTATATAATACGCAGGTCCTCAGTCAGATTGTAATAACTTAGCATACATCTTTTTCACAAAGCTCATGGCACACACCGGGTTACTCAAGTTTGACACGATGCTCAAGTCCTGAAAAATAAACATAATCTGCAAACCTTTCAGGGGCTTAAGTTGTTGAAGGGGAAAGGGATAGCTTATTGTACATGGGTTTCTTTTGAAACAAGCGTTTCTACTATCGAAGCAGATGCTTCTACAGAGTTCCAAACAAAATCAAGGACGATGGAATATCTGCATTATACATAAGGTCATAAGTTGTGCTTTGCTTTGTCCAAAAGCAATCAGACAATCACAACTCCTACTCATAATGTTCAATTGTTTTCCTGTCCATGTATGAAAACCTCATCTTTATCACCAAAACTCTCCCCCTTCCCATCCATCATGTATCTCCATTGTCATGCATTGAAACACAATATACTTCTTATTTGCTAACTCATGCCATTGCAATACGCACAATGTGACATGCCCCAAACCATTGCATGCTCATATGCCAGATTCGTAACAGTGGAGTCTCTTAAACCTAAAGTGACACCAATACCTTGGGTAACCAACTTTGCCTTGACAACCATGATCCAGGTTTCTGTTCATTGCCCCACTCCTCATATTCACTTATAGCTTCACCATCGGCAACCCACAGGCACTAAGTATCTCTTTTAGGTTTTAGCAAGATGATGCCAATCAGCCACTAACAAGTATTGTCACTTGGATGGGGTTGCGGGCATCCAATTCAAATGCAATGGGGGGTACTGGATTCAGCAAACCCTATAAAAGATTTGGGGACTTGCCTACTTTCAATTATTTTAAAAAAATACAACTTAATGCATATTTTTTGCTTAAAACACCATATCCAGAGCCACAACACTTTCTATATGTGGGCATCTAAAGGCCACCAAAATCATCACAATAATGATAGGCTCTGTTAGGAAAGGCCAGAGTAATATTGTTTACTTGTTTATTTGAATTTTTATCCAAAACATACTGATAGGAAAGTTGGTGATCACCATGCCGCATTTAATTAGCCAACAATATAACGAAAAAGCATTAGTACACTAACATAACAACGCCCTTAACAATACTGTTTCCCTTTTGCATTAATAAATAAATATGAGCAGCGTGATACAATAAAATGACATGTTATTCAAGCCCTGCTCGTCAACCCCTCAAATACTTCTCCAAACACGGGAAACAAAAGGCGTCAACTTGAAGCAAACAATAATTAACTCTTTTGCACTCTCACGGATATGAATTTCACAGCATTGACTGTTCCTGCTTGCAATACTAGAGATCATAATATTACCCATTTCATCACTTCAAAAACCCCATTAGGCCATTACATCTGAATGCGCCGTAATCAAATCGTAATTCGTAAACCAACAAATGATAGATACTAGTAAATCTGCCAGTACCATACCTACTTATCCCAAACATTAGCTGCCCCTATCTTGCTCTTTTTTTAGCTTAGTCAACAAATCGTACTGCTAACTACAAGCCTATGAATCCTCCAGGGGCCCAAATGCACCGAATCTAATGAACGATTGAACAACAGGAGGAGGAGCAGTAGCAAGAGCAGCTGCAGATGCTACATCAATTACCCGGTCCTTGGGACGCCATTTGGAGACGAGCCCGCTCGTCGAGGGCCCAGCCGCCGCAGCCTCGTCGAACCCCTCGTGGCGCTGCTCGCGTAGCACCACCGCCTGGGGCAGGTAGGCCACGGGCGCCGCCTTCTCCTCATCGGCGTCCCTCCTCGGCTCCTGTCCATTTCCAACAGGGAGCTCATCAACGCGGCTCGGGCGGTGATTGGGCACGGACGCGGAGGGCGCGAGCCTGGACGCCATGAGATCTCCCAATGCCATCTACGCTTGCTCTCTCCTCGTCGTCGTCGTCGTCGTCACCCCGCAGCTATCACGAGGCTCTCCACCAACATCGATCCAATCAGCCGGGCGTGACGAATCCCAAGGAGGAAGTGAGGTCGCGGGCAGGGAGTGGGAGGCCGTGGTTGGGGAGGGGTTTAGGGTTAGGGTTTGGAGGCGGCGGAGAGGCAAGGACGGGGAAAACAAAATACTACAGAAACCGGAAACTGATTATGAGTGATTCGGATTCCCTCTCCCTCTCGCTTTGGCTTTGGCTTTGCGCACGTCATATATCACATAGCTCAACCGATTATAGAGTTTGACATGCTGCTTTTGTCTGATAATAATCCTTTTCTGTCTGTACAAACACAAGAACACAAGACGTAGAACAAGAGGTTAAGACTATAAATTGAATCATGGCACCAAGAACACAAGAAAGCATCTTTTCCTTCGTTGGTGCCATTTGGGATGGAATTAATCAGCGGAACAAATCTCTGCCCTGTTTCGTTGGTGTCAATATTCTGATTGTCTGACCGTATATCGTAGGCTCATTGGATTGGGTGCTTTGGATGGCAAGACGGCGCCGTGACATGTTCACAAGAGCACCTTTTGTTTTGTGGTCTTTGCATAATACAATGCCTTCCAAATTATGAAGTCTATTTATGAATTAGAAGCTCGAACTCTTAATTAGAGATTAAGCACGGACTGTTAAACATGAACCGTTAAATTATTTTGGTCGCGTGGTTTAGAGTTTAGACTGTTATTTTTGACTCTTTGATAGTAAGTGTTAAGCATGGACTGTTAAATATGATGAGTGGATGTCTCTGTCTTGTTGGACTGTTCTAGTCTTAGTCTTTCACCCTTGCTTTTATTGATTAAATGAATTATGTTGAATAACTAAATGCAATTGAATCAACTGTTGTAAACTTGTGATTTTGTCTTGCATTTCATTAAGAAAATACTTCTTGCTTCTAGCTCTCAAGCATGTTTCTGGCTCTGAGTCTCGACTAACCATCTGGCTCGAGCATGTTTCTGGCTCTCGAGCATGTTTCTAGCTCTGAGTCTCAAGCATGTTTCTGGCTAGAGCATGTTCAGAGCAGCCGAGCAGCTCAAGTATCTTGCTGGCTTTTGGCTCGCAAGCCGGCTCGAGCTTGCTTGCGAGCCGAGCTGAGCCTACCTCCTGATTTGTTCCCGAAACAAGCTGAGCCGAGTCCCGCCCTATTAATGATCTTGTTAGCAATAGAAGCTAGCACAAGGCCAAATGCAAGGTTGCAACCAATTCTGCTCAATCCCTAGTGTTCCTTTGTTAGATTTATAGAACTTGTGTCATGCCCAAGGACTGTTAGAACCTACGTCAGCTGAATCTTTCGATTGTGCATAAATGACAAATACTTTCGTTTGTACAAGTGCCGTGCCGGCAATGTTTCGAACAATTTTCGTTATTTAACACATTGTAAAATTTATTTTCATTAATAACCCCTTGCCAACTATTATTTCTAGTTCGCATATAACACTGTCGTGTCGCACCATGAGGTAAATCCAGCATTGAGCCAACAAAAATTGCCACCATCGTCAGTGGAGTTGTAGGGTTTGGCTACGCCCACACCAAGATTGATGGCACGGCCAAATAGATTAGATTTAGAAACAAAGTTGGTGAGGGGTTATTAATAAAATATTCTTCAAAAAAAGATTATTTAATATAAAAATTTCACAACGTTCTTATATATGGAAAAATACGTTAACTACGTCCTTATATACGGAAAAGTACGTTAAAAAAAGCGATCTTGCTTATTTACGTGTAGTATATCTGGACGCAACAAAAGATATATGCAATGTAGACACACAAATGTATTTTTTTTCAACTTAAGGTTCCGTTTTTCCCCTTTACTAATGACCTCTTCAACGAAGGCTCTCTACTTTCAATTTTGGTATTCAATTTTTTTCCCATGAAACATGTCACAATCAAGTCATGATATGCTTTGATACGCTTTTGTATGTAACTCGTACCTGATAAATGAGCGTGAATTCTGTCATTTTTTTCTAGCCATTGGATTGCTCGGACGAACCGTAGGATGAATGTGAATTCGATCTATCTTTAAATTAATATTGATCGTGATCTTCGTCATCAGCGACTAAGAATTTTAAATCCCTTTGTTACACAATACTTTTTAAAATTTTTGCATCTAATGCCATTAATTTGCCAAGATAACTCCAGAAACACGTAAGACTGGACTATATTCCATCCATCCATGCTCCTCCAAGCTCAAATAAACAAAAGAAGCGAACAACAAAAATTGATTAGATGTATGTCTGACTGACTAGTGAGCACGGTTGTCCACTTTGATTAGCTTGGCAATGGCAGTAGTGCACCATTTTGTTACTTGTCGAACTAAAATACTGCAAGTTGTATGTATAAAATGTTGACTTGTGAACGACTCATGTGTAGATCGCCTTTGATCGATATTTAATTTAATATCTATCGTGATCTAGCATTGTAATCCATGAACATTTCTTTTTTGTTAGTTATTTGAAGATACATGAGCTCCCTGGCTAGGCCACGTCTCCCTTGTGTATGAGCTCTGCATTAGCAGGCCAACAGCCGCATGCCCTGACACAGATTTTTCAACAAAGCTTGCTTAGGAAATTGCAAATCAATAACGCTAGTAGGATACTCGTGGATTGCAACAGAATTTTAAAAGAGAGTGATATATATCACCAGACAAGATCCTACGCCGTATAATAAATATCAATTTTCTTTCACACACATATAAACAGAAATATTAACTCCGCCTATTGCATCACCTACTACTACTACTACCCAGAAATTAAAATTTTGAGCTCATAGATTGTTTACGTTTGGAAGTTGAAGTTAATACCAACTTCCCTCTCCGATGTGTTGCTCATTTTCAATCATTGCCGGCTGACAAGGAAGAGAGTTACACGTCAATAGCCACCTTCTTCGACCCTGATCTCAAGCCATAACTCGGTTCTCACAGCCATCGGTCTCTTCAGCCCTCGTCAGAGAAATTGCAGCGAGGAGGTGGGAGGGCGGGGGGAGGAGGCGGTGGCGGCGGCGGCGGCGGCGCAGTGGTAAGCGAGGAGGTGGCGGCGATGTTTGCTCGACCAACGCGAAGCAGGAGGCAACGGCGGCGCAGAGGAGGATTATGATGAAGAGAACACGGTGTGGTGAACTCGAAACGACGGCGTGGCAAGGTAAGGACATCTTCATCTCTGCCTCTTCCTCGTGCGCCGTCGTTGTCTCCCCTCTTTTTCCTACCGTTGCCGCTTCTCCTCCAAGGTACCGCCTCCTTCTCTCCTCTCTTTCTCTCCCAGTGCCTTCTCTCGTCCCCGACGCCGCCTCCCCTTCTTGCTACCTCCTCTCGTCGCCGGCATTACCTCCTTGCGCCGCCTCCTCCTATGCTGTTGGATCCCGAACAGGCACAGGTGGCGAGTTGCGGTGTGAGATATGAAGGAGTGAGACGGCGACGAATTTTGATGTGTGCGTGTGAAGAAGTGGGGTGGTAACAGTTTAGGTGGTTGCAGAAGACGTGGGGGCATGTATACGTTTGTGAGTCACGGGGGCATAGCGGGGCGAGACCTTGTCCCTGTTAGATTAGGTCCACATGTTGGTGTGTTTCGATGAGAAATTTGGGAGAGGTGAGAGAGACCAACCGCACGCACGGAGAAAAAATATCGTTTCACTGTGCGAAAATAAATTCCTTCTTTTATTAGTTAAGATAAGATATTTACGTAAAAGAGTACGAGTAAGGGAACATCGACGTATGATAGATTCTCGTCTTCTCAAATCGATACATTAACATATGTCAAGTGTCAAGTAGATCACACACACAACACACAACACAGAGAGACGGAGAGCGCGCAATAGATGTTGCATTTCAGTAGTAAGGTGTGTAAGCTGTCATCTACTAGGCAATGCAAGATGGCAGATGCTAGTTGGCTCACACCCCCTGGCTGACTGACACTATGCCACCTCGCAGGTACTATCCAGATTTGGTGTGCTCAGGTCACCTGCAATTGGGTCCTCCAGATCAGATTTAGTAGCAGCATAGGTATGTTTGCCGCGTGGACTGCCATGAACTTAAGAGCCATGCATCTCTACTTTGCGAGTCAATGCCTCTGTTCGGCCTCTATTTGAAACGAAATAGTCGATCGAGTCCCTCGTGTCTAAAACAACAAAATGATACCTTAACTGTGCTCCCCGTGTGCAGCACCACTTCTACCGATCCCCGTGCGTGGCCAATCCTACCGCGATCCTCGTACGTACTAAGGTATCATTTTTCCTATTTCGTTCGCGTACGAGAAGACTAGATTTGTTATTTTGTTTCAAACAGAGGCTAAATACGCCAAAAACTCCTGTTTTACTGCAACTTTGGCCACTGCCAACCAATGTCATGTTGACACGCACTCACTCCCCTTTACTCGATTGCGCATTCTTATTAAGTGATTCCTAGCCACATAATTGTTCTATTTAGCTAGCACTCATTTTTTCCCCCAACGTTAATAAAAAAGTTTGGTCGCCTTGACCAAATGGTTCGTTGCCAATATTTTGGTAAGGTTCTCTTCTCATTGGCATGCCAGCTCAGTTTCTTGCCAAAACTTAAGCCAATTTGTGGGCGACTAAAAATAGATGACCAAAATTTGGCACACGTAGGTATATATTGTATTAATTGGGCAAGAACCAAACAAGCCTTTTTTTCCCTTTTCTTTTCTTTTTTGCGAGGAAGAACTAAACAAGCCTTAACTCTGCATCAGCCATAAGAATGCTGCTGTACCCTCAAGGACAGTACTTCTGCCCAAAAAACAACTCTCAGCTTGTCTTGTTTGTATATTACTGCAAGTGCAGCTGCCCCATAGAAAGAGCAGTACCAGGTTTTCTACTATTATTCGAGGACATTGCAATTGAGATACTTCTACTATGAATTTTGGAATTTGGTCACCTGAGTTAAATTTTCAGCTCTCTCGTGACCACATGAATTTCAATCTGTTTCAGAATCTCATTCTTGACTAAAACCAAGCTAAGTTAATTAAAAACAACTCTAGTGTACAAATACAAACAGTGCATGTACACTGACGTGTTGGTAGCTTGTCAGCTAGGCAGTGAACAGATGATATTGATACCTAAGTACCTGGACAATTACCTATTTATATTCTTCTGCGTTCAGTTCCCAGGACAGAATCCCATGGCTGGCAGCAAGAAAAATGTTAGTGCAGGAAGGAGGTGGGCTATACATTGCTGTGATGATGGCTGTATACTTTTGTAAGTGGGCACACTACTGGCACAGGAGTCGGGGGGCGCACTGGCACAGAGCAACAATAGGAGAAGAGAAGAGAAACAACTCCTGAAAGCTGCAAGGAGCAAGCTAGCTGTTTCATAGGTAGGATGGCTCAGAATACATATGGACGGGGAGTGGTCATGTGTTCTCATAGGACTTGCTGTACCTTTTGGCGCATGTGCTCCTGCTCTTCTCCTCTTCTCTCTTGGTCTTCAGCCGTGTTGATATGTGTGCCAGCATACCTGCATCTCTGGAAGAAGCTGCTTTTCTGCGAGACATGTGGTGAACTTAGTCATTCATCGAGAGAACTGTATTTACCAGAGAAAAGAGAGGTAATTATTCTCATAGTAGAAAGGAAAGGTACATGCATGCCCAAGCAAAATAAGTCTGGTTGTTTAGTTGTCCTTTTGACAGCATAAACTGTTAACCAGAGCCACTGAGGTAGCCATGTAATCACAATGCCTCAGAAGTCAGAAGCAACCATCTTATATATCAGATCTAATATAGCATTTCCTCCCTACACTTTCATTTGCCCTTTATAGCATGATTGCACAAAGGAAACAACCGCGCATGAACATGCCCAATTTGCGCCTAACTTGTAAAGTGCATTTGCATTATTATACCCTTCTAGTTTCATTTCATATGCCCTAACAGTATGTACACGAACAGTACGTACAGTAAAATCCTACATATCTGTACTATGGATAGTTAGTTGTACAGTGAATTACCTAATAGAGCTTTTTGCTCCTTTGCTGCAAAAATATGGTCCATGGCTTTGTCCCCATTTCTTGGCCCTCTTTTGCTACCAGCCATTGTCAACAGACACCATGGAGCACTCCAGAATGGAGACTTCACCGTGGGGGCCAAACAGGAGCTATTCTAAACACCATTGGTTCATGCCCTGCAGAAATTAATGCAATTAAGTACAAAGATAAATACCCATTCTGCCATTCATGTAACAAAAAATGAATACCTTGCCTTCCTTCAAGTGGACAGAAGTTGCAGAATGAAATAATAAGGTTTAGAAATTAGAGATTACCAGTAGACATATCAAAGGATGATTCGATAGGAGGAATGGGACCAATCTGACGGTATTTGTTTAAGATGATGAAGCAGATCCCTCCCCTTTGTGTATATCACCAAACCTAGTACTTATCAAATGCGCTTGTTCAATGCCAATAATAGATCCCTTTCATGAATTCTAGCTATTTGCAAGGTTGTCACGGCGACCTTGGCGACCACGGCGCCTAAGGGGCGCCATGACGCCTAGTCGTCGAGGCGGGCGCCTAGTCGTCCTCTAGGCGAGGCAAGATGAGCTAAGACGGTTCAATAGATGAGTACTTGACTACTTGACTAAAACAGCAATATAGAGAGAGGTCAATGACAATTGCATACCTTGATGTGCTTGCCATTATTTTGCTCTTTTTGCAGGTAGCCAAGCACCCCCCATCCAAGATGAAGTTGTAGAGAGAAACAATAGAGAGCGGCTTCAGAAGAATACAAGATCAAAGCCATTGAAGCCATATGTTCCTGCCATTGAGAAAGATAGCAAACATTAGCATGTAGTAAAATGATTACCGAATACTGAGCAATTGAGCATTGACTTGTAATTTAATATTTGTAAACTTGAAATGATGAAATGAAATAAGCTTTTGAGTTGACAATTGACATGATGAAACTGAGAGCAAAAACTATACTTCCACCCAGGATCATTGGACTTTGCCCTTCGTTTAGGATCTTTACTTGGATCATATCGCTCAGTCTGCTGCTCGGCTGCCTCAGCATTGTCACCGCCGCCTTGCTCTCTCTGATTTTCCATCAAATTGCTGCACATCAGTAGCAAGTACCATGTTAGCACTTAGCAAGTAGCAACACTAGCAGTCTAGCTCACACATCAACACAAGACTACAAGAGTACATACAAGTAGCAAGTAGCAACTACATTCTACAACTAGCAACACTACCAGACTGCAGAAGACTGAAGAGTGAACCGAAGAGTTAGATGTGTGTTATGTTGCTAGTTGTATGATTAACATAATTAATACTATGTGCAGCCTAGCAGTCTAGCTCACACATCAGTACAAGACTACAAGAGTACATACAAGTAGCAAGTAGCAACTACATTCTACAACTAGCAACACTACAGACTGCAGAAGACTGAAGAGTGAACCGAAGAGTTAGATGTGTGTTGTGTTGCTAGTTGTATGATTAACATAATTAATACTATGTGCACATAGTATTAATTATGTTAATCATACAACTAGCAACACAACACACATCTAACTCTTCGGTTCACTCTTCAGCCTTCAGTAGTATTCAGTAATCACTAATCAATATTCAATAATTAATTGGCAATAGCATAGCAGTAGCAGAGGGGAAGCATTAGCAAATAGCCAAATAGCAAGTTTGAGAATCAGACTTCAGCTGAAGTCTTCACTTCAGTAGTAGGCTAGTCCGCTAGTAGCAGAGGGAAGCAGAGAGAAGCGGGAGGAGCGAGCGAGCGGGCGGAGGAGGAGGGCGGCGCCACGAGGCCGAGCGCCGGAGGAGGCGGCGGCGGGGAGGAGGCGGCAAGGCCACAGAGGAGGCGGCGGGGAGGGAGGAGGAAGGAGCCGAGGAGGAGCGGAGGTCGGAGAGAGAGGGCGACCTGGCGAGCGAGGCGGAGGCGGTGATTTGCCAGCCGGCGGCGGCTAGGGTTCAAGGCCTTCGGGCGTTCGACACTTCAGCTTTGGCTTCGGGCGAGTGTTGCGGGCTTGTGGCTGCCAAGTAACCTTCGGCTTCGGCCTTTATTCTTTGGACTCGACATGGCGCCCGCCCAGACCGACGCCGCGGACGCCGCGTCGACCTGGGCGCCCGCCTAGCTGACCCAGACGAGTCGATCCTCCACGGCGTCTCCTCCCGGGCGCCTGGACGACAAGGCGACGACTTGACAACCATGAGTATTTGTTGAAAATAATCTGTATCACATTGGAATACAAAGTTCCATACATGCTATCTGTAGTTTCCAAATCTGTTGTGCACTTAACCCCTGCCTAATATCTTCATTTCTATATTTAAAGAATAAGCCCAAATCGGACATAGGAGATGAATAGCATGCAACGTGACCACTATAGCAAATCATACAATATCAGGAAGTCTAAAGAAAGAAAAAGAAACACTCTCAACATTGCCTTTTCCACATTCAAGATTCACTTGATATGTAAGATTACTCAAAAGCTTCTGTAAACCAAAGAAAAACAGGTCCAGAAGCACTTTCAACATAAGTTGGACACAACTCTGTACAGCCAGCAACAATGGAAGTCTATGATTACAAAAATCTATCAGGGAAACACTAAAGTTTTTATTCATCTTTCATGGCCATCTCATGCCTCCGTTTCTGTGCAACCTCGACAAGCAGAGTCAGCAGGGCTTCACATACCTGCGGTGTGTCTGCCTGATCCCTAGGCTCCTGTTTAAGTGAGGAATACACCATCCATGCATGGTCTAGCTTCTGCTCTGGCCGGACCACCACTGATCCAGGAACTTCAGCATCCTTCCTTGTCACAAGACCATCACTCTTCTCACCATACCTTGCCACTAGCAGTTGTGAGCATGCTGCCATTGCAGCTGAAAGTGGCATTACAACTGGGATCCTGGCAGGATTGCCGTCGGCAGCAATCGGGAGCTCCAAGTGTGCAACATGAGAGAGGGCTGTGAGCACACTGGGGGTGATGCTTGCCTCTGTGTGGAATGATACAATTGGAACCTCCAGGGGCAATGGGTGCTGTCGCAGAAATTCTTTCCTCCTTTCATAGGTCAGATCTTCTAGAGCCTGCAGATCACCCTGAAGAAAACACAATGAACATAGTCAATAACAGCACTGTCCATTGTGCAGGCTGACAGGGCAATGGTTGGAATGATCAAGAAAAATACCTTAATGACTTTGGATACCAAGATCTCCATGAGTTTACGTAACCTGACATAGTCACCAAGCTGCCCCTCTCGCAGGATATCTGAAGCAACTGGACTTCCTCCGTATGGGCTTTGAGCTAATGCCAAACCTGCGACCTTGTCTTTCAGTTGTGGCCAGTAGAGGGAGAGGGCTGCTGCTGCATCTACACCACCCTTGCTATGACCTAGAAGTAGCACACGTTTCCTTGATCCCCAGTATATTTCTTCTATGTATTCCTTTATCTCCCTCGCATTTTTAATTACTGAAGACTGCAAGATGTTTTTATGTCTTGATAAAAATTACCAAGAGTAAAGTTCAGACTAATATAGATCAGAGAAGTACCTCACTATGAATCTTGGCGATGTGACAAGCCAGACCCATCTTGGAGAAGTATGATTTTGTCTTGACAAAGTAAAGTGGGCCATGGTTACTAAACAAACCTATAAACAGTAGGAAAATTGATGTCAACATGAAAACTTGGGACATTGCTAGTTCACAATCGAAGTAGTAGCAGACTAACCTGGAACCAACAAATAGACCATAGAATCAGGTAGCTTGTGCTCATTTTTTCTGACGAGGAGTGAAATGACCAAATGAGATAAATCTCATGTTACATCTGATATGAAAAACATTTTTACACATTCCAAACATTGAAAACCAGATTGATATCTTTGCTGACCTCACAGAGTCCAGAATCTCCAAGAATCTGGCTGTCCCGTCCTCAGTTGGAGGTAAGCTTTGATCCCGTTGGAGCCATCCAATATCATCTGCCGAACCATGAACAGTTTTCCGAGTACGCTCTACAAGGCTGCACACATAGATATCAAAACCAGTCATCCCAAGTCCCAGCACAAGAACATCTTACGAAAAATTATTCCATCCACTAAAGTTGAATTTTGACATTCTAATTTTTAATCTAAAAAGAGCGTCAAAATTTCATCAGTTTTCAACTGACAAATGTTGACTTCATTCTTTAGTATGGATCAAATAACCCACTGAGTGGCAATTCTATTAACAGTGCAGTTAACACTTAGTATAGTAATACACACATAATTACTCAATGATACTTGTAGCTTATGTCACATTGTCCCCTAGATGCACAGATTAGGATTGGCAGGAGAAGAATAAAACACAAAGATGCCAGAGCAATCTGTACCCTTGAAATAATGAAGTTCCATTCTGGAAAACACGCGAAGGTATCATCTGCCCCGTGTTTTCTTCAGAGGGGCTTCCACTACAATCTACTTCACCAGGAGATGAGTCAATGCCAGCTGACTCTAGAGAAGTCTGAACAGGAGGACTGCCAGCAGTCGATGCAGGTGGTAGTGTTACTAGTTCTTGGCCCTGCTCAGATAGACCTGCATTATGGGAGTAAACACGATCAAGGAGGTAAAATGGAATTACCACATGAACACACTTGACTTGCTTATGCAATTGACATGAGGGAATCATTTGGCAAAGTAGGAAAGGTACGAACCTGTGTAACCAGGTACGGGGAGGCACTGGGTGAGATATGAAGCTGTCTGGGCAAGATAAGATGCAGCTTGGTTTAAAGCTGGGAAGGAGAGGAAGAGTTGTGAATATTCAACCCTGTCGGCTGAATAACTATCATCAACCTAGATCATCAACAGTCGTTAAAGAAAAAGAAACAGCTAAAATCACAACCATACAGTTCGTTTATAATCGGGGCAGTGACATGTGCCATCAAGGGAATTTATGTAAGGTTTTTTTCCTCCTAATGATGGACTTGTTTACAGACATTGATGCAGTCAACAAATTAAGAGTTGTGCAATATAATAAGACATAACATCAAAGCGTTTCCAGCTAAACTCTGAAGCATTGGACCCGAAAAATATTGATCAATCTATTAGTATCGATTTCAGGTTTATATCATGCAAGAAATCAAACCATTTGAGATTTGACCACCCCAAAAAAAGCACGTTATGGGCCATATCATGGTAAAAAGGGCTATACTAATCCATGTAAGACCTAAACAAAGTTGTGGGAATTCGGTGCATAGGATGATAACGGGGGAAAACCTGTAGAAGAATCGAATCGACATACCTCTGCAGAAGTAGAAGGCTGCGCCTGAGCTGAAGGCATCTCGTCCATGTTTGGTTGGTTACACAGAGAAGAGAAATCTCCTAGCAATTAACGTTCCAATTTGTCAGTGGGTGTCATCTCATCCACAACAAGCGTGGCACCGAAACACCTGATGGGGGAAAAAAACTCGACCACCCCAACAGAGAAGAAGCAAGGACGAAAGAAAGCATCAAGCAAGAGGTGCGCGCGTGTGCGTGTAATTTACCGGAAATCAAAAAAATCCCGGACACTTACAGGATTTGGGACTTGGAAATCGCTGGGGTGCAGGCGAGGCGACTCGATCTAAGCGCTCCTTCTCCTCGGCTCCGGTCGTCGCACACGGAGAGGAGAGAGCCAGAGAGGTTTCCTCTTGTCTAGTTCCGTTTCCCGGGGAACCGCCGTGCCGCTTTTCTTTTCTTTCCTTGCCTTGCTTTCGATCTTGTTGGTTTTTCTTCAGTCAGTCTCTCTCGGATGACAACATGTCCCGTATATCTAAGATGTGAATGAGGAATTTTTTTTGCCGACACGGTCGATTTGGAACCGTATTTGCAGTTTTAATCATCGTAAAACTGTATTTATAGAAATGGCATTTCAGACGCACAGTGACCATACACTCACACCGACTCAGCCGGCCCCGCTACCTCAGCCCTGCCCCGCCACCACCAAGCCCAGCCCGGCTGGCACGCTAGCCGCGGGCGTATAGTGGCCGTGCGCCAGCCAATTAGGGCTTAATTAATTAGGTAGATTAGTGGTTAGGTTAGTTAGGTAATTAGTTAGGGTCTGAAATTTTAACGAATTTTAAAATATAGCAAATTAGTCTGAAAAATTATGAAATTTTTGGTCGAGACTCCTGACAATGTGTACTTGCTTGTGTAAATTTTTCATAATTTTATTCATTCAAAATTTTTATCACTATTTGGTATAAGTGTCTTGTTCGTACGAATCAATAAATGTCCATGCCATGTGTTGATTGTGGAAAGATTTGACCCAGGCCCTCCCTCCATTTGCCATAATTTTCCACCGAAAGCATCAATCAGTCATTATCCGTCTCATCCATCGAATCCTTATCCGCCGACATTTATGGCTTAATTAGCGCGCGGGATAAGGATTCACTTTGAGAGCAGTGGCTATAAATTAGAGGGAGCAAGTGCGATTTCATTTCGCAGTCGCTCACTCACTCGCTTTTCCGCTCATTCATTTCATTTCGCGCTCGCTCACTCTTCCACTCATTATATTTTTGTGGACATTTCAACGTTATTAACCGCCGTCGTTCGCAGGTAGTAGTAATTAATTAATTAAGTAGTATACGTTATTTACAGTGTTTATTAGTTACGAAATAATTAGTAATAATTAATTAAGTAGTGTACATTAATTTGTAGTGTTGGGTTGGTTGTAAAGCGAAATCAAATAATAAGAAATGCACTCATCGAAGAACAGAAGAGCATAATCTAATTAAGCTAGCTTATTATGTAGTTTATCACCCTAGGAAAACTACTATGCAATTAATTTACAATCTTTTATGTTCATTCGCCACTTTCTCACTAATGTTCACTCTATTCCATGTGTTGCAAGCCATGTCTCTACCGGAGTTACTAGAATAATTCTACGATGAGGAGCACCAATGCAAGCTATGGCTCACCACTGACGCGGATGTCCCTCCGCCCCTGGCGCTTCGGGTGGGGAGGAACTGCTGAACGCTGGACGATCGCTACGTCCCGATCCTCTGGGACACGGTCTTGTTGCCCTTTGCGAGGATGGTCTCCATCGGACACTATTTCACCCTAGACGGCAGCTTGCTGTCCACACTTGTCGACAGGTGAAGGCTCGAGACACACACCTTCCACTTTTGGTGGGGTGAGATGATGATCACCCTGCAGGATGCCTCGTTCTTGACTGGTCTCTCGATCCGGGGTGTGCCGCTTGTTCCGGGCCCTCCGAGTGCGAACTGGAAGGCCAGGCTAGAGCAGCGGCTTGGCCAACCTCTCCCGGAGGTTGCACGTGGCATCCCCTGGGCTTAGCTGAGATAGTTCAGCGAATGCCCACAGGGTGCACCTGACGAGGTCGTTAGAACGCACCTCGTTGTTTACCTTCTCCAGCTCTTTGCTTTGCCTTGCTCTCGATCTTGTTGGTTTTTCTACGTTTCCATTTCGCTTCACAGTCTCTCTCGGGTGACAACATGCCATGTATATCTAAGGTGTGGATGAGAAGAATTTTTTAAAAATAATATTTAAAAAAAAGATAATTACAAAAATATATAATCGCCCCTAAAAATTATAAAAATGTGTCCCTGTTGCCACCTCAACTGGCGACAGGAAGACTGACCCTATAAAACCCTCTTGAAACCCTAAAATCCAGCACATGACTTATTTTTATTCAGAAAAAAAGAGAAGGAGAGAAGCTAGCGAAGCGCTGTCCGTACGATTGCCTACCTTTCAGGTAATTTTTTTAACCGAATGGATTATATAGTTTTAGATGTACGGTTACGTAATGCAGTACGTTTTATATAATACTTTTCGGTGGATAGTATAGTTTTAGATATGCGGTTAATCGTGGAAATGTTCTTTTATGATGCAGTGCGTCAAATATGTCCGACGTCGTCAATTTTAAAATTTACTATGGTCAAGGGACTATTATGGAGGGCCCCGAGGGGATTGATTTGCGTTATTTTCAATCGATAATCGTGCCCCTAGCAAGACCAGAGCAGCGTACATGGGGTGTTGTGATGCAGTGGTTGTTCCACACATTCCAAGTGGATCATGATGTGTACGATCTGAGATTGAGTTGCCTTTCCCCACAGAGAGGACAACTCACATATTGGGAGTAGAGGTGTCCACGGGCAGCCCGACCCCCCGGCCCAGCCCGAGGTCGACCCTATTCGGGGCGGGCCTAGGACTGGTTTTTCGGCCCGAAGCCCGAGCCCAGAAGCCCGAAGGGCCGAAAAAATAGTGAAAATCTATTTTTTTAATTCTGAAAATTAATTAAATATCACTTTTTTATTCCAAAAAATGATTAAAATACTATTTTAAAATCAAAAATTGATTTTTCGGGCCGGGCTCGGGCCTGTCCATTGGGAGTTAGTGCAGCTTAAGGGCCCAAATTCATAGCAGTCATATGTACGCATCGCGAGGGAGGCGGGGTGGAAATTGGTCCTTCTAGTCCAAGCATATGCCAAACCCACTCCTCCACCCGCAGCTGAACAAGAAGGGGGTGTTGACGCCGAATAGGAAGTCGGAGACTCCAGCCACAGCGCGGCGCACACAATGGCCGAAGCTCCCGGAATTGCTGATGCTGTCAATGAAGACCCTACGGAAGTAGCTTCTACGGTCAGACAAGCTACTGGTCTTGCTGACGAGGGTGAGGAGGTGGGAGCCGTAGTGCAAATGATGGATCTCAAAGACCGAGACTACATGGCATTATCTGAAGATGAAGGTTCCAACGACGAGAATGATGTGGACCAACAGGCGGTTCCATCCGACTGGAACACATACCAGTTCGAGAACCTCATCGTTAACAAAGGCCCCCGTGTGCCTTGGGAGTACGACCAGAGTGAGGTCAGACTAGGAGCTATGTACAAATGTAAGGAGGCCGTGCACGACGCGGTCAAATTCTGGGCCTTGTCGGTGCGGTGCACATTCGAAGTCGTCAAGTCTACCCCAAGATTCTACGACGTGAAGTGCGGCATATAGGGATGCCCTTGGCGAGTGCACGCATTTCAACCTAAGTGGTCCACCTACTGGAAGTGCTCTATAGTGGTCTCTCACACATACGTTATTTTCTGAGTCAGTGCAGTCTCATTGGAACCTGTCATCAGGCTTCATCGCTAACCTTATGTACAGTGAGATCATGGATAATCTAGATTTTGAGTCACGATCCTTCATTCGGGCGATTAAAGCAAGGTTCCAGTACACAATCAGCCATGCCAAGGCTTGGAGGGCAAAGCAGAAGGCATTGGAATTAAGGTGTGGCACGTTGGAGGATTCCTACCATAACCTTCCAACTTCAAGTCATACAAGACAGAAATCATGGCACCCATATCGACATTCAAGACGCCACACGCCCGAAGTGGCCCAATAAGAGGGTACTGCAGCGAGCATTCTTCACGTTCGGTCCATGCCTCAATGCATTCCGGCACTGCCGTTCAATCTTGTGCGTAGATGGCACATTCTTGACTGGGAAATACAAGGGCTAGATACTGACTGCAATAGCGATGGATGGGAACAATCAAGTTCTTTCCGTGGCATTCGCTTTCGTTGAAAGCGAGAACACGGACAGCTGGCTGTGGTTCCTGAAGAATGTGAGGATTTTTGTTGTGCAAGGCTGCCCCAACGTATGCCTCATACATGATCGGCATGCAGGACTGCTGCATGCAATAACCCAACTGCAACAAGGAGAGAACGTACCAGTTGCATGGCCAAATCTGCAGAGTAGGTGGTGCATGAGACGCTTGGGTGCAAACTTCAACAAGCAGCTCCACAACAAATACTTGATGAACATGTTCAAGCGGCTGTACAACCAGAACCAGCAGCGGAAGTTCGAAGCACTCTGGAAGATTCTGGATGAGCGGACCAAGACGCACAGAAGAGAGGCAGAGAGAAGGGTCGCCCCAAGCGCTGATTAGGCCCCCAAAACATTGCCACAGATGCTCCCAGATTGACGAGGAGGATGGGGGCGCAGATTAGATGCTTCTCGGACTGGATTGAGCACGAGCCTAAGGAGAAGTGGTCGCTGCTCTATGACAGGGGTGGTGCTCGATACGGTGTCATGACAACTAATCTAGTCGATGTGTACAACTGGGTCATACGCGGCGCAAGGTGTCTCCCTTTGGTGGGTATTATGGAGGCAATTTTCCGTGGTACAACGAACTACTTTGTTGACAGAAGCAACAACGCGTCGCTCGCTATGGCAAATGACAGAATACTCTACTCCGCCATGATCACCAAGTGCATAAAGGAGAAGAGCAAGAAGGGTGAGATGCACCGGGCATTCAAGATGGGTACAAGGGAGTTTCGCTTCGAGATAATATGCAGGGATAAAGGACGTCGTGGGATGAACCGCGAGAGGATCACCTACGAGTGCACGCTGCGCCGCGGTAGTTGCACATGCACTTGCAACAAGCCCCTTCTTCTGCATAGGCTTTGCTTCCATGTCATAGCCGCATGTTCGACGGTGGCGCAACATCCCGGTCAGTACCTCTCTGACTATTTCACCAAGGAGGTGGTGATGCAAACTTGGACTGGAGAGATGTATGGTTACGCTGTGGTTGGTCATTTCACTGGCCATCTGACCTGGGAGCAACTAATCTGGGCCGCGGACATTGATAGACTCAAGGGAAAGGTTGGCAGACGACAGGTACGGCGCATCAGGACGAAGCAGAAACCGGACGTCGTACAAAGAAGTGCTAATTTGCAGGGAGTCTGGGCACACCTTCAAGAAATATCTCACGAGAAATCTTCAGAACGAATGAGATATCGGCACTCCGGACGTCGCTGCGGGGACCTCATTTGGTCACCCAACTTGAGACAGTCCACATGGGGGATGTTGAGGCTGCGACCACGAGAAAGCACAAACAGTAGTAATATGTTATTGCCAATGTTCTGAATTATCATTTTGATTAAGTGTTGTGATGTTTTGTTGAATGTTATGTAATATCAATGTGATTTATCGTAGTTTTGATAGTAATGGCAAATTCACATTTGTTTCCTTACATAATATGCAGTGCATGTACATGAATAAGTGTATGAATTCCCGAGTGCATCGCAATATTACTTACATTCGTACTTACAAATCATTAATACCTCAATCTTCCTCGTAAAATTCTTCAGAAATTCACCGCACTAGAACAACATACGACGATCACAAAATGTTATTGCGAGTTTAACAGATTTCGTACCGTTCAAAATCTATGAAAATCACAAGTAGATAAATTAAGTGGATTAGGGTTTCAGTCTTCCTGTCGACTGGCGATAGGTTCCTGTCGCCAGTTGAACTGACGACAGGGACACATTTTTATAATTTTTTAGGACGACTATATATTTTTGTAATTATCTTTAAAAAAATTATTTTAAAAAAAATTCTGGATGAGAACGTATCCCGTATATCTAAGGTGTATGCCCGTGTGCATACTCTTTGAAATACAATACGAGTAATCATAAAGATATCAGGAAAAATGGTTAGATAAGTCCTGCAAAAAATTCATCGACACCTCAAACAAACAATCATCCTATTCAGAATCTTATCCAACTGAGCTGCGAGGGTGACTCTTCCAAGCTCCCTATGGAAATTCCCCAGAATGATTCCTCCTCGTAATGCAGAGAATATATTATCATGCACTACAATACAAAAACAATAAGTAAATGATGACCAATGTTCAGCAAGGAATTTTTTTATATTAATTAACTTTTTTTTAAAAAAAATTATTTTAAAGTTAACCTCCGCGAACTTTATTTCCAATTCCAACCCTTTTGATCACACCACTACCCGTGACGTGACAAAACAACACCGTCACGCCAACCCGTATCTGGACAAGCTCTTGTCACGCCACCACCTGTAGCGTGACAGTATTGTTTGGTCACGCTACAACCAGTGGCGTGACAAAAAGTGTTATTTTAGCGGACTTATTCTATAACGTGACAATGTTATTTTGTCACGCCACGAGTAGTAGGTCAGAATTAAAAATAAAGTTTACCAGGGGTTAACTTTAAATAAAATTTTAAAAATGGTTAATTAATTAAAAAAGTTCTTCAGCAAGTCAATCAAGTGCTTATCAAACAGCGTGATTAGTAGTTCCATTCATTCCATTACCAACATGAAAAAATTAAAAGTTTATCGGAATCTATCTCATCGCCAAACATTACTACACCGACCTCAAACACCAGCCTTCCCCTACATGAATATTGTCACACAGTACACGATTTTCTATCGCCAGTATTCATCATCATCTTCTTCTGCCACTTCCTTTTCGTACTCGGAACCAGAACCGTCTATGTCCGCAAAAGGATTCTCACCATTGGTATCATCATCCTCGTCGTCTGATGGCTCTTCAGGATAATCATGAAGTGGATTATCTTCGGCTATATGTTCAACACGGAAAAGTTTAGCTAATTCAAAAAAAAAATACCAATTAATTATGGAAGTAGAATGATTGTACTATTACCATTTGAATCATCTGTATCATATGGGCAGTCATCATCATTATAACATTCATCGTCGTCATCGTCCACTTGTAACCTAGTTTAAGACGACCATTTAGACAGCATTCCCACAACAAAATGGAACAGAGTACCACATGTAAGAATTACAGTGGATATGAAGCCGCTGATGTGTCCTCCATGTTTGTATCATCCACCTCCTTGACAGTATATATGTCATAAACATCTGAGTCTGCTCATCAGAAAAAATAGTCTCATCAAACTTAGTGCTGGAGCAAAAACGCTCACAATTTCTATACCATGCATTATTAGAGTTTGCTATCACACCAAGGATCTTAACTCTTAGCTTGCTCAAAATTTCAACCTACATGGACCTAAAAGGGAGATGACTACAATAGAGTTAGTTTTGCACAAATTGCAGCACTAAAGCTGTCTGAGCTACATGCCTAGAAGTGATTAGTGAGTAAAACCATTCGATAGTGAGAATTGTGCAAGCAGTGGAAGAATATATTTCACACTAACCCAATTCTACTTTCTTCCTTCCCATTAGAGAACTATTCAACAAAACCAAGAATCAGCAGCTTAAGCCTTGGCAGGTTCAGACATGAATCAATAGACGGAAGAGCATCCATGGTTTCTATAAAAATCTAAATCGGAATTCCAGATTTTGAACGTCTTAAGGCAAGAAGCTTACGGACCTTCCGACTGTGCCAGCGAAATAATATCTGATTCAATTTCTTCAGCAGCTGATGGCAAGTGTTCCCGTATAAGCGGAAGAAAGTTGCATAAAATTGCACCCTCTTCAAAAGAGGTAATCCTGCAGAGAACATCGTGAGAAACCATACAATAGTACACCTTTTCGTTTTTACAAGAATTGATAAATGCTCACAAAGCAAAACTTGCCGTGGTTCTGCTGGATGCTTCTCTCCATCAGAATCTACTTGAACAGCATCATAAAGATGGCATAGTTCTCTCAGCGATTCATCAGCTTCATTCTTATCCCCTTTTCGACTCCTCCATATTTGTGCAAAGCGAGCATTTCTTCCCAGATCCTATAAAGGGTTAATGAACAAAACCATGCATAACACTGCAGGAACAGAAAACCAAAGGACTAGCCCATCCCTTTGATGGATGTGAAGAAAATAAAATACTAGACAACAAAATTCTAGTCTCAACAAAGTTTAGTAATAATACTGCCCTGTGCCCTCACAAAATCCTGAACTCCTAACATATTAAAAAGCCATAGAAGAATGGATAAGTAGCATAGCAAACAATTAAAGACATATTAGAGCATCATTTTGGGATGTATCTCCTGTGCTAGTCAAGTACTCCTCAATTAGAGTTACAACACATATCCTTGATATACACCATCCATCAAAGTTAGTGCATATTTAGTACCCATACAAACTTTAGCATAAGAAGAAATTGGCTACAGTAAGAATAATAGGATAGGCATACCTCATGCCTCTGTCTGGCTGCTGATCGTAGCTGGTCTTGTTTCTGTTCGCACACAAAGGGACCCTTTTAGCATTTGAACAAGTTAATTCATTTCAAATTTTTCAATACAATGATATGGAAAAGCTACTTGTCACATTGTAGTTGCTATTATAAGCAGAGGATCTCCCAAATGCTCAAGGAGAAAATAAAAGGGAGGTTCAATTATTAACATGATCCCCAAGGAGACCAGCGAAGACACAGTAACAATACAACAATTAATTAGGTAAGTACTTGCAAAAAAACTTCACTTACTTTGTCTTTCTTGATTCTGTCATTCCACTCCTTTGTCTTGCTCTTTATCTCTTTCGCACTCGAGTCAGTATGCTAAAAAAACAAATGGAATTATTTTTCTAAAAAAAAGCTTATGCAGTTATCTAGAACAACTACTGTTGATTTATTGTGCGTATGGGTGCATAACAGGAATTAATTCCTGGCAACATTATTTTCTAACAATTTCAAAGAAGCTTTTCAGCTGCAGTATGACGATCCCCAAAAGGCAATAAGAATGCCACGATCATGAACAATACCGATCTCTGTAGAGTTCACGGAAAAGTAAAATAGCAAGAGGCCCTCTACAGCAGGAGATATCTTTGAATACTATCAAGTTCAGGGGCGGATCTGGGCCTCGGGCAGGGTGGGCTATAGCCCGAGGCCCAGAAAAAACAGCAGTACAATTTTTTTTTATATAGGCCGAAATCAATGATGCTACCATTTAGCCCGAGGTGTCTAGCCATCCAAGAGCCGGCCCAGCCCACGCGCTCCAGCCATCCGAGAGCCGGCCCAGCGCCCCAGCCCACGCGCTCCTTCCCCGTTCCCCCACATCCATCCACATCCAGAGACCAGAGCTCAGACCTAATCCCCTTCCCCCACTCGGCGACTCCATCGGCGGCTCCGGAGCAGTTCGCGCCCTTCCTCACGTGGTCACGCCCGGCCCCTCCGTCCGCCCTTTTTCTTCTCGCCGCCGCCGACGCGCAGCGCCTCAGCGGTGGTGAGGTTCCTCGCCTCCTCGACGTGGCGGTGAGCTCCAGCCCGCTCCACCGCCTCCCCTCCTCGCTCTTGGCCTGCTTGCCTGCCACCAGTCTCGACTTGGCGGCCTCCTGCGCCACTCCTCCGTCAGCTCGCCACACCAGGCGTCGTGCCTTCGCTCCGTCTTGGCCGAGCCCGACTCGCCACAAGCCAGCATTGCTTGGCTGTCTCCGCGCTCGGCTGGTGTTCGGCCCGCTTCGTCATCTACATTGCCAGACCACGCCCGGCCGCCTCCACACCCAATTGCCTCCACGCTCGGCTGCCGTCGCCCGTCGCCAGTAGTTCTTAGGGTTCAACAAGGTTTGTTTCTCCTTGATTTTTTTCCATGTGCTTTTGGCTTTGGTTGATTAGTTTTCCATCGATTTGGTGATCTCATCGTAGCTATTGCCATGTAGATGCCGACGTCAAGCAAAGGCAATAGGGGAGCGGTTATCGGCATCAAAGCGAAGCGGGTCGGCAGAGATCGTCCTACGGCATTTAACGCCGAATCCGAATGTGACGAGGATATTGAAATGGTGTTCTACAAATGCCCAAACAACAAAAGTTTAGGTTCTAGGCTTTCTATCCTTTTCTTTTGTGTGCACTAGGAAATTGATTTCTAATCAGGTATGGTTCATGATTTGGGAAAAAATAAGGTGGAGAGTGACTTTGCAGTTATGAATACTAAAGTTTTGGCTAGCATGGCTAGCTTGAAGAAACAAAGAAATATTTGTATATTGTGGTAGCAAGAAAGTGGTACAAGTACTTTCTTTTCATTTTCTTAGCTTTCTCTGTAACCTTACATGCTATACTTGTCATTTTGCAAGAATGAGGTGTGCTTTTGGAAGGTATGAGCTGCAATTGATATGGCCAAGCTGCAATTGATATGGCCAATGACAGTGCAATTATAGAAAAATTGAATGCACTATGTTTGTTGATGTAGTCTTGAGTATTCATTACTCTAATCAAATGCTCATTATTCATGTCAACTTCTGGACTCTCATTTCTATCAATGTATATTTGTACTGTGAAGCAATTATTTTTCGGTCCTTAGACACAATGTATATTTGTACTATCAATGCACATATGAATCGATGTTAAATTACCAATAAATGATAATTATTGAGACTGCTATGCAAGAAATCTTTATTGTGACAAGAAATCTTTGTATTTAATCATACCTCTGTTTGATTTACTTTTTTTATGTTGTCTTTGTAGGGTCTGGTTCTTGTCCGACTATTGACGAAGAAATGGTTAGCTAAGATAGATACGAAATCTTTGATATTTAGGTACTCAAATTGTATCTCTACGATGCTATATTATTTATGTTTTTCTTATTATGTTTTATGTTGAAGTATTGAGTTAAAATTTTATGTCAATGATGCATATGTGGCTTTTTTTTGTTATGTCGTGGTGTGGGTATAAATTGGCGTTAGTTCTAGAATGTTAGCCTATTAGAATTTAGCCCGAGGCGCGAGGAAACCCTAGATCCGCCACTGCTATCAAGTATCAACTGAACTCAAAACGCAAATAAAAAGTGATTCTGTCATGTGAGGCCGCCAAAAGTTGGATGCTAAACCAGTTTAAGAAGAAAGAAATAAGAAAAGAAGTAATGAAAAGGAACAATACCAAAAGAGAGTGCAAAACATCTTCAACAGCTCCAGAATGATGTACTGTCTCAATGTGTTGGACAAGAAGCTTCTTAACTCGTGGTTCCTCTGAAGCTGCAGGCAAATCAATGAAGTAAAACTTTTTGTAGGTGACGATATTTGTGGTCTATGTATTGTTTGAGGAAGGCATATGTGATATCAGGTTCTGTACGGTATTACATTCATACTATCACTCGACATGATTTTGCATAGACAAGTTATTGTCGGTGTGTTAAGGTTAATTGTGTACAACCATCTGCGACAAGCAATGAAGCTGCTTTGTTTGGTCCATACCTTCAGCCGTGGAGGGGGAGGATTCGGAGATGGAAAGGCTCGAGAAATCGAGCATGGCCTTCTTCACGGGCCTCTCATTAATCTCTAGCCCTAAAAAAACACAGAATTTTTTTTTATCTTTGCCTACAAAGTTATTCCTTTTTCAGTAAAAAAAAACTGAAGAAAAAGGGGGGAGGAGCAATGAGAAAGAACACGTGGACAGGAGGAGAGCTCACAGAAAGCGTCAGGTCGGGTCTGGGAGGGCTTGCGCTTGACCCGGACGACGATAGGTCTTTCCCGAGCCTCAGGCGCCGAAGTGGAGGCGTCGCCGGCGGCCTCCGCCGCAGACGCCATCGCCGGCGAGGTAGGGCTACAGTTTTCGGCTGGAGAAAGAGGCCGGCGATTTAGGATTCGTGCTGCGAGAGAGAGGGAGGTGAGTGGGGTTTGGGTTTTAACCTCGAGGGGAGCTTTAAGATTCGCGCGACGACATCAGGAGACCGGGAGCCACTTAGGTTGAGGCTTAAGCCCGGACAGGCGGACAGCGGCGAGCAGCATCAATGGCGACCACCGCTCCGCTCCCGCTCGCCACCTCCTCCTTTCCCTATCTGTTTCCCTCTCCTCCACTCTCCACTCTCCAATACCCTAAACCGCTCCTCCAAATGTAAGCCCCCTCTCCTCTCTCCCTCTCCATCCTCACCAACCCAGTGCCCCTCCTCCTCCCCCAGCGGGGCCGGCGCGATGTCTCCGCGGCGTACGGCGACGACGACATGGACGACGACTTCGACGTCGACAACGACCTCGACAGCGAGCATGACTACGACCGCCTCCTCGCGCCCGTCAAGCCGCCGCCGCCGCCGCTCTCCGGGGAGGGCGGGGAGGAGGAGTGGGACATCGCCATGGTCGCGGCCGAGAGCTTCGTCTCCACGCAGGAGTCCGCCTCCGACACCTTGGTCGACTCCGCCGTGGACGAGTACGAGTTCCACAAGATTCGCCTGCTCCACTGCGACTTCCTTATCCGCAAGGTACCCGACCCCGACGACGACGTCTTCGACTTCAGGGAGGTATCCTAATTCCTTTGCCTTGTACATTTTCTAGCTAGTAGTAATTGGCTAATTGTCTGTGCCATTTCATCAGACATGTCTCATGTCTCCGAGAATGCTTTTGGTCACTGTGACATTTCATCAAACATGTCTACGGCAGTGCTATCCAAATTGACACAGAACTGTACCTTTTTTGTTGTTTCAGCTAAATTATGTAGTGCTTATTCTGCTGGATATGGCATTCTGTGCAACAGATGTATGTCACGCGGCCTGACACCGACATCTACTCCATTCCGAGGGTTCTTGCCCTAATGCCACAGAAGGTGCCCATGTCTTTGCTATTTCTTATTTCAGCTGAATGTAAATCGGCCTTGAGGTGTAATTGATACTTTTATTGTTGGCATTAGTGCGTGAGGTGCACAAAGAAAAACTTTGGCTGCTACCATGTAAGTGAGCCACCAGTTGTGCATTTGCGTGATCCCCTATACAAGACAGAGAGGGAGATTATGAAGGTATGTGTGAGAATGTTGTCTGCTCTGCTAGTTTGTTTTGCCACTCTATTATACTTCATTCTGTCGTAAACCAAGATGAACTCGGTGAATTGGCTTGAAAGTTACCAACCATGAAGATTCTGTTATTCCCTAGGTTGTTTACATACGAATGATACGATTCATAGTGGGAATATGTTGTAATTTTTGGTGAGGAAATGCCCTTGCTGATGGTAGTTGTGAGGTAAAATTAATATCTTAATATCCATATGTAAGCAGCTCTATTCATCTGAAGTTGCTTAGTGAAATTTCTTGAAAATCATTCTGTTCGGCAAGATTAATTGCTTCATGCAGCGGTTATTTGTATTTAAAGCTTGCCTTATGGGATGCACAATGCATTGTTGTCCTTGCAGTCCAAATATTTGTACAAGCTTAAATAGGAAATAAGAGAAGAAGTAAAATTACTTAGATTTTCGTACTAACTAGCTTTGCTTAACTTTAATCAGTGGGCTTCTATTAGTCCTGTTTTAACGTGATTTCCAGTTTTCCACCTTGCCAATGTGACACGTGACTGTTACTATTGCATAATATTTGTTTCAGCTTTATGCGTATTTTGCGTGTACATCATAGGTCAACAGTTCTTCAAACCAGGCATGTGAACTTTGTTTATACAATCATGCTAGATTGCTTCTCCATGATAGGATAGATTAAGCACATTTTCTGCTGGCTTCGTGATTTTCTTCATCAAATTATATGCCTCATATTTGTTTATGTTGTAGGTTTTCTTAACCAAACACTACAGAAATAGGCGGTTTAATGCCACAGATTTTTTCCTTGAATTTGAGGAGATTTATGTCATCGACTCAAAAACAAGGTCAATCACAAGAGCGAAAGTTGTGGTAAGATATGCGGAAATCCTTTTATATATTTAGGTTCCGTGGAATCTTTCATCACTAATTGTAGACTAATTTGTCTAGTTCCTCTGTCCATTTAAACTAGAAAGTGCACATTTGCTTTGTTTGTTACTGTCGACTGTACATTTGCTTTATGAGTTTACCAGTGATGATCTTTGTTGGCTTCAAACTAAATGCATCAATGTCAAAAATTACAAAAACTTCTAGATCTTATCTGTTTGTTTGTCAAAGCACAATAACATTCATATTAGTTTTGTATTTTGGGTTTCTAATGTAAATCCTAGAGTTCTCTGAATGTATTGCCTTCATGTATCCGAAAATCAAAATTTGTGGTCACCCATTGAAATTGTGGATCCTAGGTTAGTGAATTTTGAATTTTTGTAATATAAAAAAAATTATAATTTGACAAGAATTTTCAAATAGTTACTTATTACTGTCTGAGATTATTGATATATAGTCATCTGTGACAGGTTAGTGCCCCTGGAGGAAAGAAGATGGATAGGAGAAATGACCTGCTACTCTTACGCGATGGAGGGGAGTCGTTTAGAATAATTGACAAGGTAGACGCTTGCTTTTTTTTTTTTGAAACAGGAAAGATTCTCAGCTTTTATAGAAAGCTAATATTCAGGATTACAAACCAAGAGAACAAAGTAATAGACTGGGAAAACCAGTTTTACAAGGGATGACCTGACAAAACAACTAAGGTCTAAACATACGCAAGAACACTAGAAGCATTCAAGCTTACAGATCACCAAAAGAACACAAAACCAACATACTACCCCAACATTCTTGCCAAAAGCTTTCATCCAGACTTCAAACGAATTCATCAGGCCTTCCAGTCTCAAACACTCCTCCTTTTTGAGTAAAACTCGTCACCGCTGCAAACATGACATAAATTGGAATACAACTTCAGTTGGTTGCTTAGGGAAAATCTTCTCAATTGCCAACTTATTTATGGTTTTCCAAAGTGTCTAGGCCAAAGCTACAAAACTAAACAAGCCAATATGATAATCGTTAGCACCCCAACCATCTAGCCAGTAAAGGTGAAATTCTTCAAGATTATTCGGATATCTCCTCCAATCAAAAGCCTCCTTGATGCAAGACCAAACAAATTTAGCTAGGACGCATTGAAAGAGAACATGATTCGCATCTTCTACTACCCCGCAAAGAATACAATTAACATCCCCTTTCCAATTCCTAATACTGAGTTGATCAGCTGTCTGGATCCTATTATGATATGTCTGCCAAAGGAATATCTTCACTTTGAGCGGAATCTTACTATACCAAAGTTTCTTCATTCTTCTATCAATCACACCACCAAAAATAAGATGTCTATATAAGGATTTTACTGTGAATTGACCTTTCTTGTCCAGACACCACACCATCTTATCTTTTTCACCATTAAGGTCCACCCCTTCTAACAGATCTTTAAGAATCCCCCACTGAACAACTTCTTCTTTCCCAAAATACCTAACAAAATGAATATGCCACACCCCTCTCACAAGACAATCTGGCACTTTGATAGTAGTATCTGAACAAATATTATACAGCTGAGGAAACTTAATTTTCAAAGGGCAGTCATCTATCCAAATGTCATGCCAACAAGAAACAATTCTTCCACTTCCAACCTGAAAAGAAACCTCCCAATTAAACAAAGATTTAACTTTATGAATGGATTTCCAGAACTGGGAGCTTCTACCAGGCCGAAGTTCTCTATAATCACCTCCAGGAAAGTATTTTGCTCTAAGTATCTTGAACCAGATCTCATCATCAGCCTTATTAATTCTCCAGAACCACTTGCAAAGAAGGCACTTATTCATCAGTCTGGTATTAATCACCCCTAGACCCTCATAATCCTTCGGTCTACAAAGCGCCTTCCAATTAATCATATGATATTTGAACCTATCACTTGCCCCTCTCAAATAAAACCTGGATCTGATAGAATCCATTTTCCTTTGAGTTTCCTCATTTAATATATAAAAACCCATTGTATATATTGGTTGACTGCTAAGGTAGCTATTGGTCAGAATAAGACGCCCCCCTGAAGATAGCAAATTATTCTTCCAGCAGTCCAATCGTCTCTCCATTTTACTAATAATCCTCCCTGCCGCCTTGGTACTCAAAATCCTGTCCCCAATGTCGATACCCAAGTAAGTAAGAGGAAGCTTCCCTAATTTACAGTTAAAGTTATTAGAGACTCTTATAGCTTCCCCATCGTCCACCCCTAGCATAAACACCTCGCTCTTGTGGTAGTTGATCTTTAATCCTGACATCTATTCAAAGCAATAAAGCAAGAATTTGACATTCAGAATATACTCTTCTTTACAATCAATCATCAAAACAGTGTCATCTGCATATTGAAGTAAAGCAACACCCCTTGGGATCAAATGAGAAATCACCACATTAATCAGACCTTTTTCTTGAGCTTTTTTTAACAATGACTACTAAAGCATCTGCTGCTAGGTTGAATAAATGAGGGGACAATGTGTCTCCCTATCTCAAACCCTTATGAGTAGTGAAATAAGGGCCTACTGTACCATTAATATTTATGCTCACCCCCCCCTTGATGGAGCTCATCACCCAATCCATCCACTGTACAAAAAAAACCTTTTCCTTCCATCACATTTTCTAAAAAATCCCACTGAATCTTGTCATAGGCTTTCTCAAAGTCCAATTTTAGAATCACACCTCTCCTTTTAGAAGTTCTCAATTCATGCAAAATCTCATGCAATGAGACCACCCCATCTAAAATATTTATGTTCTTAATGAAAACAGTCTGACTCTTACTAATAATTTCGTTAGCAATCTTGCCCAACTTGATTGCCAAGAGTAATAATTTTGAAGCTCACATTTATCAAACAGATAGGTCTAAACTGAGTAATAGAAGCAGCATCCTTAATCTTAGGGATCAAGGTGAACACCCCATAATTCAACCTCTGTAAGTCCAAATCTCCTTTGAAGAAGTCTGCAATCATCTCCATGAAAAACTCCTTCAGAACCTCCCAAAATTTTTTATAAAAAAGGGTAGGAAATCCATCTGGCCCCGAGGCAGAATCAGCAGGCAAATCCTTGATGACATGCCAGACCTCTTGTTCAGAAAAGGGTTGTATAAGGATATCATTATCAGCCTTCGAAATTTTGTTGTTTGCTTCGAAAATCTCTAACCAAATTAACCTTCATCGACCTCCTTCCCAAACAGGGCTTTATAGTACTTATATATATGTTCCCTAATGCTTTTTTCATCAGTTACCTGATCCTGTCCATTAAGTTCTTCCTCCTTGTACCATTGGCGTAGCTATGGAAAAATCTGGTATTAACGTCCCCTTGAATAATCTATTTGACATTACCTCTCTGTTGCCAAAATATTTCCTCTATCTCATAATTTTTTTTCTTCTAAATCTCTTTCTGCTTTATATCTCCACATCCAGTCCTCAGCACTTAAACTCTTAATTTCATTTTTCATATCTAACCTATTAAGATGATCCATAATTACCTTCTTATCTCTTTTGCAATTTCCATTCAAATTAGCACCCCAACCTTTTAAAAATTGTCCCAGAGAGGCCAAACTCCCATTCCATTTATCCATGGAATAACTAGATTCAGGAACTTTCCTACTGATCTCCCTCCATTTTTCCCTGACCAACTCTGAAATTATCCTGACAAAGCCAACTTTTCTCAAAATAGAATCTCCCTTTAGGCAATATACCATCTTCCCCTGAATGTAAAACAATGGGTATATGGTCAGAACCTATTCTGACTAGGCTAGATGCAGAACATAGGGGGTAAACTGCTTCCCAAGAAGTGGACACTAATATTCTATCCAGGTTCACCATGACTGGACAAGACTGCTTGTTAGTCCAAGTATATTTGGGTCCACTCCTTTTGATCTCCAATAGCTTGTTCTCAGTAATAAAGTCATTAAAATTATTCATCAGTTTGTAATTGATACAAGAAGAACTTTTATCCCCAGCTTTCCTGATTAAATTGAAATCACTCCCTAGAACTAGAGGTAGAATAGAAGTCTGAAACTTGTTATGCAATTCCTCCAAAAACATATGAGAAACCTCATGTTGTGCTGGACCATAAACTGTCGCCAATTCCCATATGAAATTCTTTTGCTTATGTCTTATCACCATGCTTACAAAGAACCTGCCCTGATCATAACCTTCAATGTCCAAAATATATTTTCTCACCCCCAAAAGAACACCTCCTGAGTGACCTTGAGCAGGGATCCAGTTCCAACCAAAATCACCATGCCCAGAAATAGCTTTCAATTCTTTATCAGTGAAGTCTTACTTAATAGTATCCTACACCCTCACAGCTTCAAATCTCTCTTTGCAGATCAACTCTTTTAATTGTCCTCTCCTAGCTGGTTTACTTAACCCTCTAATGTTCCAAAAAAGAATCTTCATGTATTACACTTTTTATAGGAAGACCTTTCTAATTTCAGCTTTCCCCGGGTTTTCTTGTTCACTTTAAACCCCATTGCACCCCTTGACTCATTATCAATAACCTTCAAAATGTCCTCTTCTACTTCAATCACCCTTTTCTCATCAACCTGTCTAACCTCTTCCTGTCCTGTCTTCCTAGTTAGATCAAAATTTGCTTTGGCAATGGCAGCTCTCACTAATTCACTAGCTTTGAAAGCAGAAATCACCTCTTTTGAACTTTCTGATTGAGAACCCAACATAATACCACAAGAAGAAGCAATATTTCCTAAAGGAAAAAGTCCGGTTTACTCCCCTGAACTATCAGAAAAGTCTGGTTTACCCCATGAACTACAAAACCGGTTATTTAACCCCCTGAATTTGTCAAATCCGGTCAAATAACCCCCCGTAGCGGTTTGGAGCGGTGGTTTTGGTGACGTGGCGATGGTTTTGCCGACCGAGAGAGAAAGCCGATCGAGAGAGAGACGTGCCATCTTCTTCATTTGCTTTCTTTCTTCCCCAATCTCCTCCCATTCCCATGGTTCTCTCTCTCCCTCATAAACTCCATCCCGGTCAACCCGTTCTGTCGTTGTCAACGCGGCTGAAGACCGCCAAGATCGCCATATGCCTGGTGGTCGGCGCACCTCCACGAGTCTGCACCCGTCGGTTCGTTCACGGCGAGGTCAAGCCCTCCAAAATCCTCCTCGATGCCGACTTGCCCCCCCACGTTGCCGACTTCGGCCTCGTCGCGCCTCTCGCTGTCAGCAGTCGCACCTCCGACACCACCTCTACCCTCCTCCGCTAACGCCCTCGGCGGCCTCCTCGATGGCGCCATCCCTACACCAAGACGGCAAGGCGCCGAATCATGGAGGCGGCTACCGCTTCCGGAGGCGCTACAGGTCGCGCGCAATGCGCAGAATGGGACGTGTTCTCCTTCTGCGTGGTCCTCCGGAGATGCCGACGGCGGGCGGCCGACCACGCGTCCGCCGTGGACCTCGGCGTCGTTTCGTCGCCGTCGACGATGACGGACGGTCCGGAGCGGAAGAGCACGGGCCACACCCGAGGTGGTGCGGTGGGTGCGACGCTGGTTCGAGGAGGACGCGCGGTAAGCGGAGATGGTGGACCCGACGCCGCTGCGGAGGCGCCGCCACGCCCAAGAAGGAGGTGGTGGCGCGTTCGTGTCATGCACAAGGCACGGAGGCCGACCGGAGCTCCAAATGAGATGAAGGCCGTCGCCGATAGCCTCGACAAGATCGGGTCGTGAGATCGAGATTAATTCGCACTGGCGAAGAGTGAATCTTCTTCTTTCTTGAGGCGATCACAAGCTCGTCGTCAGAGAAGGTAAGGAAGAGAGAGAAGGTGATTTGGATGCCACGTACTGAATTTGGATGCCACGTACATGCTGATTTGGACAAAAACCGGCCACGTCACCAAAACCACCGCTCCAAACCGCTACGGGGGGTTATTTGACCGAATTTGACAAATTCAGGGGGTTAAATAACCGGTTTTGTAGTTCAGGGGGTAAACCAGACTTTTCTGATAGTTCAGGGGAGTAAACCGGACTTTTTCCTTTCCTAAATAACTAAAAGAGGTATCATTAAGAATAGTAAAAGGATTAGATTTACCTTGCGTTTCTAGATTTTGAATTAGAAATCACCTCTTTAAACTTGTACGTACCACCCCTTTTCTTTGATGTAATCCAATCCTCTGTCAAAAACCCCTGAGAAGGTGACGTGTTTGAGACCCCCCAGTAGTTTTGCTTATCACCCTAGTACTAAGATTTACTTCTTCTATTTTCTCCTTTTCAGTCCCCAAATCAATTACATCATCCGCTATTATGCTCGTTTAATCATAGTTTTCGATTACGAGAGTTCAACTTCCTCACCGATCTAGCTTCTCTTTGTGTTGGCTCTTGTTTCTTAAATGAAGTCTTTCCTTTATCAGGGGAGTGGAGGCAAGGCCATAAAGCTGCTGCCATATAAGTAGGTCCTTCTTTGGTGTGGACCACTATAGCATCAGAAGGACATTGGGAATCGAAAATGACTTCAGGAACAATCCCCTCAAGCTGGCTGCCTTGACTTACTCCACCAATCAGGCTAGAATCAAGAATCTATTGTTCAGGGGCCCCCTTTTGGTGCATTTCATAATTAGGATAACTAAAAGATAGAGGCATCACTACTAAGGCCTGGCTTTCCACCTTGAATTGCACAATTTGAGTTCAACTATCCTCTTCACCAGAGTCCATACTCTCTTCTCCAGAAACTATACCAGTTTGCTTGCCAACTTTGGTCTTGCTAGAACCATCCCCACTTTTCTGATCCGAAGTATGGATATAATCCCCTCCAAATTTCTCAGCCATCTTCTCCCACCCAATCTTATGATTAATGTCGGTAGAATCCTCCTCCTCTTCATCTTTCTTCTTATCCTGGTGTTTATGATCTGGTTCATTATAAGTTCCCCCTTTCTTAACAATATCCACCCCTTCAACCTCGAACTTCATTTCATATCCCACAGAGTTAAGAAAAATTTCGATAAAGCAATTGATATTACGATGATTCCTACAAAAAACCTTTACCCTAACTGGATCCACCCTCAGCAGGCTGATTTCATCAACTTCTATGGGTTTACCTACAGTGCTGGCAATTTCTCTGACAATCTCTTCAGTCTTAGCATGAATTGGGATCCCTAGAATCCTAATCCAAACAGGAATCAGAATAGAAGAAGCTTCAGGATCAATATTGGATTTCTCAATTTTAGCCTTAATAGAATGAAGAGCCATCTCAACCCCCTCTAGTCCTAGACCAAGTATCCAGAGTCTCCTTAGAAGGGAAAACTACTGTATACTTATTAGCAGAAACCTTACGGACTTTCCAATTCCAATTATCTTGTATAAGGTGCTTCAATTCTGCTTCAATTCTTTGAACTGTAACCACCCCCTCTTTAATCTCAATCACCCCTGAAGCACTTTGTTGTTCAGAAAGCTTCAATCCAGGTATCTGCAAGCTGTAAAAACCCTGGTCTGGAAAACCAAACCCAAGTAACTTCAGACCCCAATTCCTCTTTTCATTTGGACAACCAGAGGTCAAATATCCTGTTTTCTTACACTTATAACAAACAGGAGGATTAGTACACCTCGCTTGATGGTGGCTAGATTGTAAACACCGAAAACAGGTGCCTCTATCTTCAGTTCTAAGGATCATCCCTACGAATCCCCCCTTCCCTGCTCAAATTATCTATGCGAGATTCCCCTTCCAAACCTTTGGAATGAGATTGAAGAGCATTATCTTGCTCCCTAAACATGCGCAAGCCCGATCGAAATCTATCTGTAACATGATAGGTCGGATGCATACCTGCTTTTGGAAATCCCCCCGGTGGATGCTCCTGAAACCTTCTCTTTTGCTCTTTCTCCCTTCTCAATCTCTTCCGGAGCTCATCCTCTGCTAGCAAGTCGTCGTCCTCCATCCATTCCTCAGGAGCATTGCGTTTACCCCTAATCCCTTGGTGAGCTCCACCTCCCAACCGACGAGGATATCTTCCTCGTCCTTGATCCATCACCCCTTCCCGAACCATAGTTGCAAAGGAGCGAAGTAGAGGCTCTGGTTCACCGACCCATCGAACTACTCTAGCTCCCAACCCTAATCGACGAATTTCACCCTTCCTGGCGAGGAAACTGAGCTCTCCCACTGTCGAATGCCGTGGAATCCAACGCCAAGACGAAGTTGGTGCCCTGCGCCAGGAATGAGAAAATAAGTCAGCCAGATTGGTCCCAAATTTATGGGCCAGCTCATTACTATTATAGCCATGGCGATGCAGCCCTTCTCGAGCAATCAACCCCTGTTTCACCCCGCCTACGCCTCCATCCGGACGACCATCAGGCGAACGAGACACGGGCCTTGCCCTGCCCTAGATGAGGTCGCTAGAATGGTGTCGCGAGAGCATTCTCCAATTAGCGGATTAAGATGTCATGCATCCGCCATCGACGAGCCTGAGGCGCGAACCCTAGTTATACAAGGTTGCAGCAAATTGGGTGGGGGGCGGCTATCTTTAGCTTTGGGAAGGAGCTGAGGACGCTTGCTTCATAAATTTCTCTTTGTAGTAGGAGGTTCTGAAAGTTAATCTGGGCTATTCGTATCACAGACTAAAAGGGACGGTGCAACCACTGTCATCAAAAGAGAAGAGGGGGCAAAATCGAGACAAGATGTGGAGAAGCATTTCCTGAAGCTCCGAGACTTTGACTACTCGATTTGGTTCTGAAGACATGGTTGTCGAAGTTCATTGATGCAGAGAATAACAATATACAGCGATTTTGTTGGTTTATGTTAGAGCAAGTGACAGTGGTGATCAAGTGAGGATTGCCATATATGCAGACATGCAAATCCAGACCCAGATCGATTCAAGTGGATTGTTGTGAGGCATGCACGGATAGAACCAGCCAGCCAGCCAGCTCACGATGATTGAGCTTCTTGCCTTGTTATGCAAATAGTATAGGACGCTGCTTGTCTGCCTTGATTGATTACCAATTCTGTCATCTGTGCAACTCGACATGTTATGATGCGTGCGTGCGTGGACATCCACTTGATCATCTCGATTGGGAGAAATGCCGAATTTGCCTTCAAAAGAGGAATCATATGACAGGCCAGGACTGACCATGATGAAGCGATCTTTTTGTTTTGTTCGCTAGTTGTACTTTATTATATATATGCACTGTAACTGCTGTAGATAGATCGATGACAATAACACGCAAAGCAGGTTTCTATATGTATATATAAGACGTGTTTTTCCATGTTTACTGACTGGAAAATAAATGTGCAACTATCGCTCCGTGTTTCTCAGATGAAAGAACAACTGACAAATTAAGCCAATGGATTCCCAAATTATATGCTGACAAATTAAGCCAATGGATTCCCAAATTATATGCAATGGTGAGGGTATCAAAGTGTTATTAGATAGGCGTATGTCGCTGTGGGATATGATCTATGACGATGAGAGGAGAGGGGAACCCGTGAGCTAGCTTGCGGCACATATCCATTCATTTCGTTTGGAGGCACAGCTCACAGTACCCCAGCGGACACAAAGCGTACAACAATAACAACAAACCAAATTTTGTCTCATCTCGATCTCGATCTCGATCTCGATCGATCGATCATTGTCGCTGCACGCATATAGTATAAGCTAGGTAGCAAGAAATGGCAGCGTGTAGACGCGCTTGCGTCACAACGCAAGCATCCCCAATCTCTTGTACTTACCTGGAATGGAACAAAGAGCTAGAGCCCACATTCCATGAGAACACGTTCGCACATATCTATCAGATTAATCAGGGTGGTCCGATCGATCTCCACGGCGTAATTAAGTTATTATAAGATAAACGATTCCCTTCTCTTTCTTGTGGTCTCTAGCATGAGAATGACGACAATGGATGATGCGTTTCATGTCTACCTCTAGTTTAGTTTTCTGGTCATCAATTCAGCGAAATAAGCTAGCTAGCTACTTGATGGGGTTTGAAGCCGTGTTGACGTGCTACGTGTGATCCAACCGCGGGCCCCTCCTCGCCCACCGCACATCACTCCTCCTGAATCCAACAGCCCAGATAATTTCCTTCCCCAATCCGCCCGCAGAGAAGAGAGAAGATGGTAGGATGTGGTTTTATCGTACAACTCTTTTTTACGGTACACTCAATTCAATTCAATACGGACAGTCTATTCCTTTTATCTAATGGTTCAGATTATTTTGGATTTAGTTATACTACACTTGACAGCATTAGTAGTAGAATCTCGACGGGGTAGAACTGTAATAGTTTATGTGAGGATCGCATGACACAAGAGTAATATTTCCAACCATAGTTGAAAAATTCCATAATACCCTCATAAAAAAAATTATAAATACAAAGAAAAATCTATTCTTGCCTTAACAAATCAATGGTCAGATTTGATCTATACTATCACCATATACTACTAGTAGAATGTACCGTAAAATTCCTCTTTATTGTAAATGGCTTTCATGCGCATCATTTGACTCACTTATATATAGGGTGTGACTTTTTTATATGTAATTTTCAAATTTGAGGCTAATTATTTGTCCACGACGAATTTCGTGCCGTTGCATAATTTAGTATATTGATTTAGTGAAAATTCTGAGTTTTATGGGCACCGGACTCATGGATGTAGGTTTCACTACTACACAAAGGATCATCACAGACGGTTCTAAACCTTCATCATAGACGGTTTCTGAACCGTTTGAATTTATATTTATGTGATAACAGGCAGTTATCGCATATGATTTTTGAGCCGTCTGTGATAAGTCACAACACAGATGGTTTTGTAATATAAACTGTCTGTGAAGGCCTACTATCACAGACGGCTTCTACCAAAAACCATCTGTGATACGTCAGCCATCGCAAACGGTTATATGTACCAACCGTCGTGATTGAGACATATCACAGATGGTTAGTAAAAAAATCGTCTGTGGTATCCGACATATCACAGATAGTTGTTCGTGGTAGCCGTCTATGACAGTAGGCCTTTACAGACGGTTTATATCATAAAACCATCTATGATAGTTCGTTATACCTAACTATTTTTTTCTATTTTCCGACTAGCCCCAGGAAATGCTAGCCATGCCCTCTGAAAACAAGCCAGCAGAAAACAGATAAATCACATATAATTGAATTACAACTCAAAATCAATTACAAAAGAATGTCCATGTATTGTCGCTAGAGTTACAATTGAATTACAACTCAAAGTGAATTACAATTGAATCAATTGTTTGAAGGTGGTTTAGCGGTGTCGATGGAGTGAAACTCTCCATTGGAGTTAATGATCTCCGTCTTAATGAAGGTGGAGAGCTGTCCTCAAACCTCCAAGATTTCGTTCAGAATGAATGCACTTGAATCGATTATCATGTCCTGTCGCTAGGAGGAGTAAAGTAGTAAGAATATATATTTAAATTGATAATTAGGAAATAATTATTGCGAGATTGACAAACCTCAGGATCATTCGTCTTAGCACTGATGATTTTCTGCATATGACGACAAACGTAGAATGCATATAGGTGGTCTTGTAGTTGCTGGTGGCACTGCAAAAATAGAATTACATATATGTGTATAGTCAGTTAGAGAGACATTATTACGAAGTGTAATTTAGGATTAGTGTGTTGTAGGCATTATTACGAAGTGTGATATGGTCTCATATCACAGACGGTTCTATTTAAAAAATAGTATGTGTTAAGTATCACAGACGATTCCATAATACATCTGTTTGTGATATGTGACCATATCACAGACGGTTATATTTTAACGTTATTCAGCTCCCGGTAGTCCGTACATAACATTACTCCTCTGTCTTTTTTCTTTGTGAACAATACCGGGGCTCCCCAAGTTGATGTACTTTCTCTGATAAAACCTTTGGCTTCAAGTTCATCCAATTGCTTCTTCAGTTCTACCAGTTCCCGTGCATTCATTTTGTAGGGCCTCTTGGAAATTAGCGTTGTTCCCGGAATTAGGTTGACAACAAATTTTACTTCTCTATCTGGGGGCATACCCGGTAGCTCTTTAGGGAATACATCTGGAAAGTCTCTCACTACCGGTATGTTCTTTACTTCGTTTGTTTGCAGGCTGGCCAAGCTGGGGTTAGATAGTTTCTGTCGGGTTCTAATTCTGAGATATTGTAGGCGTGTCCCGTCGGGCTTTCTGATTGAGGCTTGTTTGGATTCGCAATCTATATTTACCCCGTGGGTAAATAACCAATCCATACCAAGAATTACTTCTAGGCCACTTAAATTGATTATAAAAAGGTCAGCTAGGAACTTAGTATTGTGAATTATAATGGCTTGCTCTTTTCTAATTGACGTCACTTCTAACATTCCAGCCAGTGTACTAACTCCCATGGATTTTTTCAATGGTTCAGATGTTAGATAGTTCTATACTAGGAATTTATGAGCTACTAGGAATTTATGAGATATAAAGGAGTGCGTTGCTCTAGGATAAAAAAGAACAGTACCCATATAGGGTGGAATCAAAAGCTTACTCGTAATGACATATGTGGCTTCTCCAATTTGCTCTGCGGTCACATGGTAAGGCGTGCTGGTCCTCCTCTTCCAGCTCCTCCCACGATAGGTTGGTTGCCCCTAGGTTGATTCAGATGGTTGATCTGTGGTGGTGCTGGGGGTAAGTAGTCTTGGCACATAAGTCGGTTGCGTTGGGGTTCCAGATGTCCTCTGCAGGTAGGGGCATTCGGCCTTACGATGTTCAGGCTTCCCACAATGGAAACATGGATTTGTGCCTCTCAAGCAGTCTTTTGTTAGATGGCTTCCCCCACACTTCGCACATCTAAGTGCTATGGCCACTGACTACTTCTGGGCTATGGGTTTCTAAAAAGAAGGATTGAAGGCTCTTGGCCTGGGTGGTCCATATATAGGTGGTGGTTGTTGCGGCATGTGTGGGCGAGGTCTATGAGTAGGTTGTGGACGGTGGTCTGTCTTGGCTTTCTTCCTTCGCTCTTCGATCAGGTTAGAGTGCTCATTTTCCAGGATTATGGCTCTATTGACCAAGTCCTGAAATTCAGTGATTTTGTGGATGGATAGAAGCATCTTCAGATAAGGATGCATTCCATCTAGAATTTTTTTTCTATCTTCTTTTCTTCTGTGTCTATATCAGCTGGAGTATAGCGGGAAAGTTCGTTGAACTGGCTTAGATATTCTATCATTTTTCTTCCTCCTTGGGTTAAAGCTCTAAACTCTCACTTCTTAAGCTCTATTCTTCCGGTAGGTACATGGTTTTCTAAAAAACGCAATTTAAATTGGCCCAGGTAATAGGTTGCTCACTGACACGGTTGCGATTGTAGCTGAGCCACCAAGTAACTACTGGTCCAGTCAGTTGGTGAGAAGTATACTGAATTTTCTCCGTATCTGAGCATTCTATGGTGTCAAGTTTCTTTTCTATCTCCACTAGCCAGTCGCTTGCGTTTAGGGGATCAACTGCTTTAGTAAAACTGGGAGGGCGAGTTTGCAGAAAGTCACCCAAACTAACCCCACGGGCTGCCTGTGAGGTTGTAGGTGCTACTCGGGTTAACAGAGTTTCCATAAAGTGGTTTTGATTTTCCTGGACTTCTTTTCTGGAATTTTCTAGAAATCTGAGGACGTCTGCCATTACTACTAGCTGATCTGTTGCTCCGAGGCATGTCGGGTGGCTAGTGAAGAACCACGGAGGTCCTGATCTGGCCCGATCTTTCGATAAGAAGGTAAATTCGGTAGAAGTCGCTCAACTCTCACGATCCTGGCTACGAACTCGCAATGCCCAAAATCATGCAATCGTTGAACTGCTCGACAAGTCGTTATCAACCATGCATGAATACCCGAATGACCTGATCACGAAGATCAATTCCGACATACACTGAAGAAGCACGCAAGAACAAGGTAAAATGCAATCTGATGTATTGCAAATATTGATGAAATACTGATAAGGTGGGATTCCAACACATGCAAAAGATACAAGTTGCAACAAAGGCTAACTAAACATAAACAAAATTTGAGTTCTAGCAAAGAGAGACAGCGGCTCCTATATGGGGAGACGACCAGGGGTGGTGGCCAGCTCGGATCGGGCTCAAGAATTTTTGAGCTGAGCCAAGCCCACCATTCAGCTCAGAGAAAAATTGAGCCGAGCTCAAGCCGGCTCGCGAGCTCGTTTGGCTCGTGCAGTCCCACGAAGTTTCAGTGAGTCATTGGACCAGTCGCCCCGAGGAATGAGGATCCACGGAGTCGTTTGACTCGTGTAGGCCCATGAAGTCCCACGAAGTCTCCCGAGTCCCGAGTGACTCGACCGCTAGTCACCACTCGCCCCGTCGCCGGATCCCCAAGACCCCAACCCAAATTACCCAATCCTCCCGAAGTCTCTTGACTCTCCCGATCCCCTTTCTGATTTCTCTCCACCGTTCCCGATCCCCTTTCTCTCCCTTGTTCCCGATCCCCAATCGGCCAATCGCCCCAAGTCTCCGACCCCGCCGTCGCACCTCGTCCTCTCCCCTACCCTGCCCCTCCCCCGTCGACCCCCTGGCCCCCTACCCCGTCTCCTCGGCGGCAATGGTGGGGCTCCTCCTCTCCTCGACGGTGGCGGTTGCCAGCCGCGATGCGTGAGATCACGTCGGTGAGGATCAGTAGCTGTGGAGGTGGCGGCTTGCACGGGGTGGTGCAACTACAATGCGTGGTGGGTTGGTGGCGCTCTTGCTCGGCGTCATCATGTTTAGTTGTTTTGCAAGCTCCCACAGAGTAGATGATTGTTGTTGTTGTTCTTGAATGGCTGTGATGATTGTTTTGCAAGCCCTTCACCGATGATTGTTGTTGTTGTTCTTGAATGGATGTGGTGAACTAATGATTGTTGTTGTTGTTGCAGCTATTGTGATGAACTGATGATTGTTGTTGTTGTTGCTGCTATATGCTTGAAGACGCCTGTGCCTAGCTCGCGAGGGCTCACGAGCTGACTCGAGCCTGCTTTCGAGTCGAGCCGTGCTGACCTTCTGGCTCGTGCTCAAACTGAGCCGAGCCGAGTCGACCATTGGAACGAGCTTGGCTCGAGCCAGCTCGGCTCGGCTCGTTTCCATGAGTATATTGTAGTTCCCTTCGGAATGACCAATGCCCCTGTTGTATTTATGAATTTAATGAATAAATTATTCATTAAATATCTAGACAAATTCATCGTTGTCTTCATCGACGATATCCTGATCTACTCTAAAAGTGAGGAGGAACATTTGCAGCACCTCACTATCGCCTTGGAGATTCTCCAAGAAAACCAACTCTTTGCCAAATTCACTCAGTGTGAATTTTGGCTCGACCAAGTAGCATTCCTAGGACACATTATATCTGGAAGAGGAATGGAAGTGGATGCTTCTAAAATTGAAACTATCACCTCATGGAAGCATCCAACAAATATTACAGGAATTAGAAGTTTTCTGGGATTCGCAGGATATTACAGAAGATTCATAAAAGGGTTTTCCCAAATCACCTCTCCCCTCACAAAACTCCTAAAGAAAGACGTGAAGTATGTATGGTCGGACATATGTGAGAAAAGTTTCTAGGAGTTAAAGCAACGCTTAATCACATCACCGATCCTAGCCCTACCTAAAGACGGAGTCGAATACGTGGTATATTGCGATGCATCAAAGTATGGACTAGGATGTGTGTTAATGCTAGATGAGAAAGTCGTCGCCTATGCTTCTAGGCAATTGAGGCCTCACGAGATGAATTATCCCATTCATGATCTCAAATTGGGAGCTATAGTGTTTGCCCTAAAGATTTGGAGACACTATCTCTATGGATCTAAGTGCACATTGTACAGCGACCACAAAAGCCTCAAATACATCTTTACCCAGAAAGAGCTAAATATGAGGCAAAGAAGATGGTTAAAGTTAATTAAAGACAACGATCTAACCATAAATTACCACCCAGGAAAAGCCAACGTGGTAGCTGATTCCCTAAGCCAAAAAACTCAATGCCATCACCTTTCTGCTAAAAATCACGCCTTGGACCTAATTCACGCCTTGGCCAGAATGAGAATAGAAGTGAAAACTATCACTTCACAAGCTACTATTGAAGCCATGGTATTTTATTCTACCCTTCGTGACCAAATACAAGAACAACAACTTTCCGATCCCTTCATCATAGAAGAAATCCAAAGGATTAAATCAGAACAACCCTCGAAATTCAACATAGATGATTCCGGAGTCTTATGGCGACAAGCCCGGATCTGTGTTCTCGACAATCCTCAAATTAAAGAGACCATACTATGTGAAGCCCATGATACCCAATACTCAATACATCCGAGAAGCACAAAAATGTATAGGGATTTAAGAGAAAACTTTTGGTGGGCAAACATGAAGAGAAACATAGCAGAATATGTAGGTCGGTGTAGCACCTATAAAAGGTCAAAGCTGAGCACAAACGCCCAGCGGGATTGTTAACACCCTTAGAGATACCTGAATAGAATGGGAAGATATATGTATGGATTTTATAACATGCCTTCCCTTAACCCTCAAAAAGAAAGATGCAATTTGGGTTATTGTGGACCGTCTTACCAAATCGGCCCACTTCGTTGCCACCAACCAGAAATATTCAATGGATAGACTAGCTGAACTCTACCTGGAGAGGATAGTCACTCTACACAGAGTACCAAAGACCATCACGTCCGATAGAGGATCAATATTTACTATAGGTTTTTGGAAAAGCTTACACACTGCCTTGGGCACCAACCTCAACGTGAGCACAACCTATCACCCACAAACTGATTGCCAGAGTGAAAGTGTAAATCAGATCTTGGAGGACATGCTACGAGCCTGTGTGCTGAACTTCGGAGACTCATGGGAAAACATTTGGCTTTGACGAAGTTCGCATACAACAATATCTACCAAGCTAGTATTCAAATGGCACCATAAGAAGCTCTCTACGGCAGGAAGTGTAGATCACCCATCTATTAGTATGAAGTTGGATAAAGACCATTACTAGGCCTTGAACTTGTACAGGAGAATGATGAGAAAGTACAGAGAATTAGAGAGTGTCTCAAGATTGCTCAAAGTAGGCAAAAGAGCTACGCAGACCAACATAGAAGAGACCTACAATTCGAAGTGGGGAGTTATGTGTATTTAAAGGCGACGAGGATTAAAAGCTCTATGTATTACTTTAATACATAACTAAAAGACCATATGTCTTTGTGGTCGTAACCCCTAAGGCTAACGATTCCTGTGGTCATAAGGATTCCAGATGTTACATAATGGGAACCCTGATCGGATGAGGTCCTGTACCCAGTCCCCGACCAGATTCATGATTCTAAGACACTAACAACAACCACCATACGGTTGAGTGCCTCATAGGCACACAACCGCCGAACGGTTGATACTTTACCAACTATTGCCTCGCTCTGACCAATTGTGACACTTCCAACAGGCTTCTCTTCAAGAAGTAACTGCCACCACTTCGTCGACTATTTAAAGGAGAACACAAGTAGCAGAAGGCAATCCAATTCGAAAGATCAATAGACGATTGGTTTTTCATCTGAAGTATTAGCATAGCAATTAGTACACCAAGTGTAATTAGAGCTAGTCCACTGCCTTGTCAAGGGCACCCCCTGTAAAGGATCTAGTTCATAGCAATAAAGAGCAATCACATTCTCTCCCAAAAACTCTTTGCCATTTTTCTCTTTTTATTTCATAAGATCGGCGACTCAATCATCGACAAAAGGTATCATCTATGCGCAGGGTGCGCCGATTTGGATTAAAAGGGAAATTAAGTCCACGGTATGTTGGACTATTTTGGATTCTAGAGCATAAAAGCACCCTAGCGTATAAATTAGAATTACCGAGTTAGTTATCAATGATTCACGACGTATTCCATGTCTCACAACTCAAAAAATGCTTGAGAGAGCCATCGCAACACCTAACCAATCTCAACATATCACTACAAGATGATCTAACCTATGAAGAGCATCCAGTGAAAATTCTAGCGATAGAAGACCGACAGTTAAGGAACCGGACCATACGTTCGTGCAAGGTACAGTAGAAGAACCACTCCATCAGTGAAGCTACATGGGAAAAGAAAGAAGAACTACACGAAGCCTACTCCAACCTTTTCAAGTGAAATTGAATTTCAGGGGCAAAATTTTCCTTGGGGGGGGGAGGATGAAAGGACCCTAACAATTAAACTCATCTAAATAGTAATTAGCAGTAAATTAAATTCATCTAGACAGTAAGCAAACCGTAATTTCATATTAATATTCATCACATCGCAAAACAGTCTAATACAAGATTATATCATCATGAGTCATCATCAGAATTTACAATTTGAATTATTACAACAAAAATAAAACATCAATACAATCTCTGAGATTAATTGCAAGAACTCATTACAAGTGGAAATGAAACATTAACACAAGCACGGAATTAATTGCAAGAATTATTTACATCAGATCAAAATAAAAAATACAACTTCAAGTACATTACAAAAGAAAGAAAAATAACACTAGTATGCTTGCTAAAGAAAAATAACACTAGTATGCTTGGTAGCCTCGAGCACTTGCCTCCTTTTCCTTGAATCGCCCGTAGTAGAGCCTTCCCCACCAACCCAAAGCTTGGCCCTCTTCCATTCATTCGTTAGCAAAGTCCAAAAGATCGAAAGCGATAAAGTAGAGTTAGAGTAAAGAAATATCGCCGTCAGACAAAGTGAAGCTCATCGAGGTTCCCAGACTATCCAGGGCCAGTCGGCATCCTCTCACTTCAGTGGGTTTCATCACCCGATAATTATAAAAATCCGACACCCACATTATATCGACTTACCTTCGCTGTAGAAAATCCGAAGCATAGTATCAGAGACCTCTTTTCGACAAAAGGTCCTTAAGCCCACAGTCAACTGTGAGAGTGGAATGGGTAAGGGGAGGGCAAAACTGACATGCACAGGGCAAAAGGAGAGAGGTCAACAGAGAGCCTCCCATTCATAAGCATCCCTCCCTCACAAAGCCTCACAAAGCATCCACACTCACAAGCCTCATTCACAACCGAGAGCACCCACCTGAGCAAGCAAGCCAAAACCAAACCTCCACATCTCCATCCCACCCATTTCCTTCCCTAAACCAAAAGCCAACCAACAACAAAGCATCGAGCCAGAGCTCTGCTTGGCCAAGAGCAGGGAGCAAGCTAAGCCTCACCACCCCGTTGCAACCTCCAAAGCTAACCATAGAGAGGTAGTGAAGGAGGAGAGGAGCTCAAAGGAGACAGGGAAGACCGATGGAGTGAGGGACGACAATAACGTCAACCTAGAACCGTCAACAACCACTGAGGACCAAGACAAACCGACAAGAACAAGGAGGGATAGAAGGAACCACCGGGAACACTGGAGAGCTCCATCACCAAACTGGCCAAGCCTTCCATTCCCAACCCGGCCGAGCAAAGCAAGGTAGCCCACCATTCATGCCCCCACTTGTATTATCGTTCAATAGGAACCACAACATGTGAGCCGAACTGTGCACAGAGAGCATTCATAGAGCAAGGGAGGAACAAGGTAGATAGAGAGAGGGAGTAGAGGAGAGGATACCTCGGTGAGACCACAGCAACCATGGCAACGACGGTGCACCACCGCCGGCATAACTACGTGCACCCAACGGCCTCGCACTCCCCGTCGTGTGGGAGGCGTCGAGCCCTGCCGTAGCTAGCCACGGCAGCCACCTCCGTTACCTTCACCATGCGGGAGAATAAAATCAATAAAAATGAAAAATTGAATTAAGCCCAAACCTCGGAACTGAATCAATGAAAGGGGAAAAGGGGGGAAATCGAATCCGGGTGAGTACCATATATGTATGTGCATTAAAATTATCTCTCAAAATCAAATCAGATAAAAGAAAGAATAGAAAATAAAAGAGATGAATATAAGAAAAGAGCGGTCCAGCTGAGAGGTGCAGATGGGTTGTAAGAGTAAATACTAGGGCTGGTAAAGGAGGCCCTTGGCGGGAAAGAGAAAAGGGAAAAGGTGAGACCCTTTACATATGGATAATATATAAGGACCAACAAAACTCTCATTCGGATAAGGGGTGTATTTAAGTGCCAACCATTTTTCCGTTTCGGTGGGCAGAAAATACTACATTGTTACATGGCTATACTCTCCACATCGGGTAAGTGATATCGGTTGAGTTATGGAGGAACCCAGTACTGGTAGGAAGAGTCCGAAAGTGGGGATCCAAGGCGCTATAGTAGTGCTGGTGGAGTGTTGGGTGCGGAGATGACCAGCCCAACCAACATTATGGGAACTCGGTGGAAGACTGAGTGAGCCCTCGAGGACACCGACGAAAAATAATTGGTGGAGAATTAATCACGTAATATGGAAAACGTTCCGTACTCTGAACTTGACACCACATCAAAGAAAATGCGGGAGACCTAGCTTAAGAGAGTTGGGTAAAGTGGTACAAGCCTACGCAATGCTAAATATCATACCATGAATTCATGCTTGTCTCCTAGATTGGAGTCTACAGTGACTGCTAGGGGTCTATCTTCTTACCGAGTGACAAGTAGTCTTTTCAGAATTAAAACTTCCCACTTAATTTCTGATGAATTAATTTTCAAAGAAAGAGATGACCTAGAAAATGTGATAACAAACAGAGAAAAGTCATATAGTGTATCTTTGAGTACACTAGTACTTATTCTTGCTATAATCTTCCTTTGTATATATAATATATATGCGCGTGTAGGCACATGCAGATCAGCAAACGAACAAAGACACAGGAAAAATGACAAAGAGTAGGGTTGTTTTTGTCTTAGGATCCTCCGGCAACTAGTGCATGCATCAGCATTGCAATGATCACTACCGATGGAGCACAGCACAGTACTGTCCATTGCTAGCTAATGTATGTCCATGTATATATAACCACGAGATCTCATCTTCCTCAAATTCTCAACACAAACACACACACAAACTCTCTCTCTCTCTCTCACACACTTCATTCTGTTTCTCTCTCTGCGTATGCACAGAGAGAGAGATGTCAGGAAAGGGGAAGAAAGCAGCAGCTTTAGAAGAGAAGCTCCAGCTTCTACGCTCGGTTACGAAGTCAAATGCGGTAACTAATTTCCACTCGATCTTGTATTAGGATCAAAATTCGATATATAGTGTAGTAGTAAGCTCGGTTAATTTCCCCCACAGCTTGTTGTGATCCTTAAAGCTATTTCTTTCATAAAACGGCATTGGGGAATTGAAGCCTGGAGACGCACATGTTTGTTTTTAAGAGAGAAAAAAAATGCACTTCGAACACATGCATAACCTGAGCTACCATGCATCCTACCACCGCCAATGTGGACAACTCTTATATATGGTTATATTACCTCTTATTTTCATGGAAAGGGCACAAGCATTGCATGCTCCTACATTAGCTATTGTTCTTTTTTATCTGTGCCTGATCATCATTTTAATTAATTTGTCACTTTTATCCCTTCCATGTGTCAATCTATGTATTTACGCTGTGTGTGTGTGTATCACAGATATGGGGGAGGTATCAAGCGCAAACTAACCTTTGGGTGGAATCATGTAAATCGTTTTTGTTTAGGTACAAAATCAGCATGAAAAATTACGGTAGAAAAATGTAGCTTTGGTTTTTATTTGCTCTACCTATGTGTACAAAACTACAAATTCAAGTTTCAGTTCAATCTATATCGAGAGTAGTAAAAAAGAAAACAGATGATAAATCAAAGGAAAAGTTACTATTCACAGCAGAATTTTCTATTTATTGTTTTCCTAATACATTTCAAGTTTGAAGTTGAATTTTAAAGAGTGCCACAACACTTTATAGACCACATGTATAATTTTTTCATGTTAATTTGATGCCGAAACTAAATGACTGGATTTCCATGATTTCACTCTAAGGTAAGTTTGCACCTCCACACAAATACATGTCTAAGTTGTTTTTTTTTTGGATCACAAGGTGACGCACACGCACACAGGCATGAGTGCCTATTAAGAAATACGGAGGTTAAGGATAAATCTGCGATATTACAAAGTTCCTGTTGAGATACACTCGTGTGTATACAAGGATTTGCACCTCTACACAAATACATGTCTAAGGTTTTTTTTTGATTACAAGATAGATGCACACGCATACCACACGCACACACGTGCGAGTGTCCGTCAAGAAATCCACGACATCACAAAGTTCATGTAGTTGAGATACACTCCTGTGTATAGAAAGGTAGACACCCAGATTTGATTAACTCTAGCGGGTGGAGCTGTAGACTACCGAGACGTCTTTTCCAAGTACACGTCTAAGGTGGCCGGTCGTCGCGGTCCTTGCAGGCAAACAACACATCGATCTTGGTGGATGCGTCGAAATACATCAACGAGCTCAAGGACAAGGTTGACGCCGCACGCTCGCATGATCATCAAGCAGCTGCACACGACAGTACCACTGCTAGCGCCGTGCCAAGGGTACGCCCGTACGTATGTTAATTGCTTGCATCAAACAAACAAATTAACAAACATGCAAGATTATTGCAAGAACAACTCTTGGGATTGATATGTTGTATATATGCTGATATATACGCATTCACGTACATATATATGCAGGTGACAGTTTCATCAGCGACGCTGGAGAAGAATAAGAAAGCTGCAGGGTTCCTGATCAGTGTGTCGATGGAGAAGAGCCGGCCGGGGTTGCTGGTGTCCGTGCTGGAAGCGTTCGAGGAGCTCGGCCTCGACGTCCTCGACGGCGACGTCTCATGCGCCGACGACGACACCACCTTCCGCCTTGAAGCGCTTGGATCAGGCCATGTATGTATCGATCGATATAGTATTTAATCAACATGATTAAGCTGCTATGCTTGTATAGGCATCGTAAAACTGTTTTAAATCGTTCAAATTTTAGGCCTATGTCCACATTAATTTCAGATATGCAGCCGCTAAAGTTCTTACGGGGTGGAGACAGTGGGCCGGTCCATGGAATTTCCTTTGTTTTGCCACATTTCGCTCAAAGAAGCTAGTCTAGCTAGTGAGATAGTGCATAAGCTATTCGCATGGATCAACTCGATCCTCATGCAAGTGATCCAAGAGTCTAGTTGTTGGAATCGGTGACAGCCTTTTGCGCGAGAAAACAATCACAACAAGCACACAAGAGACGCATGAATTTGTTTACGAAGTTCGGCAAAACTTATACGTCTCCGGGAGCCGAATTGCGACGACTCTGTCTGTATGAGAAGTTTTTCTTTTTTCTTTCTGATTAAGGTTACAAAAGGTCAGTAGTATATATTTATACCCCGATTACATATTAAACTCGGACTCATAGTCCGCACACTAGTCTTTTAGTGGTGTGCGTGTTTCCCTATTTCCACGATTCCACGGCCCTGGCCACCGTCAGCTCCAGCGCCTCCCACGCCATGGCCATGCATGTCTCTGCCTCCCTCACATCCGTCGGTACGGGGGAGGGCTGCCGCACCTCCGCCGTCCCCTTCCACATTGGCGTCGACGCTGGTGGGCTGGGCATCAACACCGCCCTTCCATGCCGATGCTGCCACTCCCGTCCCCAACCGCTTTGCTGTCACCATCCTCTCGGCCTATGGTATCACCAGTACCACTCCAGGTGGAATCGCCATAGTCAACCATTGTTCGCGTGCAAAGCTAACACGCTGATTGCGCTGTGTTGCCCTCCGTCGACGCCGCCCGCGCCGAGCCTCTGGTAGTGGTCCCATGGCCGGCGGTGCCCCAGTAGCTGTCTCACTCACTGCAACGCCATCGGAAACCTATGATTGGGGCCTCATTGAACTCCAAATTAAACCCAACCAGAGTGTGACTCTCGAGGTATAATCTATGGTTCAAAATTAAACGTAAATTTTAAGAGAAATCGACTAACTGTTTTTAGCATGCATATTATATATATATATATATATATATATATATATATATATATATATATATATATATATATATATATATATATATATATATGTGTGTGTGTGTGTGTGTGTGTGAGAGAGAGAGAGAGAGAAATGGTATGGTACTCTTGGGAGTATGTACTCTCACTTCTCATATACCACTTAAATCGTATGATGATACCTCTTTATTAATTTGAGCATACTCCAATAATGATTATAAGATACCATAAAGTGAGTTCTATGAAAAAATCATTAAAGTCCACCTTTTATAGCTAAATTTGTGTATATACTTCTTTTATATATGAAAAAAGGGTATATAGCAAAAATAAAGGGCTCCAATGAAATTTTTTTAATCAAGTCGCATTGGAGTATCTTATAATTGATATTTAAGTATACTAAAAATGATAAAGAAGTATAATATATTTATTTTAGTGGTATATTCGAAGTGGGAGTATGTACTCCCGAGAGTACGAAACGGCCGTCCTACATGCATACGAACTGGTCACTCGAATACACGCTTGGTTAGTATTAGCTAGTGCGAAAATGTAATACTACTACATGCACCTGTTTGTGGCTACATGCACCTATTTGTGGCTACATGCACCATACTCATCGTCAGAGCCGCCTCGAGATCTGTACACCCCTTCTTGCTCCTTTCTTCCTCCCCTATCTGTCTCTCCCATCACTCACTCTCTCTCGGCTCTGGCCTCCTCCCCGAGCCGCCTCCCTCCTCCCCAGGGCCACACCTCCGCCGAAAAACCCACGTCACACCCGGAAACACCTCCCCCGCTGAAAAACCCACATCGCAGCTGGAAACCTCGCCAAGCCCCAGGTTTATGGCGGTGGCGCGGGGTTTGGTGGGGTTTTCAGCGAGTGTGTTTCCGGCGGCGGGGTGGCGAGGTTTTCGGTGTGAGGACAGTGGTGCGAGGGAGGGAGGGGTTTCAAGCGGCGGGGTTCACTACTACACAAAACGTCATTACAGACGGTTTTAAACTATCATCACAGACAGTTTTATGAACCGTCTGTATTAATGTGTTTGTGATAACAGGCGTCATCACATACGGTTCTGAATAAGAACCGTCTGTGATAGCTATTTTCACAGACGGTTCTTGTTTAGAACCGTCTGTGATAGTTTTTTGTATTGCAAAAAAAAAAAAAATGGATTGCTTGCTGCTACTCAAACCTGCATGAGAACTAAGCAGCTTCCTCATTACTTGTCCAGCTGCACGCGCGCACGTAGTTGAAAAAGAGAGAGAAGAAGATCGTATAAATGCAGATGCGGTGAGTACGTAATAATAAACATGCAACAACAAGAAGAAGAAATTAGTCGGCCTTGAACCTCATGGGGATGTACGTAGGTGTTGGCAGCGGCGGAGGTGAGGGCGTCGGCGAGGTAGTATTCGTGCATGATTCAGTTGGACTTGGTGCCCTTGGGCGGGCGCCCCTTGTAGAACATGAGCACCTTCTTGACGCCGATCATCTCGGTGCCGACGGAGGAGAGGGTGATGGGCTTGTCGGTGCTGGTGGCCGAACTAGGCAACGAGGTAACCAGAAGGGGAGAGACAAAGGAAAATAACGATAGCGGCCGGAAATGGAGCAGATGACGCTGCTCAACGAAAATATGCGCTTGAACTCCTAGTTAGCACAGCCACAGATCATCCCAACCGGAAATATATAAGCATAGCCCCAAAAAATGTTGCCTCCCGCGCAAGTGTTCAAATTTTTTTGAACTCTCGCGCTGCGAATCTTAGACGGTTTCAGACAAAAACCGTCTGTGATGACATATCACAGACGGTTCGTATCACGAACCGTCTGTGATAAGTATCTCATCACAGACGATTTGTATTAAAAACCGTCTACGACTCTGATTTTACCATGGCTTCAAATTTTCCTTACCCTCTGATTTTTCTATGGCTTGGCTTCAAATTTGAAGCCATGGTAAAATCAGAGGGTAAGAAAAATTTTAAGCCATGGTAAAATTATAAATCACAGACAGTTTTTAATATAAACCGTCTATGATATACGGAGACATCATAGATGGTTTGTAAATAGAACCGTCTGTGATACTTCACAAACGGTTCTTAATAATAACCGTTTGTGATGACTGAGATTATCACAGACGGTTCTTGTTAAGAACCGTCTGTGACATATTACAAACGGTTCTATTTAAAAATCGTCTGTGATAGGTACATATCACAGACGATTCCTTAATTTCATCACAGACGGTTCTAAAGGAACCGTTTATGATGAGACGTCTTCTATAGTTTGTTTTGTAGTAGTAGTTTCGGTGTCCGGCGACTGCGCGGTTCGGGGAGGAGGAGGGAAGCGACACGGCTCAGGAAGGGGGCCGGAGCCGAGGTAGAGTGAGGGAGTGAAGGAGACACGAATCTCAGAGCACAACGGACACCCACGAACACGTGGGATAACTGCATTGTTAGCTGGTGTATCAAACCATAAATTGTTGATATATTGTGCGGGGCTGGTAGGCCAGACGGCAGGAGATGGACCTAGGACTTTGCAACTTGGGCCTTCTGTCATCTCTGAAGAAAACTTTTGCAACTAGAAAGGAAGATTTTATCAATCAGTCATTAACTGCTCCCAATTACTTATCAATTTGCAGAGTGAGGCTGAAAGCGTGGATGCGCAAATGGTTCGACAGGCAGTGCTGCAAGCCATCAAGAAATGCATGGACGACGACGACGACGCATGACGGCATGAGTAATAAGGAGGAAGCGAGAAATCATCAGCTGCCTGTGCGTACGTGTATGGAGAAAACTTGCAGTCCTTGATTGGTCGTAGCGCAAGCTTGCCAGGGATCTTTACAAGTCACATATATATTTCAGTTGTTCTGTCAAGTAATTTGTTAATTTTCTCAACAAAAAAAAAATCTTTGGCCATCAATAGAACAGATGGGAAAATTAATCAGCATTGCAAACTTGGTCGATCGGATCTCTAGCTAGTACGACTGCAATATTATTAATCAGAGAGAAGAAGAGATGTAAAAGTACGAACACGTAAATCATTTATCATGCTTCGGAACTTCGGATCTCTAGCTAAGCTAGCTAGCTGTACGCCTGTGCGTACGTATGATGTAACACTGGTAGTCTGGTACACGATTTAGCGAGCAGCGCCGTCGTGATCTCGACGCACAGGCTCGCGTTCCTGACGGCGAAGTCGTCGTACTCCGGGGAGAACACCACCTGCTCCGCGTGCTTCACCACCGTGTCCATGGCCCTCTCCTTGATCTCAGCGTCCGCAGCACGTTCCCCGGCTCCGCGGACGCCGCCAGCCGCGCTGAGGAACGGGACGTCGTACTTGTCGGCGGCGACGAGGAGGGCATGCAGGAGGTGCTCTGTGCACGCACCATCTAGGGCGCCAGTGTAGAGTAAGGCGAGGAGGTGGGAGAGATCGTCGTGGTCGAGCTCCGGGAGGGAGATGGAGTCGCCGGCGGGGGCCTTGCACTCATCGTCGTCTTGGTCCTTGCCTCGGGGACGACGAGGTCCGGCGAGGAGGACGCCATGGATGGGGCCTGTAGAGAATGAATAGGCAATCAGTTGCCGTGTATTCCATCTCAATATGTATTTATACATGTACAGGTGAAGTAACAAAAGCTTCCTATAACTATGGTCTGCCGCACAGCGTGCGCGCGAGACGTGGTCCTATTCCAACTGAACGAGAGAATCGGTCATCCGTTCCAACACCCCCCCTCAGTCGATGCATCGGCAGCGTGGATGGAGAGACTGCGACGAAATTCTTCGAACAATACTTGCGGAAGTCCTTTCGTCATGATGTCAGCAAACTGATGTTGAGTTGGAACATGTAGAACACGTAGTCGACCAAGTTGCACCTGTTCGCGCACAAAATGAATGTCGAGTTCGACATGTTTAGTGCGCTTGTGATTTACTGGATTATGAGAAAGGTAAATGGCGGAGACGTTGTCGCAGTAGATAACCGTTGCTGTGTCAACACCAATGAGTAGTTCACGAAGAAGATTACGTATCGGCAAAGACTCGGCGGCGCATTCGCCACGCAATACGATATTCGCTTCGCGCTAGAGCGTGACACCACGGATTGGCGTTTGGATGACCAAGATATGAGCGAGTCACCAAAGAAAACACAGTATCCTGAAGTGGAGCGACGAGTATCCGGGCACCCAGCCCAATCCGCATCACTATATGCCGTAAGACTGGAAGAAGAGGAAGCACGGATGGATGCACCATAACGAGACGATCAGCGGATGTAGCGCAAGATGCGCAGCGAGAGCCCAATGTGCATCCGTTGGCGAGTGCATGTGAAGGCAAACTTGGTGAACCGCGTATGCGAGATCTGGCCTAGTAAGAGTCATATATTGCAAGGCACCCACGATGCTGCGGTAGAAGGCGCCATCAGACATAGGAGATCCTGTCGAGGTGGAAACTTTAGGTTTGGTGTCAACCGGAGTTCTTGATGGCGGCGATTGAGCATGCCTGCGTAGCGATCAAGAATGTCTTGACATATTGTTCTTGGTCGAGAAAGAAACCGGAGGCGAACGATTTAACTTGAATACCAAGGAAAAACCTTAGGGGCCGAGATTAGTCATGCGAAATTCCTTTGTTGAGGCGGGATATGATGCGGTGGAGAAGTGTGGTGGAAGAAGCGGTGAGGACAATATCGTCGACATAAAGTAGAAGATAGGCGGTATCGGCGCCAGCATGATGGACAAAAGAGAAGTGTCGAAGTAGTTGCGAGAAGCCAATAGTGTGAATGAAACCGCAAAACGATGGTACCAAGCGCGTGGAGCTTGTTTAAGGCCATAAAGAGAGCGAGAGAGACATACACGATCCGGAAACTCCTTGTCGACGAACCCGGCCGGTTGTTGGCAGAAAACACGTTCGGTGAGACGGCCGTTGAGGAAAGCATTTTTTACGTCGAGTTGATGAACCGGCCAATTCCGAGAGGCAGCGATGTGTAAGATAAGTCGAATGGACGCAGGCTTGACCACCGGGGAGAATGTTTGATCGAAATCAAGCCCGGCACGTTGGGTGAATCCACGCACCACCCAAATGAGCTTCTGACGATCAATGATCCATCGGGCTTGGTTTTGTTGCGAAATATCCATTTTCCGGTGATGACATGGGCACCCGGTGGCCGAGGCACGAGTGTCCACGTGTTGTTGGTGCGCAAAGCATCGAACTCGGCCTGCATGGCAGCGCGCCAATCCGAATCGCGCAGCGCGGCACGAACGGAAGTCGGGATGTCCGGAAGAACGGAGTCGGTGACGACGTGGGCAGCGTAGCGAGGGTTCGGTTTGGAGATGCTGCGCGTGCGCGGGTGATCATCGGGTGCCGGACTGGTGCGGAGGTTGGAGCTGCAGGGATGGGTGACGCCGAGACAGGATCGGTGCGAGTCCAAAGACGCTGCAGGCGCATTTACAGCGAGCAAGGGTTTCGAGAGCAACGGCAGAAGTGAGGAAGGAGACGATGGCGTAATCGGCGATTGATGAAGGGCGGGGTCGACCACGGCGAGAAGCGGCGATGGAGCCGGCGGTGTGGCCACGCGGACAGGAACGGGAAGAATGTCTGGCACGTCCGGTAAGGTGGCAGCAGAAGTGGCCGAAGGCTGCGAGCGCGACAAAGTCCTGTAGGGAAAGACATGCTCATCGAAAGAAACATGACGGGACGTGAGAACTCGTCCAGTGACCGGGTCAAAACAGCGATAGCCCTTGGTGTCAGCAGGGTAGCCGAGAAAAACGCAAGGTAGAGAGCGTGGGGCAAGCTTGTGAGGAGCTGTAGCTGAGATGTTAGGGTAACAGAGACAACCGAACACTCGGAGATTAGCATAGTCAGTCGAGCGAGCAAATAAGAGCTGGTAAGGGGAAGGGCCAGTGCGAGAACGAGAAGGACGTCGGTTTAAAAGATATGTGGCTGTGGCGAGCGCGTCGGGCCAGAAGGTGGGAGGGATGTCGGCATGAACTAAGAGAGTGCGAACGATATTATTCAGAGTCCGAAGAACGCGTTATTGCCGACCGTTTGTTGAGATGTATATGGACAAGTAAGGCGAAGAAGAATGCCGTGAGTAGAAAGAAAAGTACGGAAAGCAGTGTTGTCGAATTCACGCCCATTATCAGTCTGAAAGCATAAGATTGGCAACTGGAATTGTGTAGCAACATAGGCATGAAAAGAAAGTAATGTAGGAAAAACATCTGATTTATTTCGTAGAGGAAAGGTCCAGGTGAAATGGGTAAAATCATCTAAGATTACGAGATAAAATTTGAAACCGAATTGCTAACAATGGGCGAAGTCCAGACGCGTGCAATGTAAAAGATGAAAAGGAGAATAGCAACATTATTTGATTGTGAGAAGGGAAGGCGAGTATGCTTGCCCAAACGACAAGCATGGCACGTGTGTTGATCTGGTCGGAAGGTGAAGCCGTCATGAAGTACTCGTTGCATGGAAGAGCCGCCAGATATGGCAAGCCGGCATGCCAAAGCTCGGAAGAGTGATCGGCAAGAAAGGCATGGTGACCGCCGGGAGTATCGCAATGGTAGAGGTCGCCGGAGTCATCCGTACAATGAGAAGAACCGTCTGCGTGCATAGGTCCTTAATAGAGAAACCAAACGGGTCAAATTCAACCGAGACATGATTATCTTTAGTAAGCTGTCGAACGGAAATTAAATTTTTGACCAAAGCAGGAGAAATAAGAATATTGTTTAGGCGAAGAGAAGAAGAAGACGTGGGAATAAAATGAGTGCCATGACGATGAACAGGAAGATGGGCGCCGTTGCCGACCATGATGTGAGATGGAATGGTGGAGTGCGGAGGAAGTGACAATACCAGGATTTGAGGCCATATGGGCAGATGCGCCGGTGTCGAGGACCCAGTCGGAACCAGGTGGCGGCATGTGCTGGAACGCAGTGAGAAGACCGGCCGGGACTGGTGCAGAAGGTTGCGTGGGGCCGAAAGACGCCGGGTTGGGAAAGACGAATGGCGGTGCTGACGCCATCATGGCGTTGTGCGTCGGTGCGCCAGGGCGGGCGCCGAGGATCCCGGATCCAGCCGGCCTCCATTGGGGCATCGGCGAACTGACCACGCCCGTCCGGGGTTAGGCGACGCCCACGGGCGCCGGCGCGGCGACCGGCGCGGCGCGAGTGCCGCCGGAGGCCGCGGGGCGACCATCGGATCGCTGCGCTTTTTCTTGAGCGTGTATGGTTGGTCTTGGGCGGCGTGAAGGAAGGTTGTGGAAGCGCCGTGTTCTTGCGTGAGGCGATGCCGTGGACCGGTACCGGAGTGGCGGCGAGAAGAGCAGTGGCGGCCTCCATCTTGGCGGTGTGCGCCATGCGATTCTCCTCCTGCAACAGGTATGAGCGAGTATATAGGAAGGTCGGTGGAGGCAGCTTGGAGGTGAGGACGCCGATCGCGTGACTAAACTTGGAGTTTAGTCCGCGGAGCGCATTGATGACGAGCGCCTGATCGGAGATCGGATGCCCGACGTCAAAGAGCGTGTCGGCGAGGGTCTTGAGACGAGTGAAGTAGGTGGTGATCGTCATGTCGCCTTGGTAGAGGCTGTGGAAGTCTTGAAGTGCGTAGACCACCCGTTGCATGGAGTTGTCGCGGAAGAGACCGCGGATCGCAGTCCAGAGGGAGAACGCCGTCGGCTGAGAATGGACAACTGCATCCATGACAGCCTTGGACACCGACGTGTAGAGCCAGGAGACGATCGCATAATCGATCTGAGTCCAATCGGCGTCGTGGAGGCGTGATCGGGCGTCGACGGTGCGTCGGCGTGGTCTAGAGACCAAATTTGCGGGCGCCATCTCGAAGAAGGTGCGCCACAATTGAAATTAGGCGTCGTCGAGCTCGAGAACAACCGCACATGGGCTCGGATGTTGACGAAGCTGAACCAAACAAAGAATGAAGCGGCGTGGGGCAGGGACAACAAAGGGATTCTTGAGGAGGAGCCGAAGCGCTCGTGGGGCCGACTCCATGAGGAGATGAGGCGTGAAGTAGAAAAGAAAGGGATCGAAGATAGGTCGATACCATGTAGAGAATGAATAGGCAATCAGTTGCCGTGTATTCCATCTCAATATGTATTTATACATGTACAGGTGAAGTAACAAAAGCTTCCTATAACTATGGTCTGCCGCACAGCGTGCGCGCGAGACGTGGTCCTATTCCAACTGAACGAGAGAATCGGTCATCCGTTCCAACAGGGCCGACGAGGCGGGAGGCCGCACGCCGCCACCCGCTGGTTCGCTGGTGCAAAGGTGGAGAATGATGAGCGAGTTGTGTCTTGATCTAGGATGATACGTCGATTTGTGAAGGTACGACTTTGACGATATAGGCTCCTAACTGATCACGATCAGAACACCAAACAATCGCTAAACCACACTTCGAGTCGTTATCAACCGTGCCAAGAACACGGTTGACTAGAACACGAGGTTTAATTCCTGTGAGCAATCGAAGAACAAGCAAGAACGAAATACACAAGTAATCTGAAATTACAAATAGGAAATATCAATTCGCACGAGTTGAGGCCTATAAGTCATAGTTATTGGTCTAGTCGATACAAGAACACACAACGAAGTTTTCACGGTGGAAAAACCAATCTAAACAAGCCTCAAAAACCTAAAAGAGGTGTGCACACAGTGGAGTCGAACCCTAACTCTATCTCCTGACCCGCCGTCTTGTTTCGACGATCCCGAAGCGCTCTGAACGAATTTGGAGGTGGGGCCAGATCTGTTGGAAAGGTATCGGAATAAGCTTTCCAAAGCACAAGGACATCCGAATCGGACTCCGTTTGTGAATGTTGTGACATTTTTATTACAAGTCTGTTGGGCTATCCCGAACCGAATCCAAGTTGAGTTCTGAGTTGATTCCGAGCTAAAATTCGGTTGGACATGTGAGAGCTCCGAATTAGGCTTAGAAATCTTATCCAAAACTTGGGCTTTGGATTCTTGGGATTCTCCCCTTTTGCTCTTCCACCGCATGGGCCTTCTTTCTCCATGCTGGCCTCTCCCCCCTCTCGGTTCCAAAGTCTTTCATTTGTCAAACTTGAGAATGCACAAAGTATTGACATGATGTAGTATTCCATTCTCATGAATAAAAACATTAGGAATAGATAGAAATGAGTTCACCTAAATGTTATGCTTCTCTGCAAAAGTTTCAGCTCTTTTTTTAAGTTCATGTTGTTCTGAACTGCAACAAAGATTTGACACAACATATGAAACAACATAGCTAATGATGTCATCATCATCCTCATCTTCTTCATAAAAAGCTGTCCTCAGCTTTTGACAACCTGAAAGTGTACTAAACAAATAGAACAACATATATGCATGATATATATATCTATCATTCACACTTCTCCTGTTTAGCACATCATGAACATCTGACGACGTAGTTAAAAAAAACAACAACACATATGCATGGTATATGTATGAATCAATTATCGTGTCATTCTCGTTATTTTGCACAAACCAATTAGTACAACAACAGTCATAAGATGTATACATTGCAATATTGTCATCCACATCATTCTCCCTCCCATGAGAAAAAGTTGCCATCGACTTTTCTAAGTACATAGACAAGCTATTAACGGGAATAACCAGATCAAGTTGTTCAAATATGGCGGAGAAAATTTTTAGTGCCTTCCATGTTTCCACTGTGCTATTCTGATTATTTGTACATGATTGTCCAACAAAGGATAAACAACTAGGATTAAGAAATCTTTTAAAACATCAAGCACTATTATTAAAACTCATCTCATTGGGTTCATAACATTGCACAAAAGATTGTTCATGCAAAACATGTACTTTCAACGCAGCAAGCTTATAACATGTAATGCATATTCGATAAACATAGAACTTGTCATCTACACCATCATCTCCAATCAAATTGAATGTATATGTGTAGACATAAGTACTAACTAGTGATTTTGAACATAAAATTTCAGCAACATTCTCAATCACACTCCGAGTCGATATCAACCGTGCCAAGAACACAGTTGACTTAAACACGAGGTTCAATTCCTGCTAGCAATCGAAGAATAAGCAAGAACAAGATACACAAGCAATCTGAAATTGCAAATAGGAAATATCAATTCACACGAGTTGAGGCCTGTAAGTCATAGTTATTGGGCTAGTCGACACAAGAACACATGATGAAGTTTTCATGGTGGAAAAACCAATCTAAACAAGCCTAAAAAACCTAAAAGAGGTGTGCACACAGTATATATTGAAGGAGAGGCAGTGGCCGCAAGAAGTGGAGTTGAACCCTAACTCTATCTCCTAATCTGCCGTCTTGTTTCAACGATTCTGAAGCGCTCCCAACGATTTTGGAGGTGGAGCTAGATCCGTTCGAAAGGTCTCGGAATACCCAAATCGGACTCCATTTGGGAAAGTTATGACATTTTTATTACGGGCATATTGGGTTGTCCCGAACCAAATCCGAGTTGAGTTCTATGTTGATTCCGAGTTTAAATTCGATTGGGCATATGGGTGCTCCGAATTAGGCTTGAAAATCTTATCCAAAACTCGGGCTTTGGATTCTTGGTCTTTTCCCCTTCTGCTCTTCCACTGCATGAGCCTTCTTTCTCCATGCTGGCCTCTCCTCCCTCTCAGTTCCAAAGTCTTCTATTTGTCAAACCTGAGAATGCACAAAGTAGTGACATGATGTAGTATTCCATTCTTATGAATAACATCATTAGGAATAGATAGAAATGAGTTCACCTCAATGTTATGCTTTTCACCTCAATGTTATGCTTCTTTGCAAAAGTTTCAGCCCTTTTTGTAAGTTCATGTTGCTTCGAATTACAGCAAAGATTTAACACAACATATGGAACAACATAGCTAAGGATGTCCTCATCAGAGAAGACGTCGTAGAGGAAGAAGGAGATGAGGTTGATGTAGAGGTGGTTGAGGAGGTCACCTTGCTGTTGTCATCCTTGTCCTCCCCACGAATTCTCAATGGCTCTTTGTCCCTACTGAATCCAAGCTCAACGTCGGTGCTAGACTGGAGCTCATCGCTGACGGATAGTCGTCGTCTTCAACTGGCATGGTGGTGTGCGAGGTGGAGGATGGTGGCCAGAGTTGGGAGGGGAGATGGCGGTGGATTTGGTGTGGAGGAAGAAGAGGAGCACTATGGCAGCGCTGGTGGTCTGAGCGGCGGTGATGTGGTGTGGTGGCACGGTGGAGGCGGCGTGAGTGTGAAGGATCCCCGTTCCCCATTCTAGCAGGCCCAATTTGGCCACAAGCGGCATGACAAAAGGATAACGATCCAGGTAGAGCATGACGACACAGCCAAGGGTGTGGTGCAGATTGAGCATGGCGATAGAGGTGTGACGCGAGCCGTAGTGGCGAAGCCAAGGGTGTAGGGGTAGGCCAAGAATGGTGGCAGATGCATGACTTGAGTAGGGGTGGAGCTCGACCGAGCGTCATGTTGGAGTTGAGGGTCTGGCTTAGATTCGACGTGTTGGGGGTAATATGTTTTTTTATCTGTAGCAATGCACAAGCATCCAACTAGTTTCAAGAAGAGAATATAAACATCGGTCCAGTCCGAAGGGGATACACTGCAGACACCAACACTGGTCCCAAGAGGGGAGACACCAATACATTGTTGCTTCATTCCCATTTCTACAAGTACAACTTTTGTTGCCATTAATTCTCAAGACAAGGACCAAGAGCATAGGATTAGCCGCCTATGCTCTCTACAATGGGCTGTCTCATGGGCCATGACCCAATGATATCTGCTACTTCTACATTGGCATAGCCTGCTCTCTGCGCCTCTTGTATGTGTTGTAAAATTAGCAGATTTAGCAAATATTTAGAATTAATTCCATTAGTATTAATCATAATTAAAGCATATTTCCAGCCGCATTTAAATGACAAAATTAACATATAAACATGTAAATCCTCAAAATTAACATACAAACATGTAAATCGTCTATGTCATTTAAACAAGAAAATATGCTCAAAATAGAGAATATGTGGACAATTAAAATCAGTATAACGCTAAGATTTCATAGTTTATTTATTGCTCTCAAATGTCGAGTTGCTCAAGATATAGTATTGGCCTTCACAACACTTGTGTAAAAAAAAATACAATCTCACATTTTAATATGACAATCACTATGAAAATAAATTATGTCTTGAGCTCAAATGAAAATCTTATTAGTCTAATTAGTCACTTAATGCAATTCATCAATTTTCAATTCACTTTTCATCATGTAATTGATTCTAACACTTAAGACATCAATTAACAACTATGTATATGAGTAACCAAAAAAAAAATTCACAGTAAACAGAAGATGATTAAGGATCACAGCGAACTGAAAATGAACAAAGATCACAGTGAACCGACAAGAATGCTTGACACAATAAAGACATCAAGTTAACTACAAGCTCAAGACCAATTTATATCAAATTATCATATTCAATCTACATTGACATCAATTCATCATCGAGCATTTAAACTGAGCCCACAACATAACTTTACAATATCTCCCAGCACTAGAGTTAATCAAATCGACTCAATTTAAAACTTCTACTAGCACAACACATATGCAAAAGTAATACGAAAATGAAAAAATAACAATACTCACGAAGCGGTGGCACTCAAAGCCACCGAGCAGTAAACCGGGCAAGGCATGCGAGTTGCGTTGTTTCAGAAAATCAATCGCCCTACTGTGCCGTGTTTGAACGGACGAGGTTGTCGGATATACAATGTCAATCCGCAATTCGGGACGCACCAAAATTGCGAAGTCGAGGTACAGAGATGCCGCACAGGACCAACAGAAGTGCATCGGCCGAATGCACCCAAGAACACCAATCATCAGGAACCGAACCGAAGCTCTTCTTCCTCACTGAGATCGAGCCAACAGCCTGCCAAAACCGAACCCCCAAGCGTGCAAGTTCCCTGTTCCCAAACACAACGCCAACAGAGAGGAAATTTCACAAGAATGGAACCGGCGGGATGCACACAAAAGGGAGGTCCAGAGCTCACTACCAACGACACTAAGACAAGTACGACGGCGCGGGAGGTCCAAGAGCCCAAAGCTGAAACCAAATCGGGAGGAGAAGAAGAACACGCCAAATTGGGGGAAACTCACATTTTTTTTTGTTCTGTCGAAAAGGGAGAGGAAGAGCTGATTATCAAGAGGAGGTCGAGGGAGAATGGTGCGGTTGCAGCGAACGGTCAGCCGGCACTCGGGCCGCTCACGCTTCCAACGCCGCCGCCTCCATTGCCCTTCCGCTCAAGCCGCAGCGCACTAGAGAAAAGGGGAATGCCCTCAAAATATCCAACAGTATGTGGATTTGTTAACTTGGACTAACTAGTTTTTGTTACCCTTTTGGCTTCTCTTGATCTCTGTTTTTTCGTTTTGTTCTCAGGAAAGCTTCTTTCGTTTTTGTTGATCCTGATAATATGGATCTTGGAATCCAGCGTATGGGACATATCCAAGACAACTAAATAGCTAAGTAAAAAATGTAGAATGAAAGAAAGATCCTAGTCCTATGCCTCACCTTTGTCTGACGATAAATAATATTCAGGAGAAGATAACAAGAATCCAAGCAAAAACTCCCTCCAAGAGATGTCGGAAAACTCAGACGACTTGTTAATTATTCTTGCTTCAAACACAGAGCAAATAGTAACGCATCACGCATGTATATGAAAGCATGACAGAATCAGTCTACTGCTATTAGATGATAAACACAATGCTGCTGTTTGCTGCCTGATCTGAGCTATCAGAAAACCAGGGGTCGGCGCCACCGGATGGATAATACAAGTACCAGTAGATAAACCGGGGAACCGTTCCGTACGTCCTAGCTAGCTGGATGGATTAAGCCGCCACGTCATCGACAATTATTAACTAGTAATTGATCATCATCATCATCATCTCGTTTTTTTCTTCTTAATCTAGCTACCAGCTCCACCTCTCGTTCTCCTGGCCGTCGGCGGAGGTGGCCGCCGGCAGCTGCGAGTAGAACTCGTAGTCCAAGCTACTCTCCTTGTTCTTCTTGCTTGTATTGTTGCTGTTGTAGTAATGGTGCATCAGCGCCGCTCCCCCGAGGACGGCGACCGTGAGGGCCTGTGCGTGTATCCTGGCGTGGATCAGCCGCAGGCCCGTCGTCCTCTGCGGCGTCCTCCTCCGGCTGTACGCCACCGACGCGCCCACCGCCGTCGCCCACAGGGCTCCTAAAGTTCCATAATTAAGATACAGGCCAAGATTAGTTAGTTCAATTCACAAGCGAAAGGAATTGAAGGAGAAAACAACAAATCAAGAGAAAAGGGGATCGATCGATCGATTGCTTTTGCTTGCGAGTATGGAAATACTAGTCGAATTATTAATTGCTGACTCACCGACGCTGGTGAGCTTGTGCTCCTCCACCCAAGACTGCACCGACGAGCTCATCTTCTCCATCTTTCTGCTACGACAACAACAAGAAACAATTGGGCTTCGCGATGCAAAGAATTGGGCTAGCTAGGTCGCCCCACTTTTGGATTAATTCCTTGATGATTTTGTTTATTAGGGAGGGGGATTGAGTGATGGGATCAGCAGGTTAGTTTGGTAGCGCATTTATAGCTGTCGAGTGGAGTGGAGCCTGCCCACCGGTTTCTTGTTGCATCTTGCTGCATCAGCAAAACAGGAGTGATCCAATCGAGTGGCTAAAGAAAGAAACCAGTGACCAGGCCATCTGTTTTTGTCCTGGTTTCCTTGCTTCCTGTGGGCTCTCTTTCCGCAGTTTGGATTAGGAGGAGGCACCCAAGGTTTTTTAAGCCCTTATCCGTTGGCTTCCAAAATGGTTTATGTTGCCAATGTGGGTCATAAACAATGTGCCAGGACCCATGTCTGTGTCGCATATGTTACTTGCTATGAGCAATTATCGTGCGGTGCTACGTGACTGTTTGTTTGCTCGTGTTGGTTGTTGGACTTCAGAGCTACGTCATGGTGAAATAGACGGGGTCAGGACTAAGCTAGGGGAGCTGATGTCCAGAACGATCAAGTTGCTGCCGAAAAATGACCAAGGTTTGCGGAGTGGTGGACATGACTGGCAACAGCAAGGTAGACCGAGACTAAGCTCAGAGAGGAGCCGAGATCCAGAACGGTTAGGAAAGCCAAATGCGGTCATGGTGCATGGTAAGGTATGTGGTACACTAAGTGACTTGAGTCCGTTTGCAAGCAAGAGCGGTTCGGTGGGATCCAGATGTGTGAGAGGCTTGGCGGAAAGTCATTGAGGCCACATGGATGATGGCGAAGCATGTGCGATGCTTTGGTGTGAAGGAATCGAGGAAGGTCGGTAGAGGGGAATATTGGTAAATTGCTCAATACCGGAAAAGTGGTAGTATGCGAAACCACAGTAGTGACCTAAGTGGATTAGGTCAAGAATACTCCATGAGGAGGACAAGATCACGAAGAGACAGATTTGGGAGCGTTGAATCGTCATATGCTTTGAGAAGCGTACGTGAGTGAGATCCGTTTGTGTGTGGGCTTAATGAGTGTATGTTAGGGTTTGTCTCTTAGCTCCTAGCTTGCACTATATAAGGGTTGGTGCAGGATTGCAACAACCAAGTCTTAGAACCCTAATTTGTAAAGTTTGGGAAAAGCGAAGACAAGAGAAGGCTAGGGTTTGATAGATGTATAGAAATGAGAGCACTTGGGCGTGTGCTGCCCTAGTGGCTTTGTCCTCCCAAGGGAATGACTGTAAACATTCATCTCCAAGTAGAAATTGAGAATTCTTGATCAGGTCAACCTTTTTAGTATGTGGTCAAAGTCTCTGTAAAAGTAGGCCCAGAAGTCAAATACTGTATTTATAATGGGTATGAACTTACAACCGATATTTAAAGGAAGTTTAATACCCTTTACTAGGGCCCAACTGGTCAATGACCAATTTAAGCCATGAGACAACTAGTTGTGGACATTGTCCAACCAGCTATGCGGGTTTGGACAATTCCTGATCAACAAATTGGTCGGAAGACATGACAGTTTCTCATGTGACTAACGAGAAAGCAGTTACTGGCGCATCTGGTAACTTCCGATAGTTGGCTAAAAGACGTGACGGTTCAAGACTCTACTGAAAAACATGAGTGAAGATTAGAGGCGTATTTAGCACCATTAACTGCCATCCCTTCTGTGAGACTTTGGGGTATTTAGCTGGTAATGCTTAGCCATCCACTTGACTCTAGCATCAGAAACCAAATATCCCGCGTCTCGGCGTATATGAATTGCAGTACACATACCCCATACAAAAATTTAAGCATCAACTCCATACGCAAATCATTACATTACCGAAAGTTTCATAATTTACAACATAGTCCACATACATAAGGTTCCATGCCAAAGAGTTAAATCTGCAGCGGAAACACTTGCCATAAGATGGCTGAAACAAAAGCCAACCGGTTTGCCCTAACCCACAAGGCAACCGACCGGAAACGCCCAAGCTAGTCGTCGAAGCCAAAGTCGAAGTCGGTCTCACAAACGTTAACCCCTTGGGGGTCAACCTCCTCTACAGCAAATAAACAATGCGGTTGAGTACAAAAAGGATTGTACTCGCAAGACTTACGTTTAACAAACCTATACATAGCTACATGCATGCTTTAAACAATGGAGATGGCTTTATGGTTCCTTTTCAGCGTAAAGCCACAATTTATTTGCAATAATGTAATAGATTGAAGGCAATTTGTTAAAGCAGTTTTTAATTGATCAAATAACAGTGAGGCAATAATTATAGACATAATCATCATCCTAGAGGTGACTTCCCAAAGCCACCACAATAGCACGAATTACCCATTCGTACTACCCATTCTCAAGTTTTATCAAAATGTTGAATTCTAACTCTCGAAAGACCTCCCCAAGCGTGTCCATAACCAAGGACGTGGCTATTCGAATAGTTTAAACCCTGCAGGGGTGTACAACTTTACCCACATGTCAGACCGCCTTTTTGCCAAGCTATTAAGTGCACTTCCTTAGGTATGCTAGCACGGCTAAGTCCTACGAGACGTTTCCAATATTGTGCATTAGCTACGAGCTGCCCGCATGGGTGAAACCCTCCGTGAACCGCCCTTGTGTGTGCAGACGGGGCTCCCACGGAGGACCCAGACGTTGTGTCGGGACATTGGCCCAGCAGTAGCAACTGCCAATGCCCCTCGGAGTGGATAACCTAGACCGGAACCCACTTCGTCACACCCAACACACATAGAACATTTCTTTTTCAACACAACACACACACCCACCACCTGTGACTCGGAGCTAATACCCACCAAAGTACTAAGTCAAGAGGGGTCCCATATGTCCCTCATGTGGATGCAAGCAATAATGTTTGGTTCAGTGTAACAAGATGTTTGGTCCTTGTAGATTCAGGCACACAACCACACACCCCACAATCACACCAACAACCATGTGCCTGAATCTAAATCCTTTCATTTTCAGTTTTAGTTTTTCCCAAAATATGATAATAAACATGAGTACCCTGACTCAGATAGATAAAGTGATGTTGTAACGACCATCGCCGAAGCGATGATCCCCAGACTACCATTCTAAGCATGGCTAAGCGACAACTTCTTGAATACTACAATATAAAGTGACTAGGGCCCAACCATTGAGCCCTAAATCACAGCGAGTATAACCTAGGCTCGGTAGTAAAAGATGGATAATTTTCCTACAGTTCAAGTTAACTATTCAGGTGAACTATCGCAACTAATAAAATACTTAACAACATAGCATGCATACATATAGTTGAAACATTTGAAATATTAACATGCAAAAAATAATGGAATCAATGTGCATCAATGGAAAACTACTTGCCTTGTTGAAGAAAGTCCACTTGCTGCTGAGGATCACTCTCGTATTCAATAGTATTGTCGGTACCTATCGATCGAACAAAAGAGCAAATAAGAACAAATAACACCAAAACAACCAAACACAAATATTTTTGCATAAACAAAAATATTATGATTTTATAAAGTTTTAGAAACAAAAATTATTTTATTTGGAGTTAAGATGAATTTTCTAGAAATTTTCCAAGCTAAAAGGATTTTTACAGTAACAAATACTCCTAATTGGAGGCTAAATCTAATCCCAACATTTTCTGAGGCAGAGACAGGTTCAAAACCTATTTCATATTAAAGTGCAAAAAGAATGAAAACCAACAAAATTGGATTCACTCAATTTGAAGTTAAAATGAAATAGATATGAATTTTGGAAGTTTATTGAATTATTAGTGCAAGCATAATTCAATTCAGAAAATCAAAAAGGAACTAATCCTTTTGACACTCGGGCTGAGCCGACCCACGATCATTGACCGGTGGGGCCCGAATGAGGTGTTGACTGGGTTAGCTTGACCATCCAGGCCAAGAGCGACGTTGAAGGCGTACTTCTAGAATACATTTTCCATTTTAGAAAGCGTATTTAAAGAAATGCACAAAATCATAATCAGCCGAGACGACCCACAAGTCATTGACTCAGAGATTCAAAAAGATTCAATTAGATATCTAATTACACTTAACCTGGACGAGGCCCACCTGTCATACAAATAACTAAACATCATTTAACCCTAAAGACTTCAACCTTAATGGCGTCGCCGGCGAGGAGAGCAAACTGGCGAACAGATGCGGCTTCAGGCTCGGGGACGGCACCTACGTGTGCGCACGGACCTCCTAAACTTGCTGACGGTGACACGGGTGCTCGAGGAGGTCGACGGCGAGGTGGCGGCGACCAGAGGCGGAGACGACGATCGGTTCCTCGCGGATGAGATGTCACGGACGCCTAGAAGCTTTGGGAAGGCGCGCCTTGGGTGCGCCTCGGCTCCAGGAGCAAAATTCCCCAAGCTTCGTCGCCAATGGAGGTCGGACGCGACTGAATTGATGGCGGCGGCGGAGGACCAGGTTTGGAGAAGAAGGTGAAATTGCGGCGAGAGAGAGCGAAAGAGAGCAAATTGACAGGCTCTAAAGGTTAAATAAAGGTCGGCGATGCTTCCCGTGCGGACACGCGTGCTCTAGGTGGCGCGAAAGGGCTTCGTGGCCGCCATGCACAGCGATAGCGCACGAGCTTGAGCGGCGATGGAGATGATGGCGGTGCTGAACAGTGGGGCCCGCTTGTCAGCGACCCAAGAACATAAGGTGCGGTGAGTCGAGTTCAAATGGACGGTCCAGATGACTCTAATAAAAAATGGACGGTCCAGAATGAGATGGACGTTCGGACGGTCCGAACAGCCCAATAGATCTAGTCCGTTCAAATTCAATCGGACGGCTCATATGAAGAGGGGCGTTCGAACGGTCCGAACGACCCAATCAATCCAGTCCGTTGAGATTCAATCGTACAGTTCAAACGCTTCCACGCTAAGTTCAACTGGACCGTTGAGATCAAATCGGACGATCCACAGCGAGAGGGACGTTCGGACGGTCTGAACGGCCTAATCGATCCAATCCGCTGATCTAAAATTGGACGGCCCACAAGGTTTCGCGCTGGTTGGACTAGGCGCGCTAGGGTTTGGTTTAAATTAGTTTTGACCGAAAACAACCAAGTTTGACCGGGCTAATTTATATAGAAATAAATTTCCAAAAATTCTAAATTTTTTTGTGGGTGCTGTTACGTTCATCTAGGACTTAGGAAAATTCAAAACGGTCATTGTTGGTTTTCCATTTGGATAAAATAAATTCCTTTTCAAATCAGCCTTTTTGATTTGGCTAGAATTTTGAGGAGGTCAAAATAACTTCAAAAAAATTTAGAAAAATTATAATAATTTAGTGATAAATAATATAGTATTTTACAAAATTATTTTCAGAGATTTTGGTACACAATTTTTTTTGAAATTAAATAGAATCTTGATTTTCAAGTCAAAAGTTTGAATTTTCAAAACAAAATTTTAAAACCAAGAGCAAACTTATGAATTTCATCAAAAGTTTTTGAAACCCACATACTTTTATACATTTGAAACACAAACCAAAAATTCAGGATGTTACACCTTCAATTACTATAAAGGAGTAACCCACGTACTCTGTAACAAGGATTCATTCAATTCTTACATTTTCAATCACGATCATTCTATAACATCCATTATATTCTTATATAAACACTCAATATATCCACAACAATAAAGAGTCTTCATTTTTTTAGCGTTCTCACAATATTTCCCATATAAGTTTGATAGGGAACCATGTGTTCCAATCATCGACAGAAATCAAATCCCCAAATTCATCTAAGTCTTCCTCTCATATGCTCAAGTGTTGATTTCTTTATTTGACTTGGTTTTTGATGTTTCTTCATCCCCTCTTGATCTTGCTTGGTACCTAGGTTGTGTAAGTGATGGAGATATCTCTTGGATACCAAATCCCACCCATCTAGGCACTTTCTATTGCGAGTTCTTGAGTTTACCCGGTTTTGGTGGAAGAAATGGTGATTTTGAGGGTTTTGCTCTTGATGGATTTTGACTTGATTCTTTCTATGATTGAGGGTGCTAGGACGTGTGGAAAACCATCTTTAGCCATCTTGTATTGATTCCTTCCACGAGCTCCTCTCAATCATCGTCTTTGTATTTGGCCTGGTTTTGGTGCAACTTACCTTCAGATAAAAAAATGTCAAAGCTTTGGAAAGATTTGATCTGATCTCTTCATGGATTAGGTTCACAAAGTTTCAAGTAATTTTTAGCTGTGGATTGAAAGTTACATCGATTTTTGGATTTAAAATCGTGTGGATTTTCAGCTCAGTCCTGGTGGAGAGGTCAAACCACCCAGTGGAGAGGTTAGACCGCTCAAGAGGAGCGGTCAAACCGTCCGGGCAAGTTTTGGCTCATTTTGTTCAATTTTTCTTAGAGATTTCATTTTGAGGATTTAGGCTCTAATCTTCATAGCTCCGCATAGATATTGAAGTGAGAGAATCTTGAAGTCCTTAAGGCAAAAGATTTTGAAAAGGATATTGCTTGTGTAGCGCCTATTCCACTCCCCCCTTCTACTCGCCTTCTCGGCCCAACACACATAGAGCAAGAAATGATGAATTAAGTTTTCTATGTGGTTTTCCCCTGTTGACTGTATAGCATCGCTAGTGAACATGTTACGTGCCTAAAAAACCCTAGTGCATCGATCGTTCATAAAAAAAGGTTTTGCTTTTTACCATTCTTGATTGGTTGAAGAGGGAGGGAGAGAGTAAATTTCGCAAACTATAGGTTGATTGTCAAAGCTATCACAAAACTACAGGTTTAAGGGACAAGTGTTTCATAGAGATTTCCGTCATGTGTTACGGTTCTAGACACTTGGACCCATGTTTCAGCATTACAATATAGCCTTGCATGTCCATTTAATTACCATGTCTCGTATTTCACTAGCGGGTGGGCCATGTCGTTATGCAACCAGAGCAGATGACGGAAATGTCCAAACCTGTAGTTCTGTGAAACGTTTGTTCCTTAAACCTGTAGCTTTGCAAAATTGTTAATTAAATTTTTAGTCGTAGTTTTGTGATAGTTTTGACAATAAACATATTGTGGAATTTACTCTTGAAGAAAGTAATGCAACGACTTTTCACTACTAGAAACTTCTTATTTCCCGAATGCCTATATGTTTACCGAGTGTTTGAATGAAAATACTCGGACAGGTCTCGAGTGTTTTATAGGGCACTCGGGACGGGAAGTCAGCACTCAGTAGAAATAACTTTTTCGAGTGTTTTCCATAACACTCAGGAGATCAAGATGGGAGGGAGCAGTCGTACACATAAAAACGAAACCGTGATGGGATAAAATATATTCCCGAGTGCATAAAAATGGAAACACTCGGGAGAGAAAGGGCAGTGTCGCGCCATTTTTTTCCTGGTCCGCCTTTTTTTCGCTGTAACCCTACATCCCCACTCATCCCAATCCCCACAGCCGCCTCCCCATCCTCCCCCTACGCCCGGCCGACACCTTCCCTCCTCCTTCCGTGCCCGCGCCGCCCTCCTCCTTCTACTCGGTGCGTCCGGTTCCCTCCTCCGCCGCCACTGCGGCGTGTCCTCCCCCTCCTCCACCCTCCCGAGCGCTGCCCGCCTTCGCTGTCCTCCTCCTCCCTCCTCCCTAGCTCCCTCCTTCACCCGCCTCCCTCCTCCCCGGCGACCTCCTTCTCCCTTGGCCCTGGCCAGATCTGGAGCTTTTTTCTCTTGCGCAAAACGGAACCATTGCGCCGCCCGGCTGGCCTCCTGTCTTGGCACCGCCTCCACCGGTGCCACTGCCACATCTAGTCTCCTGTGCGCCTGTGCTCTTCTCCCCTAGGCCTACTATTCGGCCTGCTCAGCCCGTCTCCTAATCATGTGGCTCAGCCTTCGGTTGCTGCCGCTCCTCTGTTGCTCGTCCGGCCCTCCATGGTGTACATGCGCCTCTCTCTGGTCCTGCGCCCTACTCCCTCGGCCCGCGCTTGGCCTAGCGCCGAGTGGTTCCTCCTCGGCTCAGCCCTGAGCATAGCTCCCCCTCTTCTTTGGTTCTTGTTTTGGCCGAAGTTGCTTTTGAGGATTTTATTTCCTTCCGTTGTTTCGGTTTTTGGTGAGAGCATTGATTCACTTTCTGATTTAGTTAATTTTGTGTGGATGTGGGCTGATGCTTGCTCAAGTATGCATGAATGATGGTGATGGAGTGGGTTCTACTGCCATGGTTGCCGCGTACTAAGGTATACTCCCCCCTCTTCTACTCCTCTACCTCTCTCTACCCCTCCCATTGCTCTGTGATGTGGAAAAGGATGAATGATGTGTTGAGTATATAAGCATTTTTCGAATTAATTTAATCCAGAAATATGCTAGATAAAACATGAAAAATACTCTAGCTATTTTCACAAAGCAGATAACCAAGAACACTATAGTCATACCAGATTCTAGAAGGACAGAAGCTAGCATAACTATCTCAGTATTCAAGACAACAACAGATAGTACAGCAAACCAAGTAACAAGAGGGAGATAGCCATACCCGATTCAATGGAAGAAGAAGCTGCAACAGAGTTCTTGATGAGGACGTCGTTCATCATGGCGTAGTGGACGTCGTGGTAGTAGTCGTGCAGTTGATGTAGATGTAGCAGAGGATCAGCGAGCAGTCGCGCGAACACTCCCCAAAAACCTTATTCATCCTCGCTCGTGCAAGCCTTCAAGGACGAGAGTTCCGGAGGCCTACTCTCCCAGTGCGGCCGTACACGCGCCTCGCCGGGATGGAGATCGCTAGAGACAGCAACAAGACTAAAGATTTATGTATTGTGGAAGTGGAAAAATCGAACTAGAACCAGTACTCTCAGTTCTCTTAAATAGCCAAAAGAAAAGAGTCCAAAGGCCAACAGTTACCATTGATTCGGCAGAATCGAAAGGCCAAGAGTTGCCATCAAGAAGCAGAATCGAAAGGCCAAAGGTTGCCATTGATTCGCCATCAATTACGAGTCAGTGCGTTTCTATTTTCGAATAGATAAAGAAAATCTCACCCGCACCTGACACGCCTGCATACACGTGCACGCGCACACGCACATGCAACGCAATGCAACGCACGGCTCGGCTCGGCTCGGCGAGCGAGCGCGCGCGTGTGTTAGCTCTTTCCAATTCCACAAGAGGGGCTACCACGTTCCACCTTATAAAGTGGTGTAACTCCCCTTTATCCCTCCATGTGGGACTAAACAGTTTTAGCACATGCACATGGGCCTTTGAGATTTACCAGGAATTAATTAGAATATAAATTTGGGCCTAGCCCATATTAATTCCAATAATCCCCCACCAGATCCCAAGGGCACATGTGAAATGCCTTGATCCTCAGTATTGTTTTAATATACCAATGTTTTGATGGAGACCGGTTAAGGTTGAACATCCACCTAGAACAGAAGCTACACTTATCTATAACTGCACAATGGACTAAGCCTTGAATTAACAGTTTTGTGTGAATAAGTTTCACTTAAGTCCTTAACTGATACTAGGCTGCCAGGCATCCCCGTGGGTTGGAGCATATAAGTCATACTCCTGGCCTATTCATGAGCTTCCTAGAAATTACCCTATTTCATAGACTGTGACTAGCAGTCGGGCTCATATAGGTGTGTTCTTTCAAGATCGCTCAGTGGGGATAAAGATCTTTGCTTTAACAAGCCACAAAATACATTAAGATAAAAATCAACCTGCCATACAGATTTAGGAGAGAATTGCATTTCCAATGGAGTGGGTCTATAAAGGTACTCTCCTCCCAGTTAACCAATAGCTTGTTTCGCCAATCCTACTTCACGGGATCTCCGATCACATAGGATGGGTTACCACTATGATATAACTCACGTGGGTCTCAAACTCATCTCCCTCGATGCATTGTCTATCACATTCCGTGATTAACCCTTTGTGAAGGGATCTGCCAGATTCTTAGCTGTTTGGATATAATCCAAAGCTATTACTCCGGAGTTTCTCATTTTCCTGACAAACTTCAGTCTTCTCTTCACATGTCTTGATGACTTCATATTATCCTTAGAACTGTTCACCTTGAAAATCACAGTCTAATTGTCACAGTTCATCAGAATAGCCGGTACCGGTTTTTCAACCACCGACAAATCCATCAAGAGCTCACAAAGCCATTCGGCTTCAATAGTGGCAGTATCTAATGCTGTGAGTTTTGCTTCCATTGTCGACCTCGTTAAGATGGTCTGCTTGCAAGACTTCCATGAAACAGCGCCATCTCCAAGTATGAAAACGTATCCACTTGTTACCTTAATCTCATCAGCATCAGATATCCAGTTTGAATCGCTATAACCCTCCAGTACCCTGGGGTACCCGGTATGATGAATGCCATAGCTCATAGTACCCTTTAGATAGCGCATTACCCTCTCAAGAGCATGGCAATGATCATCTCCCAGATTGGAAACAAAACGGCTTAGTTTGCTCACAGCAAACGAGATGTCAAGCCTGGTACCGCTAGCTAAATACATGAGTGAACCAATTATCTGAGAATATCTCAATTGGTCTCTGGCTATTCTCTGATTCTTCCTAAACAACACGCTAGGATCATAAGGTGTTGGAGAGGATTTGTAGTCGCTATAACCCAAACGACTCAGAACTTTTTCCACATAATGGGATTGCAATAATATAATCCCACCATCATCACCTCTCAATAGCTTGATGTTCAAGATAACATCAGCTACTCCCAGATCTTTCATTTCAAAATTCTGAGACAAGAAAACCTTGACCTCCTTAATCACATTAAGGTTGGTCCCAAAAATCAGTATGTCATCAACATACAGACATAGAATGACTCCCTCGCCCCCACCATGGCGATAATACACACATCTGTCAGCTTCATTCACAACAAAGCCTGCAAATGTTAAAGTTCTGTCGATCTTTTCATGCCACTGCTTAGGTGCTTGTTTAAGACCATACAAAGATTTCAACAACTTGCACACCTTTCCTTCTTGACCATCTACTACAAATCCATCTGGCTGATTCATGTAAATTTCCTCGTCCAACTCTCCATTTAGGAAAGCTGTCTTAACGTCCATCTAATGAACGAGAAGACCGTGTGAGGCAGCCAGAGATAGTAGTACTCGAATAGTGGTCAATCTAGCCACATGTGAATAAGTATCAAAGAAATCTTCGCCTTCCTTTTGGGTATAACCCTTAGCCACAAGTCGTGCCTTGTACTTCTCGATAGTACCATCAGGCCTAAGCTTTTTTTGAACACCCACTTACATCCTACAGGTTTACAACCATAAGGATGCTCAGTGATCTCCCAAGTTCCATTAGAGATAATGGAATCCATTTCATTACGGATTGCTTCCTTCCAGTATTCTGCATCTGGAGAAGCATATGCTTCAGAAATGGTACTTGGAGTATCATCCACAAGGTACACAATGAAATCAGGACCAAAAGACTTTGCAGTCCTTTGTCTTTTACTCTTCCTCAGAGTTTCATTGTCTTCCTCCTCAGGAATTTGCTCAGGGGTTTGCTCAAAATATTCCATTGGAATGGCAGGCTCAGGAATTGTATCAGGTTCCTGACTTGATGAACTAGGCATATCTTTCATCGGAAAAATATCCTCAAAGAATGTAGCATCTCTGGACTCCATAATTGTACTAACATGCACGTCAGGTACTCCAGATTTCACCACTAGAAATATATATCCAACGCTGTGGTGAGCATAGCCTAGAAAGACGCAATCCACGATTTTTGGTCCAAGCTTACACTTTTTGAGAATTGGCACATTGACTTTCGCCAAACAACCCCAAGTGCGCAAGTATGAAAGTGATAGTCTTTTCTTCTCCTATTGTTCATATGTGGTTATCTCTTTATTCTTTGTGGGAATCCTGTTTAGGACATGACATGAAGTCAATATAGCCCCCCCCACCATGCTTTGGAAAGACCCGTTGTGTCTAACATGGCGTTAACCAAATCAGTTAGAGTGCGGTTCTTTCTTTCTGCAACCCCGTTTGACTGGGGTGAATAGGGAGGCGTCCTCTCATGGATTATACCATGTTCCTCACAGAATAAATTGAACTCATTAGAAAAGTACTCGCCGCCACGATCAAACCTAACCCTTTTGATTTTCCTTTCAAGTTGGTTCTCAGCTTCTGCCTTATAGATTTTAAAGCAGTGAAGAGCTTCATTTTTAGTTTTCAAAAGATACATATAGCAGAACCTAGTGGAGTCATCAATCAGAGTCATAAAATATCTCTTACCACCTTTTGTCAACACACCATTCATCTCACACAGATCTGATTGTATGAGTTCTAATGGTGTCAAGTTTCTTACCTCCGCGGCCTTATGAGGCTTACGAGGCTGCTTTGATTGCACACAAACTTGACACTTAGAACCTTTGACAATGGCGAATTTCGGGATTAACTCTAAACTGGCTAACCGCGTCATGCAACCAAAATTTATGTGACAAAGTCGTGAATGCCAAATAGTAGTTTCATTACCATTGCAAACATGATTCACAACATTATTACACAAATCTGAAAGAGATAGGTGGAACAAGCCTCTGCACACATAGCCTTCACCAACAAATTGTCCACACTTGGACACTGCAAATTTATTGGATTCAAATACCAGTCTAAAGCCATCTCTACATAGAAGAGATCCACTGACAAGATTCTTATTGATAGATGGCACATGATGCACGTTCTTCAGTTGTACAATCTTCCCCGAAGTAAACTTCAGATCGACTGTGCCAGCACCATGAACAGTGGCATGTGATCCATTCCCCATTAGAACGGCTGAATCCTGAGTGACCTGGTAAGAAGAGAACAATGAAATATCAGCACACACATGTATATTAGCACCAGTGTCTATCCACCAATCGGTAGATTGACATACGGAAAGAATAGTAGGTAAATTACCATACCACAAGTTCCGTCTCATGGTACCAACAATAATATTGGCAGACTTGGAATTCTGCCCTTGCTGATTCTTCCCACCCTTGCGTTGGCTGTAATCGTTGGCCCAATGACCAGGTTCGCCACACACAAAGCAAAGGCCATCCTTTGTGTTCTTCTTCTTCTTCTTAAAGCTTGTTGTTTGTGCACTCTTGTTCTTGCCTTTGAACTTTTGAGTTTGGCCATTCTTCTTCTGCACCACATTGGCACTAGAATGTCCCTCATTACCTCTAGTGTGTGTATCTTTTGCCCTCGCCTTCTCTTCAACATCAAGAGACCCAATGGGATTTTCAACAGAAAACTCTTGTCTCTTGTGTTTCAGAGAAGTAGCAAAATTCCTCCAAGAAGGAGGAAGCTTGGCAATAATGCCTCCCGCGACAAATTTGTCCGGTAACACACACTTGAAGTACTCAAGTTCTGTGGCCATGGATTGTATCTCATGAGCCTGTTCAACTACAGAATGGCTATCAACCATTCTATAGTCATGGTATTGCTCCATGAGATACAATTCACTGCCTGCATCCGAAACCCCAAATTTGGCCTCGAGTGCATCCCACATCTCTTTCCCAGTTGTAATCACTATGTATCATCAACTAACTTCTCACCAAGAACACTAACCATGACACTTTAAAAAGGTTATCAGCAGCCTCGAACGCTTGCTCCTGTTTAGGAGTAAGTGTTCCTTCAGCCTTGTCATTTGCCACATGGAAAACGTTCATGGCAGTTAGCCAAAGCACCATCTTGGTGCGCCACCTCTTGTAATTCGCACCATCGAATACAGAGGGTTTGAGCACAGCAGCAAAGCCGGTTGACGAAAAATGCCTATGCCTAGAATAAGGTTTTTGGATTGTTGAGTATATAAGCATTTTTCAATTACTTTAATCCAGAAATATGCTAGATAAAACATGGAAAATACTCTAGATATTTTCACAAAGTAGATAACCAAGAACACTATAGTCATACCAGATTCTAGAAGAACAGAAGCTAGCATAACTATCTCAGTATTCAAGACAACAACAGATAGTACAGCAAACCAAGTAATATGAGGGAGATAGCCATACCCAGATTCAATGGAAGAAGAAGCTGCAACAGAGTTCTTGATGAGGACGTCGTTCGTCATGGCGTAGTGGACATCGTGGTAGTAGTCGTGCAGTTGATGTAGATGTAGCAGGGGATCAGCGAGCAGTCGCGCGAACACTCCCCAAAAACCTTATTCGTCCTCGCTCGTGCAAGCCTTCAAGGATGAGGGTTAGGAGGCTCGCTCTTCGGTCTTGACCGTACATGCGCCTTCTTGGGATGGAGATCGCCAGAGACGACAACGAGGCGAAGATTTACGTATTGTGGAAGTGGAAAAATCGAACCAGAACCAGTACTCTCAGTTCTCTTAAATAGCCAAAAGAAAAGAGTCCAAAGGCCAACAGTTGCCATTGATTCGGTAGAATCGAAAGGCCAACAATTGCCATCAAGAAGCAGAATTGAAAGGCCAAAGGTTGCTATTGATTCGCCATCAAGAAGCAGAACTTTGTTCTTTTAATAGCAAAAAACAAAGAGACCAGATACCAAAGGTTGCCATTGATTCGCCGTCAATTACGAGTCAGTGCGTTTCGATTTTCGAATAGATAAAGAAAATCGCACCACTTTGACATGCTCACAGATGCGCGCGACACGCACGGCTCGACGATGAGCGGCAGCGTGTGTGTTGGCTCTTTCCAATTCCACAAGATGGGCTACCACGTTCCACCTTATAAAGTGGTGTAACTCCCCTTTATTCCTCCATGTGGGACTAAACAGTTTTAGCACATGCACATGGGCCTTTGAGATTTACCAGGAATTAATTAGAATATAAATTTAGGCCTAGCCCATATTAATTCCAACATGATGTGGGTTATTGTTGTATGTGCATTCTTGTGCATTCTGCTTAGCTCATGCTGTGTTTTCGGATTGGCAAAAAATGAATGGGACAAAATGATTGGTTTGGTGATGGTGATGCGTGGATAATATTGCTACTTTTAGTGAGGCATTTTGCTTAGCTCATGCTGTGGTTTCGGATGGCAGTGCTTGGTTGATGCGTTGAAGCATTGCTTTTCTGTGGTATTGAAGTACCTATGCAAATGCTAGAACCAAAATTATAAGAACTATTGTTACAGACTTATAGTGGATGTAAACAAGTGTGGTCGGAGCCTATCTACTGAACTCTCTGATCATGTCCTATGGCCTTGATGTTGTTAGAGACATCTTATCTGTCTAAACTTCTAATGATAAAAATAAGCTTACAATAGAGCACAAGTGAAAAGAGATGTTGAGACAATACTTACTATGGGAATTATGGAGGACGTTATAATAATTCCACAGCCAGTCGGAGGTGAAGCTAATTTGTTTAGTTCCCATTTTTTAAAGTTTGTCTTTCTTAAGTATTTGTGTTCTTACTTATGGTATTCTGTAGATTCTAATAAAGTTGATCTTGTCATGAATCTTGTTGAACGCCCCTCTAGTGGTTTCTCTACTGGTGGTGGCATTTCGAGTGGGTGAGTACAAGTAGTAGTGCTAAGTGAACTCAATTGAGTGAATTGTATGCTTTCATAAAATCTGTTTCTCTTGAAAGGTATTGAAGTGATAAATATGATTTCAAAGACCATATTTAACATATCTGCAAATTACATTACAAATTTTAGTCTTAACATCTATGTATGTGATAATAGACATGTGTTTTCTGTAGGATAACAAATGGAGATCTTTCTGGACTTATTGGCAGGTCAGCAAGTTCTTTCACAGTTTAATGTGTGTGTTCTTTCACAAGGGTCATTGCTAATTGTGTTATCTTGTTTCCTCGGAATGTAGCTTGTTTATTTATGTAATGTTGCGATAGTGATTTTTTAGAAATCAGGTTTCTTAACTCTAATTGCGTTTTGATCCTTTTTGGATGGGCTTAACGTCCCTAAGAAGCTTCATGAGTTATCAACTATATATACGCACCTTTTTTTTTAAAAAAAAAAGAAATGGTAGCTCTAAGTAAGGAGAGAAATGAGGCACCCAGCACCCGATCCAGATCGAACCCGGAGCTACAGCTTGGTCCTCATATATATGCGCCTTTTACTCTTATGCTACTTAGGCACAGTAGCCTTCCTGCTAAGGAAGAATTTTGTAACTTGGTCATTATGCTAAATATGATGCATCATTTGCTGGCATTTATGCTGAGCTATCTCACATTTTGCAGAGGAGGAACCGAAGAGCTAGGAGGCAGCCTGTGGCAGTAGTTGATCAGGAGGTAGATGCTAGCCGGGAAGGTTAGTTCATTACTTACTACTTTCCTTATAATTGATTTGGCTTCTAACATTACGGAAATTGAGAGGACGACTGCAGGTGCTGATTATACCATGTGGATGTCAGTTATTTTCATAGTGGCAGCAGATATATAGGCTATGCTGAAACTAGACTTATGGTTTTTATTGTTTGTAATTTCCCATTTAAATTTCTTGTTGTAAGGTTCTGCTTGTATATCAACATTGAATCTGGAAACCACACATGAAAAATGTTAATTTTTTCATCAATATGTTATTTGACCCCCTCCCCATTCAGCTCCTTATCTGCCTAATCATCTATTCAATTAGGATTTAGGAGTGTTTCGTGATGTTACTGCAACTATGTCTTCTCCTAACACAGGGAACAAACGTCAAAGGGTTGCACCTGTAATACATTGCCTTTCTCCAGAAAGGGGAGAAGGATCCAGCTTGCAGGTATTTAAATTTAATTTTATAATTTTGATGGGAATAATGTTTCTCTGCTTTAAGGCCCATTTTGATTACTGATTAGTTGTTATCCACTTTTTCCTCTATGTAAAATAGCATCTGGTATCTGGTGTATGCTCAATCTTAACTAACGCCTTTGGCCTTCCTATAGAGTTGAAAATTTGTTGTCCTTTTAGTCGACTAAATTTCAAGCATCATCTTAACTTATGATGTAGGTGTCATGCCTGGTATGCTTATTCCATATGCTAGAAGATATTTCCAGCTCAAAAGGCCACCCCATACATTTGATCCTTGTATCCAATTGTTCTTGGCTTATTGCCTTGTGCTTTGCGTTGAACTCTGACTACATGATCCCATCTTGGTAGTCAAACAATGATGTGAAAACTAGCGAAGAGCCTGCTAAGGTGGCTCCAAAGGAACCAACTTTTACCTGCCCAGTGTGTTGGAACAAGTTGGAGGAACCCTCCACAACAATTTGTGGCCATATCTTCTGTGCGAAGTGCATCAAGCAAACAATCCAGGTCCAGAAGAAATGTCCTACTTGCCGAAAGAGCCTGAGAATTAACAATTTCCATCGTATTTACCTTCCAAACTCTGATGGTTAAGGTGAGTCCTTTTACCTATCTGTTAGCTTCTCTTTTTTCTGGGCAATCTGGTGAACTGCAGTTTCATCAAATACATGTTAATTGGATGTGCATAAGGAACTTCTGGCAACATCTTCCTGTGAAATGTATTTTCAGAATCAGAAGTCCTCTCCGAATGAAAAATGGATCAGTTTTCCAAGGAACAGTGTGCCATCCCCTTAAATGTATGTATGCAAATACATCACTAGAAGCTAATCTGTAGTCAGAACCCCTTAGTAATAGATATGGCGTCCAAAGTGCATACGACATGCTATGACTAAGCTATTCTGGCTGTTCTTTTTTGCATATATAGGAGAGTACCTCATTAATAACAGTGACACATGCAAAACAAAAAAAACCAATGGCGGTGTGTGACTTTGTAGATAGATACACAGCTTGATTGGCTTTTACTAATTCACTAGAGCTTGGAGGATTTTCAGTTTTTTTCTTCAGAGACTTTAGTATATGAAGGTTGCACAAGCGCTCACACCATCCTCAACTCTCTCACACATTGTTTAACTGCATATACTTGTCTGGAATGTTATGCAAGTATTTAAAAAGTTGCAGTATACATGATTAAAAATAGTTAAGTTAGCTACATGCAATGGTGCACAGTCAATAGCTAGTTTAAGATTAAACCACGAAATCACAGTTTTCCATTGCGTACAATCTGCAACAGAACCTCTTCGTATTGATTCTTTAATGAGAATTGGTCTTTAGACTGACGAAGAATTTTGCATTCAAATGTAGGTTGGATCGTCTATAAAAACAGGATTCTAGACAATGGTGGACATGGCAAGCGAGAGGTACCTTTGGCGGACTCTTGTTTCACCACCGGCAAAATGTGAATCTGAGAATGTGCGATGATGAACTTTTGTTATTTATATCATATTTTGTTGATTGGGGGACAGGGAAAAATCGCCAATCTTTGTGGTGGTTACATGTTGGTGTTGATGTGTAACACAGTGGCAAATGTAACACGAGGATTATATGTCACAGTAAATGTACAAAATTGTTCATGTTTGAGCCTTGTGTTGTATAAAACTATAATTTGGGAGGGCAATGCTGTGGGAGTATGGACTTTGGACATGAGATTTGGACTAAAGTTTGCATGTTATGTCTTTCCACTTAATTCATGGTTAAAATGTGTGGCTTGAAGCATATGACAAATGTGTGTAATTAGAATCTGGAAGTTTGTGAATTTAGGGCAAGTATTACAGACAGCTGACGTCACACTATTGTACATGCTCTGAGGGTCTCTATCAATCTCATCTTCATAATAAGGTTTGCCTGTTGATGTGTTACCATGCATCTTTGGTTGGCCTTGTTTCTTTAGTTCTTCCTCTCGGTTGTTTTTTTCCTTCAATTTTTTCATCATGTCATAATCGTCACCGCAGAAAATGACTCTGTACGTCGACCAAGACTTCATTTCAAACAAGCAGTAATGTAAAAACAAGTAACCCCGAGCATGTACAATGGGCTTATGTCAGCCGTCTATAGTCATTGTCACGTAGGATTTTTGCTGACGTGGATGAAAGAGAATGAAGAGAGAGACTATAGCACAAGAAACAAGAAAAGAATTAAAAGATTGTGTGTTCTATAAAGACAACTAAAAAGACAAAGAGATATACGTACCATTGTATGAGCTGTCTTTAATCACATCTCTGATTGACATGGAGAGTTGCTATAGACACTACTACAGAAAAGACCTTCACAGACGGTTCAAAAACGTCATCACAGATGGTTTCGTGAGCCATCTGAGTTTATGGGTCAGTAATGACATGATCATCACAGACGGTTTTCGAACCGTTTGTAAAAAAGCTATCATAGACGGTTCTGAACAAGAACCATCTTTGATTACTTATCACAGACGGTTCTTGTTCAAAACCGTGCAGTGATAATCTATTTTCGCGAGCGGTTACGAACAAGAACCGCTCGTGATAATAATATCATAGACGGTTCTTGTTCAGAGCCGTCTGTGATAATTTTTTCTATTGCAAAAAAAAAATCAAACCAATCAATTGCTAGACAGTAATTTCCATATGCAACCTCTAGCAAGACAACTAAAATCCAATTAAAATTATGATGGCAAATACATTACAGGAAAGGGAAACCAAAAGGTTTCACAATTAATGTCCCCTTCGAATGGGAAAAAAGAATAAAGTTACAAAGTTAAACTAGCTAGAAACCATCTATGCCTCCAAGCTCCTGAAGAACTCATCGGCTTCTTGGATTAGTCTTGTGAGCTCCTCTCTATACCTCACCAGCATATCACGAGATGTTCTTGCATGTCGTCGAGTTCGACTCAAGCTTGTCGACAAGGAGAGACGACTGAAAACCTCCAGCGGCGCTCCGACCTTAGGTAACACAAAATTAAGATAATTTTCATTACAACAAACAGACAACAAATTGTGTATGTTATGGGGATGTACATGTACCTTCCGGTAGTCTACCTCCTGCAGCAGACAAGGAGCTCCTCCGCATGATCGTATCCCTTCTCATCGCTGCGTGCGTCGGTTTGTGTCTCCTCATTGAGCCGTGGCGGGGAATCGAGGGTGGTTCTTGGAGCTCGGTGTGGGGAGGGAGAGGAGAGACGATGGAAAACAAAGTGGGGTGGCTATAATATATAAGGACAGCGCCAAAATATTTTGCCTCCCGCGCGCAGCGTTCAAAATTTTTTACTCATAGCTGCGAATCACGAGCGATTTCATACAAAAACCGTGCGTGACGACATATCCTGACGATTCTTATCTGAACCGTGCGTGATAAGTATCTTATCACAGACAGTTTGTATTAAAAACCGTCTATGATATATATCTTATCACAAACGGTTTGTATTAAAAACCGTCTGTGACTTGGAATTTTCTTTGGCTTGAAATCACTAACACTTTGATTTTACCATGGCTTGAAATCACTAACACTCTGATTTTACCATGGCTTGAAGATTTTACCATGGCATGGAATCACTAACACTCCGATTTTACCATGGCATGAAATCACTAACACTCCGATTTTAATCAGAGAGTTAGTGATTTCAAGTCATGGTAAAATCAGAGTGTTAGTGATTCCATGCCATGGTAAAATCTTCGCCATTAAAATCGATTTCGGTTCGTGTTGAAAACGCTCGTGAAGTTTCACGAGCGGTTACGAACAAAACCGTCTATGATATTTAGTAGTATCACGAGCGGTTCTTGTTCAGAATAGTCTGTGATATTTCATAGACGGTTTTCAACACGAACCGCCTGTGATGAGGCGTCCAGTATTAGCCTTTTTGTAGTAGTGAGACAGCAGTTGTCTGTACCATTGTACATGCCCTAATATTGCTTCCTCCGTTCATAAATGTACGACGCTAAAAAAACGTGCAGTCAAACTTCTCTAACTTTGACTAATAATATGTGAAAAACTATTTAGATTGGTCATGAGATAATAGTATCATTATTTTTGTCATGATAAATATTTCCATAATATTATAATTTTGAAATTTTTTACTAACACAATCATATGAAAAGTAACGGTCAAAGTTAGATATTGGAGACCGTACGTGCGATGTTCAAAACATCGTACATTCTTGAAGAGGAAGTAACAAATTAAAGGATCAACAAAATACCATTGCTTTATATATGATAAGAAATTAAATTGACCTTACAGACATAGTACGTCGGTCGATCGATCATAATCCATGCATACATGAGAAGTGAAATGCTAACACGCTGATTTATATTTTGAGTGTTGTATGGAACATTATCTCTTTGGTACTGGAGTATATAAATTAGCAGCTGGATGCATCACGCATGGCTTGAAAAAGTCCTCATTAATTAGGATGTAGGTTTTGTTGTATTTTTTTAGGGCTATTTGGTAATTTCTCAATTAGAGAAAAGAAGAAATAGAAAAGAAAAGATTGTGGGGCCCACCTATCATAGAGATAGGGAGAGGGATAAGGTTAGAGACTTTGTCTCCAACCCTAACCGAGTGAGGTGTTCCGGTGATGGGGCTTCGGCCTAGCGGCGGCGGGCGGCTCGGGCGTTGTGCGCACTGGCCGTTGGAACAGCGTCTCGGCCTTCTCCTCCTCTTCATCCTTCTTCTTAAGGCGGCTCCTCCTCTCTTATTTCTTCACCCCAAAAAATAGTGAGCTCTCTCCTCCTCTTTTGGTTCTTCTTCCCCAATTTGGTTTTGGTTCTTGAGGCTTTGAGAGTTGTTGCATCACCGTGGTTGGACCCAACGCCATTGGCGGTGAGGACTGGATTCCCCTCCTTGCGCATCTCGGTTTTCCCTCTTGTTTCCTCTTCTCTATTGAGGTGTGGTGAGTGTTGGACTTGTGCCAGTTGGAGGTGAGAACCGGCCGGCTTTAGCTTGATCTTGAGTGGAAGAAGGCATTTGGTTTTGGTGATTGGTGCTCCGTTGATGTATTCAGCTAGTGCATCTCGATTGGGTCTTGAGCGGCATTCTCTGTACCTCGTCTTCGCACACTTGTGTGTCCTCGGTTTGTGAAGTTGACACTGTATCTCCGTCGACCTCGTCTGGTATTAGCAGCACAATAGGGCAATTGGTTTTCTGAGACAGCGCATTTCGTGTGCCTTGCCCGGGTCTACTCGATGGCTTTGAGTGCCATCCTCTTCGTGATTTTTTTTCTGTTTTGCAAAATCGCATTACTTTGAATTGTGTGTTGTGCTAGTTGAATTACATTCTGTAATTTTTACCTAGTACTAGGAGACTTTGCTATGTGATGATTGTGGGATCGGTTTAATGCTCGATGAGGAATTGAGGTCTATGTGAGATTGAATATGACATTTTGGATATAAATTGGTCTTGAGCTTGTAGATTACTTGTTGTTTCTATTTTGTCATGTAATTCATGCTTGTCTGTTCATTGTGATTATTATTCAATCTCAATTCACTGTGATCTTTGTTCAGTTTTATGTTCATGTGATCCTTTTCGGTTACTATTATACATTCTTTGTCTGTCAGTACCTTGCTACCTTGTGTAGTTGGATCATTAAACTACTGTGTCCAGTGAACTTTGGATTGATAATTTGCTTTGCATGATGTGTTAGATTGGCAATATTTTATTTGAGCTCAAGGCCTAATTTATTTCAGAGTAATTGTCATATTTAATTTGTGATTGAATCTTGACCTAAGTGTCGAGGAAACTAAGATTTAATCTTGAGCACCCCATCATCTGAGAGCAAATAAACAAACATTTAAATCTGAGCATTATGCTGATTTAATATGTTTCCACGTCATATCTTTTGAGCACATTATTCTATTTAATTGACATCAAGAAATTACAAGTTTATATGTCATTTTTGTCATTTATATGCTGCTGGAAATATGCTTTAACTATGATTATTGCTATTGGAATTATACCTGAATATTTGCTAAAACCGCTAATTTTACAACAGGTTTACCTATGGTCTGATCACATTCTAGATCAATTGACTTATTCTGCATGGTACGATTGATGTTATGCATGCATGCAGATATAGACTGTAATTTGTAAATGATACTCCAATTGTTGTTGCTCTTTCGTAACTTAGTCAGATAGAAAAAGTCGTTGGATTCGGTACATTTTAATTGCTTTTTTATTACAATGAAAATGCACACGCACGCACATACAAATGAGTATGTCTCCTTAGCACACACCTAAACAGATGGAGACCGATCTTATGAAATAAAATGAGGAAAATAGCAAAGACTTCTTACAGGAGAATAGGGTTACCTTTGTTGCAATGAATTGGCTGTTTACAAGGGGTGCCTTGAGTAAGGCAACAGACTAGCCCTAATTACACTGATTATTCTACTTGGTATGCTTCAGCTCGCTTCAATTGCTGCCAATTGGTTGTGATCCGATGTTGTTCGTCATTTGCCTTTAAATACCAACGAAGAGGTAGCAATTACTTCTAGAGAAGACACTTTCTGGAAGTGACGCATCTGGTCGGGGAGGCGGTTGTTATCAGTAAACCACCAACTGATCGTCGGTTAGTATTAAAAGGAGACGAAACTGTGTGGTAGTTATTTGTTAGTGACTTAGGGCTGTAAAGCATCGTGTGGTTTGGAACAATTAGGATACATGTTCCATTCGTCACACGGAAAGGATAGTCTTGGAACCAATTCCAAGGACCAGTTCGAAAATCCTACGAGTTGTTTAACTGGTCGAGCAATAGGCATAGGCCTCTCTGACCAAGGTACTCGTAAAGCAACCTCTGGGATTCTTCAACCACAGGGGTCATTAACCACGGGGGTTATTATCATAGAGGGTATATGGTCTTCAAGTGTATTTGTAGTGTGAACCCTCTTCGATGGAATCAATATCGGGGAGCTCTTCGTTTAATGGCGAGAAAAATGAAGCGGTTGGCATTCACTTTAAAGTTGAGAAGTTGCCTACGGAACTGAAAGGATTTGTGTCCATTGGACTTTTGGGCAACTCCCTTTCGCAGTTAAAGAAGTTCGCCTGTAAAACCCCTTCAGTGTGTTGACTCAGGATTTTAACGCTCCTAGAATTTCCTTCAACTTCCTTTTAGATTTTGCCAAAAAACCAACAATGTCGGATTCAATCACCAACTGGCTGGTTTCTGATCTGAGTGAGAAGAAGCTCAAGAATTTGGAGAAGAATGGGATGCTCCCTCACAAGAACTTGATTTCTTGGAGATCAGCGGTCGGAGAGCATTTTTCGAGCGGCAACGTTGGAGAAATTCCTGTTTTTCTTGCATATATTGAGTGCGGGCTTAGACTACCAGCACACCTGTTCCTCTCCAAGGTTCTGGAGTATTACAGAGTTGAGTTGGTAAATCTCGCTCCTAATTCGATTGCCAACCTCAGTATCTTCATCGATCTTTGTGAAATATACCTAAGGATTCTACTAGATCTCGAAGTCTTTAGATATTTCTACAAGATGTCGAAGACAGGGAAATCGACGACATTGCTTGGAGAGTGCGCTTTGCGCCTCCACAACGGGAAGACTAAGGAGCACATCCATATGTATTCCAAGTCTTTGTGGTCGTCATGGAAGAAAAGCTGGTTCAACATGACGGTCACCAAGGGAGATAGCCTTTGCTTCGCCGGCAAGGTGGAGGTCAAAAATATGCAGTGGCGACCCTCCGTAAAGGGGGGATAGGTAGGGAGATGGATCGAAGCCATCCAACACATCAATATCGAAGGTCTGATTTCTTGGCAAGTGGTGAGAGATTTCTCCATGCACTAGATAAGACCTTTGAAGCTCCAGGAGCGTCCCGTGCTTTGGTACGTTGGTTGCGACGACTCAACCAAGGGTTCTTCGGAACGTAAGTCCCCTGAAGAAATCAAGGAGCGGATCAAGATGATCTGCGTTGGGGAGCCTAATGACAAGGCTAATGTTCCCTGGATTTTAGCTGCTACCTTTCCAAAAGAGAGGATAGAAAGGCTTAAGGTAAAAAATAACAACCTCTTTTCATCATTGATGTATTTTTCGATCGGTATGTCATAACACCCATTTTTCTTTAATGTGCAGTTGGTCAGGTTGAAGAGTAGTGAACTCGTTAAGAGTTCGAATCCAATCGACGTGTTGACCACTTCTGCCCCAACGACCACTCAGGATGGTGGCCTCTCGGAGGTTAGAAGAGCGTCGAAAAAAGAAATATACATTGTTTGATGAAGAATTTCATCGCCAAATTAACCTTGATTTTTAATTAGGCGGGAGAGAAGGAAAATCCATATACCAAAGTTGTGGTGGTCGTAGAGTCCTGTGTGGTCATGATTGACTAGGCGGTTGCTACTGAAGCAACTATTTCGGAGGTCGACGAAACCACAGTCTCCGAACATATGGTCTGGGAAATTGTCTCTGACCAAGTGGTCGAGGAGATTACTTCTGACCCCCGGTCGGAGGCTGTTGTAACGTCCCGTTTGTCCTAGAGTTTTGCCAGATTTCAAAACTAAAAAGGAACCATTCGGTTTATTTGCTTGCTCAAGCTTAACTTGGAAACTTTGGAAATATTGGAGGTTAAACTTGACTTAACCAAACTTCAACTAAGTCCAGTTGGTTGTTGCTCTCTGTTGGTTGAAGTTCTTTGGTGTTCCTTGGCTTTTGTTTTCCTTTCTTCTTTTGCTCTGTGTGCTCTTAGGCCTAGCCTCTCCTTTCCAGGACCTCTTCTGTGTCTGGACCTCTCTCTCTCGGTCCAGACCTCCCTTGTGTTGGACCTCCCCTTGTCCAAGACCTCTTTGTAGGTCTAAGACCTCCCCTTTTGGGTCTTAGACCAGCTTGAGTTTGTGTTTCAAACCTTTTTGATTTCTGAGGGTCAAGTTGGAGTGGCTTTCCTCTTTCTGGGCCACCCTCTTATTTGACATCCCCCCTTTCTTCTTCTCTTTAGACCTCCCTTGAGTTTCTCCTTTGGACCTCTTTTCTTGGACCTCCTCATTTTGAAATATCCTCCCTTGGATCTCCTCTTTTGAATCTCCTCTGTTGGACCTCCTTGTGTTCAATTGAATCTCTTTGTGTCCCTCTAGACCTCCTTTGTGTTCATTTGGACCTCCCTTTGTTTCGATCTGATGATCCAGACCTCCCTTCGTTTGGATCTGATGGTCCAGACCTCCCTTCAGCTAGATCTGAGGGCCCAGACCTCCCCGCGCGGCTCAGCTCCAAGCCTTCGTTTGGAACCGTTCGATTTGTATCGGACGGCTTGATCTTGTTGGCACGTTCGGCCGGTCCGAACGTCTCACCCCTTTTTGAGTCGTCCGATCTATGTGGGATGGCCCAATCACTTTTCTCCGCTCGATCGGGATCTGATGGCCCCAGCCTTTCCCATGTTTTTCTCGCTTTCGTCAGGACCTCCCTTGTTTAGATCTTGACCGTTGAGACCTCCTCTTTGGAGATCTTAACCGCCAGGATCTCCCTTGTTTAGATCTTGACCGTTGAGACCTCCTCTTTGGAGATCTTAACTGTCAGGACCTCCCTTATTTAGATCTTGATTGTTGAGACCTCCCATTTGGAGATCTTAACCGTCAGGACCTCCCTTGTTTAGATCTTGACCGTTGAGACCACCCCTTGTGGTCAAGACCTCCCCTTGAGGACCGCGACCTCCTCTCTTTTGTTCTTTAGTCGCGACATTCTCTTTTGTCGTTTTGCTGTGACCTCCTTTGGTCAGGGCCACCCCTTGTGGTCACGACCTCCTGGTCTTTTTGCAAAGATCACCCTTGCGATTGAGACCACCTCTTTGACTGATCTGTCCACCCGAGTTTGACTGGCCACACTAGTCAGTCCGGCTCGCTTTCTCAATTCCTCTGCCTCTAAGGTCTTAAGCGCATTTAATGCTTGTTGCATCACATTAAATGTGGTCACTTCTGGGGTACTTCGTTTATCCTTTTGATGGCATACCCTGTCTTATCATTGCATTGTTTTTCACCTACCCATGACCAATGTGTCTCCGAGCCTTCCTGTGGCTCTCTCTTTTTCTCCTCCCTGTCTGGCTATATATAGCACATGTATGCCTTCCTTTGTCACCCTTTTTCCTCTTTTCCTAACTTCCCTGCTCTTGCCTAGTTTTTCTCCAAGCTTGTGCTTGAAGCTTCACCAAGAAGTGCCCGAGGAAGCTGTGCCACCACCCCTTTGTCACCCAGAAGATCATCGGAGCCGGCGCTGCCGTTTTGCTGCCCCAGGAGTTCACCGGAGTGCCCGTGCCGTCCTCATCCACTGCAGCTATCCCTCTAATCTCCTCCTTTTTCTGTCTCTTTCTTGGTTTTGGTGAGTTTTCTTGTGCCTATTCTTTTCTTGTTCATACGATCACTTTGTGTGATCGTATTTTTCTCACGACTACATTACGTGGTCGTGTTCTTTTTACGACCACGTGGAATAGTCGTGTCTTCCTCAGGACCTCCCCCTCGCGATCCCCCTCAGGATCTCCTTTGGTAAAGACCACCTTCACAGTCTTTGTCGGCTCTTTTGCAAAGACCACCCTGGTGGTCCTTGCTGGTCTTTTTGCAAAGACCACCCTCTCGGCCATGATCGCCTCTCAGCCATATCTTGGTCTTTTTGCAAAGACCACCCTTTTTCGGGTTGGACCTCCTCTCTCGTTGAGACCTCTTGGTTTTCTAGTTTTTGGTTAAGATTTTCTTAAGTTCTTTTGAGTCTTTTAAGTTCTTTTGTCGAGAGTTGTCTTGTTTATTTAGTTCTTTGCGTACGTATAGATCCCGAGCTCGAGGAGTACTTGGACCCGGCAGTCTCTACCAAAGGCTCACCCCTGCTCAACGAAGGCAAGTCGTAGACTTTTGATCATGTTAAACCCAGCATCTCTAAAATATGTTGTTTTACATTATCATGCATGGCTACTTTTATAAGAAATATTTTAGGCAGTAGCTATATCCCACTTGACATTATACCTCCTTGGATGATTGTACTTGACATGTTGACATGTTCCCTTTGGACAGCTTAGAATGGATAATTTTAGTTGGTATTGTTTGATAACACTAACATGGGACCGTATGTTTATGCTTAGCCTTACTTTAGAACCGTGGGTCTTGAGAATCATGCTTCATCATTAATAATTTTGATTAATTGAACTATGGAACTGTGGTTGGTGCCACTATTGAGCAGCTGTGGTGCTGATGCCGCAGCTGTATTAATCGTGGTGTGATGCCACTCTTGTTAAAATTTGTTGTGCCAAGACCAGGGTGGTCTTTGGCTGGGTTGAACCTAAAATATTTTCACACTCGGGCAAGTGATCGTGCAGTAAAGGGGGTGCCATGCGCACACTGGGGTGAGGTTGTCTTGCCTGAGTGAATTAAGGACTTAACTTTGTGATCCATTTGAACCGGGTTTTACCGTACAACCACAAGACCACTTTATGGGGGTGGTTTGGGCCAAATAATTAGCAATGGTTTGGTCTGGTTCTGTTGTGGTGGAAGTGTGTGCTGATTCACACTTGGCGCAAGAGGGGGCACGAATCTGGGGGGGGGGAGGGGGGTTTGCAGCCCAATGGAAGCGAAGCCTTAGTGGGCAGAACCAAGCCAGATCAGAGCTTTGTAAAAGCCTTGTCACGCTCTCTAGATTGCTCACCTTCAGAAGTGAACAAGGGTTCCAATGAGAACCCGACCCGCTAGAGAGGTCGTGAATTGTGGGTAAAGTTGTACACCTCTACAGAGTGAAAAATCTATTCAAATAACCAAGTCCTTGGTCATGGACATTGCCTGGTGAAAATTGCACAAGGGGTAGACTTTTATAAAATTTGTGGTCCACGGTGGGCCGTGGGTATCTGCGAGTGTTCTGGGTGGCTCCGAATGCTTGTGATGTCCATGGTTGGTCTTGGTGGTCTTTTAAACCCTAGGGTGGTCCAAGATGCTCCTGAGTGGGTGCTTAGAGAAGGTCTTGGGGCCCTAGGGAGGTCTTTGGGAGCTCTGGAGTGGGTGCTCCAGAGTGGTCGTGGGAGTGGCCCTGGCCGTGGGTGCAACCAAACCTCCCACGAGTGGTTTTGAAAGTGAGTTGGTGCTCACGACCTCCTTTGAAAACAAATGTATCTATGTATTATGCTTTTAACTTGAGCTTCTCAATCTACTTATGTTATTTACTGTCAAATCTTGCTTTCTGCAAACTAACCTTACAGCTCTCCTTGGCCAAGCCATTGTATGAATATTATGTGCATAACTGTTAGCTGCGATTTGCTGAGTACATTCAAACGTACTCATGGCTTTAAGCCCTCTGTTTGAGCAGTGGCAGAAGATGATCAATTCCAGGGAAGCACGGACCTCTTCGAGGAGGAGTTCTTTGATGACCCAGCATGCTAGGACGTCCTCCACTCGACAGCCTGTGGGCTTGCCGGATGGCTCCTCGTGTTTCGTGTTTCTGCTGTAAAGGTTTCCTTTTGTCGGTTTTTGAAAGCCCTAGTTGGCAAACCTCTGTAAGCAACCTTGACCATAAGGTCTTTGTTTAATATATGTTACTTTGACTACTTCATCTTTTGTCCAGTACCGTGTGGTTGTGATTACACCTTGGGAGTTCTGTGCGAGCTAGCTCTTGTTCCTAGGACTAGCTCAGTGCACAAAGGCTAGACCTCCAAAAGGTCTTTGAGATCCCCTAGGAGGTCCTGGCAGACCTCCTCTCAGGACATACTTGGAGGACCTCCCAGACCTCCGGGCGGTCCTACCGGACCTCCCTAAGAGGTCATGGGAGACCTTTCCTAGTATTTCCCGAGAGAGTCCTCACAGCTGTGAGGGGTCTAACCAGCCCTACCAGATCAGAGTCAGTGAAATTGGTCAAAAAGAAAATGAGAAAGGCAAGAGCCCTGGACTTTGCTCCAAAGCATTTCAGTTTTAGAATAAGGAAGACCAGGTATGTATAAATGAAATACATTTATGTAAAGTCATATCTTTAATGTTTCTTGTATTATGAAATCTTCTCATTTTCTTTCTTTTGTTTTTACAGATCCTCTGGTGTTCTGATCACCTCTGATCAGAGCACCCCTCAGGAGGAAACTCTTGAGGAAAGGTCAGTCGAGCAAGCCCCCAAGCAGGTGGAAGTGACAATGCATGTCCCTACTATTCATGAGTCCTTGGCAGCTTCAACCCCCCCCCCTTTGGAGGTTGAGGCTGAAAAAGGGTCCTAGTAGGTTCTGTCCGCTGCTGGGACCAAAGTGGTCGAAGAAGAAGGAGGAAGTATACTTCCTTCTCTCTTCAGTATTTGTGTGGTGAGGACCTCTACTTTAGTTAGAAGGACTCCTTATCCCAAGGACATACCCAACCGTCCTCAAATCTTTGATGAAAAAAGACTCGAGGAGGTTTGGTAGAGGAAAATCTCAGACTGCTAATCGAATACAGATTCTGGGACCATTTACTCCAATTATGCGAACAAGGTAGTCCAGGTAAATACCTACGACCATTCCTATAGCATGTGGAGTTTATGTGAAACTTAAGGAAGTTTTCTATCTTGCGTTTTGCAGCATACGGTGGGGAATATTACTGTGGTCAGAGAGCTGACCGAGCGAATATCTTCCTTAGAAAAGGAAAACCTCCGATTGAAAAGTAAATACTTATTTTTAACTTCTTATTTCCCTTTTGCTATTATGTTCCTTTTTGTTTCTTAATTCTTCCCTTATCGTGATTGCCAGAATTGGAGAATTTTTTTTTAAAAAAAAGGTTAAGACCAAGGGAACAGTCATAGCTTCACTTAAAGAGAGGTGTAGAGCCAAAGATCAGTCGATCGAAGACTGGTCAACTAGATTCAGTGAGACCTCCCTAAAGCACAAGGAAGTTATTAAAGCTTTTGAAAACATGACTCAAGGTAACTGATCGTAAACCTGACTAGTTTACTATTTATTTTAAGTTTATTTCTTTAACCTTGATCTACTCGTGCAGAGTAAGTTCAAAAGTTCGAACGAACAGAAAAAGCTCTTGAGTTCGAGCAAGACAAAGAGAAAGAGCTCGAGAGGAATCTTCGGGAGAAGATCCTTGCTTTCAACAAGATGCTTTTTGACATGGGTGCGAAAGCATTTGTGTTAGCCTCAAAGGACCCGACTGAGAAGGCAAACTGTCTTGGTCGACAACTCGAGATTCTCCAAGGCCTGCTCGCGACCTTTCAGAGAAACCATGCGAAGACGATGAGAGACATTGTTGCAGATGGAGTTAGCTTTGCTTTGGCAAAGCTTAAAGCCTCCGACCCCTCCCTTAATCTCCAAACGCTCGAAGCAGATTTCAACTGCTCGAAGCAAGATGCAACCAAGATCTTTGAGGGGGTAAAATGCTTCGAAAATAAGGTTGTATAGGAGATGAAGGTCAGATCTCCATCCCATAGTGACTGATCTAATGGTTCCGAAGAGTGAAATAGATGTAACAGTAGATTGTAATATAACAAACTTACCTTTTGTCATCAATAAAGCTTTATGTTTATCTTTCAACTTGTTGAGTATATATTTCCTAGCCCCCGATTGCTTGTGTAGTAGAACAACTTACTATAGAAGTAGTAGACCAAGAAAACATGTTGCGACCAACGTACAAAGTATGTGCTGATTGTGTTGTCAAAATGATCTAATTAGTTTGGTCAGAGCCAGTGTGTGATTTCGATTAGTTTATATCTATTTCCATAATCGAAATACCACATAGTACATTGTTTGGTCGTAAGATGCCATAAGACTTGTCTTGATGATAAGGCAATATGCAAAAATGTATGCGAAAAATGATAAGTGTTCTTATTTATATGTATTATCCAAGCCGGTCATAAAAATTGCTAAGAATCAAAGACATGATTAACACTTCGCAAAAATGTATTCGTTCTTAAGTTCTGACCGGTAGCATCCTTCCAGTGGGCAGGACCACATACAGAGAGGAGAGATTTTGACTAGGAGGCTTTTCGTGTCTCGACCAGTTGGAAAACAAGAGAAGAACAAAATTTTAAAGTGGAGAAAGAAGGTCTTTGATGCCTTAAGCATGTAAGAAACTATATCGAGTTGTCTGTGTGATTTTCTTTTACTCATTTTTTCTTTGGAGAAAAGATTGCATGGTTTTTTGTGAGAACCATCTCTGTGATAGTCACGATAAAGATCCTTATGGTATTAAATACAAAAAGTAAAAGATATCATCTAAAAAGGATGTCGGGGGTTAATTGATCTTCTCCGATGATCTTAGACAACAATAGTACGGAACCAAGCAACGGATAATAGAAATATAAATAACATCACTCATTGAAATGTAAAGAAATAATGCATCTTTATTGAAATTTGAAAATGAAAACCAGAAATGTAAATAACTAATGCATCTTTATTGAAATTTGAAAATGAAAAGAAAATTCACTCATAGACTTACGCAATTGATCAATATTCCAAGAATTAAACAGAACAAACCCGTCTGACATGGCAAGTCATATCGAACCTGGTGTGGTGACTTTGACTACAGTGTATGGACCTTCCCACTTAGGGGAAAGCTTGTTGCGATTTGCTTGGCTCTGAATTTTCCTGAGAACTAGATCACCTACAGCTACATTGCGAGGTTGCACCTTACAACTGTGGTACATTCTCATGGCTTGTTAGTAAACTGCTGATCGTATGAGAACTTTGTTTCATCTTTCTTCAAGTAAATTGATATCGTCGAGTCGTCGTTCTATTTGATTGTTCTCGTTGTAACAATCAGTTCGAGTAAAGCCAATTTTCAGTTCTGGGGGAAGCATGGCTTCAGCACTGTAAACCAAAAAAATAGTGTTTCATCGGTTGCACGACTAGTCGTGGTTCGAACGACCCATATTACAGAGGCAAGTTCTTGAACCCAAGCTCCTGACCATTTTATTAACTAATCGAATACTCAGCGTTTTACTCATTGTATTATTATGCCATTAGCTCGCTCGACTGCCCCATTACTTTATGGGTGAGCAACGGAAGTGTAATGTACTTTGATACCTAGATCTTTGTAGAATTTCTGAAAATTCCCGCCCAAGAACTGGGTACCATTATCTATGATTATACGACTAGGTATGCCAAATCGTGTGATCATGTAACATCCCAAATGTATAAATGGGTGTGGGTTTCAAATGTAAGAAAATGTGTACAAATTAAAACTTTTTCTCACATCTTGAAACTCTTGAACTCTTCTATAATTCTTGTCAAGAGTTGTGGAATTCAAAAACACAAAGCTCCTGTTGACTAAAGTCAAACCCTTATTCAACTTGTCACAAATCCTGTGCCACACTTCGGGAAACATTTTTCCTTGGGTCTAGGAATGATGGGTGACCCCTCTGAATTATTTTATAATTTTTAGAAGTTATTTGATAATTTTGGAGGTAAATCAAACCAGTTTTTCACTTGGTCAAACCCTAGAACAGCCTTGATGAATTTCTTGAGGAAAATGCAGTATATAAAAACCTCTGGAAATTTTATGTAAGGTTAATCCTGGAGTGAGGAAGCTCCAGTTAAAATTTTGGAATTTTTGGAGTTAGTTTGCTACCTCTAAAAATTCCTCCAACCTTAGCCTTCAAATTTAAATTCAAATCTGGCACTGTTCCTTGGGTCCGAGCCGCTTTCCAAGCGGGTCGAACCCAACCGCGCCCCAGCTCACCACGAGCTCCTCCTCCCGCGCGAGGTCGTGCCTGTTGGATCAAAATCAACGGCCACGACCTCCGCCACAACCCACCACGGCCCAGCTCAGCCGAGCTCCTCCCCGCGCGAGGTCGTGCTCCGTTGGATCCAAATCAACGGCCACGACCTCCCCTCTCATCTCGTCGCCGTCAGATCCAGATCTCGCGGCCACGACCTCCCCTCTCTTTGTGGTGTCATGCCTAACCGCCAAGACCTCCCACCTCTCTGTTGTGTGCCCTTGGATTGAGATCCCACGGCCACGACCTCCATTTGCGTCGTGCGCAACGCCCACGACCTCCCTTCTCTGTTCAGCGCCTTTGGATGTAAATCCGACGGTCCTGACCTCCCATCGCTGTTGTGTGCCCTTAGATTGAAATCCAATGGCCACGACCTCCCTTTGCGTCGTGAGCAACGCCCACAACCTCCCCTCTTTGTTGTGTGCCCTTGGATTGAAATCCAACGACCACGACCTCCCTTTGCGTCGTGCGCAACGCCCACGACCTCCACTCGATGTTGTGCGCCTTTGGATGTAAATCTAATGGCCATGACCTCCCAGCTCTATTGTGTGCCCTTGGATTGAAATCCAACAGCCACGACCTCCCCTTGCTGTTGTGCGCCCTTGGATGTAAATCCAACGGCCACGACCTCCCATCCCTTGTCAGTGTCGCGTGCATCGGGCAAGACCTCCCCACCTCTGTTCCGCGCCGTTGGATGCAAATCCAACGGCCATAACCTCCTATCCCCTTTCCGCGCGCGACCCCCCTTTTCGTTTCACAACCGTGCGATGGAAATCTAGCGGCCGTGACCTCCCCATTCGAGAGCTTCTGGTCGCGACCCCCCCCCTTCCCCTTCAGACCCCCCAAATCAGATCCAAGGGTCACGACCTCCCAACCTTTCTTATCGAACGGTTGATCTCAGCCCCTGTTCTTCTCCTTCCTCGGGCTCACAGGCGCCATGGCAGAGGGAGGGCGGGGCCTTGTCACCTCCCAACAGCTCTTTTCCTGCTAGCATTAAATGCGGGTCAGCTTTCCGCCCCCAAAGTCCTGTTCAGATCTGCCCCCATCCCCTCCACGTCCTTGTCCGAGCCATGGACCGAGCCATGGGCTAAGCTCACCATGGAGCTTAACCTTAGCTCATGGCCTCTGCTCCCCGGCTTTAAAAGGTCATCTTGTTCCTCCTTGGCACTCTTCAAACACCACTTAGCTTCTCCTCTGCTCTAAGGAGCTCAAGCACCCGTGAGCCCCTTGGCCGCCATTGTTGCACTTCGGAGCTCCTCGGTGCTGACAGGGTCCCAGTGGTTTTTCCTCTCCTCTCTGTGCTCCAGCTTGAACCTCTCATCTCGGTGGACCTTAACCCTAACTTAATTTTGGTTGACCTCTTCAGGGAGCAGCTAATTTGGAGTTGGTCCCCTTCGGTCGTGAGCACCCCCCTTCTTCCCCAAGTCCGGTAAGGACCTCCTCCTTTCAATTCCTCGTTCTGGGAGCACCTCCTAGCTTTTTGGGATCCAATGTGATGACCCGGTGCGGTTAATTTTGCCCAGGTCCTCTCCTCCACATTGTCCTCCTAAGCGCCGGTACGGTCCTCCGTCGCCAGAGCTCCTCAGTCCTCCTCGGGTCCTCCCTGCACCTAGGTAACCTTCTAAGTAACCCCTAGATGCGAGGGCACCCGCTTGAATGGCTGTTGCGGAGCTTTCCTTCCAATTTGCTTTTGGCCGTGTGCTCTGCGCGCTCTCCTCGGCTTCGCCCGGCGCTCTGTCCACCATCATGGGTGAGTGGTACCAGTGGAGTCGCAAGACTACTATTGCGCACCCGCACTGCACCCATTCGCACCGCCGTGCGTGAGGTCGCCGCGGTGAGGAGATCTTCGCTGTCGGGTGTGTTGTCGAACGAGTCCAACAACTGTAGCGATGTCCCAGGGCCGTCCGTGTTTAGATCTGGGACTCAGATTTCCCGGGGGTTCGCGTCACTACTACACACAGCCTCATCACAGACGGTTCGGAACCGTCATCACAGACGGTTTCCGAACCGTCTGAAAAAGTTCGTCTGTGATACGAATATGTTAGCACAGACGGTTCAAAAACCGTATGTGATACGAATATCACAGACGGTTCTACTTCCGAACCGTCTGTGATTGTATATTTTCACAGACGGTTCTGAACAAGAACCGTGTGTGATAGTAATTATCACAGACGGTTCTTTTTTAGAACCGTCTGTGATGAGTTTTCACAGACGGTTCTTGTTTAGAACCGTTTGTGATAGCGTTTTCTCTTGCAAAAAAAACCGAAAACGGCTGCAAAAACTTCGGAGGCTGTTTTGAGGCCCTAAACGACCTTTTTTGGGTGTTTTCACTTTGTCTGGAGCCTCCCGAGCCTCACGAATGAATCTGACATGAACGAGCCAAAGAACGTCGCAATCGGAGTTCGTATGCAAAAGTTATGGCAGTTTTACCAGACAATGCACGATCTACCATCTATATTTTAGCCCAAACCAAATAACTCAACATGAACTAGCATCACCCACATCACAGTAGCATCAACTCAATCACAGAGCAAAGGGGGGAGTAGATAGAGTGAGGTCGTGGGAGGCCGGGGCGACGAAGTGGAGGAGGCCGAGGGCGACGAGGTTGTGGGAGGCCGGGGCGAGGTGGAGGAGGCTGGGGCGACGCTTCAGAGGAGGCCGATGACGATGAAGCCGGGGCGACGCTTCAGAGGAGGCCGATGACGATGAAGCTGGTGACGATGAGGCCGGGGCGAGTTGGAGGAGGCCGCGGGCGACAAGCTCAGGGGAGGCCGGGGCGCATGGTGTGAGGAGGAGAGACGGCAGAGGAGGAGATGGAGCTATGAGGTGTTTCGGCAGAGGAGGAGAGACGGTTATATAAAGCGAGTTTCAGCAGCCCGCCCATTATTTCCAAATTTTCGTTTCCCGCCCAACAATCAGAGACGGTTCTTGTTAAGAACCGCTCAGGATATCGAACTATCACCGACGGTTTGTTAATAGAACCGTCATTATCATTCACTGAGCGGTTCTAGTTACAAACCGCTGCAGCGATATCGGTGATTATCACAGCACGGTTTGTAACTAGAACCGCTCAGGATCATTCACTGACGCTTCTATTCATCAACCGCTCAGGATAGATGACTATCACGACGGTTCTAAAAATACCGCTCGTGATAGTCGGTCCGTGCCACCCGCAGGTCCGGACTGACCCAACACAGACGGTTCCAAAGGAACCGTCTGTGATGGGGCGTCTACTATAGCCTATTTTGTAGTAGTGCGTGTGCGCTGTGTGCATTGGTCGCGAGCCATCCATCTCGTGATCAACGGTCCACGAACTCCGCCCCGTTCGCGCGCGCGAGTTTCAACCGCGCCTCGCGCGATCCAATCTGGACCGTCTGATGCATCATCAACGGTCCGCATTCGCTGGTTCCGCGCGGGCGCGAGCGCGCATTGCCGACAGGTCTTGGGCCGTCCGATCCAGGATCAACGGCCCAGGTTCGTCCACGTCGTTTCCTTTTTAGGAATTTTCCGATGGAATTATTTGTGAACTGAAAAAGGTAATGACCTTTGAAAATGCATAACTATTTCATTTTAGCTCCATTTGAGTTGATTCAAATTTTGGTAGCTCTGGTTTGGACTCAGCTTTAATCTAAAAATGGTTGTAAGCTTAGTTCGGCTCCAGAAAATGGATTTGCAAATTGGTTTAGAAATAGACTTTTAATGTTGCTCTAAAAATGGCATTTAACTTGTAAAATGCATAAGTAATTCTCTATAGATCCTTTTGGAGTGAATCCAATTGTCTTGGCTTCCTCTGTTAGTGCACTAAATGTTAGAATAGGATTTAGTCATGTCACTATTTTCAAAAGAATTGTGGGTGCATTTTATTTGTGCTCTTTTGCATGTCTTTGAAAAATCATAGAAAATGCATACTAGCTCCAAATGAGGTGAACTCAATTGTGTTATTCATCTCATGAGGTGCTTTACTTACCATAAAAATTCCAGGTGCAACACCTCTTTGGAAAATTGTGCTTGGGAATTTAATTCAAATGAACAGTAACCGAGTTGAATTATCCAGCAATTTCCAAGCTGAGCAGATTTGTTTTGGCCATAAATTTTGCATTAAGAATCCAAATCAATTGGTTCTTATTGCTAAATTCTTTAAAAATTATGCTCTTTCTGCTGTAAAATTTTCAGAGCATTTGGAGAAATTTTTCTGTTGAGCCTTTTCGGTTTTCGTCGTTCTTATCGGTTCTTTATTCGCTTTTTCGTTAGGTGCCGACGAGTGCGTTGCTCTCGTGAGCGAACCTTTGCAGCATATTGAACAGCTCCAGCAAGGCAAGTAGTTTGATCATATCCATTATGTCACATTACTTTAAAGTCTAATATATTGTTTAACTTGTATGTATGCATTGCTATTTTGTTGTTAAATGTTATCGATTAGTGCTCCTATAGATGCATATTCTGTAGGTAAATGTTCATTCTCTACTACTAAGCCTAGTATTATCTTGCTGTGATGTAGAGTTCGATGGATGGACCCTTATCACTTAGTAGTTTGCGTTGATAATGCTTAGAAATGCTTAGATAACAGTAGAAATGGGCGGTTGTCGACATTATGTCGATGACCTTGATCACACAAAAATTATTATTCCATTATGTCCAGCACTTGTGCTTTGTTAATTTTTAAAGTCAAAACAAAACTAAAAATGGAAACTATTTGGACTTGGGCACAATAGATGATGGTGTGATTTGTTGGGTTGTGGAATGGTGCTTAAGTCAACAAGGACCGAACATCTTGTTACACTAAACCAAGCAATTTTGCGTGCTAACCACACGAGGGGGATATGGGACCTCTCTTGACTAAGTACTTTGGCGTGTGTTAGCTTTGAGTTGCATGGTGGGCTATTGGGTGGCATGAGTGGGGTTTATCCATCGCAAGGAGCACCATCCGTATAAGGGGTGAGCATCTTTGATGACTCAAGATCAACGTATGGGGAGGTTGTATCCCCATATGGGCAACTCATTGTTGGCACACAATATTGGAAATGTCTCGTTGGACTTAGTCAGGCTTTGGCATACCAAAGGAAGTGTGCTAATAGCTTGACGAAAAGGTGGTCTCGACGTGTGGGTACATTGGTACACCCTGCAGGTTCAAACTATTCAATAGCCTCGCCCCAGGTTATGGACACGCTTGGGAAGTCTTTCGAGAGTTAGACTATAACCTTTAATTAAAACTTGACATGGGTGGTATGAATGGGTAATTCATGCTATTGTTGTGGTGGCTATTGGGTTAGTCACTTCCAGGATTTTTGTTGTCATCTATCTATTGTTATTATGTTGTTGTCTCGCTGTTATTTGCAAATTAAAAATGAATTGCAAAACTGCTTTGAATCTATTTAATTATTGCAAATGAAAACTTGCTTTATGCTAAAATGAGCCTAAAGCCTTCCACTTAAATAAAGCTTGCATGTAGCATATGTATAGGTCTGTTATCCTTACACGTCAGTCTTGTGAGTACATTTTTGTACTCATTTGCTTTGCTTAATAACTTTGTTGCAGAGGAGGTGGAGCCCCAAGGGCCCTACTTTTGTAAGATATGCTGTGGTTGGGACGACTAGCTTGGCGGCCCGGTCGGTTGCCTTGTGGGCTTTAGGCAAACCGTATGGCTTTTGTTTATCGCCATCTTATGGCTTTTGCTTCCGCTGTTATTTATCTTTCTTAGTTGTTATTTGGCCGGTCGGCCCCTTTTGTAATAACTCTCTCTCTATTATGTTTGTCTTTGATTTAATCTAGTTCGTGCTTTGGTTCTATGTCTTATATAAAATTGATGCATAATTTTGCAAAGGGGTGTGTATACTGCATTTCTGAGAAGTATACATATCTCGAAGACACGGGTTATTTTGTTTGTGATGCTAGGGTCAATGGATGACTAAGCATTACAAGCCAAATAAGCCGGGGTCCTCACAGATCACATTTTTTGTAATGAACCTCTTAGCAGCTTCAGTTGTTGTTTTAACAACTGGCCCGGTTTCTATCCATTTTGTGAATGTATCAATCATAACAAATAGGAATTCAAAGCCCCCGGATGCTTTTGGGAAAGATCCCAGAATGTCTAATCCACGGGTTGCAAAATGCTAAGAAAAGAGGTATTGTTTGCAAAGCTTGTACTAGCTGATGTACTTGTCGACTATGAAATTAACACACACTTCATCACAAGTTCTTTTGCATCATAGAGGGCAGTTGGCTAGTAGTATCCTTATCTAAAGACTTTACTGACCAGAGTTCTATAGGAATGATGTGCTTCACAGACTTCTCCATGTATGTCGGATAGTAATTTAATACCATGCACTTGAGATATGCATCTCATCAACACTCCGTGAGCTCCCCGTTTGTAAAGGGTACATTCGATCAGAGTGTATGATTTGGCTTTTCAAGTGTACGATCAGCCTCTACACCATCTTCAGAAAGTGTGCCATGCTGAAGATAATTGTAGATTGATATCATCCAATCACTACTAGAATCGATCTGTACGACCTCCAGTGGAGCATTTGTGTCTTCAGAATGCTCAACCACAAAGGGTCAATCGACTTATTCGAGAAAAACTCTGGACGGGACAGGTGATCTTGTTGAAGCCATCCGTGCCAGTTGGTATACTAGAAAGTTTTTCTTTCTAGGAATATATTGGATCTGAAAACCGAAGAAGTGCCTTTCGAGTTTCCTTACTTCCACTAAATAAGATGACATCTTGGGACTTGAGCATTGATACTCTTTCCCAACTTTATTCGTTACTAGTTGAGAATCGCCTTTCAATAGTAATCTACGAATTCCGAACGCTTTGATAGCTCGGAATCTTGCTAGTAAACCTTCATATTCTGTCACATTATTTGTAGTGGGAAAGTTTAACTGAATGGAGCCTTTAATGTGTTCTCCAGTAGGAAATACCAGGACAACTCCAGCTCCCGATCCTTTGAGCATCAAGGAACCGTCAAAGTACATGGTCCACTCTTCGTGGTGTTCATACTCAAGCCCTTGGGTGGGTTCAGGGTTCATCCATTCGGTAATAAATTCTGGCAATGCCTGGGGCTTAATTGCTGTTCTTGAGATGAAATGGAGATCGAAGTCCCCAAGCTCGACCGCTCATTTTGCTATTCGTCTGGATGATTATCTGTTTCTGAGAACTTGACCAAGAGGATATTTAGTAGGTACGACCACTCTTTGGTCCTGAAAAGTAATGCCTTCGTTTCCTTGAAACCATAAGGAGATCGTATAGCAACTTTTGTACCTGTGGATATCGTTCCTTTGATCTATGTAAGACTTCGCTTACATAATATATTGGTCGTTGGATATTGTCACGTTCAACGACCAACACAACACTGACTACTTGTGGAGTCGCGCCAAGTATATTAGCAATATTTCTCCTGACCTTGGATATACTAAGATCGGAGCATTCGTAAGGTACCTTTTGAGCTCTTCAAAAGCATTATTTGCCTCTTTAGTCCATTCGAAACTTCCATGTTTTCGAAGAAGTTTGAAGAAAGGTAATCCCTTGTCTTCTAAACGTTCTATGAAACGACTTAGCGCTGCCATACAGCCAATTAGTTTTTAAACTTCTTTCTTTGTGGTCGGAGGGTGCAACTGTTCAATGGACAATATTTTTGCTGGGTTTGCTTCAATTCCTCTAGCTGAAACTAGGAATCCAAAAACCTTCCCAGAAGAAACTCCAAACGCATACTTTTTTGGATTTAACTTAAGGTTATGTCTTCTTAAGTTATTGAAAGTTTCTTGTAAGCCAGAAATATGATCACCAGAAGTAATGCTCTTTACGACTAAGTCATCAACATAGGCTTCTAAATTTTGACCTATTTGTGGACTAAAGGTTTTTTGCATTAGTATCTGAAAAGTTCCGCCAGCATTTTTGAAACCAAATGGCATCTTGACATAGCAATAGGTGCCATATGGTGTGATGCAAGAAGTTTTCTCTTTATCATCTTTACTCATATTAATCTGGTGGTACCCTGAATGCGCATCTAAAAAGTTTAATAACTCACACCCAGAAGTAGAGTCTACAAGCTGATCGATACATGGAAGGGGAAATTATCCTTCGGACAAGCTTTATAAGATTTGTGAAATCGATACACATTCATCATTTCCTATTACTTTTTCTAACCATTACAGGATTGACGAGCCACTCGGGGGGGGGGGGGGTTGACCTCACGAATAAACCCAGCCTTAAGGAGCTTGTCAATTTTCCGACTAGATTGCTTCCTTCCGATTTGGTGCAAAGCACCTCAGCTTCTGCTTGACTGGTTTTTTGTCAAGCCGGAGAGCTAGCCTGTGCTCGATCACCTCCCTAGGGACTCCAAGCATATCGGATGCCTGCTAGGCGAATACATCCGAATTGGCTCGGAGGAAGGAGACAAGCGACTCTTCCTATTTGGGATCGAGTCTTGCCCCAATCAGTACCTTTTGGGTGGTTGCACTAGCACTTCCGAGCCCAAACGATGCTTTGATGCTTTCCAGAGAAGCGTCCTTGTCGAGTGGAACTTTCTTGGTCTGGTCAAAGGGTTTTGGTCTTGAGTGCTTGACCTGTGTGGAAGGTGGATTAGTATCGCTAGTCGAAAGTTTATCGACCAGTTATAGGGACTTACGATCGCATGCATATGTCATCTTTCTAAGCCCTCAAACCGTAATGACCCATTTTGGTCCTGGCATTTTCAAACTCTGATAACCGTAATGCGTAGCTCTCAGGAACTTGGCCAATGCCAGACGACCAAGAATTCCATTGTATGCAGTTTCAAAATCTACTACATCAAATAGAATCTTTTCTGTTCGGAAGTTATCTTGCCTTCCAAACATAACTGGCAAGGAAAGTTGCCCTATCGGTTTAGCAGTAGACCCTGGAACTATACCATAGAAGACATATTTCACATGTTGTACTTTTGACTTGGGAATTCGTAATTCTTCCTATGCTCCTGTAAACAAAATATTTAAAGAACTACCACCATCCATTAAAACTCGATTAACTTTGCAATTATTTATAGTAGGCTCTACAACAATAGGGAACCTACCTGGTCGAGTTGAAGGGATGGGGCAGTCTTCTTTGCTGAAGGAGATGACTGTCTTCGACCACCTGGATGGCTTGGCAGTGATCGGAGATTGGGTGAGGTTCACTTCTCGTTCCACGGCCTTCAGATGATGCCTAGACTCGTATGAGGAGGATCCGCCAAAAATCATATCGACGGTGTGTTGTGGCTCCTGATACTCCATTTCTTCGCTGCCAACCTTATCTTTCTTGGAGCTTGACTCCCCAAGCTCTTGTATGGAAGGAAAAGGACTTTTACCTCAGTAATAGTCCTCTAGCTTCTTTTGCCAAGCTCGGCAAGTATGCAGATCATACTCTGCCGCCTGATGAAGTAGACACCACTTCTTGTTCTTTTTGTATTAATCGGTCGAAGCTTTTGCTTTATTACGACCGAAATAATCTTTCTTGCCCTTGGTGAACTTCTCAGGAATTGTCAGCACTTCTTTGTTGTTAGGCTTGCGATTCTTCTTACCTTTGAGAGCCTTCTTATGTTTCTTCTCTTATTTATCTAGGCCGGGTTGAGGAATTTTCTCTTTCCGATCAATAGCCTTGTTCCATTCAACCGCCTCACTGGCGGCTGCATACCTATCGGCCATGTCGAAGAGCTCAACAGTTGTTCGTGGAGGATTCATAGCGATATCCTCCGTAAACCGTCGATTCATTGACCCTGCTTTAAAATCCTAAACAACAGATGAGTTTGCGACGTCAGGAATGGAGTTACGGACCTGGCCAAACCTCTTTATGTATTGGCGAAGAGTTTCATTAGGTTCCTACCTGTACTAATGAAGACCATCCTCCTTTCCGGGGTGATCATACGTTCCTTGAAAGTTTGCGATCAGGAGATCACATAGTTGCTCCCAGGTGTAAATTGATCTAACCGGTAGGTTGAGCAACCAAGACTGAGCAGATCCTTCAAGTATCGTGGGTAGGTAGTTTGCTATCACATTGTCATCACCACTAGCAGCTCTGATGGCGGTAGTATAAATCTGGAGAAACTCCAATAGGTTTTGAGTCCCATTGAACTTCTCCATGTTGGCTGGTCGAAACTTGTCCGGCCAGTGTACTGCTTGGAGCCCTGCCGAGAATGCTCGACAACCTGTAATCGAGTCATGACGCCTTCTTTGAAAAGGGGCCGAATTGTAATGAGTTGGGGACCGATTCCTCAGGTTGACATACCGAGTGTTTGGTGTCCCAATCCGGTCGTGGACGTTAGTATAACGCCTTTGACCAACTACCTAGTGTATATGATGCCAAGATCATCCGAGCCAAGCGGTTGCTCCTCTTGACAAGAGGGGGGGAGTGGCTGCATGGAAGAGATTTCTTCCCTCGTGATTCCTTGGTCGGAACCTCTAAGGAGGTCTAGGTATCAAACGGTCTCTAGACCGGCCTTGCTAACCCCTGCTAAGGGAGGAACGCTGGGATCAAGTCAAAGTATGACTTTGTGAATTCCTTTGTTCCCTGTATATTTCTGTACATTGCATGGTCTGCTGAAGAATCTCTAATACCTGCCTTGCAAGCTGAACATACCTCGGAGTCTCTGCCAGATCAGGGTCCGGGTTATTTAAAATGTTATGAACTCGTTGCAGGTTCTTGATCGTTACCGAGGGTCTTGAAGGATTCCTGCTGGCAGAAGGTGTTCGATGACTTGAATTCTCTCCCGACCCTCTTGCTTGCCTCGTTCGACCCATCATGCGCAATTGGGGTAGAAACAGGTGAATTAACTAATTGATGTCCACCAGTTCCATTGCCCCCGCCATCTTGGGTTGGTGCCTGAGTGCTTGCACCATTTCCAGCAATGGGTGTTAGTGGGTTACGCTTTGGAGGATTGTGCACGGCATCTTGATTAGTATCATCGATTGCGTTAACCTCGTGCCTCCAACAGTAGTCTTTTGACGAGCTCCCATTGTAACTAAGGGAGAGCCTTTCACTGCTTTGGCAAGGAGCCTCCATGATGGGGAGCGGTCGGAGATAACCACCTCCGGTGGGCTTTGTGGTGGACTCAGCCCCGACGGATTGCCGATCGTATGCTGAGTTTGATCATCTTTACCTGGCCTTCGACCGATGGCAACTTTATTGACACCGTTACCAGGTGACGGTTGGCCCCCGGAATAGATAGGAGCCATTGGCGAATATTGATCGCCCATGACTGTATCGAGAGCACCCTGACTCTCTAGTTGCATCATTGAGCTTTTGTCGCCGTTGTTGCCGGTCGGAAAAATCGGGCTTGTAGAGGCATTCGGACATTCCGAACTGGTCGAAAGAGCCGATTCATCTGGGAGCGCTACTGATTGTGACGGTGAATCTTCCTCCAGCCGGTCAATCTCGCTGGTCTCAACGAGCGGCGAGCCTGCGATGGAAGAGGATGACGACGACATACATTGCGTTGTGTTCCATGGCGCAGATGCATGTGTCCATGTTAAGGTTGGAATAGTCCACCAAGTCGAACCAGTTCTCTTCATCCCATGTTCCTGCCATGATCGCATAAGCAATAACGGAACAAAAGGAAAATGAGGATTGTTGAGTGAAGAAATCTTCAAGAACTCAACGCCTCCTTCCTCACGGACGGAGCCAACTGTTGACGATCAAGTCGCCGATCTTACGAAATAAAATGAGAAAAATAGCAAAGAGTTCTTGGAGGAGAATAGGGTTGCTCTTTATTGCAATAAACTGGTTGTTTACAGGGGGTGCCTTGAGTAAGGCGGCAGACTAGCCCTAATTACACTGATTGTTCTACTTGGTATGCTTCAACTCGCTTCAATTGTCTCCAATTGGTTGTGATCTGATGTCGTTCGTCATTGTTCGTCATTTGCCTTTAAATACCAACGAAGAGGCAGCAGTTACTTCTGGAGAAGACACCTTGTGGAAATGACGCGTCTGGTCGGGGAAGCGGTTGTTATTAGTAAACCACCAACTAATCGCTGGTTAGTGTTAACAGGAGACAAAACTGTGCGATAGTTATTTATCAGTGTAATTAGGGCTAGTCTATCGTCTTACTCAAAGTACCCCTTGTAAACAGCCAGTTCATTGCAAGAAAGAGCAATCCTATTCTCCTCCAAAAACTCTTTGCCATTTTCCTTATTTTATTTTGTAAGATCGACGACTTAATCGTCAACATCGAACCTCACAAATTGCTGCTAAAGAACACTCACGTGTGCGTAAAGTTGAACACAAGGATTTAAACCCTGATAAGTGGAGTCGTACACCCACAACTTCCCCACCGTGATTCCCAGTTTCCCACTACAGTTTAATTGCTCTGACTAAGCATTATTCCAGTCAACTACTTGCTCCATCTTAAAATACATGTTGTTTCACGGTTTCATATGACTGGAGTACTATTTACTGCTGTCACTATTCAGTATTGCCTTTTAGCTTGCCGGCATGCATTTGACAAGTACTACTCCACTCCATCTCCGTTATTAGTTGTAGTGCATGCATGTCGCTGTTACGGGACTCCCTGCTCCGTTGATGAGTCACTCGTCTCTACCCTTCTTCACCATCGGTTTTCTTCTTCTCGATCTCTTTATGCAGAGGTAGCGCTAACAGTTGTATTATATATATCGATCGGCCTTCGTTTTCTCTTTCACTAGCTAGCCACAGCACCTGCATGAACAACGTTTCTTCTTTCTTTTTCCTGTTTTTTTTAAGAGTCGCGAGTATCGTTAATTTCACAAGATGAGCTAGCTCTACGTCTACCAGCTGCTGAGTCAGCTGAGTTCTTATGTACTACCTACCACACTATTTGATTGATACTAGCTACAAGTATCTTCTTTTCTGCACTACTTGTGATGACATATAGTACTACACATGATCAGTAAATTGGCCACATAAAATGGTGCAGTGAAATGCGTGTTCCGCGTGATGGCTATTGATCAACTAATACAACCCCAGAACTCCGCAAATTAGTGACATTTCATCTGCTTCGACTCAATTTCGAACTTGGGGAAAGGAAAAGCACACCGACCATCAATCGCTAGCTAGCTAGCTTTTCGTAAAATCAGATATACGTACACGCTATTCACTCCTGTGCATAAAATAACCCATTCTTCACGTCGGTCAGACGAATCCGCCTAACCCACCCCACGGGCACTCACTTCACACGGAAACCAAACCAACCACTGGTGATACGTAACCAACCAACAACGTAAGTCCTAGGATGTTTCTTTTCTTGTTTTTAATTATAGCTTTTGATTGACAACTTCGACTTGTGAATGGGTTTCATCCGTAGCTTAGTAACGACGAAAGTAAAAAAAAATGATATACGTAACCAACCAACAACCTAAGTCCTATAATGTTTCTTTTCTTGTTTTTAATTATAGCTTTTGATTGACAACTTCGATTCGTGAACGGGTTTCACCAGTAGCTTAGTGACGACAAAAGTAAAAAAATGATATAAGTCTCGCCAATAAATGATAAATGTATATGCGTTGTAATAAAAATTAAAGAAGGATACAATAAAACATCTTTGTGTGTTTACTGTGACATTGCAACGGAATTACCGCGACCTCTCTGTGTCCTTTTTGCACCTCTATCATATATTTACTATAACCTTCTAATATTTATTGTATCACTAAAAAATATTTACGGCGACCTCCATATGCGTTTACTGCACCGGTACAAAAGATTTGTGCGACCTCATTGTGCGTTTACCGACTTGTACAGTAGATTTACTGCAACCTCCTTCTGCATTTATAGCACCGTTACAAGAAATTTACTGCGACCTCATTGTGCCTTTAATAAACCTGTACAACATATTTGATGTGAGCTCCTTGTACTTTTACTGCGGCACTACAAGAGATTTACCGCGTACTGCAATCTTTTTTTTAAGGAAATTACTGCGATCTTGTTTGCTTATTGCACCAGTATATTATTTTCTGAAATTTCTTTGCAACTGTCACATTCATTTTGGATTTGATCGATGTGTGATGACTTGCTAATGTATGAAATACAATGAGGCTTACTTTTAATTATGTGCCCAAATTTAATGCTTCGGTCTTTCATACTAGTAAACATTAGTGTGTTTTGAATGATGCCTAGGAAACACATGCTCCTTTTCTGTCCATGAACCAGGTTCATGGTTGATTCTTGAATATTAGACATGAATTGCTTAGTCTCTCTCTATGATTCATGACTTGTTGTACATGTGCATGTGTGGCCGACTGATATATGAAGCCTGAATTTTTTTTTCCCCTTGTGGGCAAGAATGCTACCTACTACAGGTTATGGTTACCATGCAATTCAAGAAAAGATGGAGGCTAGTATGATGCATTGGATCTGAGTAGAAGCAATTTGTTTGTGCCCAAGGGTTCATCTTGTTTCTTTTCTCGCTGCTACATGATGGTTAGTGCTAGCTGACTCTTGTAGCATTTGTTCTAAGTGATGGTTATGTTGGATAACGAACAAACCTGAATATGTGCAGGTATAGCTCTTTTCTCTTCGCTTTTTGGTTCTGAAGATAAACCATAAATGTAGATGTTTACATTGAATCAAACCTGAATATGTGCAGGTATAGCTCTTTTCTAGTCATGTACCCAGCTGGCATCAGCAGTGAGGTTGGCCTGATATACATTGCTGCATCAGCAAATCAACAATTTGTTCTTGGTGGGCACTAGTTTGTAGCAGAGGATCAAACTCTTTGTAATCTGGATGTGAGATGGATTGCCATGTGCAACTTGTAAGGACCAGTATAACTGCATTGATATTATAGTATTTTGCTTTTTTTGTGGTTCGCACTATGATATGAATTCACCTCGTTCATATACATTCATAATTGGATTATGATATGAATTGATCTCATTACATTCAAATTGTATGAATTTGTCTCGTTACATTCATATGGTATTGCATTCAAATAGACTCTTGGTCTCGACAAATTTGTAAAGAAATTGAAAAATTTGTGTACAAATAGAAAGGATTAAGAAATAAATAGACTTGAAGTGCTAAAGCCAGAGGTAACATGGTCTTTTTGCATCCAATTATCTCTTTCTAGATTTTAGGAGCTAACTTCCTACCGAACGTTTGCCTTAGCCAATCCTAAATTCTTCGAGGAGTGGATCCTTAGAAAAGTAGGAGTGAGAAAAATAAGGAGCCCTACCAAACTGATCAACCTAACTTTGAAGCAAGATTTCCACGTGCAGCTTGGACACTTTTGGACACTGTTGACTTATACTCCCTCCTGCCGCGTGATCGATACTCTGAGAAACAAATGACGACAAAGAACTACAGACCTTAAAGCTAGCAAATAGAACAAAACTTTTTTATTATTAATTAACCTATTTTTTAATTTATTTTATTAATAACTCCTCGTCAACTTTATTTTCAAATATGATCATTTGGAAGTGGCAACATAACACTGCCACGTCATAGGGTAAGTCTAACTAAATAACATTTCTTGTCACGTCAGTAGTGTGGCGTGACCAAACAACATTGTCACGCTACTGGCGGTGGAGTGACAGGATTTGGTCACGCCATGGTGCTGGTGTGACAATGTTGTTTTGCCATGTGGCCAAAATAGTCAGAATTAGGAATAAAGTTGGCGGTGAGTTAATAATAAAAATTAATTAAAAATAGATTAATTAATTAAAAAAATTCAATAGAACAAGGAGAGATGTATATTTTATCCTACAAACACGTGATTTTTTTTTGCAGATATATAGTACTATAGTACCTCGAAAGGACAATTTATGGTTGAATTGAATTGTCCGTATTAATAGTACTATAGTATCTCGAAAGGACAATTTATAGTTGAATTGAATTGTCCGTATTATCAACATAATATTTTGACCACGGCCCACGCATGCCTCTAGTTTCTTTTTTTAAACATCTACAACAATTCATATCAGCTATTACTAAGATGTTGCCAAATCAGTATTTAGGTGATGTGAAGAAGAGAATGTGAGAAGAGAAGGTGATATTATTTCTAGATGAAAAAACTAGCAAATCGTTAATACCAAGACACAAGAAACAACCAAATACTTATTGAAGACTTACTTGTTATCTAAAAACGTGTTTTGTAGGTCCCACTGTCTTAAAGTAAAATATCCACCGGATCATTTGTGCAACCCGACTTCATTATTGATAAGATAAATGAGCTAAAACATGTAGGCCACAAAGTTGTACTTCATTATTGATCATCAAGAATCATGCACACTTGTAGCAATTAAAGTCTTAGACACAAGCTAAAGAAATAATTCATTGGAAGACTTGTTTCTTTTTATTAGATTGAGTACTCCCTCTCCTCTTAGTAACAAGCTAAGAAACAAACTATTGTATATGCTCTTGTACATTTCTTTTAGACCCGCGTGTCTCTAGTTTCGACGTGGATGATGTAAGGGCCTAGAACCAGGTATTTTCATAAGAAAAAAAAGATTCCACGTTCCAAAGGATTTTGTCAGCAAATCATGTGTACCGGGGATTCCGTTTTTTAATTGACTATTTCTGAGCATATATTTTATTGACAAATCACACTGATGTTACATAACGTTCTGCACAACGACGTCATAACATCTTTTGTTGACAAATCACAATGACATTACATAACATCCAGCGCAACGTCGTCACATATTTTGTCGAAAAATCGCAATAACATTACATAACATTAAGCACAATGTATTTCGACAAATCAAAGTGCACCACAAATTTCAGCAGGATGAACCTTTCCCGTGGCCGCGACCTCAACGTCCGCCATGTGGACCGTCTCGAGTGGGGCGGTCGGATGAGGTCCTCGCGAAGACGTTCGAACTACCGATGTCGCATTCATCATGTGGATTTCTCGCAGGGCATTTCTTGAATGTGTGCCTAGACTCCCTACAAATGGATCAATTCTTCGTACGACGTCCGGCTTCTGCTTCGTCCATGTCGTTCCTGATGCGTCGTACCTGTCGCCGACCAACCTTTTCATTCAGCTTATCAATGTCCATGGCCCAGATAAATTGCTCCCAAGTCAGATGGCTAGTGAAATGGCCAACCACGCCGTAAGCATATATCTATGCACTCCAGGTTTGTATCACCTCCTCCTTGTTGAAATAGTCAGAGAGGTACTTGCCGAGAAGCTACGCCACCGTCGAACATGCGGCCATGACATAGGAGCAGGGCCTATGTAGAAGAAGGGGCTTGTTGCAAGTGCATTCGCAACTAGCGTGGTGTAGTGTGCACTTGTGGGTGATCCTTTTGCGGTTTGTCTCGCGGTGTCCTTTATCCCTGCACATGATCTCGAAGCAAAGCTCCCTTGTGCCCATCTTGAATGTCCGGTGCATCTCACCCTTCTTGCTCTTCTCCTCCATGTACTTGGTGATCATGGCGGAGTAGAGTACTCTGTCATTTGCCATAGCGAGCGACGTGTTGTTGCTTCTATCAACAAAGTAATTTATGGTATCACGGAGAATTGTCTCCACAATACCAACCAAAGGGAGGTACCTGGCGTCGCGTATGACCCAATTGTACACCTCGGCTAGAATATTTGTCATGACACCATCACATGCACCACCCCTGTCATGTAGTAGCGACCACTTCTCCTTAGGCTCATGCTCAATCCAGTCTGAGAAGCATTTCACCTGCGCCCCCCATCTTCCTCATCACACTAAGACCATCTGTGGGTAGATATGACAATGCTTCGGGGGCCTGGTTAGCGCTTGGGGCGGCTTTTTTCGCTACCCCCCTTCTATGCGTTTGGTTCCGCTCATCCAGAATTTTCCAAAGTGCTTCAAACTTTCACTGCTAGTATTGGTTGCACAGCCGCTTGAACACATTTATCAAGTCCTTATTGCGGAACTGCTTGTAGAAGTTTGCACCCAAGTGCCTCATGCACCACCTGCTCAGCAGATCCGCCCATGAAAGTGGTTCGTTCTCTCCTTGTTGTAGTTGAGTTATTGCATTCAGTAGACCCGCATACCGGCAATGTATGACGCATATGTTAGGATGGCCTTGTACAACAGAAATCCTCAAATTCCTCAGGAACCACAACCAGTTGTCCGTGTTCTCGCTTTCAACGAAAGCGAATGCCATAGGAAGAACTTGATTGTTCCTATCCGTCGCTATTACAGTCAGTATCTGGCCCTTGTACTTCCCAGTTAGGAATGTGTCATTCACGCACAAGATTGGACGGCAGTGCCGGAATGCATTGATCTATGGACCAAAGGCGAAGAATGCTCGCTTTAGTACCCTTTTATCAATCCACTTCAGATGCGTGGAATCTTAATGTTGACATGAGTGCCGAGATTCCTGTCTTGTATGACTCAGAGTAGCCCGGGGAGGTTGTGGTATGAGTTCTCAAATGTATCAAACTTTGATTCCAATGTCTTTTGTTTTGCCCTCCACGCCTTGGCATAGCTGACTGCGTACTAGAACCTTGCCTCAATCGCCCGAATGATGGATCATAGCTCAAAATCTAGATTATCCACGATCTCATCGCATATGAGGTTTGCGATGAAGCCTAATGACAGGTTCTTGTGGGACTGCACTAACTCAGCGACGGCACATGTATGAGGGACCACTATAGAGCACTTCCCGTAGATGTTCCACTTAGGCTAGAATGTATGCACTTGCCAAGGGCATCCCTCTATGTCACACTTCACATCGTAGCATCTTGAGTTAGACTTGACGACTGTGAATGCATGCTAGATCGATAAGGCCTAGAATTTGACCGCCTCCTGCACGAGCTCCTTGCACTTATACATAGCTCCTTACTTGACCTCACTCTCGTCATACTCCCATGGCATACGGGAACCTTCGTTAACGACAAGGTTGTCGAACTGATATGTGTTCTACCCGGATAGAACCGCCTGCTGGTCCATAGTATCCTCGTCGTTGGATCCTTCATCTTCTGACAATGCCATATAGTCCTGGTCTTCGAGATCCATCCTTTGCACCAGGGCTTCCAACTCCTCTCCCTTGTCAGCAAGCCCACTAGCTTGCCTGACTGAAGGAGCTCCTTCCACAAGGTCTTCATCGACAGGATCAGCTACTTTCGGACCTTCGGCCATTGTGTGCGTTGTGCTATGACTGGAGTCCCCGACTTCATCTTCGGCATCACCACCCCCTTCTTGTTTAGCTACTGATGCAGAAATGGGCTTGGCCTATACTTAGGCTAGAAGGACCAAATCCCACCGTTCCTTCCTCGCCATACGTACATATGACTGTCATGACCTTGTTCCCTTAAGTTGCACTAACTCCCAATATATGCCCTGTGTTGCTCAGGGGGTAAGGCAACTCAATCTTTGATCATATACAACATGGTCCAACTCAAATGAGTGGAATAACCACCGCATCACATCGCCCCATGTACGCTGCCCTGGTCTTGTTAGGGGGACAGTCGGCGATTGGAAATAACGCAAATCAATCCCCTCAGGACCCTCAAGAATAATGCCCTGACCGTAGTAAATTTTGAAGTTGGTAGCGTTCGACATATTTGACATACTGCACCGTAAACAAGATTTTCACAATTAACCACACATGTAAAACTAAACTGCCCACCGAAAAGGATTATGTACAACATACTACACTGTGTAACCGTACATCTAAAACTATTTAATACATTCAGTTAAAAAAATTTCCTGATAGGCGGATGACCGGACGGGCAGCGCTTCGCTAGCTTCTGTCCTCCTCTTTACTCCTCTCTGCTCCTCTCCCTTGCCTCCCCTCTTTCTCTTTTTTCTGAATAAAATCGAGTTTTCCCTGAATTTTGGGGTTTCAAGGGTCTTTTATAGGGGAGATTGTATCGTCATTTGGAATGACAACAGGGACTTGCGGGATTCCCATCGTCATTTGAAATGACGGTTTTTCAAGTTTTACTATTAAAAAATTAAGGATCGTTGTCGCTATTTTGATTTGGCTACATAGACTTGTCACCAATTCAAATGACAACAGGGAGCTCTATGTACTGTTGAGCCCCCTGTCACCACAATTAGCAACCGACATCTAGTTTTATAAAAAAAAATTCCAACTATTTATTTTTGTAATTATCTTTTAAATTAATATTATTTCAAAATAAAATCGTTTATGCCGTTTGGTCTGTAGGAAAAGCACAGTTGAATGACATAAGAATACTATTCACTTCCCACGGTTCTGGAGGAATTCCACGGGAATGAAAACATCCACTCGGAGTGGATGGAAATTTTCCTGCACGGCTGACGGGCTGAGGGCGCGCGATGGGAGAGAGAATCAGAGAAGAGACAGAAAAACTGATGACGATAGAAGAAGCTAGAAGTAGTGACCAAGCAGGACAAAAATAGAAAAGTTTTCTAAGGTTAAAGCCGACGCAAGATAAATTTATTGAATATATATTGAATGGTTTTGTGTGTAATCTAAATTCATATATAGCTAGAATTTTTTTTGCTAAATATATAAAAAAAAACATTACATCACTACTGGATAATATTACACAAATAACTATAATTATGCATAAGTAGTAGTTAAGGTATTATAGATACGACAGGTAGAGCCGGTGCTGCACCGCGCCAAGCTTAGCCCTGGATAGAAGAGTGGATCAGGACGAGTAGTGCAGTATTCCTTCGACAAATTGGCTGGTGGATGGGATCTCTCGACTAGTGACCCCACGTGTTATGTAAATAAAATTTTTGTATACCAGTGATTAAGCAAATGGGATATACCATTTACTCTAACCATCCCATTCTAAAAATTCCTTCATTTTTCCTATGCTTGTTCAAACGCCAACTTAGAAAAAAAACAATTCATGTGTTTTACACCAGCATGTTTTTTGTTCTATTCCTGTGTTTTGTCCCGAAGACACGGTCTTTTGTTGCGAAAGAAACAGAACAAGAGAGAAACTTTGTCCGATTTTTTTATTAACCCTTTACAAACTTTATTTCTAATTCTGACCTTTTTGGTCACGTCATCACCCCTGGCGAGACAAAACAACATTGTCATGTCAGCACCGTATTTTATCGTGCCACTACCAGTAGCGTGACAAAAAGTGCTATTTAGTTGGACTTATCCTATAGCGTGATAATATTGTTTTGTTACGTTACGAGTGATGACGTGATCAAAAGAGTCAGAATTAGAAATAAAGTTTGTGAAAGGTCGACAATAAAAATAAATTAAAAAACGAGCTAATTAATAAAATAAAATAAAAGTTCCCCTCGTCCCCATGCATCACTGAAATGACGGGCAATAGCACAGATGAGTACGTACGTAACGTAGCTGAAGATGATACCCTGTTCATCTTCAGGAAATTAAGGTCAGGTTCGGGTGTTCTATGAGCTGTGCATATCAGCATATGCATGTTATATGTGTCCCTTCATTTCATGCATGGAGTAGCTGAAGATGATACCCTGTTCATCATTAATTATGCATGGAGTAGGTGAATATGATACCCTGTTCATCATTAATTGTTCCCCAAAAAAACCCTGTTCAACTGAAAGTCGGAATGAGTAGGTGAAGATGATGGATGATGTAATCTAATCATATTTATTAATTGTTTCGTGCATGGAGTAGTAGCTAGAACTTAAGGCATATATACAACGGTACAGACATCTGCTGTTTATAGTAACTCTTTATGTCATCTATAAATAGTACTAAAGACAGCTCATACAATGGGTTATGGTGATACAATCGGTTACATGATTGTAGACAACACACAATCTTTTAATGCTTTTCTTGATTCTGGTGCTACAGTCGGCTATAAGATTGTAGATATCACATTTCTCTCTCTTTATTCTCTTTCATACAGATCAGCTTAAATCATACGTGGCAGAAGCAATAGACAGCTGATGTAAACCCATTGTATATGATCTTACACACAGTGGCAGAGCTAGGATTCTACAAAGCCTCGGACCAAAATCTAAGTGGCTATAACTAACGCCAAATACGATCCACACTAAGGCATAACAAAAGTACAGTACAAATACACAATTGAAATGAAATTTGAATATTATGTTTAACGATATGATAAAATAGATAAAACATGACAAAAATATAGTGTAGTGGAGCGATACAAACGTTAATACCCAATTAACAAAGATTTGGTTCATCCAAGCCTATGTCATAAGTCATAACTAGATAAATCACTAGTTGGCCACAATTATATAGCAGTTTAACCGCCTAAGTTTCAATGGGTGTGTGTCCAGACAAAATGTCCTAATGATTGTAATTTTCAATGTGTCGCCTTCTTGGTAAATAATTTCTAAGCTAACAGAATCCAAACATTACATGACCATTACTCTGCCATTATCAGCATAGCTTGGTGCAGACCAATCTGCCATCCTAGATGGCCAAATCACGCAACACCACGTCGATTACATCACACCCAAACCATATAAGATCATATGCTGCCAGTCTAAACAAGCAAATCATGCGCTGAATCCTATCGTTCTAAGACACATTCTACCAGTCGACCTAAATCCTAATCAGTCAGTTCCTCACCTAATCACCTTCTGGCTTCCTTGCTTTGCTCCGCAAGGGCGTAACTGCGCAAGCTCGACACGGCGACGGCGACACCGACAGACGATAGTGTGGCGACCAGAGGCCGAGCCACGCGGGCGCCCACACCCGACGAGGCGGCGACGCCGCAGGGGAGCTGGCGCCGAAGGAAGCGGCGGCGTCGGCTGGGCGCAGATCTGCCGAGCAAGGAGCTGAACCGCAACGGGCCGACGGCGACGAAGGTGCAGATCTGCTCTAGCCGAGCGGCGGGCGCGGCAATGGCGCTAAAGGAGGGACTGGCTGCGCTGCGCGGCAAGCGCTGGCTGGCAGGCGTCGGCCTGAGGGGAGCCAAAGGTCGGTGGCGCGCCGGGGGGGTGGGGGGGTTCAAGAGGTCGGGAGGGAGGGGAATTGAGAAGAAGATTGGGGATAGGGAATGAGAATGAGCGCTGCTCCTGAGTCCTGGCTCTGCCTTTGCTTCGGCCGCTCGGGAGGGAGGCGTGCTAGGCCTTTTGGTGCCTGGGCTCTGCTGCCTGCTGGGCCGGCCGGGTAAGTATAGGGACTCTCCAATGTAGGTTTTTTTTTTTTTTTGGTATAATTACTAAAAAATTTCATTACTAATTTTTCGGCCTCGGGCCGTTGCCGAGGCCATCTCCGCCCCTGCTTACACAGTACAAATTAAACCTTGGAGTTTCTGCTATAAATATTGGTGTCCCAGCCCAGCTCAAGCCATCTTGCAACCTGCTAGCTAGCCTAAGGAGGAGGAATTGGAATAGCCAGGATCCATCGATCCACCATGGCTCGGTCGCGTGCATCGTCAGCTGCAAGGTGCGGCATTGCTGCCGTCCTCTTCCTCCTCGCGCTCGCAGGCAGCTCGTCGGCGCAGCTGTCGACGAGCTTCTACTCCAACTCGTGCCCCGGCGTGTTCAGCGCCGTCAAGTCGGTGATGCAGTCGGCCATCGCCGTGGAGAAGCGCATGGGCGCATCCATCCTCAGGCTCTTCTTCCACGACTGCTTCGTCCAAGTACGTACTACTCAGGCCACCAGCCAGATAGAGTAATTGATGATCAATTAATCAATCGCACGAAGCTAACAATGAACTACTACGTGTTTGTTTGTGACCCTGCATCTGCATGCAGGGCTGCGACGCCTCTTTGCTGCTGGATGACACGCCCAGCCAGCAGGGCGAGAAGACGGCGACGCCCAACAACGGGTCGGTGAGAGGGTTCGAGGTGATCGACAGCATCAAGGCGGCGGTGGAGATGGTGTGCCCCGGCGTCGTCTCCTGCGCCGACATCCTCGCCATCGCAGCAAGGGACAGCGTCGTCATCGTAAGCCTGCCCATAACCCTGCGACTTCGTTATATGCATGCAACAACTGATCGACATACCTATATGTAAATGGTGCAGCTTGGTGGGCCGAGCTGGGACGTGAAGCTGGGGCGGAGGGACTCGACGACGGCGAGCTTCAACGGCTCCAACAACAACATCCCCCCGCCGACGTCGGGCCTCGCCAACCTCACCTCCCTCTTCGCCGCGCAGGGCCTCTCCCAAAAGGACATGGTCGCCCTCTCCGGTACGCGCGTACTAGTACTACCATCAGATTTCACTACATGTTCCCTCATACGCGCGCGACTCTGTTCTTTTCGTCAGGATCTCACACCATTGGCCTCGCACGGTGCACAAACTTCAGAGCTCACGTGTACAACGACAGCAACATCGACGGCGCCTTTGCGAGGACGAGGCAATCGGGTTGCCCCAGCACATCAGGCTCGGGTGACAACAACCTGGCGCCTCTGGACCTTCAAACCCCAACCGTCTTCGAGAACAACTACTACAAGAACCTCGTCGGCGACAAGGGGATTCTGCACTCCGACCAGGAGCTCTTCAACGGCGGAGCCACCGATGCGCAGGTCCAATCTTATGTTAGTAGCCAAAGCGCATTCTTCGCCGATTTCGTGGCCGGCATGATCAGGATGGGCGACGTCACGCCGTTGACGGGCTCCAATGGACAGATCAGGAAGAACTGCAGAAGGGTTAACTAATTAAGAGGCAATGCAACGCGCACTTTGTGTTTGAGACAATGTTTGCAAGCATGTATTTGTGTAGTACCCCTTTTCTCCTCTCCTCTCTCCTCTAAGGCTCCCTTCTAAAGAAATAATTCAGAATTTGCCACAGTGAATAGATGGATTTCAGAATTTGCCCCTCATAGATCGAAAAGGGGGTAAATCCTGAAATCTATCTATGTCATAATGGCAAATTATAAGATCCCCCTTCTAAAACCATACTGTGGATGCTCTGAGAGGCAATGCAATGCGCACTTTGTGTTTGAGACCATGTTTGCAAGCATGTAATTTCTTTTTCCTTCGTGAAATTAATATGGGACTGTTTATTCATAAGTTGACTGAAATTTTTTTAAGCATAAGTCATGTTTTTTATCCATTGGATGACACATCAATCTCTATACAAATTCAATGGTCATAACAATTGACTTAAGCTTAAGAAAATTTCAGTCGACTTAAAAATAGCAAATTCTGAATTAATATATGTTGTACCGATGTATCGAATTGTCCGTTCGTTTGAATAAGTAAATTATATCATTTGTTTTATGCATAAATATTGCCTGTTTTATGGAGAGAGAAAACGTGTAGCAGTTGTTGTTCTTTCATTCTAAAAGTTGAACTTTAATAATTTGATCAAATTCCTTAACAGCTGGTAACTATTCACAGCAAAGAATACCACATCCTACTGGGTAAAGGAGCGCAGTTTTGGGCGCACCTCGTGGTGGCCACGTCGTCCCGATTATTCTTGGCCTTTAGATCCCACGCTGCTCTGCCTCCATCCGTCCGATATTATTTTGGTTTTGCGAGCCCGCGACGTCCTCATCCTCTTGCCTCCATCCGTCCGATATTATTTTGGTTTTTGCCTATTTCTTAAAATGTATATTCTGCATAATTTGATCAATTGCGCACTATGTTGAAAAAGGCTTTATTTCCCCATTATTTTGTGTGTCCATTATAGGTCACGCTGATTTTGAGCAGTTTGTGTTACCATACATGCATCTAATTTTGTCCTGTTTGTGTTACCATATATGGATAAAGTCTGCAAATTGTAGGTGAAGCTCATTATTATTATCCAGAAAATCGTAAGTGGTAGATGATCGTGGGATTTGAGATGGCAACAAAGTTCTTTTAAGTTCATGTATCAGTGTCGAATAATGAAGTTATTCTTTGTGTTTATGATGCGCATTTTCCCTTTCTAAAATGACATTATTTTGGGCATCTGATTTTCAGGGTCGTTTTGAGACTCTGCAATTGACTGGCTCCTTTACGGTCGTTGAGGAAGGTGGTAGGAGATTTGGTGGGCTCAGTTTCTCGCTTGCTACATCATCCCTACAGCGTCAGGTGCAAGCTGACTCACCTTTTGTTCTCCAACAGTATGCTCCTGATAGTTTGGAGAATATGCTTGTAGAGGTCTCCTCAGCAATCTCTTTGCTGACTAACCAGAAAACTCTTGACCTTATAGTGATCCTCAACTCTAAAAGGTAAGAAGATATATTCTGAAACTTCATGCTCTTGCTTATGTCTTTCATTACTGCCACAGTGGTGCACTTATTTATCCTTCATAGCATTTGCTCGAATACTTACATAGTACAGCTATTTTTTCCTGTCATAGTTGCATGTTTTTTTAACACTTCTTTAACTGGATATTGCTTCCTTTCCTCTTCCTTTGTGTCAACCTTAGAAGATAAGAAGCATCATGAGGTGAAACTACGAGAAGGCTTAGGTGATTCCCTGATCTTGAATCCTATAACTTTTTCTTGTGGCTGGTTGAGGCTTTATGATTCTGTTTTTCTCCCTTTTTTCTTTGTAGATAACCACCCTGCTTGTAACACTCTAATTTTCCGAGCCTTTTTAAAAAATTTCAAGATAAGAAGAACCATTTGGTTTTGTAAACGGAACTGATAGCTAAGTTTTGACTTCAGAGCTTAACCTTCTCACATATGGATCGAGTACCAAGCTACCTACGTCAGGATTATTTGTACGAGTAATTTACAGGTGATGAGTTCGATCATCAGCTAGCTAGTCACTACCAATTACCATTTTCCCCTTTTGTCCCCTCATAAATTGACCTTAGCTCTGTCGGTTTACTTTCAAAGACTAGACGACCTTTAGTCGATCTCTTCCTTGACTACTCCACTAAACAAAACGTAGTACGAAAGTTGGTGAAGCAAGGTTGTCGGTATGGGTTTCTGGAAGAACCATTTTTCATTTGTGAAAAGCTTTTAAGTTTTTGCGGGTTATAAACCTGACGCTATTAGCAACCCCTTAATTTCAATGAAATGACTGTAATTAAGAGATGTCTGCCATCAGTTATCTTATATTGCATAAATACTCAAAGCAACCATAAGAGCATCTTTAGTGTATTGAACCGACGTCGATTCAACGAGATGTCACGTAAGCATTCAAGGAACTGAGCTTATTTTTCTCTAATGTATTGATCTAATTCCTGCTAATAACTAGCACCACGCTACATTACAAAACCACAAAAAATAATATCATCTCTCAACCGCAATCTCTCTCTCTCTTTCATAACTAGGCTCATATGAGTTGTTTAATGCTTTGAATCGACTCATATGCAGAGTCTGGTTCTAGGAATTTTTTGTTGGCATCGATCCATCCAATGTATTGAATTGATTCGATATCTTCTCTCCCCTTCTCTTCTCTGAGCCGGCTAAAACAGCACATTGGAGATGATCTAAAGTTACTTTGGGATCCCCAACCCAACTTAATTATAACTACACATACGATTCCTTTTGTTTAGTTTTGTGACTCGAATCAAACACATTTTTCTTTCTTACACTTTAGAGAATCAATAACCAACCGTTTCTGAAAAGAAATGGCTCACAATAATTACTTGTAAATTAAGTGAAGTGATCAATCATTCGTCCTCTCTGAGAACTTAGATTTTAACAAGTTCTCTCAGTTAAGTAAACCGAGGCATCAAAGCTTTCACTACATGTTCCCTCATATGCTCACGTGTACAACGACAGCAACATCGACGGCGCCTTTGCGAGGACGAGGCAATCGGGTTGCCCCAGCACATCAGGCTCGGGTGACAACAACCTGGCGCCTCTGGACCTTCAAACCCCAACCGTCTTCGAGAACAACTACTACAAGAACCTCGTCGGCGACAAGGGGCTTCTGCACTCCGACCAGGAGCTCTTCAACGGCGGAGCCACAGATGCGCAGGTCCAATCTTATGTTAGTAGCCAAAGCGCATTCTTCGCCGATTTCGTGACCGGCATGATCAGGATGGGCGACGTCACGCCGTTGACGGGCTCCAATGGACAGATCAGGAAGAACTGCAGAAGGGTTAACTAATTAAGAGGCAATGCAATGCGCACTTTGTGTTTGAGACCATGTTTGCAAGCATGTAATTTCTTTTTCCTTTGTGAAATTAATATGGGATTGTCTATTCATAAGGTGACTGAAATTTTTTTAAGTATAAGTCACATTTTTTATCTATTGGATTTCTACACAAATCCAATGGTCACAATAATTAACTTAAGCTTAAAAAAATTTCAGTCAACTTAAAAATAGCAAATTCTGAATTAATATATGTTGTACCGATGTATCGAATTGTCCGTTCGTTTGAATAAGTAAATTATATCATTTGTTTTATGCATAAATATTGCCTGTTTTATGGAGAGAGAAAACGTGTAGCAGTTGTTGTTCTTTCATTCTAAAAGTTGAACTTTAATAATTTGATTAAATTCCTTAACAGTTGGTAACTATTCACCGCAAAGAATACCACATCCTACCGGGTAAAGGAGCGCAGTTTTGGGCGCACCTCATGGTGGCCACGTCGTCCCGATTATTCTTGGCCTTCAGATCCCGCGCTGCTCTGCCTCCATCCGTCCGATATTATTTTGGTTTTGCGAGCCTGTGACGTCCTCATCCTCTTGCAAATCTTCGGTCTTCATCCCTCCGCTACTTCATCCTCATCTCCCCGCCTCACCCCCACTTCCCCCTCCCCTTGCTTCCACCACCAGGCCGCCTCCCATCTCCTCCCTTCCTCCCGGCCCGCTCCCATCCCTCCGCCCACTTCTCCCTTGCCCCCGCTTCCAACACCAGCGGCCGGCGGTGGAATCCTCATGTCGTCGTGCCACCCCCATTTCTCTGCTGCCGCCGCCGCCGCCCCAGCACCAGTCTGGTCATGTCATCGCCTCCCATCTTCCTTCTCCACCGCTTACCTGTCTTGTGCCCCCGCTTCCAACACCAGCAGCCAGCGGTGGAATCCTCGTGTTGCCGCGCCACCCCCATTTCTCTGCCTCCGCCGCCCCAGCACCAGTCTGGTCATGTCGTCGCCTCCCATCCTCCTTCTCCGTCGCTTACCTGTCTCGAATCCCAGTGAAAGCGCACCCTCTCTCTCTCTCTCACCATCTCCCCTAAGCGAACGCACTTCCACGCCATAGATGGGGCCTCTCCGCCCCCCCTATGCCTGGCCCCTCCCCTCATTTTGATTGGCCTTGTCTCCTGGCTTGAGGAAGTGGGGAAAGGTGGAATCTTTCTTTGGATTTTGGATGCTCTAAGGCGGCCGGTGGGCTTCTCCGGTGATACGGTGAGCTGAAAAATCTCCCTATTCTTGGCCTCTTCATCTTTCTTTGTTGTTCTTCTTGCCCGCCTCCTCGGCTCGGCCGGCTCCTCGGCCCTCCGGCCCGCCGCCACCACCCATGCCCCCACGCCTGGGTCCTCCCACGCAGCTCCTCCCAGCCCTCCTGCCCTGCTCGTGCTTCTCCTGCGTCTCCCCGCCCCAGCGTCATCCAGTTCACCACCGCGCCTCGGCACTCGACCCAACGCTCATGGCCTTGCCTGTTCACCTCCGGCTCCTCTATGCCTTCCACGCCCGCGTGGCCGGTCCTAGTCTTGGCCGCTCGGCCAAGACTCGGCTCGACCTCCGGCACCGGCTTCTCCTCTCCGCCGCTCGACTCTCCCTCGCTTCCCCCCTATTCTGTTTTTATGGTTCGCTTTCTTCCTCGCAGTTTTGGTTGTCGCTTTCTATGCATGCCGTCAGATTGGCTGCGGAGCCATCGTGTTAGTTTCCGGCGTCGGCAGAGGCGGCGTGGGGGTCCAAGAGATGGCTCCTTGGCGGCGTCCCAGAGAAGATCTCCAAAGGGGAGGTCTTAACGGTCAAGATCTACACAAGGGAGATCCTAACGGCTAAGATCTCCAAATGGGAGGTTTTAACGGTCAAGATCTAAACAAGGGAGGTCCTAACGGCTAAGATCTCCAAAAGGGAGGTCTTAACGGCCAAGATCTAAACAAGGGAGGTGAGCGATAGCGAGATAAGAAGCAGGAGAAGCGGGAGCCATTGGATTTCAATCGAACGAACCAAAGTGATTGGGCCATTCGGACCTTCCAGAGCTAACGCTAGACCTCAGCCCTTGAACTGGATCGGATGGTCCAAAATGGTTGGGACGTTCGGACCGGCCGAACGCCTCTACAGATCGGACCATCCAGCAAAGATCTGACGGCTCAGAGAGGGTGGTACGTTCGAACCATCCGAACGTCTCAACAAGATGAAACAGTCCAACACAAATCAAACGGTACACAAGCGATAGAGGTCTGGATCAAGCGGAAGGCTCGAACGGACGCGAGAGAGGTCCAAGTGAATGTAGGGGAGGTCCTAGAGGATATGGAGAGGTCCTGAAGGATACGGGGAGGTCCAAATAAGTGAGGAGGACGTCCTAAAGGACATAGGAAGGTCCTGAAAGACACGGGGAGATCCAAATAAGTGAGAAGGAGGTCTTGATGGACACGGGAAGGTCCAAATAAGTGAGGAAGAGGTCTTAAAGGACACAGGGAGGTCCTAAAGGACACGGGGAGGTCCAAATAAATGAGGAGGAGGTTCTAAAGGACACAGAGAGATCCTAAAGGACATGAGGAGGTCCTGAAGGACACAGAGAGGTCCAAATAAGTGAGAAGGAGGTCCTAAAGGACACAGGGAGGTCCAAATAAGTTCAAGAAGGTTCAAATGGACACAGAGTGGTCCAAATGAACACGAGAGAGGTCTGGGCACATGGAGTATCCAAGCAAGGGAGAGGTCCAGAAAGGGGAATTCAACCCAAAGTTTAGATTTCCGAGATCAAGGATATTTGAAACACAAACCCGAGCTTAGGACATCTCAGGGGTAATTGTGACCCAAAGGAGAGGTCGAAACCAAAGAGAAACCAGAGAGAAGGTCTAGACCTAAGGGGGTCTAAACCAAGAGATTCAAGCCAACAAAGATGTGGTCTGAAATAAAGGAATTTGAACAAAATGCAAGGGGAGGTCCGGAAAGAGAGGGCTGGGTCGAGGAAAGAGTGGAACAAGCGGAGGCAAGGGAAATCAACACAAGAACTCTAACAGTTCCAAAGAACAAAACTTTAGGGTTAGTTGATGTTCGGTTTAGTCATTTTAAACACACAAATTCTGAAAATCTCAAGTTAAGCTTTGAATTCTTATCAAAACAAAATGGTTCTTTTTATTTTAAAAATTTTCAAAAAAACTCAGAAAACCAGGGTGTTACAAAATCATCTATATTATGTCTTCCTTTGATATATCCATATATGCAGGTCATTATGCTATTTGATGGGTGTAACTTGCAAGCACGGTTGTTGTGCTCACTCTTGCTTAATAATGTCTTTGAGCAGGGAAAGAAAGCTTGAGGTGAGCTGCGCAGAGGACCTAGAGGTCCTGGCCGACTAGGATGCACCTTCCAGCTGATTGCCTGTGGTGAATCGGATGGTCTGCTATTATGTCTTCCGCTATATTGTATTTTGTTGGCTCTTAAGCCGCCCTTTGTAATTAACTCTGTTGCTATTAAAGCTTACGTTTGATGTATGTTACCACTTTTGTATGCTGTGAAGAGCTAGCTATTGATCCTTGGGAGTAGCTCGGTTCACACAGAGGTCTTGGGACCTCTCCAAGCCTCACGACCTCCCTAGGACCTCTCGGGTGGTCTTGCTATACCTCTCGAGTGGTCTGTAGGACCTCTCGGGTGATCTTGAAAGACCTTCCAAGTGGTCTGATTGACCTCTTGGGTGGTCCTGGAGGTCCCTGTGAGAGATCATGCTGGACCTCCTGGGAGGTCCTGGTGGACTTTCCAGGTAGCCTTGGAGGACCTCTCGGGTGACCCCAGGTCGGGTCGTTACACTGCTACCACCCCATCAAACTTAGTCACCCCCTGATCTTGATTGCCCCCTTCAGTCATTTTGGGATCAACATCAACCCCCTCACCAACCTCCAAATCTTTCCCTACATCTACTAAATCATTTGAAAAGATACATCCCACCCCAGTGTTCTTAAGATAATGAGGCTGAAGCTTGTTAGAATGAAAAGGCTCCAAATCTTCCGAAATCATATGACAATCTACAATAGTCTTATCTTTTCTAGGAGTATTTAAACCAGGCCAAAGAGATGCAACTAGAAGAGTAGGACCTCCCTCTGTGTGAACAACTATGTGTCTCTCTGTCTGAGATCTTCCTTGGATTTTAACTTTCAGAGAACATATAGACTCACTTTCCCTCGAAGGAACTTTGACAGTACTAATTTCCTCCAGGTTCTCTTTTCCACAAAAATGATCAAGATATCTGAAAATAAGAGGAACAATTTGTAAAGCCTCTTCAAAAGACCCCATATTAACATCTTGCTCACTTTTATCTGAAAAATCAGACCCACCAGGCTTATCTAGACGTTGAAGTTTGTCGTTAAGATTCTCCTCCCCAATTTTGGAAACTGATATGCTCTGAAGCCCATCCCCCAAAAATTCATTGGAAATCAGGTTTTCTTGGGGAGAACTTCCCCCTGTCTGGTCAACTTTAGTCCTATTTTCAGGTATAATATCATCTAAGTGAGTTACTAACAAATCACGACAATTAGAAGTATAGATCATCAAGTCAGTGCATCTCACCCCACCTTCAGAAACAAATCCTTGCTGTTGTTTATGGCTATTTTTGTTAGAATCCCCATCTTTCTTTTGTTCAGAGGATTGATTAGTTTCCCCTCCATACTTTTCTGTCATTTTTTCCCATCCAATTCTATGGTTGCTCCTATTAGATCCATCTTCCTCATCCTCATCATCTTCATCTCTTTTATAAACATGGATCTTATGAAAATGATCATAGACCGGACATTTCTTCTTACCTTTTTCACCCTCTTCAGCTTCAAATTTCATCTCATACCCCATTGTATTAATAAAGATCTCCATAAAGCAGTTGATGTTAGAAGAATCCCTACTGATGTTAGAAGAATCTCTACTAAGCACTTTAACCCTGACAAGATCTACCCTTATCAGACTGATCTCATCCACCTCTATAGGATCTCCTACTATACTAGCTATCTCTTTCACCACTTCTACTGTTCTTGCTTGAATAGGAATACCAGAAATTTTGATTCAAGCAGCTGTAAGGACTGAAAAGGTTTTGTTTTAGGAATTATGATAATCACAAAAGTATGTGTCGTACGATAAGATATCGACTTAATCAGGTGCCGACTCACATTACTTATTTTCTTCTCTGCCTTTCTTTGGATTAATTATGTGCTCAATGTCGATAAGTTTGGGAATCATGCATGATGGAACGTGCAAGGAAAAAAAAACAATGAGTTAACATTAAAAGGCGAAGTCCATATCAACGTTATATATATATATATAAAATACTGAACGAGGAGTTGATGCGACGAACTAACAATATTTTCGGTGGTTCATTACACGCGGTTGCTTTTCCAAGACGGTCGCAGTTGATAGGGGCCGTCTGGTAGTGAAAGATGGTTAGTAGAGTACCATACAAAATGCTAGTCTTGGATTGTACAAGTCAAGCGTCGATATGTCCGAGTGGTTAAGGAGACAGACTTGAAATCTGTTGGGCTTCGCCCGCGCAGGTTCGAACCCTGCTGTCGACGACGATTTCTTTTTTTCTCCTCCTGTTTTTGTCGGAAGAGGGATGAGGATGGCTTCCTTTAATTGAGCCGCAGTAGAGAACTATGTAAGTCCTGCCATGTGAAACACGAGATAATATAAATAAAAAAAAAATTATAGAGAGTTACATCATCTCTTATACAGTAGATAAAGCTATTCATAGAGACACGTAAAAGAGAACTTATTGTAGAGACTGTTTTTAGTGTTGTTTAAAGATGATACGCAGAGACACAAACGTTGTTCGTTCTACTGTACATTTGCTCATGCCCTAATCAGTCGGAGTCAGAATACTCACTCGCTCGGTTGGATTAGTATGCAAGGCTAGTCGTTTCTTTCTTCCTTAACCGCCTCAATTTCTTCTTCCTCTTTCCACGCAACAGACACACGAATACGGCTCAAGAAATAAATCAATCACCTCAAGAGAGTCAGAGGTTTCGATTATAGTAGATAGGAGGGGGAAAGACCGGGCCGCCTCTGATCTGACCACCACTACCTGCTCCTCCCTGCACGGCGGCCTAGCTCCCCCTTGCTGCTCCTCGATTTTCTAAGGAAGGTGAATTCTTTTTTCTTCTACTTGTTTCCAATTTCTTCCCCTCTTGGTGATTTTTTTTTTTTTGCTTGCGGATGGTGGACTGCTTGATCCCCTGCGATGTTCCCCCTTTTGTCGAATTGTTCGATTTTTTTCGGTATTCCCTGATTTGCCGCCTCGTCGATTCAATCGTTTATCTATATCGATTTGTCGGTCAGCCTGTTTCTTGGCTCCTTAAATCGTCGGCTTCGTTTTCTGATTTCTCGATTTGGATCGGACCATATAGCCAGGCTCACTTGTTCCTGAGACTTTTTTCTATTGTTGCCTGGTTCGAATTAATTAATTGGATTATTATGATGATTTCCATGGCAGGTCAACAAGGGAACCGTCGCACAATGGGTCTGAGAGTTCCTTTCATTCTCCTCCTCTTGCTAATCGTAAGCTGTGGAGTCGCACAGGCCAGGAGCACTGGTACGTCTTACTCAACAGCCTTCTTATCTATGCTGCTACTTATTTTTACTCATCTTCATATCAACACCAACTCACTCCCATATGCAAATTGGAAAACAACATGTAGATTTTCTCCAATAAAATTTACAATCTTTTCATGCAAACCTTCCTCTATGCACAGTACTGTCATTCGTAAGGTTATAGATTCGCAGCTAATGAGGGTATGCTATTCGGTTGAAATTGAAATTGAAGTTGAAGATATCCTATTCCTCATCTTCTTATGCTAGTTGCTTGGGTATCAAATTCAAATGTTCCTCGTATGGTCCATCTGTTGGCATCAACCGCTTAGATTCTGCCAATGTGGCATGATGTATTTTTGCTTTAGAAATCATGCTTGGTTGGATAAGGATAGCCGCTCTGGACACAGTAGACTGAGGATAGCCAATTTCATTAACTTCTCTCATATGTTAATGCTTGTTTTGTATGCTTTTTACAACGTTAGTTTGTCTGTCACGGGCGTGCCAATAATTTGTATCCATCAGTGAAGTAACGTAACATTGTCTCCATAATTCAAGGCCTAGCTGGGGAATATACATGAACAAGATGTAACCATGATACTGCACAGCATAATGTGTCAAATGTTAGAAGATTTTAGGATTATGAAAATGTTCCTTCTTGTGTTCGCTACTGTTCTTTGGCCAACAGCATTGATGATAATATCTGATTTTATTCTTCTCAGCTGTTCTTGATCTTGATACAAGTGAGGTCCGAGATCCTGGCACAATCTACAAGGAGCAAATTACCTCGAGCAAAATTCCTGTCCCTCTTGGGAAGGGCAGCCCACTATGCTCAGCTTGTAAGAACTTCACAAATGAAGCTGTTAGCTATCTTAGTGAGAAACAAACACAAGATAAGATCATGGAGATCCTTCATGATGCTTGTTCTCAGACATTCTCCTTAGAGCAGAAGGTGAGCATTTTGATTGCCTTGCTACATGCCATGCTGCAAAGATACTCCCTAAACAGTAATAGTATATGACCTTTTATTACCATGAACTCTTAATATCTCTGCAGTGTGTTGAGTTGGTGGACTCCTATGCAACTCTTCTCTTTGCCAAGATTACAGAGATCAAGCCAGAGGAGTTCTGCAAACAGTATGGCCTGTGCAGGGACGTAACTTTTCTCTCTGGTGTGAAAAGTGACAGCACGTGCGTATTCTGCCACCACCTCGTCGATGAATTTCTCTCCAAACTGAAAGATCCTGATGCAGAGGTAATTACTTTGCTTCTCTTACATAGTCGTTGTCATGTGCTAACATTTCCGCTTCTAACATTTTGCATGTGATATATGTAGTTTGAGATAATTCAACTTCTCCTCAAGGAGTGCAACAAGATTGAAGGCCATGCCCAGCAGGTAAGCTATTTGGCACTTATTTTCTCTGAATCCTTGACGTGTTCTACCCCAGCACTCACTTTGTCAGATTTTCGGATCTGCGCATCAATAAACCATTTGAAAATTCTGTAAAAATGCTTATCCTTACTAGGAGCCCCTTTCTGCATCTTCAGTTAATATACAATACTAGACACTAGTATGCAAGAATGACATGGGTTGTTATTTGTTGGCAGTGCAAGAGAATGGTTCTGCAATACATCCCCCTCATTCTGGTGAATGGTGAGAAGTTCCTCGAGAAGAATGATGTATGCGCACTCACCCAAGCCTGCGACGCTAGCAAAAAGAGGAGGATAGTCGGGTCATTCTCTGAGGGGGGATTGGTGAGTGACGCATGAAGGTAGGAGGAAGGTTATATGTATTACACGAAGTGCGTAGGAATGAATGGTGAACTTAAAACAGTATGTTCAAGTGCTTGCTTTGCTGGTTGTACATATGTGGGCTACAATGTAATGTAAATGGCTGCTCCTGCATTCTTTGCGTGTCTTGTACTACGAAGGGAGCTTGTCAAGTTAGTACGGATACACTACGTGCGCTTGTACTAGCTAGTATTTCAATTCAATCCAGTAATATGATATCACACCCTGTTCGATCTCCTACTTGTTACTTTGATAGCGGTTTACTGTGTTGAGTGAATTCATACCTATAAGTGAACGACAGGAAGAAGCTAAATTTAGGAGGTAGGACGATATATCTGGTAGTAGATGGCCAGGTTTAATTCCCCTCGTAATTCTGTGGATGTACGATGGATTACGAGTTTTTGCCCTAAATAGCATTGTTGTGCGTGCTTTTGACAGACGTAGGGTATTTTGCGCTGTATTTTAAAAAATGGTAGCACGGACGTGCCGTTAGACGATATGTGTGCATTTCCGTGCTTTCCGCGCCCGGCATCAATCTCGGCCGCACACCATAGTCCGGATAAAGGGGTGTGCCGACACGTGTTACCTCCGTATGCCCATTGCCTAGACAGCGCCGTCTTCGTACAGCCACCGCCTGGACCACATGTGTGTCGCCCGGAGAAGCCGCGTCCGTGCGCCTCCTGCCTGGACAAGCCGCGTCTGCACAAGTGTTGCCCGGACAAGCCTCCTCCGCACGCCCAACGCTCGGACTAGTCGCGTGTCGCCCGGCCGGCTCTACTGACCCCTCCTCGCCCGGACTTCGCACAGACGCGCCACGTGGGCCACATCCAGTCCTCCTTGCCCTGGACGCCTTCACCGTCTCCACTTTATTCCCCATCGCCATCCATCAATGTCCTCCCTATCGCCATCCGTCACTTTCGCGCTTTATTCCCTATCGCCGTCCATGTCTCTGCATCTGCATGCATGCAAGCTTCACACGCGAGAGGCGACGACGAGCCGGTTCGCAAACTCTCATCCTCGCTCGTTCGCAAACTCTCATCCTCACTCGCTCGCTTTCTCATTCTCGCTCATTCTGTCGATTTCGTTTTCGCACACGATTAAGCATTGTTTACACACATCATTAGCAGCCATATTAGCAAATAATTTTTTTCTCATACGTATTTTGTTTATTAATTGTGTAGTTAGTTAATTACTCATAGTTAAATGTCTGTAATTAATTAGTTGTACTTATTTAGGCATAATTAATTTAGTCGTTTTCAAATTTTTCGTAATAAAATTTTGTGAGTTTATTAGTCGTACTTAAATTAATATTACATAATTAATTAGTTGTAATTATTTATGCATAGTTAATTAGTTACGAATTAATTAGCCGTAATTAGTTAGTGTTAGTTAATTAATTAGTTGGAATTAGTTAGTCGTAGTTCATTAAGTCTTAATTAATTAGCTATCATTAATTAGTCGTAATTAATTTACTCATAGTTAATCGATCGTACTTAATTTAGTGCCCTTATTAAATTGTAATTAATTTAGTGGCCTTATTAAGCCTTAATTCATTTTTGTAATTTATCGTGGTAATAAATTAGTCATGATTATTTTAGTGCTATTTAATTCATCGTAATTAGTTTAGTCCTCGGATAATGTAGTTGCCATTATTTAGTGCTATTTAGTTCATCGTAATTAATTTAGTCTGAATAATGTAGTTGTCATTATTAAGTCATAATTATTTATTTGTAATTCATTTGTGGTAATTAATTAGTCCTAATTAATTTAGTGGTATTGAATCACTCGTAACAATTTAGTCACAACTAATTTAGTCGTAATTAATTTGGTCATAGTTAATTAGTGTATATTAATTTGTTGTCTATATTTAGTTGTATTTTTTAATTTCTAGTAATTCATTGTCATTATCAATCTATTCACTAATAATCTGTCTCTTTCATCTCTTGCAAGCCATCCCTCTACCGGAGCTTCTAGAATTCTTCTACGACGAGAATCATCGTGCAAGTCGTGGATCACGGGGGACACGAATAGGGGTGGAAAAAAAGCTCGTTAGTGGGGCTCGTTGGCTCGGTTCAAATGCTCCAATTAGACTCGTTATTTGGTTAAACATTGAAATGAGTCAATTTCGAATGAAATTAGATTTCACTCTGGCTCGACTCGGCTCGTTAGCTCGGTTCTAAAAATACTTTCAAACTATAAATAACATGGTATTAAATCAAACTGTGTCAATTTCAAGAAAAGCTCGGTAAGACGACTCCCTGGCTCGATATCCACCCCTAGCCATGGATGGCCCTCCACCCCTCGTGCTTCGTTCCGGGAGGGATTACTAGCAGCTCGACGCTCGCTACGTCCCAATCCTTCGGGACACGAGCTTGTTGCCCTTTGCGAGGCTGCTCTCAGTCGGACGCTACTTCCCCCTAGATGGCAGCCTGATGTCAGTACTTGTCGACAGGTGGAGAACCGAGACGCACACCTTCCACTTTGGGGGGGGAAGGGGGGTGAGATGACGGCCACTCTCCAGGACGTCTCATTCTTGATCGGTCTCCCAATCAGGGGTGAGCCACTTGTTCCAGGCCATCCGCCGGCGGACTGGAAGGCCCGGTTGGGGCATCGATTTGACATACCTGTCCCGGACAGTGCTCGTGGTGTCCCTCGGACTTGACTGAGGGATTTCTGTCAATGCCTTGAGGGTGCACCTAACGAGGTTGTTAAGACACACCTCGTCGCTTAACTTCTTCATCTCTTTGGTTTGGTTATGTTTCCCACCACACAGGGTGATTGGGAGTACCCCCCCAACTTTGGCCGACGCGAAAGCTGGGGCGATGCCTCAATACAGTTGGGGATCAGTCGTCCTTTGCGCCACATACATGGGGTTGTGTGACGCTTCGCGGTGCGACACCGGTGTGAAACCGAGCCTTGTTGTTTGCTACGTGCTCCTGCAGCTGTGGAGTTGGGAGCACTTCCTAGTTGGGTGGTCCTCCTTCGAGAAAGTAGTGCACCCGTACCTCGAGTTGCACGACCCGATAGACAGGGCCCACTATGGGTCAGCCGGTGGATCACGCCCGATTCTGTTGGGCCAAAGAAAGACCGACAATATGCTACTCATTATTCTACAACGAGTTTGAGTTGTTGCACGACAGCGACATCATATAGGCTTCATAGAGCCCAGACTTCGTAAACACGGTAGCATCACACGGGTTGTCCATGCAATGGACACAGAACGTCGGATTATGTGCGACAACCTACCATTTGGTGTTTACCCATATGGTAGAGCCTAACGCGTCACAGCATGTAATGCGACATTTCAATTTGTACCAGCTTGTGCCCCCTCCCAACGCTAGGATCCTGCAACGAGCCGTCCACTTGTGAGTCCAACTCTATCTGAGTAATGTTTACGCTTCATACCTACATCTGATGTTCTAACATCAATCCTTCTCGAATGTAGGCAATCAAGGGCGAGCCGACATGCTGAGGACTGGCAAGCAGTCCAGTATGAGTAGATTACAGCTTGGACGGAGACAATGCACATCGAGATCCTACAGGAGCAGCGACTGTACGACATACGGACATACCATCAGTATATCGAGTGGTACGTACCACGGTCGCGCACCAGACTCACCCGTCCTCCACCAGAGCATTCGGAGCAGGTGACGCACCAGGAGAGGCTCCGTCACTCGTTCGATCGACACAGCGCTTCACGGTGTGATAACATCGTAAAACACTGACAACCTTTGCTCATTTCATTGATGATATTTGTACAATTTGTTATTGAACCAGTGTTGTCCGTCACTTTAGTTCGAGCGGCTGCAGCGCATCGGAGACCGCCATCCGCAACCCAGAGCACATCGTACTAGGGCTTCTGAGCACTTTGAAGTACATATTCGCGGGGTCGAAGAATGCAATAAAGAACATGAGTTGCGGTCGTTCGAGAGACAACGTCCTACACGTCGCGCACTGAGTGGGCTGACCGTGCTCACCTGCTAGGTCGACATGGCCTAGTCAGACCGACGGGCGTCGTAGTGCTCCCCGTTGGTCATCCATGCTCTAGATCGGAGGGGAGGTAAGTTATGTACAAATTTATGTTCTATTTTTTATTACGCCTTAGGTTGTACTAACATCATGTCGCTTTCCAGCCACATGTCCGCTGGGATGCATCACTTCTGCCATCCGCACCCCATACTCAGACTGGTGCTCCCCCTCGGTCATCCGCACTGCACATTCGGGAGGTACGAGATGTTTAGTTTACATCCTAAATATTTATTTCACCTAACATCATTCCACCTTGCAGCCTTCAGTTGACTGTGGGGGTAATGGCCATCCGTTAACTAGTGAGGATACGACCATCCTAGCTCTTGGCAGGGAGCAGTACACGGTGCCAGGGTTTGGACCGTGGCACCCAAGGCACCCACCCCTATCGTATGTTGATCAGTACGGAGTACCATAAGAAGGGCAGAGCTCCTCCAGGGTCGTTGGCACATCGCACGGTCAAGGTCAGAACTCCTCCTCACCAAGGGACTTGCAGACAATGTACCTAAGGGGCGGATGATCCGGGCGTGGATTTCTTGATTCCTTCATTAATGACATGATTGCAGGTAGTAACCAGTTTGACATGACTCAGTTGGACATTGATGTTGGACAGACTCAACTGGACCAGAGTTAGCTTGCTGATGCACCTCCGCCCACTCAACGGTTTCCATATGCAGACGCGGCGAACAGAGAGTGGCTTAGATGAGTGAGCCATATTGTATTCCATGTGTAATTGCACTACATATATATTATGCACTTTTGTTATGCCATATTTGTATGCATATTTTGTATGTTATGTGCGTATTGTCGGAGTAAATCGGTTCCAGACTAACATAAAATAAAATAAACACTGAGGTTCGCATGAAATCATGAGAGTTTGGACATTTCATGTGGAGTTGTAATCTAAAATTTGAAAAATAAATTTGACAAAATTTAGGAATACGCTTTGTAATTTGCAAATTAAATGCGACACGTGGTTTGGTACACACAAGATACACGCGTGGCGCTTTTGGAGGATCGAAATTAGTCTTCGTGCCGCATTAGCCCCCTCCCCTTGTCTCGCGACTGCCCACGTTGCTGGCTAGTGTCGAAGTCATCTATGTTCTGTGACATGGGCTGAACGATTGCACGATGTTAGTAGAACGAAGGCCAAATGCATATTCAGGATGCAAATTGTACACAACTCACCTCTTCGAGATGAAGTGCGGATGGGCGATTGGAAACGCTACGATGGCCGTCGACATCAGTACCAGGAGCCTTCCCCTTGTCTCAGGACTGCCCATGTCAGCGACAAATGTCGAAGTCATCCATGTTCTGCAAGACGGGCTGGACGATTGCAAGATGTTAGCAGAACGAAAGGCCAAATACATAATCAGGATACAAATTGTACATAACTTGCCTCTTCGATATGGAGTGTGCCTGGGCGATGGGAAAAGCTACGACGGTCGCCGATCTCAGTAGTAGGAGTCTGTTGGCGCAAAAATATGACGCGGAGCACTAACACACCATTTGATGAATATCAGTAAGATTGAACCCAAGCGACGTTAGGATTCAACCTGTACAAGAAACCACAACGCACAACATCTAGGCGGAGCTAGTCGTGGTGTTGAGGCGGCGGCGGTGTCCTGACAAGGTCCTTGAACTTGGCCAGAAAAAGCAGAAAAGATCGAAAAGAAGACAGGACTACAGGGAAGCTACGATAGAAAAAATAGTAAATACAAATCATATTAATCGATTGGTGATGATTTCAATCGGCCATGACCCTCTTCTATTTAAAGGGCGGCAAGTCTTAGCCGTAAGAGATCAGGACCCCTAAAACCAAACAAGATTTTACAGATATGATTTCAGTTACCACCTGATCTCTAGACTTTCTATAACTGATAAATCTTTCCTATTCAAACACGTAAGTTTCCTTGAGGAAGTCTTCGTGGAAGGTCCTGAGGCCTTCGCGGAAAGTCCTGATGAAGCCACGTGGGATCTCTGGAAGAGGTCTTGAACGGCCCTGATGAAACCGCGTAGCACTTTGGAGGAGATCCTGGGCGGCTCTGATGAAGCCACGTGAGCACCCTTGAGGAGGTCCTGGGCGACCTTGATGAAGCCACGTAGCGCTCCTGATGAGGTCTGGCGGCCTGATGAAGCGGCGTGGCGCTTCGAGGAGGTCTGGCGGCCTGATGAAGCCACGTGAGTGCTCTCGGGGAGATCTTGGGCAGTCCTGAAGAAGCCACGTGAGTATTCCCGGGGTGGTCTTATGCGGCCCTGATGAAGCCACGTGAGCGCCTTTGAGGAGGTCCTGGGCGGCTCTGATGAAGGCGCGCGAGTATTCCTAGGGAGGTCTTGGGTGGCTCTGATGAAGCCACGTGAGTGCTCCTGGGAAGGTCCTGGCCGCACTTTTCCTTGTCCTCACAGCCTTATGCTTTGCAAAGACCACCCCTTGGATGTTTTGTAAGGATCACCCTTTTGAGCCAAGTCCTCCTATTTTGCGAAGACCACCCTTTTGGCCATTTTACAAAGACCACCCTCTAGGTCCTCTTAAGAGGTCTTTGTGGATGTTTTCTAGGACCACTCAGGATGTTCTCTAGGACCTCCCAGGAGGTCTTTGAAGAAGTTGTCCAGGACCTCTCAAGAGGTTTTTGAGGAGGTCATCCAGGACCTCTCAGGCTGTTCACCGAGGTACTGTAGCGAGGTCTTCCGAGGTACTGTAGCTCCAAGTACCATTCACCGAGGTACTGTAGCGAGGTGGTCTTCTAGTACTGTAGCGAGGTGGTCTTCCAGTACTGTAGCGAAGTGGTCTCCCAGCACTGTAGCAAGGAGGTCTTCCAGTACTGTAGCAAGGTGGTCTACCAGTACTGTAGCAAGGAGGTGGTCTTTACAAAAGGGACGTTTTCTCAGTAATACCTGGTGGTCTTTGTAGAGGTTGTCCAATACCACCCAGGATGTCCCCTAGGACTTCCAAGGAGGTCTTTGAAGAGGTCGTCCAGGACCTCTCGGGCAGATTTTGATGCCAGGACCTCCCAGGAGGTCTTTGAAGAGGTCATCTAGGACCTCTCAAGAGTTTCTTGAGGTCAGGACCTCCCAGGAGATCTTTGAAGAGGTCGTCCAGGATCTCTCAGGAGGTCTTTGAAGTCATTATGCCTTCCGATTCAAAACCGAATATTAGTTGAATCAGTGGTAGCTTTAAGTTCTTACCGTTGGACCAATCAGCACTGCAATGATCATTATAGATGCCAAATCTTGCCATCAACAGAGTCTTCCCCCTGTCATACTCAACTTCCTGTTCGGGGGTCCTCCTTCACCACCTTGCTGTCTTGGGTTCCTTTGGTGCCTTCTCAATAGGATCCGATATGTAAGGTTCCCATCGCTGGAAGATCTCGGCTCACATCACGTAGTTCAACATGTACTTCTGCGATAAACGCTCTATCTTACATCTCCGGGCTGTCGATCTATTGGAACAAGTTGCAACGCATCTTGGGCTGCCATTACGCACGGATGAAGTTAGAAATTTGTGGAATTCAATGTAGGGTGTGATAAATCGATGTGTGCATAATATTCTCTTACAAGGACGTTCCTGCACGTGTAGTATGCCCAAGCGACGGTGGCCGGGTGTGTGGATTGAATGATCTTTGCCGGTTGTTCGCACACACATTACGGAAGTGAAAATTCTAGTGGTACCGGCACATCCGTCCCACCGTAGCCCGGATTCAGCGCGTCCATCCCGCCCTACCATGTGGGCCTTGTCCGAAGTAGGGCGGGACGGATGCGCCTTGTCCGTCCCATGGTGGTGCGGACGAGGGGTGACGTGGCTTGTTCGTCCCATGGTGGTGTGGACGAGGGGCGACGTGGCTTGTCCGTCCCATGGTGGTGTAAACGAGAGGAATCCGTCCTAGGGTGGAGCGAACAAGGATGACGTGGCAGCACGGGAGCCGTCCGTGCCACCTAGGAATTGTAGAGAGCGTTATTTTTGCTATTACGACTGCGAGGACGCCGTTTTTGCTAATACCGGTCCAAATAGTGCCATTTAGGCCAAAAACCCCAACAATATCAAGCCCAACTTCTAGAAGAAGAATATTTGCATTGATAAACAGCTTTATAGCTGTTTTTATTCTTGCAGGATAGCTCACTTTAACAGTATATCCATCTCCAAATTATCCTAAGTTTGGTTACTTCACTACTTCCTTTCCAGTATCTCCATATTATATAAAAAAAGGAATAAGTCCAGTTTACTCCCTCCAACTATCAGAAAAATCTGGTTTACCCCCTGAACTACAAAACCGGTTATTTAACCCCCTAAACTTGCGAAATCCGGTCACTACACCCCTTAGGTCAATTTGAATAGGTTGTTTTGTACAATACAGTATACAAGCCACATACACATGTAGTATAAACCAAGTGATGTCGGCGGCGAGGTGCAAGGCCAAGTGCTATCGGCGGCGAGGTGCAAGGCCAAGTGCTGTCGGTGGTGAGTCGCAGGGCCAAGTGCATGTCCACGGTGAATGCACAGTGGAGTGCTGTAGGCGGCGAGGCGCAGGGCGAAGTGCTGTCGGCGGTGAGTGCACATCAAAGTGCTGTCGGCGGCGAGGTGCAAGGCGAAATGCATGTCGGCGCCGAGGTGCAAGGTGCGGCAGAAAGAGAGAGAGAGAGAGAGAGAGAGAGAGAGAGAGAGAGATGGTGTGCACCTCGGCAGCCGGCGGCAAGGACGAGGACTGGATCTGGCTAGCGGGGAAGACGACGACCGGATCCCGACAGTGCCAACAACGAGGAAGCTCGAGCTTGCTAGCGGAGCGGACAAGGACCGGATAGCGCTGGGGCCAACAAGGGTGAGGCTGAATCGACCACAAGAAGAACCGAGTCGACGAGAGGGGGGGGCGGCAATGGGCGAAGAGGCGATGGTCGAGCAAGCCGAGCCATGAGGCGCTGTGGCTGGTCGACGAGCGGCGAGGGAGCCGAGCCGAGGCGGGCTAATGGGCGACACAAGGCGGTGCAGGGTGCACACGAGGACCGGGCGGGCCGAGCCGATGGCGACAAGCAGCGGGGCGGCCGAGCATAGGGAGGCGGGCCGAGAGGCGACGCAGGGCACCGGAGGAGGCGGCACCAGAGAGGAGGGGAGCTCCATGAGCAAGCCTCGGCCAGGAAGAATCACCAAGAGAAAATGGAGAAGTGGGGAGATGGAGAAGAATGGGGAAAAGAAGAAGCTCCAGGAGATTTTTCGTCTGAACCGAATGGAGAAAAGGAGGAGAGAGTGTGTGGATCGAACAAAGGAAATGGGAATGGATGAAGGCAGACATGTATGGTATTATGTATTTGCACTTGTATTTAGTGTTGCACATATCTCAAAGCATGGATGGACAGCCCAGATGTTTGGAGCATATACAACCAGCCCTTCAAACCAGCCCAAGGTGTGTAGTGACTGGATTTCGTAAGTTTAGGGGGTTAAATAACTGGTTTTGTAGTTCAGGGGGTAAAACAGACTTTTCTGATAGTTGGAGGGAGTAAACTGGACTTATTCCTATAAAAAAAGTACTCCCTTTCCAGTATGAATAAGTGTTTCTTAACCTAAAAAATTATCGCCCCTAGAACAAGCATGTCATACACCACGGAGACAAAAGGTACCTCTATGAATTGCTAAAGTGTATAAATATAATCTTACTTGCTTCATAGTGCTTCCATTAAGTTGGAATTTTAGGATGAAGTCAATCTTCTCTATTATAAAGCTCAAGTGCATTGCTTAATATCCTATTCGAGCATGTATACTGTTATATATGACTTGTATAGGGTGTTATTTGCATATTTTCATACACATGTAACTTGTATATGTTGGCTTTTAGCCCTATTGGAGTAAATTAGAGTTCATTCCAACATGGTATGAGAGCCATGACTCTTCCTCCCCAAAACCTAGCTACTATTCACCGCCGCCCTCCGGTCGCCGCCGCCGCCTCTTCCCTCTCAACCTCCTTTGTTTTTCAGGAAAAACAGAGGAAGCTATGTTTTGTCCCGAGTGGCAGTCGTCCTCCGGCCTCCGCTGAGCGCCGCCCCTCCCCGCCCGAATCCGTTCCGGATCCGAGCCCTCCTGATGCTGCTGTCGCATCCTGTCGCTGGATCGACGCTCTGAGCTCCCGCCGGCTTCAGATCTAGCTGTCGTGACCGAGCCCCTGCGCCTCTGCTCGCGCCACCCTGATGCGTCGCTAGATCTGCCCCTGCTCTCGCCGTCGTCGAATCCCGCCTGATTCTGTCGCCCCAAAGCAAGCGCAAACGGGATCTCGCCACCCCGACGCCGTGGTCCTCTGCTGCTCGGGCCCACCGCCTCCTTTGCCTCCACCGAGAGCCACTTTAGATTCTTGAGTTAATTCCTTATTTGCCATTAGAAGTTGACGAGTTCCCTAAAATACCATCGAAAAACTGTTCATCTCTTGTATGCCACTCGTTCTCAACTTTAATCCCTTCTTTGCCACTCCGGTCAGTTGACCGTGGATTTGACCGTTGACTTGGATGCGAAAAGACGATTTTACATTCTTATACAGGTACTTGAGGACCTGAAAATGAAGTGTGATTGTATTGTTGGATCCATATATCTTTAATGTTCCTACCAAGAGTGCAGCTCATTGTACCTGACCTTTTCACCTGCAATAGTGTTTTTGACTCAATACTTTAGAATTTTTTTAAAATAATACATTAAAAAAAGAATTACAGAAATAAATAGTCAAAAAAGAAAATTTCAAAACTAACCCCCTGTCGTCCCTGTCGCCAATTGAATTGGCCACAGCCTCCTGTCGCCAATTCAATTGGCGACAAGGAGCTGAATTGGCGACAAGGCCCTGTTTCATGGGCAACAGGTCCCTGTCGCCAATTGAAATGACGACAGCTCCCTGTCGTCAGGGGTCTAGTTTTGTAAAAAAAAAATTCAACTATTTATTTGTGTAATTATTATTTTTAAATGTATTACTTTTTTTAAGAAAATCCCAATACTCCATACAGGGAACTGCTGCACGTGCCCACCGAAATGCATAGTGCTTCCAGAATGTAGCAAGAAAGATGACATATACAAGTCAGGTTGCCGTTAATACTGATTTTCTTTGCACATTTTGAAGGAATTGCAGATTTATGTAGAAACCTTTGAATATAACACCGGAGATAACTACAGGAAGAGTCAACATAGAGGAAGAGAGAAATAGCGCAGCATAGAGAGAGGGAATGTTGTGACTTCATATAGAGTAGAATAATATGCGATTTTGTATCTGTTTCTAGTTTATGAATGACAGAAAATTGTGTCATGAGTCAAAATTGTTGGAATTATTCTGCCTTTTGGAACTTTATATTGTCCAATGCATGAATACAACACCCAGACTGCGTACCATTTGCAGAGATGTTTCAGGCAACCATAAGAGCCCAGACTGTTTTTGCTAAACACAATATTAATACTGCTTCGCAGGCATTTTGCAGATCAAATGTTCGTATTTTTTGTGAGACCAAATGTCATTCATGTTCACATACCTGTCCAAAATAGTATACCTGCTTCGATTTTCATAATGCCTGATTTCTGGGACACGTACACTTAAAGACGACTTGCATTTGTTTGCAAAACAGGCCCAAGATTGAAGCATAAGGTAGAATAATGTCGCGTGCACGATCTTTGTGCTAATCATTTAGAATTACATATCAAGCGAAACAAGTGAGATAAAATGATACGTACGCCGGGCGGATCATCCAGTCATATATACGCTCGTACTGCAGTAGTTGCATTGCTCCTGTGTCTTAATTGCAAGTAATACTTGGTAAGAAGATGGAAGCATCATCCATGATGTCCAAGCGCACCGTCGTCATGGTTGCCGTGATCGTGACTACGCTGCTGCAGCTGCAGCCATCGGAAGCAGCGAGGAAGCGAGCTGTAGCATCTCCATTGCTCCGGTTCCCGGGCTTGCCTGGCACCAGGCAGCGTAATCCCGGCTTCCCGGGAGCTAGACCGTCGCCGCCAATGGCCGGCTTCCCGGGCCTACCCGGTGCCAAGCCATCGCCGCCACCCATGCCTGGCTCGTCGTCGCCGGGCTCGCAGCCACCGTGCTCGAGGCCGGCAGAACCGCTGCCGGGCTTCCCAGGCCTGCCAGGTAGCAGCGGCTCTTCTTCTTCGTCGTCGTCGTCCTCACCGATGGACTGCGTGACGCCGCTGGCGGGGCTGATGACGTGCGCGTCGTTCCTGACGGGAAGCGAGCCGGACACGCCGACTCCGCAGAGCGATTGCTGCAACGGGCTGGGGATGTTCCTGAACAGCTCGGCGGCGGAGGACCGGTCGCTGCGGTGCCTGTGCCCGGTGATCCTGGGGGACGTGAACCGGATGCTGCCCAAGCCCATCGACCCCGTCCGCATGATGTACCTCCCCATCGCCTGCGGCCTCGTCCTCCCGCCACAAGTCCTCTTCATCTGCCTCAGTGAGTACTCCATTACAAGATCACTTCAGTCTCTCTCTCTCTCTCCCCTGCATGCATGCGTGATGCATTAGATCGATGCCCACGAAACAAACGAAATGGAAGCTAGTTTAATTTGTTGATGGTTTTGGAATCAATGCAGCCGGGCAGCCTACCCCGCCGGTGGTCACCCGTATTCCTGACTCCTGGACAACACCGTCTTCAGGCAATTCCTCCCTCCCTTTGTCAAAATCATCCCATGCATGTTAGCTCGCATTAATTGTTCATGATAAATTTTGCTCTCTCATATTGCCATCGATCTGTTGTTTTCCATGCAGCTTTGTCACCTTGATTCATGTCGATCGGCTCGGAAGTTACGTCACGGGTGATTCAGTGTCTCTCAGATATATCAAATTTAAGCTTACCAAACTGCTGCTCTTCATGACTCTTGATTCAGATACATGTGTTTCAAGCGCGTCAGTTCAGAAACAAGGTACCCTTCTGCTACAGAAGATTGGTCAATACATCATGTCTGATGTAATAGCGTGTCCTTTTTCAGAGAAAAAATATAGGAGCAACTTGCACTCAAGTATTCTTTCTCTTCAACTAAAGAATGCGGCCAAATTGAGTAAAGAAAGAAAACTAAGGGTGTAGAATAAAGTTATAAACGGCAGGAAACATCCAGCAGGCATGACGTTGCTTTATCGAGATAATTTACTCGCGATGCTTGGGTTATGGCGCAAACCAGATAACTAGCAGTAAACCTTCTCATGAAAACACAGAATAAAATCTGCCACATCAAGTAAACTGAACATTCATTATCAAATTTGGCAATGATATGATATATATTGGCACTATGAGCAATAGCTTCAATGTTTTTGATAGCAATAGCTTCAATACATGAACTTTGTGATACTCCCGCAACCGCAAGGTTAATGTTAGATACATCACAGCTTTATTGACACAAGGAATCTACAAGGCCCTACGCATGGATGGGTTCCCCATTTACATCATCTCTCACCAAAAAGATGCAGTAAGCTGCAACCAAGCTCATGACGAGTACCTACATCTTTTGGCACCTCATTATGTTGTTCTTATTGCCATATATTACCAACCAACAAAGATGAGCTTGCATAAGCTTTATTCTAAGAATAGTTTGGTCAAACCTCTTCCTTTCCAGCATCTAGTAATCGGACAATGAAGTCTAGCACTTCAGGCCCCAAGGGCTCAGTTTAGTGCATAAAAGGAGTTGCGCTTGTATAGATTTGTTCATTTGCCTCTAACATAAGTTTACTTCATCTCATGTACCATGAAAAAGAACATTAGTGTAGGAATGCTACATTGGCTTGTAATCCATATTAGACTATCAAGAACACGTCACCTGAATAAGGATACCTTGATGTTTTTATTTTCCTTCTCAAGCCTCACGAAGAGCACGCACACGGTCTTGGATTAACTTCCTTTCCCAGTCTGATATGCCCTCAAAAGCATGCTCTGGCAGGCTCTCAAAAGGTTCTTTCCATGGATCATTCTTAGATAGATCATAGGTCGCAGCGCAGATAGCTCTCTTATTGGGTCCACAGGGTCTTTTGGAGGCCAGCTTGTCATAAGCTGCAAGTAACAGACGGATAGTAATAATATAGCTTCATCATGATTTCTACTGTATGTATATGATAAGATGAAATGAGCTTACATCCATATACTCAAACCAGAATATGTAAGCAATTGCAACCGCACGCACTCGCCCAAGTTCAGCAGTGCAATGGACATAAACTTGTCCTTTGCCTTGTGATATAGCCCATTCCAGTGCTGAAACTGCTTTGGGCAATTGCTTCCTCAACGAATCTGGATCGAAGTGCACTGCCTGCAACCAAGGAATTGTAAATGTCCTTAGCTTGCACTTTGCTTATGAGTTGCATCTTGGCTTCTTCGAGATTACTTATTTGCCAGTCTTTTCTAATTTGCTTGCTTATGACTTTTAAAGATTGCACCACAAATTTATGATTCTACAGAGCATTTGGGGTCAATGTTTTCTAATTTAATCCTATCTTGTTAGCTCTATCTCATTAAAATAAAGGAAATATGAAACTATTATGGTTGTTTAAAAAAGCTAGATGAATGAATGATTGTTCTGTGATTGTGAATATTTTAAATGAACCATGAAGTCCGATAAGAGGGTCAACAATGCCCACTGGCCAGTGGCCACTGCAATCCGGCACACAATTTCACTCTTTTCTCATCAATTTGCTCCGCAACATGGATTGTCAAAAATCAACTAGTATACATGGCTAAAAAAGTAAACATATGGAAACGGCAAAATACTATGGATGTAAATCACACTTGAAATCTGGACAGAATGAAGAGCGACATTAATTGAAATTTTTGATGTTATCAGAAATTAAGAAGCACATTAAGCAGAAAACATGATACTGGCTCACTTGATAAATAAGAAGCTCACCGGTCATCCGATGTGTTTAATGCTGAGTTCTTTGCACCTACTGACAATAGCTTGGAAATCAATGCCCCAATATCCAATGTCCTTGTCCTGCTGTAAACAAAGAACATAGGCTACTTTCTCTTCATCTTTCAAGTGATCAACATCTTCAGGCTTCTGAGGTTGCGAGCCAACAATCAAGCTATCACTTATGACAGCATAATTCATACCTAATTCCAGGTCATAATTAATTCTTGAATGCAAAAAAAAGGCATTTTCTTTGGCTCAAATTAATAATAATGTCTAGCTCAGCATTTAAAAAAAAACAATTAAAGCAAGAGAAGAACAACTAATTGACTCGATGACAAAAGAGGACCAAAATATTTACTTCTAGATAAAGTTGCTATCACTAAAAGTGCTACTTTTTTTCAGAAAAAAGTTAACGAACTTATGTATGACATGAATATTTCACAAACATTTTTGACAATTGACAAGTAAACTCATTTTTTTAATAAAAAAAGGATTGCTTTAGTGTCTTGATGTAGATTGAGTTAATCTGAACCACCAGTAAATAGTGTCACAGTAGTTCTATTTAAACACCATGAAACTGGTATCTGAAGCTGCAACATGTATTCAAACAAAAGATCACCATCCTAAACCCAAATTTTAGAATGAAACATACAAGATTACCCCACCAAGCGATACTTCCTTGAAGTCACAAAGGTAGAAACAGTTATAATATTTTTTTTGTGTTGGGCAAAATACTACACATACACAGACAACAATTTGCTAATTAAGAAGCTTCCAAGATGCCAATATTTTCATCCTGGCAACCTTGTCCATCCTCTTGCCATGAAAGGGTAAATCCATATAAAAAAACTTCACATCAAGAATTGAAGAAATCAATTCAAGATCTGTCCCCACCCCCAAGACCCCACCCAACACAGAAAACTAGCTCCTTAGTTCTTTTCTCCTTATGATGGCTTTCATGATATTTATCCCATTAACTAATCGAAGTTTATACTAAAAAAGGTGACTTCATTTTACCAAACATAAACCATGTAACCATCAAAACAATATTGATGATAATAAAATCCAAATTTCTACGAAAGATTCCCATCACAAGACGGTACTCACCCATCATTTGGCCAAGAACAATAAGGAACATCCCAAAATCCAATCTTTAACCAAATGCTGATCTATAGAACCAGAAAAGGCATTGATCCACCAGCTACTTATAACATGTGGCTCATAAAACCTAATGAAACGGCTCAATCCCAATCTAACATCGGCTCAACCAAATTATAACCTACAGTTCGTTTGGCCAAGAAAGCAAGATTCCAGAATTCTGCGGCAAAATTGGAAATTAACAAGCAGTGGTATAGTTCATCCAGGAGAGCCCAATCAACATGGATGAATCACACCAAGCATGGACAAGTAGCTAAACCCCGAAATTCATTGAGCCTCTAAGAAACCAACTAATCAGCATACCAAGTGCCTGAAAGCCCTGTGCTGTGAGCAAACCAATGTAATATTTGCTCAAAGAATGCAGTGTTAAGATTACCTACAATTCTGCCCAAGAAAAGTAGAAACGAGATCCCAAAACCCAACCTTCAAACGAACCCATTAGCAATACAACCCAGTACTGTATCAGTAGCGTGGCATTACTAAGATGGCACTAGTAGGACCTATCCAAAACAATGGGCACAAGAACCTAACCATTTGGATAGGATACCAACAGCCCACATTGCAAAATCCAACCTTTGACCCATTTCTAGCAGCTATCAAGGGGCTATCGCAAGAAACACATGATAATCTGTACCGAGATCATGGTGGTACTCGTAGGGGTTTCGCATCATGCGCTTCATGGCGGTGTTGTAATCCTCCATCCTCCTGCTCCCCTCGGCTCCGGCCGTAGTGGAGGAGCGGCACAGGAAAAGCCCAAGGCTCCGGTGGATCCTGCTACCCCCGGGAACGGGAGCGCATCCAACGGCGGCCATGGCTGGCCCCCGGCTTCTAGCAACGGTGCTGCCGATTTGGAGGCTCCGGGAGATGTTGGCCATGGCTGCCATGTTTGCAAGATTGCAGGATTCTGATTTAGCTAGCTGTGTCTATGCTGCGAGCGAGGCAGAGAAGGGGAGGAGAGAGTTGTATGGTGGAGTTTCTTTCTTCTCCTGCGGAAAGGACGTGATGGGGATTTCTGCCGCGGCTTTTGGATCCCTTCGCCTTCCCCTTGTTCGTCCATCGACCGGGGAGTTCCACTTCCACAGCCAATGCCCAACGCAATGCAAATGTTTTCAGACATAGGAAATTGGATTCACAGAAATTTGTAAGAAAAATTATAATTTCTCTTAATTTTCTAGTGAAATGCTCGCTCCGAACGGTGCTAAGTAGAGATGGCAATTATGCCTGATTATCTGTATGTCTGTGGGTAAATACTCTAATGGAGCCAGACATGAGCTATTTTCTTTGCCACCAGACATAAAAATAAGGAAAACTCTTTGCCCGTCGGGTAAACGGGTACAAGCATGAGTGAGCTCTACCCGTGCTCGTTTACCCGCGACATACACTAATAGGTGGGCCAACAATCAACACTACCACTAAAACTCGTCAATAGTCAGTGCTAGGGCTATTCCACTCACTCGGTCACTCGCTCCCCACTCCCAACTCCTAGTCACCAACACGCGAAGCGCCAAAGTACAAATCCGGAACCGCCCTTAGCCCCTCATCCTCCTCCCAGCCAGCTACAGCCCACGTCCTCCTCCCGGTCGGCCCCCCTGCCGCCACTCCTCACACCCACTGTTGCCCCTCCTCAAGCCCAGCCGCCGCTACTCCCGGACGAAGCAGTCAGCCACCTCCAGATCCAGATATGCCCCCGTCCTCCTCCCGGCCGATGCCCCTCCTCACACCCGGCCTCCCTCTCAACGCTGGCCCTCCTCCCTCCTCCCGTCCCGGGCGCCCAGCTGACCTCAAAGCTTGACCAACCTCTACTGAACTAAGGTAGCCATCAATACAATCCTTCCTTCTGAATCCCTCGGTGAAGTTCCTTGGTGAAGTTCCTCGGTGAGCCGAGGTAGCCAAGGATGTCTCCACTCTCGACGACAGCACGCTCTCACCATGCATCTCATGTCATAGATTTTGATCCCAATTCGACCATGCAATGAATGAATGATACAGATCGAGATACCACATTCTGTCTCTATTGCTGCTACTGCGGTTGGGGAATGCGAATATTAATCTCTCATTTCGATCTCATGCCCTCCCTAGTACTTAATTGGACTACATGCTTTACATAACAGCAGATCGATTGATCACATCATCATGCTATTGCTATTGCTATCTATCTTCACCTACATTGATTTTGACTCTATTTATTTGCATCTAATTCTACGGAGTACTTTCCCTAATTGCTTCCAGTGAATGCCCGGGATGCTAGTTACTTTCCATCCATCAAAAACTGCCCAAATGCTCTCTCATCTTCCCTAAAACAAATCAAACTTTGTAGAAACAGTATATATGGCTGGGCATGGACATAGTCGTCCTTCGTGGGGCATGCTTGTGGGGGAAAAGGAGGTCATGGGTATAGGTATGAGCGAGCACTACACGTGTCCGCCACGCCCGATTGCCATCCCTAGGCCTAAGCCCTTTTCTTTTGATTTTTCTAGTGAGATTAAAGGCAATGCCTTTGTATTGAGAGCCAAAAGTTCTCAAAATAAGGGAAAAAATCATTAATCAGGAGAAAAAAAACAAGAATTTTCTACATTGTCTATTTGTTAGGGTTTGATTATAACGATGTTTATCTAATGAAGTTACAACAGTTATACAACCAATACAACTCTACTTCAAAATATAATACTACTTTATTTCAAGATATAACCGCACAGTTGTGTAGTGTTTATAACTGGCTTTTTTAGTTTCACTTGTGTTTGCTTTTATATAATGCTATGTATATTTTCTTCTTTTCGTGCTCTCCCAAAATAGAGAAGATCTCATTATATAGAAAGAATAAAAGCTAAAGATAGAATCGCTGGGGGTGGAAAACTTAACGAGGAAGAAACTATAGTTTTATGACAGGTAAAGTGAAAGTTTGCAATAGAAAAGAAAACAAAGGTTCTCTTTCAAAACCTAGGACAATTTTAGATGACAAAATGTACTAGTTTCTTTCTCAATGAAGCAAGCCATAGGATTAGGCAAATACTGCGACTCGAAGGAAAACAAAGTAAAATCCCGTGTCTGCTAAGACCTTCCGAAAGTAAAAAAAAAATGAGAATATCATCCCAAATGAATTTTTAATGTTAGAGGGCTAACACAAATTCAAATCATGATCCATGCTATTATATACATATTAAATTAAATCACATTTAGCACAAAAAAGAGAGACACATCTATGCTTTCAGTTAGAACATCACTGAGAGCTATAATTGCTATTCTTTTCTTGCTCTCTTAAAACAGAACTTCCCATTATAAAGTAAGAACAAAAGCAAAGGAGAAAAAATCACTAGGGTGGACACTTCGTGAGGAAGAAAAAAAAATGATGCTTTCCTTCGAAAAAAAAAATGATGCTAATCAAGTTGAAATTTTGCGATCGATCAAAAATACAATATAATGTTATGTTTCGAAGGTTGAGATAAATTTAAAAACAAACGCGAACTAATCTAATAAGAATCTCGTACCATCAAAGAAATCTTTTGAACGCATGATTTTCATATATATTCTGTGGAATATCATTGCGGGTAAGGCTACGTGCGGCTTCGGTGTATCTTATATTCTTACTATTTAAAAAAAAAAATCCCGTGATCTAGTCGGAGCATAAGTTCCTAGCTATTCATAAATCATTACGTAGTTCAAAAAGAAAGAAAAACAAACAAGGGGGGCAATCCAAAGTTAACTAGAGAATTGAATATAAAAGTAAAACCGGCGAAAGATGGGGAAACGAAAGGAAATCATTTCTACGGGAAGACACAACACAAGCACGAGACCAGTGGTAGCCAAACGGGCAACACGGCTGCCCGCGAATTAAACGGGTCATGTCGTGTCGGTCCACGTGTCGGTGAGACAACCAAGGCATGGCTCGATGGGCTTTTGGTCCGTGTTGTGCCGGTCCGAGCCTGTTTAGCCCGATGGATCAAAATTTTTAAAAAAATTCAAAAAAAATCCAAAAAATGTGTAGGATTTAGAAATACATATGAAAATTGTAAAAAATGAGACAAACATATTGAATATGTAATAAAGAATTTTATTAATGTTTAAATGGCTGTCTCGTTAAAACCTTTGCCATTTAGTCCATAAGACATGAAAAATTGAAAAAAAAATCCTAGAATATATATATATATATATATAATTTTTTAAAACCAAAATTAAAATATATATACTTATAAAATGTAAAACTACAAAATAAAACCACATAGGCATTAAAAACTAAAATAAAATCATATAAATATTAATATATATATATATATATATATATATATATATATATATATATATATATATAAAAATGAACGGGCCTAATGACTGTGCCGTGCATGGCTCAGGATGTCTTACTATGCCGACCTAAGCTTGATCCGAACTGTCTTGCTGTGCTGTCCAATCTATAAACATACATGCTATGCCGTGTAAACTGGACCAATAATATCGTGACTCAGACCTGCCTCTGCCACCACTACATAAGACGACGAGGCCTCTCTCCCCCTGCTTCCCTCGCCGTGCCGACCAAACGAAGAAGAAAGGAAAAATAAAAGGAAAAGGAAAGGAGATCGAAAGGGCAAAGGGGCAATCGAAAGGAAAGCTAGGGTTTTCGCCATGGTCGAGCTCCTCTTCCCCTCCATTCCCAATCTCTCCTAGACACAGTGAGGCTCCCCTTCGGTTCCCCGCATCTCGCATCCGCACCAAAGGAGCTGCCTTTCCCCCGCTCCCTCTCCTCCATCCGAGGGTTTCCCTTCCCCAAAGCCGCCCCATCTCATCGCATCGCCGCAACACCGACCGAGCAAGCAACTCACCGGCCTTTCAGAATCAGGTAGGGTTTCAGGGAGGAGGCGCTGGCGATCGACCAGGCGAGGGCTTCGGCGGCGGAGGCGGTCGGATAATGTGTATACTGTGTGCCGTCCAACGGTGGTCGCGCTGCGTCGCTACCATGCTGCCGTGGCTCGTCCTCCCCCTCATCCTCCTCTGGGCGCTCTCCCAGCTTCTCCCCGCTGCCTACCGCTTCGAGGTCACCTCCCCGCGCCTCGCCTGCGTCTCCGTCCTCCTCCTCACCCTCTTCTGGTACGAGATCCTCCTCCCGCGCCTCTCCCTCTGGCGCGCACGCCGCTCCGCCCGCCTCCGCGAGGAGCGCCGCGCCCACGCACTCGAGCTCCAGAAGCTCCGCAAGACCGCCACCCGCCGCTGCCGCAACTGCAACAACCCATATAGGGACCAGAACCCCGGCGGCGGGAAGTTCATGTGCTCCTACTGCGGCCACGTATCCAAGCGGCCCGTACTTGACCTCGCCCCTGCAGGGAAGGTCCCAACAGGATGGCCTTGCAGTCAGGATTGGGCAAATGCTGCCGGTGACCCAGGGTACTGGCTTGACTTGCGGTGCTCGGCCGACAACTCGTACTCGGGATTCTCATGGCAGTTGTTCTCGTGCTTTTGCGTAAGCATGAGGTGGTTCTGGAGGAAAGTGTTCAGGTTTGGGTCGTCAGGGGACGGTGAAGGCTTGGGGCATGATGGTAAAAGGTTGGCTAAAGGAGGAGACAATGGAGGAAAGGCTGAGGAGAGCAGAGTGGAGAAGGCGAAAAGGAAGGCAGAGGAGAAGAGGTTGGTGAGGCTGGAGAGGGAAATGCTGGAGGAGGAGGAAAGGAAGCAACGGGAAGAGATGTCAAAGCTAGTGGAGGAGCGGAGGAGGCTGAGGGATGAGAAAGCAGAGGCTGAGGAACGATCCAAAGGTGCAACCCCTGTTGGGGAGAAGGATGCTAGGAAGGAAGCGGAACGGCGGCGGCAGGAGAGGAGGAGGAAGGATGAGAAGGATAAGGGGTCAAGCAAGAGCAATTCAGATTGCGAGGATATTGAGAGAAGAGTGGGCAGGGAAGGTGAGAGAAAGCGGGACTTCAATAGAAGAAATGAGCTAGAGAGGCGGGATGCAACAAGAGTTGGGACAGAGGGCTATAAGGCCCATACCGTTGAAGCTAACAATCAGTGTAGTAAGGTAGTACAGAGCAGGACGAAGTACTTTGGCCGTATGACTGGAGGTCTGTTATCTTCTTCAAGGGGTTTTGGCGGTGGTTCCTTTTTTGGCAGAAGTGTTCAGGCCCCTGCTCCTCAAGCTAACAAGGTGACTAAACCACTTGTTACTGCAACTGACCAGAGTAATGCAGTCAAAAGAGATGTGCAACCTGCAGCTGCACTACCAACTGCCAAATCTGCTACAGCTGGAGAAACCAGAAATTCGTGGACTAATTTTCATCGACCTGTGAGTAACAAGGGCATTAATATTTTATTGCAAACTGTTATGATTAGAACACATGACATAAATTGTTTTCACCCCATTTACCATCTTAATCTTTCGATTATTTGTATTATGCTATATGCAGGTTAGTCCGAATATGCAGCCACATCCTACTGGTCTTAAAAAGTCGTGGCATCAACTGTTTAGTCGCTCAGCATCAGTGTCCCCTTGTCCTGATGTTTCTGCTTCAGCTCGTGAAAAGAATGGGCTGCCAGTACCTAATGGAGCACAAATAAGCAATGCTCAAAATGTTCTGGCTCAGTATCCTCCTCTGGACAGCAAACTGACTTTAAGCCAATCCATGCAATTCCCAGGTTTTCCACCAGTGAATGGAGCACCTGCCAACACACCACTATCTCATTTTCCAGCTGGACGTATGCCCTTTTATAATGAGGCAGAACCAACAGTATTGGAAGAACCAGAGCAATTTGAGGACCCATGCTATGATCCAGATGCAATAGCATTGCTTGGTCCAGTTTCAGAGTCCCTAGACGACTTCCCTCCAGACTTGGATATCAAGTTCATCTCGAGTGATGTTACCAAGGAACCACATGTCAGGCCTTCACCAATTGAGTCTCCTCTCTCAAGATCACGGGTTGTTGAAGAAAAGCCTATCAAACCCTCACACTTCTCAATAGCAAAAGGGCCTAATGGTTCCATGTCACCTGAAGCTACCAATGAACAAGGCACATGGCAAATGTGGAGCACACCATTGGTTCAGGACAGTTTAGGTCTGCGAGGTCCTCAGACACAGTGGCTTTTACCGAACACGAACCAATTTAACCATGGTGTCAATCATTTGAATGGTGGAACACGAAGCCCCCTGGGTGCTGGTTTGAATGACAATGATCTATGGCTGCAGAATGCACCCTTCCAGCAATTGCCTCTTGATACTGGGAGTCTGTTTGTTTCACATGACGTTTCAGAAAATGCTATACACAACAACTTGGGTTTTGGATCTCCAAACAAATCAGCTCGTGCACACCCCTTTGGACCACCTGGTCATTCTTGGTCCAAGTAAGTCTTTTCTGGCGTTCTTTTTTATTTTTTCTCAAATTTTCCCATAGAAAAGATGCTTTTCATCCTTACCAATTATTTGATACTCTTAACATAGAATCTTGGTCATAACTCACAATAGAATAGTTCACCCTCCCCCAGATGCTGCCAGTGATTGTTTTGCATGTGACTATGTGAGTCTAATTGTCATTCAGGTGGTCCAGCTTCATGTAGTATCAATAGTTCAATACATATAAGCACCAAAGCACAGACGAAATCATATGAATTTGTATGTACATGCACATGTGTGTGTATAACTATTGAAGTTCATTATTAGTTTTCAACCAGGACATTTTTATAATTTTACCGAACAGATAACCAAGAGAAAATTGGAAGTGGAGTGCATTGTATTGCTATGTATACAACCAAGTGCTTTGATTTCTACATTATCCTGTGCTGGAATGAGGCTCATCTTGTTGTATTGCGAGACCTATGTAAAAGAGGCGATAATTGGATGATCTTTTTGTCTGTGAACCAGTAAGCACCAGTAATCTTTTAACAATTAGGTGTGATTTTTTTATATGGATCTTGTTTACGAGATATATGTTACATCCTTGATGATATGATATTAAGTATTAAGAGTTATACTCTGCTAGTGGTTCGTGATGGTGATCAACTCGCATCCTAAACTTTTAGCTAGCAAGGATAGCACCTGGTCTGGTTAACACGATAATGACGTGTTCCACTGAGTCTGAGTATGACGACTGAACCTTAAAATTAAAATGCATTGTCAGTCAAGAATTTGTTTCAATAGTGTCATAGTTATTTTTTTTATTACTAGGAGAAATTTACTCCCAATGCTGTTTCAGTGTAGTCTGGACTCTTAAGGTAGTCTAAGTCTATAGCTTGAAATGCAAATCAAATATTGTCTTAGAGGTTACTGAAGTGTTTGACAGCCATAAGTCTTTGTACTTGAATGAAAAGATGTGTGGAATGGATAAACACAGTGGATACATTATGTTATGTTAAGGTGCTCACTGCAATGAATTCACTGGTTTTCAACTTAAAAAGGCCAGCATGTGCACTCCGTTTTATCTGCCATTGATTGCATTGGAATAGGTTGTGTGGTTTTTTAATGAATTTTTTAAATTAGTAGATTGATACCAATTAGTTTAGTTTGCTTTCAGCTGTAGTAAGACCATGATAATCTTACATTTAAGGAAACATGACAATACTGTCAGTTTAGAAGATGTTAATATCTCATGTGAGACTAGAAGTTGACTAAATGAAATTCATTTGACTCGAAAGTCCAAAATGAATAATTGATTTGCTTGTAAATTGCATAATGCCACAGCCATTGAATGTTTGAATGGTTGGTTTAGTGGGGAGAATCTTGGGAGATATCATTGTTCATATCATCATATGTGATATGAGATATGTGGATTGATTGCATGTTTTTAGTGAACTAAATAGTTTGATAGCATAAAGCTTTTGGTATTTCAGATGTTTGATATGATTATTAGAAATGATGGTCGTAAGTGGTAATTGGTTACCTGCGTCCCTTTTGGCCTTCTGGTAAATGAGCCATTTTTTGGGTGTGGCTTGTTTGGTTGCTTTGTTAGACATGCCGTGTACTTGTAGCATATTTTAAGATGGTAACTAGTTTGGTTTCTTGGCATGGATTGGGGAGGCCTTTTGATGCAAAAAAGGGGGTAGTTGTGTAGGCGGCTCAAGGAAACACACAAAAAAAAAAGAGTGAGCATATTCTTAGCTTGGGCCAGTTCATTTTGGTCAAGTTACTCGATGGGTGGCCTGACTGGAAGCAACTGGTTCAAACAGACCAGGTTCCATGCTGGAGGCACTCAGCCAACCATGAACTCCAAGATGATGATAACTTAATAGAACTAGCTTTTATATACTGGATAAGACTCCGTCGGAGGGTTAACAAAGTATGACAGACTGTTCAGAGTAAGAAAGATACACATGTAGGAGTGCAATATCCTGCTGATAGCAAACATGTCATAAAAATTGTTGCCGTGTAAGTTGGGCAAATATGCTGAATTGATGTAGGGTTGGCATGAACAATTTATTATGTGTTTATCAGTTTAATATCTTTAGCAATTTGTAGCTATCTTTCATTTTAAAGTAGTTTCTGGCTTTCTGCATGCACCTTCACAATATTATCTGTATCTGATATAGTGCACAATGGTTCTGAACTTTTCAGTTCAGGCTGTCAGGACCAGGGATGAGGAAAACTATGATTTGTTCTTTTTGTCTTTTTTGGTTGAAAATTGCTGGTTTTCTGACAAGGTTGATTCTCTGGGGGTCAGAGCAGCAACCCGAATTGACAATAGGAAGTCGCTAGGGGGGTTCCTTTGGGAATCAGGTTTGGAACACTTTTCAGTTTTCAACGCCTTGGGGTCAGTACTGAAGCTATTAAAAGAGAGTTTTTTCTATGGCGTCTTTCATTATATGTTTGTTGAGTAATGATTTAATCATTTAGTTTGGACAAGTATCTTCCGGATTCAACTTGAACTCAAAAGACAAATAAGACAGTATTTACATGATGAGAGTTACGGGGGTCTATGGTTGGTTTCAGAATATCAATGTAATTACTAGGTTTGACGTAGGTTCTCTGCATTGGCCAGCTGAGATACAAGGTTTTCACATGTGTTAAGATAGAATGATAGATGTTGTGCTGATTATTTTCTCCTACACTAGACACTGCCAAGAATCGTTGCATTCGTTAGTTTTTGTTACCTGTGCTGTTTGGTGGGCCAAATAAAAATACAAGGATTTATAAAATATAAATGTTAATTGCCATGTTCATCATTTGTTGTTCAATAGATAATGTTCATATTTACTTCTTTGTTAACACTCTGATGCTAAACTGAGAAAATAACATTACTTTTAATCAGATTAGGAACATTAGGTCTTTTTTGGGCTGTTTAACTGTTTTAGTCAGATCTTACATGGTCTCATCATTGGGAGTCATTTTAGCTTGGAGTTAAGCATACGGTCCTATATGAATGGAGTATATAACCTTGTAAATCCTTCGAATCTTCACTCTTTCACCATGGCCTATGCCCTATTGGTGTTTTGGCTGGTAGTATTGCAATTTCACAAGTTGTAGGGAGAACTGCGTAGCGCAAGTAACTGATCCTTACTGGCATGTACAACTGGTTGTTATTGTTGAAAATGGTGTTCTAGGCAAATAAATAATAACTTGTATATTACCACTGATGTGTTTTATTTCATTTGAAGCTATTAACTAATAATGTCTTAACCAAAGAGATGTGTTCATTTTCATGGAAGTATCGTACTTGTTTGATAAAATGAAAATGCTGAAAACTCATGACTTGTTTGGTTATGATTTATGCAGGGAGGAATTGGTGCTGAATGGACATCAGGAAGCTGGTCAAAGTTGCTCACCAACCGGGGCAGATGTTGGTGGAGGCTTATTTTCAACTAATCCTGACGTACAGTCAGTTTGGTCGTTCAATCAAAAAGAGACAACATAGAATTTGTTATAGAATCAAATGTTGAGCCAAGGCTTCCTTGCCTCCTTTCAGTGTAGTGAGTTGAGGAGATATGTTGGACTGTATTCCTTGATGCGAATGATAGTCGTTTTATTATCACTTACCTGTTAACACGCGTCCATGCATTGCATTAGGCCTCTCACCTGATGTTTCAACGAATTTCGCCCTTTTTGGATTCAATACAAAATGGGGATGGGAACTCACCATGCACATGCGTTGTTTAGTTCTTATCTTTGTAGTGACTAGTGAGATCAGCAGATTACTGGGTCGGTTGCTGCTAAGCGACATTGTCTTTTCTGTGTGGATATTGAGTCTTGAGCTTGTGTGGGTGGGTGGGGTTGGTGATGTTCCAGTGAGATCTTGCTACTCTCAGTGTGCTTAGTCATGTATATATGGAGGTGGTTCCCTTTTGCAAATGCCAACGGATGCAGGGAGGTGGGGGCATACTTATCAATTCTATTTCGATACCAACCAGAATATACCATACTGGTATCTAAACAGGCACACTGTAGCCTCAATTCCGTACCGGCCATTCTGGTACCGGTAAAAAAAAATAAATCAAAATCGAAGTGACCACTTGTTTGAATTTGTTCGGAAGGCTGAGTTTAATACTACTCTTTGGGTAAGTAAATTATGCTAGACTATGATAAAATATATGAAATTATGAACTTGCACTCCCTCCGTTCTTTTTTACTTGACTTCCTGTAATCCGTGTGGTCAAACTTTCTAAAGTTTGGTTACCGATAGATTTAAAACTATTTAGACTGACTACATAAAAATTATATCATTAGATTTGTCGTTAAAAATACTATCATAATATTATAATTTTATTACTACATCTTAATGTAAAGTTATAAAAAGTAACGATCAAAGTCGCATCTCGAAGACCGTAAAAAGTCAAAAACGTCAAGTAAAAAAGAACGGAGGGAGTATTATTTAATTACGTACGACCATTATATTTATGAAGTAATTGAACTATGTGTCATTTTTATTCTATGGTTTTGTATTTGAAGTGATATTCCAAGTGAAATTTTGTGTGCATATAATTACATATATATTTATAAATAAACAAATGTTATTATATTAAAATCCGGAACGGTACGTCGGAATGGACCGGTATGAGCGTATTTCATACCAAAAGGCAAATCGGAATGGTCTTCAGAATGGAATTGATAGCTATGGGTGCTGGTAAACAAGGTCGAAGAAATGGTTGTGGAGCAAGTGGTGTTGGCATGAGCTGCTTTGGTGCGTCTTATCCAGCAGTTACTCTTTCCCCTCGAGTTTTTCCATCCCAGCGTTGGAAGGTGGCGTTGCAAATATGTTAATCTGCATGCTTACCTTATATCAGCTGGAAAGTCCATGCGTTGCAAGTGGTTCACTGGCCAGACTGCCGGCCTGACTTTTTTCTGTGGAATTAATTGGTGGAGGACGACCGGGGCATGACTGTCCACTGGTTGCGGAATGAGACGAAAGCCTCCATTCTTGTGCTTGTCTGTGAGGCTTACAGAAGATTGCTGTCTTGTTTGGATCTGAAGCTATACTGTACTATTCCAGCAGCATATCCATTCCCGGGAAACGAGCAGATGCTCCGGAACCGAAGGGTGACTGAAAGAGATCGACTTAGGCTGCTCCGATGGGCGATATCTTATCTGATTCTTGGTCGTGAGGAGTGTTAGGATCTATCTTCCGATGTATGGTTTCTTATGGTGAAGATCTTGATCGTTTCGTTTAATTACACGCATGATCTTTCTTAGTATTTGAGCGTTGGGAGCAGCCTAAACGCGTTGTATTTCGAGCCCAACTCGATATCCAAATTAGATCTTGAAATCTTATCTCTCCTCATTAACTATGGTGTCGCATCATCAATTTTTTACATGCGGGTTTAAGATCTGAAATTAAGGTGGAGTATTGGGAACAACCTTACATATCCATTATTAAGCCAGCATGCATGATGTATTGATGTTAGAAGGAAGCTTTATGTAGCCGCCATCCTCGAATGTTTTGTTGGGCAGGCCTCCTCTTTCTCACCCGAGAAAAGTGACAAGCAAGTCAATTCCTTCTTGGAGAACATGGGGACAAGTCATATTTCCCATGTAAAGTCGAAAGTAGGATTGCAAATCAAGCAAGCCTGTTACCACTAGGAGGGGAGGAATAGGATACGGACATGCATTATTATCCTTGATGACGACTGACATTAAGCTACAGCTTGTTTCAAGTGGCCACGATATTGAATAGCATATGCAATTGGATGGCTGCTTCATCCATCGAATTCCACACGTTACTTCACATTCTCCAGCTTTTAGTTGGGCAGGCTAGCGCATGGCTGGCACTAAGCTCGAAACAGACTCAACCACCCTTGTTGTTCGCTTGTTACAATGCTGTATATTTGAAAAAAATTGCTCGCATGCCACCGAAAATTAGGCTAATTTCTTCCGTACCACTAAAAAAAAGTGTGATCCTTGTGTACCACCGAGTGTCTATTTTGATCCCATGTCATTTTCGCCACATCTGTTAGACCAAGTCTTCGTTAAACCAAAAAAATTCCCATCTTAGCCTCATCTTCTTCTTTCTCCATTCTTTGCAACCCCTCTCTCTTCTCTCTCCTACCCCACCGGCCACCACCTCCCCCTCCCCCCTCTCTCCGTTCTTGGCCCCATGAGCGCCCGAGTAGGGCGGTGCAAATTGAAACCAAACCGAAAAAACGGAACCGAACCGGTCAACTCGTTTTGACCAGTATTCGGTACGGTATCTAGAAATCAGGTTTTTTTAGATTTTAGTTTTTCTGGTAAAATCCAGCTGAAAACCGAAAAAACTGAATGTTTTTTTTTGAATCAGGACTTCATCCCAGCTTTTATAGAAAGCCAAATAACAAGTTCTTACAACAAACATCTTAGTGCTAACATGCTGGGGAGACCAGCTTACCAAAAACATTCCAGAACATCAGACAACCGGACCAACACAACAGCAGAACCACCAACATCCGGACCAGAAAACACCACAGTCAGGTGGAAGATCATCACAAAATAGATACACACCAAACTTACGACAAGCAAGTCGCTGAAGGAAATTACAAGCAGACAGAAACGGAGAACAGGAAGGAAGCTGAAAACCAACCGCGCAAACAGTCCCAGCACGCGAATCAACCATCTGCTGTTGATGACCATGTCACAGCTCTCCAGGTTTCAAAGTTTCTCAGGAAACAGTCCACAAAATCCCTTTCCACCCCTTTGGTTAGAATCCTCCAATGCTGCAAACAAGATATAAGATTGAAAATCACATCCATAGGGTTTCTAGGCAAATTCTTCTCAATCGCCATACAGTTCCTACATTTCCAAAGCGCCCAAGCGAAAGCTGCAAAACTAAACAAAATGGCGTTATAGTAGTTAGCACTTTTCCCCTCAAGCCAGTTGAGTTGAAAATCGTCGAGAGAAGAAGGGATTCTATTCCACTTGCAAGTTTCCTTTACACAAGTCCAAACAAAGTTAGCAAGCACACAGGTAAACAAAATATGATCAATCGTTTCTTTACCACCACAGAGCACACAAATTTCTTCTCCTTTCCACCCCTTTTTCTTCAGCTGGACCGCCAAAGGAGCTCGGTCAAGATAGCATTGCCAAAGAAAAATTTTAGCCTTTAAGGGAATTTTACTTTTCCAAAGTTTTCGCAACTTAATGCAAGTAACCCCTCCAAACACCAGCTGGTTATACAAAGGTCTGACAGTAAACCTCCCACTCTTCTCAAAACACCAAGAAACATTGTCCATCTCATAATTAAGATCAGTGTTAAGAATAAGATCTTTCAGAAGGTTCCACTGATTCATCTCTTCTCCACCGAATGTTCTGACAAACTGAATCGCCCACCCTTGTTCTGAAAAGCAGTCAGCCACTCTGATCTCAGGGTCCTTACAAATATTAAACAACTTGTCGAACAAAATTTTAAAAGGGCAGCTTCCCATCCAGATATCCGACCAAAAAGATGTGTTACAGCCATTGCCAATGTCAAAGGACACACCTCTGTTGAAAAAACCTTTCACCTTCTGTAAACTTTTCCAAAATTGAGAGCTTTTTGCAGTATTGGCGTCTTTAAAACACCCCTCAGGAAAATATTTGGCTTTAACAATCACGAGCCACAATTCATTGTTACCCTCAGAAATTCTCGAGATCCATTTTACAAGAAGACAAATATTCATAATTCTAGTATTTATCACCCCAGACCACCATATTCTTTGGGCACGCAAATTGCCTCCCATTTCACCATATGATATTTGAATTTGTCACTAGGGCCTCTCCAAAAAACCGAGATCTAATGGAGTCCATCCTTTTGTGACACCCTCACTTAACCGTAGAAACCCATTGTATAAGTGGGCAAGCCGCTCGAACGACTATTGACCATGACCACCTCCCCGATGATAAAGGTTATTCTTCCAATTGTCTAGTCTTTTCCCCATTTTAGTAATCACCTTTTCAGCAGCTCTATCACCCATATGACGATCGCCAATTAAAATACCCAAATATGTGAGGGGAAGTTTGGCTAATTTACAATCAAAAACCCCAGCCACATATGAAGCTTCCTCATCCTCACAACCCATCACAAAGACTTCACTCTTGTGATAATTAATTTTTAGGCCAGACATCCACTCGAAGCAGTAAAGAAGGAATTTCAGATTGGTCAGATATTCTTTTTCACACTCCAGCATGAGTACTGTATCGTCCGCATACTGAAGAATAGGGACACCTCCCGAAATCAGGTGAGAGATCACACCCTTGATCAATCCCTTTTCCTGAGCATTCTCAATGACCATTGCGAGGGCATCAGCAGCCAAGTTAAAGAGAAGAGGAGATAGGGGATCACCCTGTCTGAGACCTCTGTAAGTATTAAAAAAAGGCCCCATATCCCCATTAATGTTGATGCTGACTTTGCCACCCCTGACTGAACTCATGACCCTTTGAATCCAAACATCAGAAAAACCTTTTCTCCTCATGACATCTTCCAGGAAACCCCAATTTATTTTGTCATAGGCTTTTTCGAAATCTATTTTCAGAATCACCCCTTTAGTCTTAGATTTCTTGACCTCATGCAGGATCTCATGTAAAGCAACCACACCATCTAAAATATTTCTATTCTTGATGAAAGCAAACTGACTTTCATGTAAAACTGAATGTATCGAAATAATAACCAGCCGACCCCCCTCCTTTCTCCCGACCCACTCGCCTGCCCCTCCCTGCACCGCACGCCGCCTCCTCGCACCCCCCACCCACGCCTCCGCCTCCGCCCCCGCGTCACGCGCCTCCTCCTCACCCCTCTGCCTTCACACCAGCCTCTGCCCCCATGCCGTGCTCTCCAAGCTCTCTCTGACCGCTATGGCGTCTCCTTCGGGGGTCAAACGTGTGGTCTCCTCCTCGAGGGGGGCGCCCTCGCTCGTGCCCTTCCCTGCCGTGACCAACTTCCCCTCCTGCGCTGCTGCCCTATTCCTTTGGCAGCACCACCTTCTCGGCGACTCCGACGGCGACGACGCCGTGGAGGAGGTTGACGAGGATGACGACGGCATGGACGACGACGACGAAGAGGAGGCCAAGCTGGTGGACGGAGCAGCCTACAACTCCCAGCAGCGATGCGCCTCCTCTCTAGGTGAAGAAAGTAGCGATGTGGCTTCAGCTCTTATCAATTTTGCTGCTTCTAGAAATAGAATGATTAGGCTTGACTTGTGCAAATCCAAGATTATTCTAGGTTCATGTGTTCGATGAGTAATAAAGACCATGCTCTTCCTCTCTAGTTAGGATTTAAATTTTTGGTGTATCTAGATGAAGGTTGATTATTGTTGCTTCCTGATTCACACACCAGGAATCGGGCGTGCAGTGATGAATGGGTAGAATGGAGTGAGGAAAATCCAAGAGGAGCAGCAATGGAAGCACAACCATATATACAACTGTGGAACCGAGCAATATGGGCACGCTTCGTCTAGAGTACTTAGATATTTTCCCTTCTTGATCCACTTTGTGGTTTGTAGTGTATTGAAACACTGGAGTACAAAAATTAGACTACTACACACTGTCAAGTATCAATATCGTTTTGTAGGCTAATGTTAATTTCCCACTAAATCATGACAATTTGTAGTGCTTGTGCTTACCAACATGTTAAATGCCTTTTATTCTTGCCATGCTAGTTTTTGCCTCTAGCCTTAAATGAATGTTGGACCTGCTGGTCTTGTATAGCACCTGAATTCGTCATACCCAAATATCATGCTTGGTTGCGATAATAGGCAAACACCACATTCATTATCTTCCTACGTCTGAACTTGTAGAGGTGTTTTGATGGATGATGCAGTGATTCCATCATGTGGGCCTTCTTACGGAAGTAGTGGGATGCGGCATATCTACAGAATGGTTTGTTCAAGGATCCTTACCACCTGATAGTTTTTCAAACTTTTGGCACTAGTTTATTGAATGTACCTTATAATATATATTTTATGTATCCCACTTGTTGCTATATCTGTTCATTGCTAATGTTAAGACTTTCTTACCCTAAGCTTGTTATGTTCATCTTAATTACTTGATGTGGCTTTGAAGCATAGTGTTTCTCAACCCGCAGGCCGCCTCCAGGCTCCAACCCTCCACTGATTCCCATCTAAGGTATTCTCTAGCCCTCATTAGGCATTATCATCATGCTATCTGTAATTCATGTAAAGCATTGTGAATTTGCTTACCTTCACTGGAAGTTAATTATGTATGCTTGCCTTCACTGTGAATTGTGATCAATTTACACTACTATAAAAAGGCTAATACCGGACGCCTCATCACAGATAGTTGACCAAAACCCTATGTATTACATACAATGATAGACGGTTTTGATTTTGCGACCGTCTGTGTAACTGGCTGCTCTAAAAACAGTATGTGAAGAGGTAATACCACAGACAATTCATTATGAAAACCGTCTGTGATATGAGACCATATCACGGACGGTTCCATTATGGAATCGTCTGTGATAAGTATCACTGACGGTTTCATAATAGAACCGACTGTGATAAGTCTCTTTTATTAGTAGGAGCCCGCTAGGGTTTGTGCTCTAACTCGTCACTCCCGGTGACCTTACTCTTGTCCGTTCCCTCTCCACCGAGTGACCACATCGTAAGCGGTTGTGACACCACGGTTCCTTTGCACGAGGCACTCAATGCGATAAGAGTGTTTTTTTGCAGTGTCACCGTTGTGTCACAACTACAGTGACGCTGCGCGCCTTCCCCTCTTCGGCCCCCGGTGTGCGCGACCCCGGCTACCTCACCGACCTCCCCTGGCTACCTCTAGCTCCACCGACCTCAGCCTCGGCTACCTCACCACCTACATCGGCGATGTCTATCGAGGTAAGACAGATCTATTGGTTTGTGCTGTTGGTATTCATGTGAACCGAGTTGCAATGTGGGCTACCTAGCTAGCTAGCTTGATGGTCGGTTTGGACACCCTTGGTCTTGTTGTCTTGCTGTCTTTCCCTCTATGACTGCTGGCTGGATGGATGGATCGATAGATCTAGAGGTGGGGAATGGGGTTGTGTTTGGGTGTGACTGCTGCATGGTATGTTTCTAAAGATATTTTTTGTTTTCGATACGTATGATGCAGGGTGTGCTGCTGAAAAAACACATTGATACAACCTTAAGAAGTGCCAATCTGAGGGAGGCAATTTGGTTGCCTCCTAGAGAGGATCTTAACAAATAGTTGTCTGTTAATAGTAAGTCTGATCACCATCTATTCTTAGGATAAATAACACCATATAAGTGTTTCATGGATATAGGTGAGTTTCTACAGGTTGCTGCTCTTATCTGCTTGACATGAAAACCGCAAATGTTACTAGTTGTGTTCACTGATGAGATATGAAATGAATCTCCAGGGATGACATGGATAGAGGTGACAACCGCCCAGGATGTGCAGTTGCGAAGTAAGTAGTGTCTCAAGCAAGCTTTCGATTACAACAAAAGCCAATATTTTATTACATAAGGATAAGGCTTAACAACCAGTTTTGACACTGACACGGGCATCCAAGCCCAAATTTAATACAATACAAGACAAAAGAACTTCAAACCACAGGCACACTTGAGCGCGGTCGAGACCTAATAACAGTAGTCGTTGCCATCCGTGGGTCCACCAAAATCCTGTTCATCAAGATCCTCTGTATTTTCCCTGGTTTCTTTTGTAGATTGTTTACAGATTATGCAAGAATGAGTACAACTACCGTACTCAACAAGCCACATGGAAAAGCTAAATAATTACATGCAAGGAGTTCAATAGATGGTTAGGGTTTTACCTTAACAGGCATATGTGGATGCATTTTGCAGTTAAAACAGTTTACATTTAAAACAGTAAAACAATAATAAATAATAACATCAGGGGTTTCTCAACAAACCACAATTACCAACTTACCATCTCAAAAACTCTACTTATGCCTCATGTACTGGAATCACCTATTAACACAGCTTCATTAACCGCAAGCACGACGTATTCGAATACCTTTAATTATACACTCTGCAGAGTTGCCCAACTTTACCCACAAGATATCTCATGCTCATACTGTCAGAACATAGACACGCAACATGTTAGCGTCTTGTTGAAATGAGATAACAAAACCTTTCACTTTGCTCATCCTTTTTAGCTTCTACGGTGAGCTCTAACCCATCTGACCCTCGGGAGACTCCACCGCCCTAGTGGATCTTGTGCCCCGATCTTGACGGACCATACCGCTGTGTAGACCAAATGAGTGTCCTCGAGGCCCACCGCCATGCATTCTCGATCTGTAGATATTCAATCGGAAAAGCAGTGTACTAAGCGAGGGAGTAATGACCACGTATGTGGTTGATCGATTTTCTGTGTCTCTTACTTGGCACAAGGTTCTTGTCCTTACTTGTCATCCAGTGAGGCGATAGCCCAACACCAACTTGTGGCTGTCCACCTCGAGATCTCACTGATGACTCACTTTTAACACAAGTCTATTGGGTTGTCTAACTTCCTGAACACAACCCTCAACTCTCCACCAAAACCATTGGTGAACCGCCAACTCTCTCTTTTGATTGATAAACACAATTGTGTGACAAAGCTACTTATATAGCTAATATTTTATTTGAACTTGTCAAGGTGAATACGGCCTGCAAGTGCTGGGTGGGTTTGTATGTGGGGTAATAGGATTTATCTAATTATCATGGCATTCAAAAGTATTATTTCGATAATTAAAGTAATTGGCACAAATACAATAATGAAAGTAATAATAAATATATGAAATGTGGGTTCAATATGTTCAAGGAATGCAACTTGCCTTCTTGCACAAAGTCCTGTGGATACTGGTCTTGTCCGGCGTCTTTCGAAGTCTGGTCGTCAAAATCGTGACCTAACGAGAAGCAATACAATAAAACAACCAAGTAAAAACTAGCTCGACAAGGAATGAGCTGGGAACAACATGCAAGTAAATAAAATCAAAAAGAAACTTAAAGAAAGGTGATGTGGGATGGTGGGAATTTATCTGGTACTTGATTGGACTGGACGGAGTTTGAGATTAGGATCAAGTACAACAAAAATATAAGAAAGAGATAATGAATCCTATAGAAGGGTGAAAAAGACTATTTGGGAGCTTGGTATAGCCGAGCAATGAGAAATGAAGCGTATCTAGGGTTTCTTGTTTTTGACACATGAATAGTAATTACTATAAATAGTAATGACTATGAGCGATAGCTAAATTCATGTGCTAAGAACGATGAGTGGGGTTTCGGTTTAAACGATAAAAAAGCAATGCAATGAACGGTGTTGGGTTAAAAACTAGAATGAGCATGGTCGACTTGTGCAGATCTTGTGCCCACGACATTTTGGGCCGAGCCCAAACGGCGAAACGGTCCACGGCCCATTTAGTGTGGCCTCAAAGGCCTTAGGCGCCGCCAAAACCATAAGCGCCTTTAGCGCTGCGCGTAAGCGAATAGGGCGACGCGGCGTGGAACCGACGGCGCATCGGCGGCGGCGACGGCCAGCGGCGGAAAGGAAAGGGCAGTGTGAGGAAGGGCTCCGCCCAGGTAGGTGCCTCATCCTCTCGGGTTTTTGAGCGGGTGGGTTTTGGAGTTGGTTTATTGGATTTGGGGGGGGGAGCGGTGAGTGAGTGGGTGGCGCCGGTGAGGATCTGATGGATCTGAGGCCGGAGGGGTGGGGGAAGGGGTCCGGGAGGTGTTGGGGTGCTTGGGGTGGGAGGGATTTGAACGGGGAGGGTGGATTTGGTCTTACGGGGAAGGGAACCAAGGCGGCGGCGGCAGCGGGCACTTGCTGGCTTTGGGGATGAAGGTGTGTGGGGAGGGAGAAGGGTTGGTGCGGGTTTTGAAGGCAGGTAGGCGGCTTTATAGCCCCGGAGAGGCGGGGAGCAGTCGCGCCTGGACAGACGATGGCGACGTGGGCGGTGGAGCAGATCTGGCGTCGGGTAGGGGTGAGGTGGGGGCAAGGGCATACGCGTGGGCGGCGTCGTGGTGGCTGGCTCCTCACCGAGCAGGCGGGAGGTGGCCAGGCGGGTCGCGGGTTCTTGTGGTATGGCGAGTGGCAAGGGCGGCGGCTTGGGGCACGCGCGTATTGAAGGCACGGGAGGGGAGGTGGCCCGGTTCTCCCACTGGAGTGAAGCCGGAGGTGGCGTGATGGTGATGGGACACGGGCGGTGCGGCGTGGGCTGCGGCTCGGGGTAGGCACCGCATTGAAGGCAGAGAGGGAGCTGGCGCAGCAAGGTGGCGGCGCACTGGTGCGGTCTTGGCGTGGAGTAGCGGCCAGTGACGGTGGCGGTGGCGTCTCCCATGGCGGCAGCGGTGAGCAGCAGGTGGGCGGGTTTGGCGAGGCGTCGAGGGGAGAAAGCGGGGAGAAAGGAAAGCGGGATTTGATGGTTTTTCTGAATTTTGCTAAGATTTGAGCAGCGAAATTCAAAATCAAAACTCAAATTGATTTTGAAAATTTGAATTTTGAGATGTTTCACATACGTTGACTTTCCAACCATAAAACGGGATTAGTATATGATTGGCAATGTGGTAGTGCTCCTCCTATTCCTAATGAATTAATAACGGCATTTTCTTGGTCCATGTTCCAGAAGGTCATTGCTTGGAAAGGTGAGCTAGTAGAAGAAAACATAGACACTGGGCCCACCGAACAAACAGGTGAAAGTTGAAACAACCTTGGAGCCAAGAAAAGTAAAAGGGGCGATGTCCTTGAAGGGGAAAAAATGGGAAAGCCAAAGTCATTGTTCGTAGTAATAAGTAAATCTTAGGCATGTTTAGAACTAAATTTATCAATACTGGATTCGTGCTTGGCCGAATGGTCGGTATATCCTGTTCGCCATGTAAACCAAAGACAAAAAGTCGCATACTGCATCGCCAATATTAGGTCAATTCGGTCAATGCCGGGCATTCCGATTGGAATTGAGGATACCATCAATTTCGTACCGGCCAAAACACAAATGAAATCTCCTTCCAATACAACCCAAAGGGGGGAAAATCAAACCAAAAATACAGATCTGTCCGGAATTGAGAATACCATCAGCTTTGCCTCCCCTCCTGTGTCTAAAAGTCATTGTGCTTGTTTCTGATGCATGGGTGAGTGTGGTGGCTGGCGCTGGTTGCTTTGCTAGCCCTATCGTTCTTTCTGATGCATGCGTGTGTGTGTGTGACCTAGCTAGGAGTTGCTCAGGCTAGGCTTGTTAACGAACTTGTTTGTTACTCTTTCTTTCAGGGCTTTAAACTCATTAGGTGGTACCGGTCTGTTTGGTTTATCGTCGTAGGTAGCCATATTAAAATTTTGGTAATATCAAAACATAGGCAATGCCAAAACTTGAGCAAAAAAATATTGGGCATATTTGGTTCAATGCCAAAATGAACAAAACCAAAATTGTGGTAATATCCTGAAAATTTGGCTAGCGTTTGGTCTAGTTCCAAATTGATACGTTTGGATCGTAGCCATACCAATTCACCGGCAATACCGAAATTGATATGTTTGGATTGCAGCTATGCCAATTCATTGGCGCCCGATTTTGGAACCAAAAAATTGCCAAAGAAATGGATGGGCAAAGCTTGGCAATACCAATTTTTTTGGGGGGCAAAGCCAAATTTTGGTATCGAACCAAATGATAGCCAAAATTTCAGGGTAATGCCAAAATTTCAGTATGGTTATCTGGGGCGCCGAACCAAATAGCCCCAGCCCCGAAAAGGTGAAGAAAAATTTTGGCATTGCCAAATTTTTTATGGTATTACCAAAAATTCGAACTAAACCAAACACTAGTCAAATTTTTAGGGTATTACCAAAATTTTGGTTTGGTTCATTTTGGCATTGAACCAAACAGGCCCGTTAACAAGTTGATATCTAATTTTATTCTCATGTAAATTCATAAAATTTATTGTATTATATTATACTCCGGAACAGTACACCGAAATAGACCAGTATCAAAATAACCCTTTCCAAGAGTCAAACTGGAATGCTCTCGGGAATAGAATTAACAACTATAATAGGACACATGAAATTCGCTGTAAATAGTGTAGCGATTTATTGTATAAAATTCCCGGTTCTAGATAAGGCTATTGCAGTGATAACCTTACGTGATGACAACAGGACAAACACTTGCAGCTGATTAGCAGGCACACACTATATCACGTAGAAAACGGGAAGATTGATACGGCATTATCAATCATGTGCCATTTGTAACTAGAGTAATCCAAAGTCATTGTGCTTGTTTAAGTGATGCCTTTAGAGGTGAGCTGGTCCTCTTCCTTTCAGGAGAGGAGGCATGGATGTGTATGATCGCATCAGCTCATTCCAATCGTAACCCTGCTTGCAAAATAATTGCCCAGATTGGAACGTGATTTCGGAGATGCTATTGTACCATACTCCTAAGATCCCATACAAAAACGTTACTTACTTTTTGCCAAGGAAAAGAAAGAAAATCTATCTAGTGTCCAAATGTATCCAAGACTCTTTTGATCGAGGTCATCGTCGAGAACACAGTGGTTCGAACCTCGAAAGGATTTGAGATCGGACGATCAATGGTCATTTTGAAACTTTCTAGCTAAATCAATTAATGCAATTTGCCACCTCAGCATCTAAATCACCCTGTTCTGTTCCCGTACTGTCATCAATGGCTGCAGTCACAGATGGTTCATATTGATAACCGTCTGTGTTACTGTCGGCGCTAAAAACCGTCTGTGAAGAGGCAATATCACAGACGATTTATATTGAAAACCGTCTGTGAAGTATCACAGACGGTTCTAAACACGAACCGTCTGTGATAATTGTAGACTTCACAGAAAGTTTTTAATTATAATCGTCTGTGATAATATTGCTTCAGCTCCCCGGTGAGTTTCTTCGTCACCGATACGTCTCTTCGTCGCATCCATGACGCTTCGGCTTTTCGATGCGTCTCTTCGTCTCACGCGCCAAATTTATTCCTTATTTTATAAAATGGATCAGCTGTCATCGAAGATGATCATCCCCACATATAACTCTAAAGCAGAAATGGCTCTCTCTTCTGTTTCCTTGTTGTCGGCATTGATGGTCTACCTGGCCATACTGTACGAGCACCTCTCCAGCCGTACGTTGGCAAATGCTGCAGAAGGACACTGTTTAAACAGTGTCTTCACTCCTCTGTCCGAGGATGTACCGGAGCAGGTGACGTCTACCTTCCGCCGTCTTAACATCCTCCTCCGCTTCGTCTTCCGAGTGATCTCCCACTTTCAGCAAGTTTACCGCGTTATCGACGTGGTTCTCCACAACGACGTTGCACGTCTTCAGGAGGTTTGCCGTCATTTGGATTGCTTAATGAAGGCGGTGGGCGACCGAGTTGACCATGTCGAGACCCCTCAAGTAAGAGAAGAGAGCCTATAGGCTCAATTCTTCTTGATTCAACAGTCCAATGGTCTTCAGAAGACAATAGGGACACGACGTACGGCGGGGCAGCGCATGCTAATTTTTTCGCATGCGAGGACAGGGGAATCCCGGGGGCGATGCGATCGAGCGATGGGACGGCTCGGGAATCCCAAGGGGAATGTACTGGTCGCATGCAACGCTACCATTCACCTTGTGTAACTCCTATACGCCCTGCCCTCCCCTATTCGCGTAGGTGATCGCCTCGATGATAAGCTTCTTCGTTACTGTCTTCGTGTCGAACTCCCTCCGGATGCAGCTTCTCTGCTCGTGAATATTCATTGCATCCAAGCCCTCCGCCCTGACCATCTTGAACAAGTATCTTGACATGTCCAACCCACCTGGTCTGTCCATACGAGACCGTTGCCATAAAACACAAACAAGTCTTGCATGTTGGATATTAACTCAAGCCACAATAACCCAATGCATATGTTATGAGCAATTCACCGTTCTTTACTGTACACAATCAAATGAACAGATCACACTATTTAGTCTACATTTCTCTACCGCCCAAAATAACTACACTTCGGTGATCCTTATGTACAAATTTAACCTAATCAGTGCATAATAATAATAATAAACTACTAAAATTTTTCAAAAAGTGGTGGTAATCCTTAAGACTAATTAACTACGACTGATTAATTACGACTAATTATTAAGACTAACTAACTATGACTAATTAATTATGACTAAATTAATTACGACTAAATTAATTACGGCTAATTAATTACGACAAAATAATTACTACTAATTAACTATGACCATTTAATTACGACTAAATAACTACGAATAGTTAATTACGACTAATTAACTAGGATTAATTAACTACGATTGATTAGTTACAACTAATAAATTAATTATGACTAAATTAAATACTGCTAATTATGTAGCCTAATCGGTGTCTATTTAACAACCTGCCATAATACTTGATAATTTGCACTAATAAATTAATATTTTGGAAAGGTTAATTTAACACTAATTACATAGTTAATAAACATAATGCATGCAGAAAAAAAATTACATCTTCTAAAAGATCTTCCCTTGATGTCGTACTTTCTCTACTAATACGACTACTAAACACTCTCAAATCGGCAGCGAAATCAGAACTAATTCGGCTGATTGCGCTACCTCTTGCTCGCTCGATCCTCTGTCTCTCTACACCGAGCGAAATAGTTGGTGTGGATGATGAAAGCGATGTGCGACAAATTTTGTTGGACCGAAAAGGCGACTAGAGGGGGGTGAATAGGAGCACTGTCTCTTTTTCACCTTGATTGGATTCAGCATGATTTTCACTCCAATAGTTATGAGAGCTATGAAGATCAATGTATAAGCATTGCGGAAGACTTGTATTGAATCTAATCAAAACCCCGAAGCAAAACAACCAAAAACTCAATTTATAAAGAGTTGGGCGGTCAAACCTCTCAACCTAACAGTCTGACCACTCCATGGGGCGGTCTGACCTCTCCAAGGGGCGGTCTGACCTCCAGCCCAATGAACAGTAAAATTAGTCCGAACTCAAAATCACAAATTGGTCTAACTTTTGATCAACAACTCCAAACTTCATAAAACTTGAAACATGCATTTTTTAGGATGTCAGGAACCTATTCCAAAGAACGATCGTAAAAATCATTGCCAAAGTTCCGACCTTTTTCCGTTTGAGTGAATGTTGCTTCAAAACCGAGTCAAAACCAAAATATGATCTAAAAACTTGCTCGTGCGTAAAAGATAATCCTAGATGCATTCCCATATACCACAGCAGGCAAGATCTAGGCCAGAAACCAAAGGATCAAAGAAAGCCCCAAAATAATAAAATAGAGAGCAAGAACAAGAAGAAACTCATCTTGAGGAATCTGGCTTGGATTGATTTGAGATTGATGTTGATGTACAGCCACTCGATCCAGGAGGACAAAAGCTCAACACTTGAGCACACAATTAATCCAACTCCCTAGAACCCTAACCTCTCCACTATCCTCTCCCTAAACACAAAACAGGGTTTTTCAATACAAGGGTTGGGAGGTGCACAATCAGCACTCTCCTCTATTTATAGTGGAGGCTAGCTTCTAGAAGGATATCCCTAATGGGCACCAATTAAGCCCACACACAAACGGGTTTCACTTACGCACGTATTTCAAAGCGCCGTCTTCATCTTCTCTTGACCTAAACCACTTCTCCTTGCGCTATCTTGCGCCGCGGTTTTAGCCAAAAGCCATCAAGGCAGTATTTTGGTGAAGTTACCAAAATACCCCTTCTCGATCCTTCTCCAAAGACCAAGTCCAAATCTTTATGAAGCAATCCCACACTTCGCCACGTGTAGGTTGATCAACGGCTCTCTTCATGTCAGCAAGTCTCTTCCATCCGACACCCATCGAAACCACCATAGCACTTGCACCGACCCCGCGTCGCTTGATGCAACCCGTCGCACCAAACTTTCCGTTCGGTCATCCTTATCCATTTTGCGTCATACTTGAGTCTTCTGACTTCACCCAATATCCTCGATCGTTCTGAACCTCAGCTCTCCAAGCCTAGTCCCAATCATCCTCGCCGTAGACCGTCGTTGACTTCCAAGCTTCATGCACAACAATAGACAAAGAAATCGATTCCGGGAACAAGTTCTTCGCAACTTGACCCACGTTAGTCAAAACATGCATCATGCAACACATATGCACTAAAACTTATGAACTTGACCTAACCAACAAACATCGCCGCCAAGCTGTCCGGCGAACAAGTCAAATCCGGTTAGACCGCCACCCATGGCCGGTCTGACCGTCCAGCAAGGGACTTAACCAAATTTCCTCTCTGAAAATCTGAAACATCTCTAGAAATTTCAAACGAATAGAAATTTTGACTCGAAGCTCCAAAAATTATGAGACTAAGTGTAGAAGAATCCCCTCTCTTGCCTACACCCTCTATTTTTGGCCCGGCTTCAAATTCGAAAGTCCCTTTATGGTCGGTCAGACCGCCACCCACTAGACCAAAGCCTTGGCCGGTCTGATCGCCGAAGGTGGCTGGTCTGACCACCACACAGGCCGGTCTGACCGCTTGGAGCCTGACAGAAACTGAACTTTGCCAAAAACGAGTGTTTCGACAAATCTTCAACGCTATAGCCAATTGTATCATCATCCTAAGATCGTGAGCATATCTTTATGATATCCACAAAATTTATAGCCACAGGAAAGCACTCGGCCAACCGCGAAGCAACGCGAGGGCAACGAGGACACAACGTACGACGAGACAGCACGTGCAAATTTTTCCGTAGGCGGGGACATGGGGAATCCCGGGGGTGATGCGTTCGGGCAACGGGACGACTCGGGAATCCCAAAGGGAATCCGAGCGCCATGCACGCAGATGAGGGGCGTCTGGGCACCCGACGCGCGGCAGGGGCGGGTCCGGACACCTATGGTGTGAAAGACGACACATGTCACCTTCCGATGAGTCGACAGTACTATTTTTGACATTTCTCTCCGGAGAGAGCTGCATTTGCTATTTGGATCACAGACAGTGTCATTTAAGGAGGAAAAACACAGATCTTTTTTTTATTTTGGCCCCCTGACGCCACTCATTTGCAAAAATAGCCCTCATGTCGTTTTATTTGCAAATATGGCCCCTCTCCCTCTCTTATCGCGGTCAGTGAGCGCGGAACGTGGGTGTTCAGCACGAATCTCTGCGGGAATAGACGACGACCGCGGAATCGAAGAGTTTCCGCGCTCGGCCACCGTGGAAAGAGCCTTCTCGCGCTCACGCACCGTGGCAAGTGGCCAAATCCTGCGCTGGGCAGCCTCCCGTGTCTTTCCGCGCTCCCCGAGTGGGGAAGTGACCTTCCCCACTTTCCGACCGTGGAAGGTGAGGGAGGATGTCTAGATTTGCAAATAAAATAAGAGGAGCTCTAGATTTGCAATTAAGTAACGTCAGGTCCAAAATAAAAAAAAATTCGAAAAAACACTGGTGCGTTGCTGCTAGTCAAACAAAGATACATAAATCCACCGAACCTCCCCTGTCCTCCCCAAATCCATCCTCCCCTCGTGTTCTCCTTTCCCCAGTTACCACACCACACTATCAGAGGTCCCGAGCTCGTCGAGGACAAATCTTGATCCCCAAAGGCCGGACACTCTCGTCTTATTGGGGAAGGAAGGAAGAGATGTGCCCGCTCAGGGTGATACTCATCTTCCTCTCTGCCACCATCGCCGGATTCTTCCTCATCCGGGGCCTCAAGGCCGACCCCGACTTCCAAGACGCCGACGCCGACGCCGACGACAATGGCTCAGAATCCCCCAGGGCCCCAGTGCCCCTCCATTCCAAGGTACTCAATCAACCTGCCCCCTTCTCTCCTTTCTAATCTTTCCTTCCCCCTATTCTTAGCTCCGTTGCCTTCCACGTTTCTTGCGCCCAGTCGGGACAGAATGACACTATTGCCCCCTGATAATTCGAAATTCCAAATCTACCCCCCTTTACTTGAAAATTCCAGATCTACCCCTTTTACTTGAAAATTCCAAATCTACCCCTTCATTCCACCTGCTGCGTCCGGAGAAGGCAGCAGGCAGCAGCTAAGTGTTGTCCTCGGGGACAGCAACATCTTGCCTGCTGCGCCTGGGACCCGCAGCAGGTTGCTGCAGCAGTACTGTAGTAGAATTTTTCATTTAAGTATATTTTTTTGAAGGAATTTATAAATATAGAAAATGAGTTCAAAAAATTATGAAATTTCTTGTAGAGCCTCCCAACATAGTATACTTGCTTGTATAATTTTTTCTATTCTGTTTTTTTCTCAAAAATTCATTTAAATATAGAAATTTTTTAATATAGAAAATGGAGTCCAAACATTATGATTTTTTTTCAGGCTCCTTATACAGTGAACTTATTGTGCAATTTTTTCATAATTTTATATGTCATGAAATTATCACGACAAATTAAGAGTTTATGTATCGAAAATTAGAACAAAAGGTTTCGAAAATTAGGATTTTATGATTTCATGTGATTTGGAATGTGAGAAGTTTAGTGCCACATGGCTACTCTAGGTAAGAGACACTCCCTCCTCCGCACATTTGTCCCCCCGTGGCTGTTGTCTCCCCTTGTCCGCAGTTCTCGCTTTTATGACGTGCTGAATCTCTGGACCCGACTTCCGATTGATTCGCTCGCGCACCTCCACGGCAAGGGTGTTGTGTGACGCGGTGTTAAACCGAACCTTGCCGTGTGCTACGTGCTCCTTGCAAGATATGACGCGTTGTAGCGTAACAAGGCCGAGGTAACAGGGCGTTCTTGTACCATGTCGCCACCACATCGAAGTAATTGTTTGATTGAGTAATGGGTGATGGTACGATGGGTGGCATGGGTGAACCACCATAGAAATAGGTTTGTGCAGCATACTTGGTACTAAACTTCCCACATTCCAAGTCACATGAAATTATGAAACCCTAATTTTCGAAACCTTTCGTCCTAATTTTTGAGACCTAAACTCTTAATTTGTCGTGATAATTTCAGAACATATAAAATTATGAAAAAATTGCACAATCAAGTACACTGTGTAAGGAGCTTGAAAAAAAATTCATAATATTTGGATCTTATTTTCTATATTAAAAAATTGCTACAAACAATATATTTAAATGATTTTTTGAGAAACAAACAAAACAGATAAAATTTTGAAAAAAATACACAAGCAAGTACACTATGTTGGGAGGCTCCACAAAAAAATTCATAAATTTTGAGCTCATTTGCTATATTTATAAATTCCTCCAGAAAATATACTTAAATAAAAAATTCTGCTACCTGCTGCGGTCCCCAGGCGCAGCAGGCAAGTTGCTGCTGTCCCCGAGAGCAGCATCTAGCTGCTGCCTTCCCCGGGCGCAGCAGGTGGAAGGAGGGGGCTAGATTTGGAATTTTCGGGTAAGGGAGACTAGATTTGGAATTTTAAATGAATAGAGGGCTAATTGTGTCCGGCCTCGGTACCTTGCTACAGTAACTCTGTTTGTTCCTACTGCTGCTAATATAATCGCCCTTCGTATGGCAAGTACCAAATTTCCAGTCCATGTTCTTGCAACATGCTACACTATTAGGTCTTTACACCTCAATGAGCTACCCTGTCTATGTATGATTTCTCTTCGGCTAATGTACTGCCGATTCATAGCTAGCTTTTCCCCTCAAATGTGCATACAAGGAATCCAACAAAAAATTTTTTGATACAAAGCAAAGCTCGATTTCTATGAACAGAAACCAAGTACTACAGAGTTTTTCACAGAACACATATAATGAAGGGAAAAAACAGAGGAGATGGAGACCTCATCCTCACATCTCAACATTGCCACATGTATCCCAAAACAGCTTGAGAGGCTTACTACGAGCCTCAAGCAACTTTCCGCCCCTCTATTACAACTCCAGGATCAGCAAAATTGATCACAAATCAAGCTTCATAGCAACTCCGGCATTCAGACACCAGTCTTCAATATGTAGACATAGTTTTCTACTTCATGCCAAGGGTCTTCGTGAGGTTCGAGCCCCATCCCTTGTGCACACTCAAGACCACTGCTGCTACCTGCCCCGTAAGCCTAACCCCCTATCGAAGCACTTCCTGAGCGTCAAAATACCACCCAGTAGCAGACAGAGAACAAGAGAAGTTGGGTCAGTAGGCAATTTCTTCTGAAAACATGATCGGTTGCGTGCCTTCCAAATAGCCCACAACACAGCAGCAATACCAACTAACACCGTTTTCTAGCGCTTAGCATGGAAACTGCTTAGCCATCCTACAAAGAGCTGAGACACATTATCAGTCAACACCTTACAATTGAAAGCACAGGCCACCACATTCCCAACGAAACTAGACATGGGACTATGAAAGAACATATGATTTAGGGATTTATCCAATCCACAAAATTGACATTTCCTGTCCCTTTTGCACCCTCCATGCCACAAATTGTATTTTTGTCAAAATACTGTTCCTTAACACTAGCCATACAAATACTTCGATTTTCAGAGGCAGTTTCACCTTCCATATAAACTTATAAGGAAAATTACTGCCCTGAGTCCTCAAAGCATTATAAAATGACTTTACAGTGAACGCACCTTTAGAAGTCAAAGTTACCATTTTTTGCACATTCGTGACCTCAATAAATATGCTCAATGATGATTGAGCACCAAAACCTTCATCCTGGATCCAACTTTGTGATATTTCCAGACTGTAATTAGTGGCACTTTGGTTGTTAGTGCATACGACATGCTATGGGCTAGTCTGTCTTTCCTTTTTGCATAGGAGAGGAGAACCTCATTAACAACAGTGATGCATGCAATCCAATGGCGATATGTGACTTTGTAGATAGATACACAGCTACATTTTCACTCTTTTTTGTCAGGCTTACACTAATTAGAGCAAATGCTTGAGTAGGGCTTGATAACCTTGTACTAATTACTAGAGCTTGGAGGATTTTGAATTTTTAATCAGAGACTTTAGTATATGAAGGTTGCACAAGCGCTCGCACCATCCTCAACTCTCATACTAATGTTCTATAACCTATGGATACATTTTTTTCGATGTACTTGTACGAATTTATATACAAAGTTAACTGCGTAAGCTTATCTGGAAAATTATGCAAATCTGTGCTGATTTAAATTGTGATTAAGGCTGCTAATGGTTTGGATTCAAACGGGTTGAGTGGGTTGGGTTTAAAGAATGGGTACAATTGGATGGGTTCAAATGGATTTAGAAGCCAAATGGGTTGGATTGGGTTGGGTTTGCTTGTGAAGTGGTTTGGTTTGAGTTGGTTTGGGTTGAATATTTGTGGTTCCATATGGGTTCAATCCATGGATTCCATATGGTTTGCAACCCACGGTCTATAATCACACCATCACCGTCTCACCGACGAGACGGGCCCTCCCTCGCTAGTCGCCAACGACGGCGCGCCGTCCCTTCTCACCTTGCTCCGGTTCCTCCACGCCATTGCCCAGTCCTCGAACACCTCGCTTGATATTCTCCGGTGTGAGGGAAGGCGGTGCTTAGATCCACGCCAATGCCCGTGAAGACCATCGCTTCGGCGATCTCCATGGCACCGCGTCGCTGTCGAGTCCCTGCTGCTCTAGCACAGCGCTGCCGCTCCAAGTCTGGATTTTCTGAACGCTGTGATGTCCCGCCATCTACGATGTGCCCCTCTTCTCTGGCTGGGGGCACCGCCTAGGCAATTCGAGCATCACCGTTCTCCTCTCTCTGTCTCCGCCGTTCTACACCTCCACCGTCTCCATTTCCTTCCTCCTGAACTGCCATATGGGTTCTTCTAATTAATTCTCTACTTGGGACGATTGCACTCTTCCTTTTTATTTGTGGGTCAGGTGTTATGGGTTCGAAGATGTCCCCTCTGCCCTGGAAGTGTTTGATTAAATGCCGCTGAATCAATATATTGCTCAAGCCAACTCTCTTGCGAGCGATTTGATCCTTCCTATGTCCTCATGTAGCCGGTTGCCATCTTTAAGGTACATTCTCTCAGGCTATCATTTCCCTTTTCTTGTTTGGGTTGAAACGGTTTGGGGAAATGGGTTGAAACCATATTAGAGAAATGGGTTGGGTTGGTTTGGGTTGAAATATCGTATGGGTTGGATCCTAGGAGATGCAAAGTGGGCTGGTTTGGTTTAGGGAAATAAAGTTTGTTGTTGTGGGTTGCATTGAAAATGGGTTGGTTTCTCAACCATTACCAGGGCTAATTGTGATAGAGTAAATATTTAAAAAGGTGTAGTATATGTGACAAAAAATCGTGAAGTTAGCTACATGTAATGGTGCACAGTCAATAGCTAGTTGGCAAGTAATGGCAAGGCTTCTTAGATTTAAGATTAAACCATGAAATGACAGTGGACCATTGTATACAAATCTGCAAGAGAACCTCCTCATATTGATTCTTTAATTAGAATTTGTCCTTGGACTAAAGAACAATTTTGCATACAAATGTAGGTTGGATCAGCTATGAAAACAGGATTCTGGACAATGGTGGACATGGCAAGCGGACGGTACCTTTGGCGGATCCTTGTTTCGCCACCGGCAAAATGTGAATCTGATAAGGCACGGTGATGAACTTTTGTTATCTATATCATATGTTGTTGATCGGAGGACAGAGGGAAAAATTGGTACAATCTCTCTGGTCGTTACATGTTGATGTTGACTTGATGTGTAATATGGTGACAATTGTATCAACAGGGATTATATGTCAAAGTAAATGTGCAAAATTGCTCATGTTTGAGCCTTGTGTTGTATAAAAGTATAATTAGGGGCGATCTTGGGGCAGGATTGAAATCGGCCGGTAACCGCCGATTACTGACGATTACCGCTACTGGGAGGGGACGGGATACGGGATCCCGGCCGGTAATCCCGAGCTATTCAAATTTAAATTCAAATTCAAATGATTTTTAATCAAATTTGAGCGAATTTCATCCGGGAGAAAACGGTTTGACCGGTAACCGCGGTTACGATGCCGTGGTGGCAGGATCCATCCCGGGACCGGTTAGATGACCCTTGGCTGGGAGTATGGACTTTGGACATGAGATTTGGACTAAAGTTTGCACGGTGTGTCTTTCCACTAAATTCATGCTTAAATGTGTGACTCGATGATCATATGAAAAAATGTGTGTAATTGGAATCTGGAAGTTACTGAGAAAATTGATTGGACTGTAACTTTCTTCTGTCGGCAGGTCTGTTCCTTTCCCAAGCAGTATCTGAAGTAGCTGGTGCTGGGTGTTTGGTATCTGTGATGCTAATTGTAAAGAGGCAATCCTGCCATGGTTGATTCCTAGTGTATGTTATTTGGTGAAGTGTATCTTGCCATTATGATATATTGTGTGCATAATTGATGAATACATGTTTCCTCTGGTTAACACCATTTCCGTTGCTGTAGCATACTAACCTATATGGATTTGCTGCAAGAAGAGCTAGCAAACGAACAAGCACAGCCTTCTTCCTCAAAACGAACAAGCACAGCTAGCAAATGAACACTCATCGGTGTTGTTTCTGGTGTCCGGCTTGCTGCCATTGCTCACGGAATGCCCTTGGCCTCATCTCCTCGTCCATTCTTAGTTTCTGTCAAAGCCATTGACATCCTCCGACTGTTCCGAGTGTGTGCATGCTTCAGGTAGGGACAGGGTTTGCATGGATTGAGTGCAAAACACTGTAACACTACCGCACTTGCACCCATGTGATGGACATAAATTAGGCAAAATCTGAAGCATCTTCTTTTGGCCAGACACCTCTTCAGATAGCAAGAACCGAACAACATTGCTCCCTCCAAACCGTAAGTATGGCTGGGGCTGGCTCATTCTTTTCCAGAGGTATGCATGGTAGCCTAATTAAAATCTTGAATGCAAGCACCTTGCTCCACCAGTACTTTTGCTAAAGCAGCAACCAGGTTTAGGCTTTGCTCCATCATCTTTGGGAACAAACTAAAGGAGGTGTTTCTGCAAAATTCAGTGTACTATCAGCCCGTGTATGTTGCTTGTTTTGTTGTAACTTGAGTAGCAAAATATGCAGGACAGGATTCCCAGATGGTAGTTGTACATCCTCCCTTAAAGGGCATATCTTGTGCTACATGTTTGCCATGAAAACAAAGAGTCTCATTTGCAATTGCAAACAGCGGCGAATCCAGGATGAAAATAGAGGGTGGGCTGAAAGTTTCAAATGACTAAGTTAATTTGAGACAAACATAGTCTTGTATTCTTGTGCAATCAAATTCAAATATGAATAAAAGCAAAGTAAAGCAAAAAAAATACATTTAAGATACCTCGTTAATGAAAAACGCATCTCCAAAACATATAAATATGATTTCAGTGGGTAACGACCTGTACATCAACATTAGCGATTAGTGATGTAATAGCAAATTATACTTAAATTGCCGCACATGTTGAAATAGGTCTCTCACCTCTTCAACAGCAACGTTCATAGAGTGAATTATTCATGACCTTCAAAGCGAAACGCCTCAAAGAAGCTAGGGGAAATAAAAAAAGCTTTTACAGAGCAAAACTTCAAGATGGTGTTACATGCTGGGCAAGTTGGGCCTGCAAAGAGTTATTTTGCAACAGTTTAAGGAAACACAGGTGCAGCATCACATCAGGGGAACTTGATCAGCTCTGGCTGCAATGCTTTCTTGACTAGTTCTGACTGTTCCTGCACATGAACCGACAAGAAGCCAGTGGCTGTGGCAGCAGAAGGTGCCCTGCCCACATACTTGATGTCATCGGACGAACCCCGCCCAAGAGTCTCCATAGTAGCATACAAGCAAGGAGAGATGTAACTGTATGCGCCCATATTCATGGGCTCCTCTTGGCACCAGACGATCTCCGCATCTAGATAGTGCAAACATGATAGTCAGAACAGCTCTACAACTAAATTTACTCAAGACAGAATACTGCATCATAACAACTTGGAAAACTACAAGTGCTAGCTGGGCCAACAGTGAGGAAAAACATCCATACTTGGGTATCTTTTTAGCTCTCTCTGGATAAGGTCATACGGGAATGGGCAAAGTTGTTCAACTCTGCAAATTGCAACATCACTGCGCTCAGTCTTTTTCCTCTCTTCATCAAGTTCATAATACACCTGCAACATGGCAATTTTTTAAAGAGGGTGCGTATTTGTATTGAACCGGTAATTTGTTTAAACTTGATTTGTTAAAAGGGCGCACTTACTTTCCCAGAACATAATACAAGGCGGTTGATACCCTCCTCGACTTGCTTGTGATCGTTACAGTCTTTATCAACCGTTTGAAACGTGTTCCTTGCTTATCAAATCCTGGATGGCCTTCAACATCATCAAACTCGGAAAGGTTGGACTTACAATCCTTGTGCCAAAGTAGGTTCTTGGGAGCCATTACAATCAGCGGCTTCCCGAACTCCCTATGTATCTATTTTCCCCCCAACAGTAGATGAGAATAGGAAGATTAATACATGTAAGTGAGCCACATGCTAGTATCCAGAAAAATTTCAGCATAGTGAAGATAAACTGACCTGACGACGCAACACATGGAAATAGTTTGCAGGAGTTGTCACATTCACGACTTGCCAATTACACTCCTGGATCTGCTTGCGAAGTGTTGGTTCCATCTCAGGTATGACAAAAGGATTGTCATCAATCATCTGAGTAGCAAATTCACAATCTCGAGTAAGCAATAAATATTCAAGAACCAAGCATATCATCCAACCAGAAAAATATGAAAATGCGTGAAAGCCAAATCATCACCGTAATTTCTCGAGCATATCAAAATTTATCTCGTAAAAATTTGGAATCTGTTATACTCATGTTGACATGACTATTGATTGCCCAGATAGAAAGAATGGCATCGATTGCATATAAAAATGCATCATATTTTATTTTCAGTCCAACAATAGCATGTTATGATGTTATCAAAGAACAGAGATGCAAAACAAGAGCCTGCTTGCAACTGGATGGGATTCAATGGCTACATGACATAGAAAACAAGAAAAACTTTGTCACTGTGAATCACCTGAAGAAAGCGCTCCAAACGGGCATTGGAATGTTCAGGGCCTTGGCCACATAACGGTGAGGCAGTAGAATAACAAGGCCAATTTGGCGCAGCCATTTTGCCTCTCCGCTACTCAGCACCAGCATCAGCACCGGCTCTACCCGGCCTCCGCAGGCAGCTCCCCGTCGCGGGCGCAGGCCATCGCGGAGTACCGCCGCGAGACGCTCGACCTCGTCCGCGGTCTCCCCGAGTCCGAGTCCGCCTATGAGCTCTCCCTCCGCGACATCGTCGAGTCCCCGTCGCCACGGCCGCCTCCTCCTCCGTGACCTTGTTTCTTCTTGTGCTATGGCCTCCAGCCGACCGGAGCTTGGGATGGCGCCAACGGGGAGGATAGGCTGAAGCCTGATGAAGCCACCCTACTGGAATCGTCCCTGGCCAGCGGGGAGGGTAGGCTAAAGCCTGATTGCAAACACCATGATCCATGACGACATTTTAAGGATTGTGTTCTAGTTATCTGCTCGTGAAAAATTATACCCATAAATCGTGTCCTAGATCATCGCATATTGTCAATCAACATGTTTGTTTTAACATATCCTACAACCATACAACCAGTGTACAGATGAACGAATCCAATTAAAAATTAGCATGTCGTGAGGAGAAGATTTATATAGAGTAAATTTGCATGTTGCAAGAGGATAGGATTTATCCAAGGCATAATTTTTCTTTCTAACATGTGGTGATACATCGCATCAGGCATCTGTCATGCTAGATGCTATCTCATCAAGGACAAAAGCATATAGGTTGGAAACTTTTTTTTTTGCAATCTAATCTAGGTTGGAAACTTGAAACCTAAAGAGTTTATCCTTTAGTGGCACAACTTGGCATAGCTTTGTTAGGTTTGGTGAAATTAATTTTGATGGGATCGACGTTTGATACGCCAAATTAGTAATATTAACTACTGGAAAGTTGTTTGGATGGTTGATTAGGAATGTGAAAAATGAGCTCTTGGATATTGAATCTATCCTCAGTGATAGGGACAATTTCCTTCCCTCGCAGGTGGAGTATAAATATTTTATAGATCAGACTTGTAACACGTGAAGTACGTTCCATCTTTTTCATATGTCTCATCTGTACCTCATTGCCTATCTACTCCTCCACTACTCGTTTTTATGGTTTTTGTTTTGTTTGTTTTAAGTCTGCATATCGAGACAGTCTGTTCATTGACAAGCTGAGTACAACAGCAGACCACCAACTGTTACGAGAATTTCTTCTAAAATTTGGTAAAAGAAAATATAAAAGAAATACTGAGATCCTAATGACAGTAGAGCCCTATCCCTCTACACGTACCATCTCACTCTACCACCCTAACCCTGAATCCTGATGACTTGCAAGTATATATACATGATCATTTAGTAATTTTGCTCAGAGTATTCCAAGGTTTATCGAACCCAAAAGATTAAAAAAAAATGCTAGTTTATCTTTAATGCAACTATACATGCCACCACTATTACAGAAAAGGTAATCACAGACAGTCCAAAATCGTCATCACTGATGGTTTTTTGAACCGTCTAACTTTATAGGTCAGTGATACTACGAGGTCATCACAAACGGTTACTGTTTAAAACCGTCTGTGACAGTTTTTTCTATTAAAAAATCGAATTTTGAGCCAAACCAATCTATTGCTGGACAGTTGGACCCGAGTATCTGCATATAGTTGATTATACAATCTGGAATGGAAGAAAACTCAAACTGGACGGCGAACGAACAACGAAAATGGGTGTTCGGAGGCCGTTTTGAGGCCCTAAATGACCTTTTTTTGGGGGGGGTCACTTTTTTGAGACCTCACGAAGAGATCCTGACCTGGGCTTTCATTAGCTTTCCAACGAGCTAAAGAACGTCACAATCTGAGTTCGTATGCAAAAGTTATGACTGTTTTACCGAACAGTGCGCGAAAACGAGTCTTAGACGAAGAGGCGGATGATGGCCTGGTACTCAAAGTCAGGGATACTGATGTGCTCGCTGTCAATGTCCACAATCTTATCTTGATCTATTCATTCACAAGAAAACCACGGTCACCACTGAGAGCCACCAAAAGCAACAAGGCAAGGGAAGGCAACAAACGATTGATCACTTACTGGCATGGGGGATATCAACCAGGAAGAGGGGAGGGGATCAGATGGGGGATATCAACGGCAATGAAGGAGAGACGGTAGCAGCATCACCGTTGTGTCACGACGGTGACACTGTACAAGACACTCTTACGACAAGAGTGCCTTGTTTAGTGAACAGTGGCACCATAACCGGAGGCGAAGGAGCTCACGACGGTAGTCAGCGGTAGTCGGAGCTCGGCGTGGGGAGGGGAGAGGGAGAGACTCATAGAAGACAAGACAGGGGTGGCTATAATATATAAGGACAACGTCAAAATATTTCGCTTCCCGCGCACGCGTTCAAAACATTTCACCTCCCATGCACGTGTCCAAATTTTTTTGTCATCGCGCGCTGTGAACCACAGACAATTTCAAACAAAAACCGTCTGTGATATTTAGTAGTATCACAAATGGTTCTTGTTTAGAATCGTCTGTGATACTTCACAGACGGTTTTAAATATGAACCGTCTATGATAGTATCTCTTCATAGACGGTTTTCAACATGAAACATCTGTGATATTTAGTAGTATCACAGACGATTCTTGTTCAGAACTGTCTGTGATACTTCACAGCCGGTTTTCAACATGAACCGTCTATGATATTATCTTTTCACATACGGTTTTCAATGCAGCCAGTAACACAGACGGTCGCTAAACCAAAACCATTTATGATTGTATTTAATACCGACAGTTTTGGTCAACCATCTGTGATGAGACGTCCAGTATTAGAATTTTTGTAGTAGTGCACTAGTAATAATCGCAAAAAACAAAGTAAAAGGGTAACCTAACTTGACTGCCTCGCTACTTCTGTTGATCGCCCCTAAAACCTAACTCAACTCCTTGCCTCTTTGTGACACCGCGACCACTCTCCTTTGAACCCCTTGCTGACAGTGCCACCACACCCCGTCGTCGTCCACCTCTGATTGCCCTGACGCTGCCACCCCTCCAAAGCTGCCGTCGGAGCCACTCAATATGTATCAAACATAGCTAGTGTATACCGTATACTACACTACTAGTAATTTACACACAGTCATCTACTACTAATTTATTATATTATTGGAACGGTGTTAAAAGAAGTTTTCACGTTTGCTATAAGAATAAGAGGCTACAAATTCACATATTATTTTTGTTGCGGTTGTATAAGAAATACAACTATATTTCAATCGTAAGCATTGGAGTTGTGTAACAGATACACTCTATTTATATATATATAAGCATATGTACTGAAGTATCTACCCACACAATATATTCTATGAGAAATTTGGCTAGTTATTAGTGTAGCAATATTCCAATAATATATCGCAACATCTCTGCTAGCTGCACAACCTGTGCAGTTGAATGCTAGTAGTAGTACTTGTACTTGTACATTGCACTACTACAAAAAGACTAATACTGGACGCCTCATCACAGACGGTTGATCAAAACCGATCAGATATATCAATCACTGCACGGTTCATATTGAAAACCATCGTACTCTTGGGTCGCTAAAACCGTATGTGAAGAGGATATATCACAGACGGTTCACATTGAAAACCATCTGTTAAGGATCACAGACGATTCTAAATATGAACCGTCTGTGATAATTGCAGACTTCACAGACGGTTTTTAATTATAACCGTATGTGATAATATCGCTACAGTTCCCCATTGAGTTTCTTCGTCGCCTGATGAGTTTCTTCGTCACCCGATGAGTTTCTTCGTTGCCGATGCGTCTCTTCGTCGCATCAATACCGCTTCGGCTCCCTGATGCGTCTCTTCATCTCACGCGTTGAATTTATTCCTTGTTTTATAAAAAAGGATCATCCGCCATCGAAGATGATCATCCCCACATATAACTCTACTACTTCTAAAAAAAGCAGAAATGGCTCCCTCTTTTGTTTCCTCATCACCGGCATTGATGGCCTACCTGGCCGTACTGTACGAGCACCTCTTCGGTCGTACGTTGGCGGATGCTGCGGAAGAATACTATTTCAACAGTGTCTTCACTCCTCTGTCCAAAGATTTACCAGAGCAGGTGATGGTCACCTTCCGCCGTCTTGATATCCTCATCTGTCGTGTCTTCCGGGTGATCTCCTACTACTACAAAAAGGCAAATACTAGACGCCTCATCACAGACGGTTGACAAAAACCGTCTGTATTACATACAATTACAAACAGTTTTGGTTTTGCGGTCGTCGTATTCTCGCTACGCTAAAAACCGCTCGTGAAGAGGTAATATCACGACGGTTCATTATGAAAACTGCTCGTGATATTTGAAATATCACGCATTTATTTTCAACAAACAACTGTCTATGATACTTCACAAACAGTTTTCATAATGAACCGTCTGTGATAAGTATCACTGACGGTTCCATAATAGAACTGACTGTGATAAGTCTCTTTTATTAGTAGGAGCCCGCTAGGGTTTGCGTTCTAACTCGTCACTCCCCAGCAGCCTTACTCTCGTCCGTTCCCCTCCCCACCCGAGTGACCCCATCGCTGACGCCGCCATTCTTCTTGTCGCCGGCGGTTGTGACACCACGGTTCACTGCATAAGACACTCGTACGATAAGAGTGTCTTTTGCAGTGTCACCGTTGTGACACAACTACGGTGACGTTGCGCGCCTTCCCCTCTTCCTCCTCCCCCCGGCGTGCGTGACCCTGGCTACCTCACCGACCTCCCCCGGCTACCTCTAGCTCCACCGACCTTAGCCTCGGCTACCTCACCACTGACACCGGCGATGTCGATCGAGGTAAAACAGATCTATTGGTTTGTGCTTTTGGTATTCATGTGAACCGAGTTGCAATGTGGGCTAGCTAGCTAGCTAGCTAGCTTGATGGTTGGTTTGGACACCCTTGGCCTTGCTGTCTTGCTGTCTTTCCCTCTATGACTGCTGGCTGGATGGATGGATCGATAGATCTGGAGGTGGGGAATAGGGTGGTGTTTGGGTGTGACTACTGCATGGTATGTTCCTAAAGATATTTTTTGTTTCGATATGTATGATGCAGGGTGTGCTGCTAAAAAACCACATTGATGCAACCTTAAGAAGTGCCAAATTTGAGGGAGGCAATATTTGGTTGCCTCCTGGAGAGAATCTTAACAAATAGCTGTCTATTAATAGTAAGTCTGATCACCATCTATTCTTAGGATAAATAACACCATGTAAGTGTTTTATGGATATAGGTGAGTTTCTACAGGTCGCTGCTCTTATCTGCTTGACATGAAAACCGCAAATGTTACTAGTTGTGTTCACTGATGAGATATGAAATGAATCTCCAGGGACGACATGGATAAAGGTGAGTTTCTATAGGTTGTTGCACTTATCTGCTTTATAGATAGAGAGTTAACCATTAAAAAAAACTCTTTTTTACATCCTAACATGATATCGTCAACTTGCCATATATTGTTACCTTATTACCATTCATGTTTCAACATATTTTATATGTTTCACTAGACTTGTATTCAAGTATATATTATCTAGAGTAAATATCACAAAACCTTAGGTTTTAGGGCACTAGTATCAAAAAACCCCACGTTTTGTGATTTGTTTCAGAAAACCCCAGATTTTGGTCACGCCACGGATCTTGGCGTGGCAAACGCGTGCTGTCACGCCATGGATCTTGGCGTGACAAGGCTATCGTCACTTTGGTCACGCCGAGATCCATGGCGTGACAACGTGCTTTTGTCACGCCACACGTTGTGGCGTGACCAAAATCTGGGGTTTTCTGAATCAAATCACAAAACATAGGGTTTTCTGATACTAGTGCCCCAAAACCTGGGGTTTTGTGACATTTACTCTATTATCTATGAGAGTTTTGTCTCAATCCTTGTGAGAGTTTTCCAAACAGTAGCCGCCTCCTCCCCGAGCCCGCCTCCCCTTTCCTCTATTCTTGATCTCTTCTCTACAAAATCTCTAAGCAGTGTCAGCTTTTGCCTTTAAAACTGGCTTCATATATATATATATACATAGTTCGTAGCCTTTGTTAGCTAACTCGAGGCCTGATCAATTCAACTAGCTAGCTCGCTCCTTGGTCGTTCATCCAAAACGTTCAGGTGAAACACAGCCTACTTCGTCGATCCTGACACACTGGAGTGTACGATTTGTTTCATGCCTTGGCATGAAGCAAATCGTACACTCAAGTGTGTCAGGTTCGATGAAGTAGGCCGGTTCACCAAGACGCTTAGGATGAATGACTAACAAATGAGCTAGCTAGCTGAATTCAGGCATCGGTTAGCTAACCAGGGAATACGAACTATATATATACACGAAGTCGGTTTTAAAGGCAAAAGCAGCCACTGCTTGGAGATTTTGTAGATAAAAGGCTATCACAGACGGTTCCAAATACCAACCGTTTGTGAAGAGGCTATCACAGACGGTTCGAAATACTAACCGTATGTGAAGAGTCTATCACAGACGGTTCCAAATACGAATCGTCTGTGAAACTTAAGCTGTCACAGATGATTTATATATAAAACCGTCTATGATAGTCAGCTATCACAGAAGGTTTTGAGTTAATAACCGTCTGTGATATTGTGCACCACAGACGGTTCAAAAACTATCTGTGATGACCTCATGTCATCACTGACCCATAAGCTCAGACGGTTTATGAAACCGTCTGTGATGACATTTTTGAACCGTCTGTGAAGACGTTTTCTGTAGTAGTGTCCAACTTCTGGCGAGTTTACCGTGTCATCGATGTGGTCCTCCACAATGACGTTGCATGTCTCCAAGAGGCTTGCCGTCACTTAGACTACTTAATCGAGGCGGCGGGCGACCGAGTCGACCAGGCCGAGACCCCTCAAGCAAGGGAAGAGAGCCTATAGGCTCAATTCTTCTTGATTCAACAGCCCGAGGGTCTTTGGGAGACACTCGAACGAGCGTATCAGCAGTTGGAAGCATTTTCAGCTTCGTTCGATCACGAACCATCCGATGCCGACGCCGCCGCCTATGAAGTTTTAAAGACAGAGATAACAGCCTACCTCCGCCACTAGAAAAACTTTGTTTATTTAGGTTTCTACTTTTTTTAATCTTTGTAAGAAGCGATTGACTGGCCACCTGTTTGGCCATATGTAAATTCCAAAATGAAAAAAAAAATCTAGTTTGGAGGTTAGGTTAATTACTATATTATATGTTGAACTATATATCACAGACGGTTTAGTGGAACAAATATCTGTCTGTGATATGTATCATAGTTGAAGCATATTTTCAACAGTATTTAAATGACAAAATTGACATATAAACATGTAATTTCTTCATGTCATGTAAATGTATACATGATAATATGCACAAAACATAGACCGTTCCATAATAGAGCCGTCCGTGATATAGTCTCATATCACAGACGGTTCTATTATGGAACCGTCTATGATAAGTACCACTCTTTATTAGTAGGTGCCCGTTAGGGTTTGCGCCCTAACTCGTCACTCCCCAGTGCCCGTACTCTCATCCGTTCCCCTCCCCACTCGAGTGCCCTCGACTTCGACGCTGCCGCCCGACCCCGTCGCCGACGCCACCCTTCTTCCTGTCGCCGCCGGTTGTGACACCATGGTGCACTGCACAAGACCTCCCCCGGCTACCTCTGTGCCTCCTTGCGCTCGGCTCTGACCCGGCTATGGTTTGAGGCCCGAAGAACAAGTAGTTTCTTTCCAATCTTGATTCAATCTGCTTCCTTTTCGATTGGTTTTTGGTTTTGGAGTTTCCTAGAGTATTGAGTTAGAATCTGAACCTTGCTCTTCCCGTTGGTCTTCTTGCGCCCTTTCATTGATTGGGCTCGAGGAGGTTTCGTGAGAACTCCTCGGAATTATCGCCTGATTTTTTTTGCTCGGTACTACCAAGACGATGGAAGCGGTAGTACCGCTGGCAAGCTGGGCAAGCACGGCCAAGAGAGCTCAGGGGGGGTCCGGTTGGACCGCCCAGAGCACCCGGTAGTCTGAGTGGCCCCAGAGAGCGCCAGAAAGTCCGAGAGGAGGTCCGCCAGACCTCCCAGGAGATCCCAAGACCTCTTGAAGGTCTTGGCCCTGTGCACACCGAGCTAGTCCCAGGATCAGATTGGCTAGCTCGCACAGATCCAACATTAGTGTAATCAAATCCATACAATACGCACAAAGAGAAGCAGACCAAAATATCACATATATTAACAAGGGACCTTAAGATCAAGGTTAGTATAAGGGTGCCTCTCAAGGCTAACAGCAAAAGAGACAACACACCCCGACGGAAACAAAGTAAATACATGGTCCATTTGGCTAGCCCACAGGCTACCAAGTGGATGACGTCCTAGCGCACAGGGTCTTCAAAAGAGCTCCCCTCCTGAGAGCACCTGGTCACCTGGAACTCCAACCTCTGCTGATCAAAAACAGCAGGGCACAGGCCAATGAGTACTTTGAATGTACTCAGCAAGCCGTGGGTAAGGTATGCAAGTAATATTATGAACGGCTTGACAATGAGAGCTGTATGGTTAGTTTGCAGAAAGCAAAGTTTGACAGTAAATAACATAATAGATTGCAAAGCTCAAGTTAAAACAATAATACATAAGTACATTTGATTTTCAAAGGAGACAGTGAGCACCCACTCACTCCCAAGGCACCCACCAACCTCTCTAGAGAACCCACTCCAGAGCACCACAAGACCAGCCCCTGGACCACTTTGTGAGCCAACTATGACCCCTCTGGAGCCGGCCAAGGTCTCTTCGAGGTAAAAGCCATGACCTCTCACCAAAGCGCCCAAGAGGAACACAATTTCATAAAAGGAATTCTACCCCTCATTCGAAATCTCCGGATGTATCCATAACCGAGGACGCGGCTATTCGAATAGATTTACACTCTGCAGAGGTGTACAACTTTACCCACAAGAGGTAGTCGCTTGATATTACACACGTTACCTTAGACATGTGAATCAAGTAGAGACCACCACCAGGCTTTTACAAGGACCTGCTCCGACCCAGTCACCAACACTAAGGTTTCGCCATCACAGTGTGCATATAGCACCTGGCGGCCCCCTCTTGTGCCATGGTGCGCTAACAGCACCTCCTCTACCTTAGAACCGAATCAGAGCATGACCAATTATTACACCTGGTCCACCCCATAATGGACATGTGGTTGCACGGCATGGCTCAGATCAATGACTCCCAAGGTTCAGTCCTTAATTGGCTGCTCAGGCAAGGCTATCCTCAACCCAATGTGACCCCATCGCAACGACAAATGGGGCACCCAGTGACTCCATCGCACCGACCAATGGAGCCCCCAAGTGACTCCATCACAACGACAAATGGAGCACCCACTACTCGCCTCTGGCCAACTTGCCCGAGCATAAAACAATTTTGGGTTCACCTGGCCAAAGACCACCCTGGTCTTGGCACAACATATTTTAAAGTGGCCTCGCACCACAAACAATACAACTATGACTTCCGCCCTAGTTGCTTATCCGTGGCACCAACCAAAGTTTCATAGTTCAATTAGTCAAGTTTAACAATATTGATTCATGAGGAGATCAGCGTCTACTAGAGCATGACTAAGCAAACACGATACCCATGTTGGTAAGCAAGGTGTCCAACTAACAGTACCAACCTAAGGCGTTCAAGGAAACATGTCAGCATGTGGATTGCCAAATAAACAAGGAAGCATAAAACCAATAGGTAGATAACTATGCCCAAAACCAACTTTATACAAATAGCAAAATGTAAGTTTAACAAATCAAAATACTTTTACAAATGGGATCAAGATGGTCAAGGGTCCCACGACTTGCCTTCAGTGGCAAGCTGCTGAGCTTCAACAAGGGCTGCTGGACCTTCGAGCTTCTCAGCACCAACGGAATCTACACGTTGCAAGAAAACAAAATAAATAAAACAACTCAAAAAGAAACCGAAAAGGAACTAGAGAGAGCGAAAAGGAGAAGAGATCCACTGAGAGGATGAGATCCGAGAGGGAGGTCCCAAGAGAGGGAGGTCCAACAAGGAGGAGGTCCAGAACCGAGGAAGTCCCAGAGGAGTAAGGAGAGCTTCTTCGGAACCAAGAGAAAGAGAGGAGGAGGAGGAGGAGTTGAAATGAAGAACAATGAGGCAGTGGTCACTCTGGGATGCTCTATTTAAAGGGGAAAAAGAGAATAGAACCACCACCAAAAGAAGGTGGATGAGATAGCAGCCATGGGCAATCTCATCGAGCCTGCAAGTTCAAGAAGTATGGCTGCCAAGAGAGCGCGTGGACATCCAATTACCTGGATGTCATCGATAGGTAATTGGACTTGACATCAAGGAATGGTTGGTTGCTGATACATGAAGTCACTTTTCAGTCGGAGTACCTGCGTGACCACGCCATATTCGAAAAGTGGCGTGGACGCGCTTTTCTGGCATCCATGCTTCTTGAACTTACAGTTCATATATATATATATATATATATATATATATATATATATATATATATATATATATATATATATATATATATATATATATATATATATATAAGTCCTTAGTGACTTTATAGAGAATACTATCATAGACGGTTCCATCCACAAACCGTTTGTGATAGTCAACTATCAAAGACGGTTTTGTCTACAAACCGTCTGTGATAGTATACATCACAAACAGTTTTCGAACCATCTGTGATGACCTCATGGTATTACTAACTTATAAATTCAGACGGCTCATGAAACCATCTGTGATCTGTGATGATATTTTTGAACCGTCTATGGAAGACGTTTTCTGTAGCAGTGCCGTCAAATAAAACAATCAAGAGAAACATGCGCTGGATTCATACATCCACGATTCTGTGGCCATGCATTTCGCATGCATATGTATGGAAGATCATGGTCAAAACATGTAGTGGTGCTTGTCCTTGGTTCTCCGGCGGTGGTCGTCGCCGTAGCAGGGGACGCGGCGGAAGCCGATGTTCTCGACGGCGTCGACGGTGTTGAAGAAGAGGCGCTTGTTGAGCTCCTCCACCAGCGTCCTGTGAAGAAGCTGGCTCCGCATGTCCACCATCGACCGGTTACGCGCCATGCGCCGCCGTCCCCGCCCTTGGTCGTCTCCACGGTGCCGCGGCCGGCCGGCGTGCGGCGTCATGCTGCACTGGTGCTGCAACACCGTCCTGTAGGGCAGCGGCTGTGGCTGGTCCGCTCTTGTAGGGCTGCTGCTCTCCTCTGGGCCGAACCTGGTGACCTTGATCTTGGAGCTGCTGGGCCGTTGGGGATGCTCCTCCTCCTCCTCGTCGCCGTCGCTGCCCGCTGAGCAGTAACGCAGAGCGGAGTACTGCGTGGAGCTCATGTCATCCTCGTCGCTGCCTAATGGGTAGCAGTCGTAATCTACACCACAGTGACCTCCATGTGGGCCAGAGGAGGCCGCTGAGGCTGAGGCTGAGGCTGAGGGCCCCACCCCGCAGAGATACCCCTGGGAAGAGGTAGGGGAGGAGGAGGAGAGGTAGGACAAGGGAGGGTGCTCGTTTTCGTCGTCATCGTCCGCGTACGTGTAGCACTCCTGCTGGTCGCCTCCGAGCCAGCTGGGCACCAACCTGGCGATCTCCCGCTCGATCATGGCGGCGATCTCCGAGGGGTCCCGGTCGGTGATGTCCAGCTCACTCACCATCTCGTTCGCCACCTCCACCGCGGTGTCGCCCACGATGTCGAACGGGAAGTAGATGTTCCTCACATGGCCTACAAACAACTTGCTCCATCTTGTCAGCTGAACAGAGCCGGCGCTGCATAGTCTGCGTGTAAGAAACACTGCAATGCTGCACGGCCACATGTACCTGCTTCATCGGCGATCTGCACTTTGAGGAAGATGGTATCGTCCTCGGAGTTCAGCTTGCCCGTGATGGTCATGTCGGTTCTTGCCGGCGGCTGCTCTGCCTCCTCCTCCGATTCATCGTGATCATGAGACGAGAGATCACAACTACGGTCAGATTGATCGGCTGTATTGCTGCACGTCGGAGCAGGCAATGGCATCACAGCACAAGACGTGGGGGCATGGTCGTCCTGCACGGAGAGGAAAGGGTCCAGCAGGAGCTCCTCGGCGGACGGTCGCTTCGAGGCGGTGACCAGGCACCTGCCGATGAACCGGCGCGCCTCCTTGCCTTGCACCCGGTAGAAGGCGTCGGGCAGCTTGCCGGAGGTGACCTTCTTGTAGATCTGCGCGGGGTTGGTGCACTCGCTGTAGGGGTACTCGGTGGTGAGCATCTCCAGCATGCACATCCCGAACGAGTAGACGTCCACCAGCTCGTTGTACTCCTCCTCGTACAGCTCGGGCGCCATGAACTCCGGCGTGCCGATGACGCTGTGCGCGGCCCGGGAGCCGCGGAGCATGGCGGCGAGGCCGAGGTCGCCGATCTTGACCTGGCCCTGGTGGCCGTTGACGAAGATGTTGTCGCACTTGAGGTCACGGTGGATGACGGGGGGGTCATGGGAGTGCAGGTAGGCGAGGCCGCGGAGGATCTGGCGCGCCCAGGCCTTGACGGCGCGGAGGCTGACGCGCGGGTAGCGGAGGCGGTAGGCGCGGAGGGTGCCGGAGGAGAAGAGCTCGGTGATGAAGTTGAAGGTTCGGCGGGAGGCGTCGACCCAGGAGGCGTGGAAGGCGATGATGGCGTCGTGGCGGACCGTGCTGAGGAGGTGCACCTCAGAGTACATGCGCTGCAGCCCGTCCGGCGTACGGAGAACGTCGCAGAGGTTGGCCTGGTTCCACGCAACCTCCACGCCCCTCACCTCGTCGAACCCCCTGTACACTGACTTCATTGCTCCTTTGCCAAGTAGCTCATCGAACTGCATCCATGCCAACAAGAGACAGAGACTTCTAATCAGCAAACACGATCATGTCATGTGTAATTGTCAAGTTATAAACTTGTGCTTTAATCTATGAAGGAAATTGCATTGTTCTTATAACTGAATGTTTTCATTGAGAAACCAATTGGGAATTTTTATGTGTCTCAGCACCTCATCTTACAAGCTATATATAATTAATCACTTGTACCTCAGGAGAAACTACTGAAAAGTGAAAGGACACTTGGCATGGAACAAACCTCACCAATATAATTCATCCCACTTAGGTGGGTGCAGAAGTTGAACCATATCTTTGCGACTTTGCATATCACACAGCACATATCCTTTAAGCTTTCAAAGCATCTCATAATTGGCGTATTGACACATGGAACAGACCTCACCGAATCTAGAAATCCAGCTTACTAGAAAAGTCTAAATACTCAACTGAGCCTTGTTTTCTGTAGTTGAGAAGTCAATACATTCGAGATAACATACCAATGCAGCCCCATCAGGATGACACAACGATCTGGAAAACCTTATCGTCGGTCATTGAAATGACTATACAAATGACCACGGTCATAATTAGAGAGGGGCGAACTACGTCGTTCTGGAAAAATCATTGGACACCATCAGGACGATTGTACTTACGCCTACCCACTATATTCACCTTTGCCATGAATCAAAATTGTACAGTCAGCTCGCAATTCATTGATAACAATTGGGCGGTGTCATTACACCCGGTTCTATCACAACAAGCAATCTTGGAATATCATATCTTACTTCAAATTTTATCGGAACAACAATTGCAGCAAGGAAGCTTAGATCAACGAGTTATAATCTCCACCAAGGCCGACATAACAACCTCAGAAGTGTACAAGCTCCTCTCTTTTCACGGTATAAAATGGATGGCGACAGACTTTGTTTGGCATAGAGCAATACCACATAGATACAGGATATTCTTATGGCTGGCTTTTAGAGAAAGACTAAACACTAGGGATAATCTGACACATAAGCAATGGACGATAGATTCTCAATGTGACATCTGCCCTGCTCTAGTGACAATTAATCATGTCATTCTATGTTGTAAAGCTGCAGATAATTTATGGAGAAAACTAGGACTCGCACCAGAAGCATTCTCATCCCATGATATATTGGAATTTATGCAAAAAAAAAAAAAGTATCAACAAAGGTCGCTACCTACAAGGACATTTGGCCCATCTGTTTCGCAGCATGTGCTCATTCACTATAGATTACAAGAAATAAGCGAGTATTCCAAAAAGAGGAGGACGGTGCAACTGCGATGAAAATCGGATTCAGGATTACATCAGCCACTGGTCATATAGGACTAAACAAAATTACCGTACTTCTCTTTACCAATGGAGCCAGTTCTTACTTCAAGTTCACTAAAAAGTTTATGTAGCTTTTTTTGTCACTTATTTTATCTATTTTCTTCCTCTTTTTTTAATTTTAATTTTAGTTCTTAGTTACTTTCTAGTGATGTAATGGTTCTTAGCAACCATTTTGATACAATAGTCATAAGGTAAAGAATCCTCTACCTTTCAACGTCAAAAAAAAAAAAATCTAAATACCAATCAAACACCCAATCTCATTTGATAAAGCATTCTTTAGTCTTCCCTGATTGGATTGGAAGGAAAAGTACAATCAAATTCTCATCATCTCAAATTAATGATCCACTTCCACTACTTGACTAAGTATAAAATAATTGATTCTATTGATGTTATCTTTCGGTACAATAATTGTTTAGGATCGTTCGTGTTATGCCATCTGTAAATCCACATGACCAACTGATTAAATCACACACACAAAAAAAAAAACCTGATCTGTGTATGTGTCTTATTTTTGGCCCGTACATCTTGATGATTCCAGCTTTGATACAACTTACTATGAATATATTGTATACCAGTAGGTCATTTTGAGAAATTTTGTCAATTAACAACGTAGGTAGGCTGATACTACAAATAAATTATCCCATTATATATATGTAGAAATATTTTCCAAGACAAGAAACACTATCTATGTTTTTCCAGCAAACCAAAAAAAAAAATCAGTCGGTCTAGCTGATGTGTTGCATTAAACAAGAAACAAGATATGCAGCAAAAGCCAAGTGGGCATGAAAAGAAAAAAAAAGAAAAGAAAAGGTACAATAATTGTGTCCTGCTTTAGAATTTTTTTATTGAATAACCGTTTTTAAAATTTTATTTTAAAGTTAACCCCGACGCACTTTATTTCTAAATCTGACCCTTTTGGTCACGTTACCACCCATAGCATGACAAAACAACACTATCACGCTGGGGCATGCTCTTGTCACGCTATGAGTGGTGGCGTGACAGTGTTGTTTGGTCACGCCACAAGTGGCATGACCAAAAGTGCTATTTTGGGAACTTATTCAGTGGCGTGACAGCGTTGTTTTATTACGCTATGGGTGGCAGCGTGATCAAAGGAGTCAGATTTGGAAATAAAGTGCGCCGGATGTTAACTTTAAAATAATTTTTTTTAAAAAAATTAATTAATAAAAATGGTTCCCTGTTTTAGGGGTAGCTCCGATGTGCACATCATCATGGAATCCATCCTTGAAAAGCATGGAATCATGTTTTAGAATATGAGCACACTACAAGCTTAATTAATGGTTGTAAGCACGATGTTTTGGAATCTAATTAACCACTTCGTCCGAAGAACATTGAACTAGAACAATTGAAAGCATGGTAAATACGACTAACACGCGCTGCTAATTCTGATCACTTTAGATTGCCTGAAAAGGCCTTGTTCATGCCGAATCAAAAGCATATGCGCTGCAATTTTAGTGCAAGAACTTGCTTGTTGATCTTCGCCAATGGCAAGAAGCTTCAAGTGCAGGTGTTTTCAAGAGAAAGAAATTAAGAAGGAAACAGAGAGAGTTCAAGAGGAGGAAGTTACCCGGCCATAGCGACCAGTGGGGTCGGTCTCGACGTATCCATTGCTGTAGTCCCCCAGCGCCGCCGTAGTTCTCTCCGACCGCCGGCTGCCGCGCCACCGTGGGCCGGACATGCTCGACCGAGCAAGCACTTAAGTTGTTGCACGAAACGAACTGTAGGAAGGAGAGACTAGCTAGCTAGTAGTTGCTGCTGTATATATACGCGGAGGGTGATTAATTATCTGGTTGTGCTAGATCCTTGGCTTTCCGTCGTGGTTCTCGTAGGTGAAGACGCCGAGGAGGAGCCAGCCGGGGCGGGAGTAGTCGATGCGCAGCATGATCCACGCCATGGAGGCCCCCGCGGAGTCGAAGCTGCAGGGCCGTGCACTCATCTGATGCTGACAAGGCGCGCGCGATGCCTAACACAAGCGCAATTATATGTGGCAGATAACAACTGACCCTGACAGACGGACAGGTTGAGTGATGGGATAGGATGCCTCCAAAGTCCAAAGTGTACCTCGATTGTGCGTGACCCTTCTAATCCTGACAAGAGAGTACTAGTGCATGCACTTGATATATAGATCAGGAAGAATAAATGGTGGAATTTTACTGGTGAGGAATATGAATGTATCAATCTCTCTTGTTGTCACCTGGAAAGATTATTTTGGTGACAACTGAACTGTGGTGTGGAGTGTGGACTATGTGTGGAAGCTAGGGGTGAGCCTAGTCGAAATTTTTCTTTCCTCCTCCTCTCCTCTCCTCTCCTCTCCTCTCCTCTCGGCTAGGTTGTTCTTGTGCTGGTCTTGATGATCACTTGCAATTACAAGCTGGAGAGCTGGAGGGAGGCGGCTGCTGATCTGAACTTGAAGAATCTATGACTTGAAAGCTCCATTTGTGGAGTATTCCTGTGGAGGAATTGGAAGAAGACAAATAGCAGAAAAAGGTTGGAAGAGGGAAGCGAGCTTCAGAGGTTTGGAGGTTTCTGAACGGGAGAATTGGGAATCCGGGATATGTTTCTCTCAGTCTGTCTGCCTTTGGAGGGGATTAGGGAAGGAAGGAGAGGCCTGTGGTTGCTCCACAATTGAGATATGTAGAGGGAGGAGGAAAGGTTCGTTACGTTGGGGGAGCAGAGCAACCAAGCTTCTCTGAATAATACTCCTATCATCATATGTATTTAGTCCCCTCCCCAGAATATGTCTACATGATTCTCAGTTGACTTCGCTTCTTTTTTTTTTGGTTGTTGTAGGCGTGTTCTATTTTAAGATTCATTTGTTATTTTGGGCAAAATTAGGTTAACTTGCAGGCTTTTCAGTATCATAAAAGTCGACTATGGTGATTTCATTTAGGCATAATTCAGCTCCACTATATTGTGTCATGGCGTCAATAATGTCTTCGAGTTTGCAGAATTTTGAAAGCTGGTTCAATTTATATGGTGTTCTCTTTTGTTGATGGGATTCAAACAAGTGATCATTTTTTTCCTCTCTATTTTACATTTCAGGATTCCTCCAACATCCCTTGTAGGCCAGGGTACAAGTACCACCACCACCGGCTCAAACCTGAACCTGAAGACAGTTCTCCACTTCTGTGATTGTGACTTAATTAATTAAATATTGATTGGTATCCATCTTCAGGCTACGTGTTAGGTTATACGTAAGCTAAGCTCAAATATTCTTCTCTAAAAATAGTCTAAGCCTATACATATATATATATACACACACATAGCAAAGCGCATGATTTGAGGGGGTGAAAAAAAAGCTTAGTGTCAAATTCATTTATACTAAAAAAAAAATCAGCGTAGAGCTAGCTAGGCACCCGTACTTCCTCTATCAAAGTACAATTATTCGAATATTTGGATTAATCAGCTTAGATGTGGTAAAAACAGTATCTTGTTATGACACTATCTGGCAAAAGAAAAGAAAAAAAAGGATTTCTTCTACTTTCCAAGCTCTGAACTCCCTAGTGTCGAGCCTCGAGTGTTCTCTGACGTATCTTAGGGCATGTGCTACGACCTTTATCCCAGCTCTCATGAGCCATTGACAAAATCTCAACTGACATAGATTAGATGCAAGCCACAAATTGGAGTGTGGCTTACAAACTCTGGCAAAATGGATATTGGGTCCCAAGACTCCCAACCCAATGCGACCAACAGTTGCTGCCACTAGCTATGTCCAACAAGACATACAGGATAGCTTCTCTCCCTGTAATTCAGATAGATCCGATCTAAAGATCAAAAGGAACAGTCCACTAGCTGAATGTTACAACAGATTTAGCACAAAGTCAACGGCGCAATATAAACATTTTCCTTATGCAATTTTTGTGCATTTTTGCAAGAAAAAAGAAAAGGAGCAACGAAACCGTCAATACATGAAGCCTTATGGAACAGGGGGAGGGGGGGTCGGATGAAGGGTGGAACTAGCTAGGAGCAACTTAACCTATTCTTCGACTTTCTAAAGATTAGATTGGTGCAATAATTGTGCTGCCAAATATATTGCAGGTGTAAACATTCGTACGTCCCACCCACCAAAGAAACATTTAAGAAAGTGGCATAATTTCAAGCTACGAGCACAATATTTTGTAGAAATCATTCAGTTTGCTACTAGTATATGCCAGCATCTCATGTGGAAATATAATGAGCAGCATTATTGACTGGCGGTAATTCTTTTTTAACTAATTATGCAGTTGAACATACCCGTGGATCCTGTCTTAACTTGCCGGTCTTAGATTAAGATAGGATTCGGATTCGTCCACTTGCAACCATGTAATCACCTTGAACCACAAGCGCGTAATTTCCAAAGGAGCAACGGGTAATCGCAAATTAGGCAATCTCTAACGCAAATGAAGCCTGTAGAAGCCCAAAATGAGGCACACGCAATTATGTAGATTCATTAACAAGGAGGTATTTTCCTTAAAGAGGAAAAAAAATGATGACACAGCTCCTTGTTTTTCTATGAAAATTCAGATGCAATCATGTGTATGACACTCAAAAAATCATAACCCTTTTTAGCCTGAAACAGAGCTAACAACAATACAGCAAAACTATGTTACAAATCCAATTAGTTAACGCAGATATGGAAAGACACAACAACAGGCCAAAAGGAAAAAAAAGGAACGATTTTTTCTCTGAGAAAAGACTAAATACTTCTTCTATAAAGACTGTAAATCTAACAGCTCATACATATCTCCCTACCTACAGATTTCTTCAAGCAGCTATTGTTACTTCGAAATGTGGGGCCTTTCAGGTTTCAGCACAAGGCCTCTCCAAACCCAAATAGATACACTACGAGAGCTCCGAGCAGCACATGAGGTCAAGACAACAGAGCTAAACTAGATCTCTACTACACCTGTTCCCCCTTCAAAGGGACAGCCATAATCTTTAAAGAAAACAGAAGGGCGTTATTTCCCTCCAAAAGTATCAACATGGCGGAAAGTTTAAGCTTTCTTTCTTCTTTCTTTCCTTTATTTTACTGAAGGGAATGGGGGGCATGAAAATTCAGTTATGGCAGCACAAGCTGCATTGCAGCTGCATGGTGAATCTGACGACTGGAGAAGGTAAAGTTAGAATGTACAAGATGATGCTTATGTTTGCAGAGTAAACCTCTGCTTTTGCTGCACTGAGTGTGCACCATGTATCAGTTCTCTTGGCCAGCGTTATCTCTGATACGCAATGAACTATATATCGCATCAACTGGATAGTGGTGGGAAGTCACCATTGTCCTTGAGATGATATGGTTGAATATTCCTGTAAATTGTATAGTGCGGGATTAAACATTGTAAACGGTGAAAACATGCATGAGAAATGAGTAGAGAAGTTACAAGATGAATGTGGTAAAAAAAGGGAAAAGAAGAAACACATTTTTCAAGATGGACAAATATGCCTTCACTGTAAGATTTTAAATAGGATGGTTTCCACATTATATTTTAATGTCCAAGCGTGAGCTTCACATGGCCAACTCAATATTTTTTGCAGAAGCTCCAACCTAACACAGACCTTAAATTATGTTTAAGAACTTATTAATTATGGCGTGCCTCAATAGTCAATATCTCATTGCTGTTTGTTTTAAGGTAAATATCTCATTGCTGTAACATGGTAAAGAAATGGCTATTAGCTACACGTCCCTTTCATGAAACGGTTGATGTTAATGCTTTTGATGACTAAAAGAATGCACCATACTTACCTCATTCGATTAGAACCCGTTCCAGGGTTTTGTGCTGGAGACATAGGGCTCACAGGTGCAGAAGGTTGACTGTTAGAAGCAGAATTTGATCTGTTAGCTTGGTCTTGGGAGGTACTCCAAACTTCCATAGGTTTAGCTTGGTCTTGGGAGGTACTCCTAACGTCCAAAGGCAATGCCCCCAAGGTCCCAAACTCAAGTTTACTGTCTTGTGGTTGTGGGTGAATAAAACCATTGCCATGAACAATATCCCTTGGAGCCTGGGAAGACGGAGATGGTACTGGTATCTTCAATGGGGAGGGAATTCCATGATCATTCGCAACAGGAATATAAATCTGTAATGGTGACTCTTGCCTCAATTTCTCTGAAGGTGTCATATCTGCAGGCATATCCCCTCTGCCATAGCGGTGAGACCTATGATTGTTATTCAGAGGGAAATGATTCCTTCCTCTTTCCCCTCGTCCAGTGGGTGGCCTATCCTTGCACAAATTCTACAATATACAAGGCAGAAAACTCAAAACACTGCCCAAACGACACAAATACAATGCCTAACCTTGCAAAAGTAATACAATTCTGCAGTAAGAACATAAAACTAACAGGGATATGTTCCAGACTATTATGTATAGAAGATATAGTAAGTCCAATAACACAATATTTTACGTACGAGAACATTAGTAAATCATTGCTCCAAGCATTCATGTGCACGGCATGTGGAATAAAAAAAGAACATACAGGGTAACGCTAGATGTAGTTTATTCAAAATGTGGATTTAAGTTATATAAGCACAAAAGCATGCAAAAAGGGAACATACTGGGTCGGGAAAGTAGGTGCCTGTTCCACGAGCTCGCATAGGATCATCTGTTTGATAAAATGGCCTTAAAACAAAATAGCCAGGTTGATAAGGACTGGGGACTATTCCATTTGTACCAGCATATCCATATGCATTTTTTCTGCTATGACCATTTGGTGAGCGCTTGTTCTGATATTGTGCAGGCGGTGGCGCAAGCATTTGATAGTAAACTTGATTAACTGGATAATCTTGGTGGCACCCTTGTGCATAGAGAAGATTATTGAAATTTGTTCTGTAGTCTCCAGTAAGATCTGATATATTGTCACTGGTGGTACCTCCATCACTACCCAACTCATTAACTTGGACTACATTGCTTTCTGACTCTTTTCTTGGTGTTAAGCAGTAGTCCACAGGATGTGTTGAAAATTCATTGCCATACTTAGCGCTTTCAATGGAGTGGTGAGATCTGCCTGTGTACCCCTTTGTTGACATCCCATGGTGTGATGGGTTTGTATCATAGTTTACATCAACCCTACCATTTTCTGACTCGTAAAAGAGATGTGGGGCATAGTAACCTTTCCCAGATGGCAAGGAACATGTTCCACTAGTTGATGGTGCAGCCTCACAGAAGTCACTGCCATTCCTTGTACTAATTGAATGAGTAGTCACAGGATTTGAAACAGACTTCATTTCCTTGTGCTCAGCCATAGAATTCCATTCCTTTTGCTTTATAGACCCATGATTTTTGGAATCTGAAATGCTGATGGTATTGAACTGATCAGATAGGCCGCCAAAGGAATTATTGTATAAAGGTGAACAACCCTTATTGGCTCTTTCAACATTGAAGTCCAGTGCGATGTCCTGCACGTCTGGCCTTACCCTAGTGCGATGTCTCTTCAGTGTGTTCCTGAAGAACTGATTCACTTCATCCAAAGTAGAATTGGCAGGAACTTGAAGGATCTTCCCAAGCTTTCGGGCACCAAGATCAAATGCACTGCGTATTCGATAAAAGTTACCTGCGCATTGCACAGTAGAATTAGACCAGGCAAATTAAATGAAACAAAAAAAAGAACTATATGTTTGAAGCATCTTGGATAATGTTAGGTACAAAATAAACAGCAATCCAACAGCTTAATGCACATGAGCAACTGTGCAGTATACCACAAGAAAGCTATGCCTGTGGATCGAATTAAAACAATAAGTACCCACGCAACAGACAACAATTCAGTGCCATCAGTATCCATGTTCTAGCATGTTAGACAGCAGCAGCATCTGGTAGTAAGGTGGTGCAGGGGCACATGACATCACATTGGTATGCAATGCAAGTGAGCATAGCTGTCACATGCAGAAATTACTATTCGCGTGCACTGTTCATGAATGTGAATAGCACAGCGGTACTGTAGCACAGGCCCGTGTCTAAGATTAGGATGGTTCTTCTTCCCAACCAAGCTATCTATTTCCCTAATTAGTTGGGTTAGTTTCATAGGATAGGATTAGTTGTTTGGTATCTTATCTATTAAGTTAGGTAGGTTACTATTGGGATTGATTCTACCTATAATTGTTGTTAGGAGAGTCCTCTATATAAGGAGGACGTAGTTGTCATTATCATCTAAGCAAGAAATAAACCAAAGTTCCCTAGTCTATCTCTTCTCCTACCCCTGTGGTGTGGCTGCCGTTAAGACGCCGTTACTCCACTTGGGTCTAGGGGCACCCCGATCAAACCTAAGGGCCCTTACCCAAGCTCCTGACTAGATTGGTTGAAGTGGCTACGAGTTTCCTTCTGCACATAATTGAAATGAAATCATTTGGCCCATGGATAAACGGCAACTGCGCTCAGGTGTGCAGCAGCGAGGCAGTAGCAAAAGCAAGACAGTCCAAATAACACTAGTTGCAGTCAATGGTAAATTTTAAAAACAATTAGATTTGGAAAAGGTAGATACAGGAAATGCAAATTTGGACAAGCACGTATCAACAGTAGAACTCTGGATGTGGGAAGTCCAATGCAAGTATGCAACCACTCATTATGTGAACTGATGGTGTGATGATTAATGAACTAGCAGAATACTGAAGGATTGGATAAGAAAGATATTGCCAAATCACAAATAATAGGGTAGAAAAATTGTCACTTTCGCATGCACAATAAATGCCCAAAAGCTGAGCTGAGCTGAGCTATCGACCAGCATTCTTCCCCTGAGTGGCAGTGTTAATCATCAGATGAAGATGAATTCACAAACAATTTAAGATTACAACTATCAAGTTAAAGCATCAACTTATCCTAAATTAACTAAAGATGTGCGACACAATTTAAACCTTTGCTGACACTGCGCCCAAGATTGTTACTCTGCTTCAATGGATCCACTATGTTGAGAAATTTCCGCGAGAATACTCGTGTATTTTTCTCAGAGTTCCTAGGGGGAACAGTAAACTTTTGTGCATATTCTTTGAGAAACTCCTCCCGTTTAAGAAAACCATCATCATGAGTGTCTGGTGGGTTGGCTGTGCAAGAAAAGCTATGTGATGACCAATAATAGCAGAAAACTTCCAATCACAAAAAAGCAGATCAGACTGCATTCACTTACTAACTAGTTCAGGTAGGGAAGACAAGGAAACAGGACCATATAAGCTTATACCCTTATTGTCCCAGTCAAATTTGCTATAATAGTCCAGAAACCTATAGAGGACCTGCAGAAGAGCAGATAGTCATGTCACCCCTAGGAATATGTCTATCCTAATTCCTAAAGCGGCTTAGATAAGAAGGTGACAAAAACAACAACTTACAAATGCGGCACAAAATAATAAGTCTGAACTTACAGCTAATGGACCATCCAAAGACTCATGGAAGAGATGGAGAATATATAGCACCAATGTCTCCAAGGCATAGGTAGAAATTAAACCATGGTGAGCACCAAGAATGCGGCTTTCATAATAACACCAGGCTTTTATCAGCATTATACTTCTCTTGAAAAGGTGGGTCTTTTCAAATCTTTGATCAACCTGCAAACATGATGGTTATAAATATGGTTGTCAATGAGCAGATAGATGTTAGATCTGTCCTTTTAAGGAAAAGAACCAAGCAACTACATGTTTGTGGTGACTTTTGAAATATTACCTGCTCGAGAAAACAAAGCGTACAGAGTCCACCAAACTGATTAAATGATATGTCTACAACAATATTTTGGACAAGGCATTTGACCAGCTTGACCTGCCATCAGAAAGACTTATCATTTGAAATATCCTGATGATAAAGTACTAACAGTATGCGACAACATGTTCACCAGTGCCCAAAATGTGTCCCTAGCAGTTCAACACAAAAATGACTTTCCTCAAGAATCTATGCTGTATTGCTGTATCCATGCGCATAGCAAGAACCTACCAAAAAATGAAAATAGATCACAGTGGTGGTCATTACACTCGATCGCTACCAATTATCAACAATTTCTTTTTATCGTTGGCAGTGACATATTAAGATATTCACATGTTTCATTGACATCATATGCAAAGAAGGATTATTCTATTGCCCTTACGCCATTTATGGTATGACAAGAATGCTGTGAAATGTTTGGTTGACATTATAAAAAAAATCACAGGAATGTCATCGGCCAATCTTATACAATGTACGCAAAAAAGGAGCACTCATAAGTAGATAGCAGCAGCTTAACAGTATGTGAATGAAACAATTAGTGAATATAAAAAAACTAAAACTAAAGAGCAAGCCAGGTGGAAAACCTCAGCATGGATATACTGGACATCCTTCACTTCAAATTCAGCATCTTTTCTCTGCACTTCTGATTCTAGAACAGCTTGTACCTCATTTGCTAGGTTTTCATCAGAACTTGTAGAGCCAAATGCAGTCAAGTCAATATCTCCATCAGGCAGATACGTTTTCAATGGAACAGATCCAAATGGAAAGACCTATGTTTTACAAACAAACAAAAAAAGTGAAGAGGTTAATTTGTATTTCTATAACATGCTGTCAGATGATTCAAAAGAGAGAGAGAGAGACAGACAGAGACAGAGAGAGAGATCAATCTCAGTACAGGTACAAGTACACTGTACACAACAAAATCTGTGATTTTCATATTATTTCTTCTAATGCCATTTTGGTACCTAGGATCAGCAATGGACTCTTCATAGAACAACTGGCAGTGAACCTATTACAGAATGTTTAATCTGCAAGTTAAAAATTTACCAATCCATTTGAAAGTATACTTTTCGAAGACAGGTTAAATAGCTAGAACATTTTTTTCCTAGGACAAGTCATATTGTGGTCTAATTTCAGTCAGTCTGAAAGTACCCTTCACATGCTTCACATTGATGAGAAATATAGAAATTTATTTCTGAGTAACTGTGACATACCTTTTTTAGAGAGAAAACTTAACTGTGAAATATTGATATACATATGTTGCAGTAAAAAATGTCAATTCCACCGCACATGATTTATCAATGCAGCACATACATAGGTAGAACAGAGATAGATCACTCACATAACAAACATGCAAATATTCCTTGCTCAAAACTAACCATACGGAGAAACCAGGATTTATAATTTCTTGTGTGCACCAATATAGTAGGGCAAGGGGCAAGGGCCAAGGGCCAAAAGGACCGTACAATATGAGCAAGATATGGAGGGCCACGTCACGAAAACGGTCACTAAGGTATATCCATATGCCCAACCACCCAACACAAGATCGAAAAATTCGCTGTTGTTCAATGCAGTATCCAAACATGTGTAAGCCATCAATTCGTGTTTGCATAAATACATCATCAGACCATATGACGTGGAAAATCGAGTGCGCGTCCGACAAGGGGTATCAAAGCATTCATGGCCAATAAGCACTTGACACCTCTAGCCCCCATCCACGTAAGGTCAGTTTCAAATATACCAACTTGAATATCAGTTTGGCGGCATCAATTGGGCTAGCAAAATCACACTTGAGCCATTACAATACAGCTAAATGAGACCGCAAGCATGGTAACTATGAAATAAGCAGCAGCAATGCAGCAAGCAGGTTATCCTGACTTCATTTCCATGGCTTAAGGGACGAATCAGCACAACTGTGAGATACTAAGGAATCCTCCTAAAGCACCCCCAAGCAGATACATAGACATGATAGGAAGAATGCCATGTACAATACATAGGCAACTACACACCTACGAGCCGTGCCCATATCATTGGATGCACAAAGGAAAGGTGGAGTTCTTTTAAGGTACGGAACACCGACTAAGGCAAGCATGACATGAGGTCTCAGCAAGGAATTGGAATTGGAGCATGCAGAACGGAGTGAGTGGTACCTCGCAGCCGACGGTGCACCTGATGAGGCGCTGGACGTAGTCTATGACGGCGGCGCGGCGGGTCTCGGATGGGAAGGTGGGCTGGACCCGGCCCACGACAGCGCGCGCGGCAGTCTCGAAGGGGTCCCAGGCGTCGGCGGAGATGGAGGAGGGGTCCGGGTTCGGCGGCGCGTGGTCGGGCTCCGGGACGGGCACGAGCGCCAGCGTGCACTCGTGGATATCGACCATGGGCACCGGAGCCCCAAGCCCCAGGCCGCGGAAACGATCGGGAGGCGTGAAGCAACCGTCAAAGGAGGCAGGCGGGCGGGCGACTTGAGGCGACGCAGGAACCGCCGGAAACGGCGAGAGAGGACAACCCACCAGTGAGCGCGAGGGCGATCGGGTCGGAGGGGGCGGAGTCGCGATCTGGGCGCCGCCGGCGAGGGGAGGGAGGGGAGGGGATAGGGACAGCAAGACGGATTAGAGCAAAGGGAAAAAAAGAAAGGGAATATAATATGCGAAGAAGAAGACGAAGAAAGGGTCAGTTAAAAAAAAAAGGTGAATTCTATTATTTGCTGTACGTGAGTATGATATATGAGTCTTAGGACCATATGTTATACTCATATCAGTGATAAATAATCAATTACATATGTTTGGTAGTGGCAAATAATTGAATCTCTTTTTTTCTCTCCCCTCCTCCCTCTCTCTCTCTTCACTGCTCTCGCGCATGGAAAGATAGACGATGCTTTTTTTCCCTTCACGTTTGTTTCTTGGCAAAATTTGATTCATGCCACTAAGAAACTTGCCACTTCGACATATGCCACTTCAAAAAAGGTAATTCACAAAATGCCATTCTAAAACTTGTCTTCTTTGATATATACCACTTTAGGACTTTTTTGCTCTTAGACCTCTCCTTCCTCCCCACCGGTCACCATCATCTCATCCTTCTTCTCCTCCTCCGCCCTCCTCCGCCTCTCCACCGACGCCGACCCCACCTCGCCTCCACCGAAGCTCACAGCCCCTCCTCGCCAAGTCCTCCGCTGCCTCCCCATCCTCTCCTCGCACCGCTCTCTCTCCTCGAGTCCCTCTCCAAGACTAGCCATGTCGCCGCCGCAAAGCGGCTCGTCGAGGAGCTTGAGCCTCGGCTCCCACTCTTGCTCCGCCACTACACCGCCCATCGCTTATGGGTGGTGCTACTGCAAGCATGACGAGGCTCGGGCACGGCGTCTGCGCCCTGAGGAAATAAGATTCACCTTCGCCTCGCCGACAGAGCATCGGGAAGAAGAAGATGGAGAGGTGGTTGTGGTCTGGGCGGGAGGAGAGGAGGGTGTGGGCGAAGGCCAGGAGGCGCGCGGGCAAGCAGCGGCGACGAGGGTGAGGATGGATGCGGAGAGGAGGTGGGAGGGGGAGGGTGTGGGAGGACTTGGCGAGGAGGAGGCGGTACACGAGCTCGGGGGAGGAGGTGAGGCTGGGGTCGGCGTCAGTGGAGAGGCGACGGCGGAGGGGAGCGGAGAGGAGGAGGAGAAGGATGAGAGGATGGTGACCGGTGGGGAGGAGGTCCAAGGGCAAAAAAGTTCTAAAGTGACATATATCAAAGAAGACAAGTTTTAGAGTCAAATTTTTCGAATTATCTCTTTTGGAGTGGTATATATCGAAGTAACAAGTTTTTTAGTGGCATGAATCAAATTTTACCTTGTTTCTTTGCTAACGAGGTTGCTAGAGATCTAATTTGGAAGGGCAGCCACCAACTAGCTAGACAATACCATAACGATCATATCGCGTAATGTCTACAATGGATAATGATTAATTTCCGCAAACGACTACCAAAGTCGAAAACGGCACTCAACATCATCAACATCACTATTGTCGCCATATTCTCGAACTCCTCAAACACAACCCTAGATAATCTAGGTGAATAGTAATGGTTGTCACTTGTCCGCAAAATCATGTTTCGAGAACAAATACTGCCATGCAGACTTGCCGTATGCTGGCATGAATTCATTCTACGTTTGATATCCAAACCGAGTGTATTGATATTCAAACCGAGTGTAATGTACAAAAATGCTAATCCACTTGTGTTCAGAAAATCGGCCAGTTTTCCTTAAATCCGATTTGGACCGAGATAAGTACCATCGTCTATTTCGATTTAACACCAATTTACACCTGTTTATTCCAGTTCTCGATCGATTTAGACTAATCTTGACCGGAACTTGGCTTTCCCGCTAAATTCCGGGATTTGGCCGGTTTTCAGCAAACTAGTGGGGTTCGAAAGCTAGGCATATTTCCTGTTTTTCTTGAACCATGCTACGAAGTATTAATAAAAAAAGGCAGGTACGTAATTAAAAAGCACTTAAGTGCCCCCTGACAACACCAATTAATAATGACAAAATATATGCGAGACTTTGGCTCAAATTAGTGTACTGTTTTATGGGTTGAGTGGAGGGTTTTTTTTTTTTGAAGCTAGATGTTTTTTTAAGTACAAGGCAGGCGTACACACTCAACACATAATACACTTACACCACTCACGCACACACACGTACGTGTCTTCTACACATGCTGAAAATTCATTGGAGGCGTGGCCCCATAGAGTGCGGGCACGTGCTTTTCCATTGAACGAGCACACATGTGTGTATTTCTAAAATAGGTAGACACTAGCGTTGAGTCTAAGACTTAAACGTTGGTAGGCTGGGTGCACACATAGCCATGTGGCCACAGGGTAGCTTCACTAAACAAGTGTGCTTTTATTATGGATAAAAAGCATCATACTACCCCCTACACATCGGTCGGTGCCATCGGGCTCGCCCAAGTCTAAGCCCTCAGCTCTGCCCCGAGCTCGGCCGACTGTGACTTGTTTGTCGAGAAGGGAGTAATGTGACATATTGTAGTTTCGTGGAAAGTTTCACTCTTAAACTTGTAGTTATTTGAAATTCGAACTCAATTGGGTAGTTCTTTGATACTGTTGCTATGAAAGTTGTAATTTTGTGAGGTTACACCACGTAAAAGTATGCGGATTTGGCAAGTGGTTTGGATTCGCGGCGAGCCCACATGGCCCCTCTTCTCTGACTCATGGGTTGTCGGGACCCAAAATTACATTTTGGGACCCTCTATGTTTAATGCACTAGTCCAGGATCACGCTAGTGCACACAGTTTCAACAAAGGTGGATGTCGATCCACACAGCGAATAAAAGCATAAACGATAATTTGATTAATAAATAATGGTTTGACCTTACGATACGAGTTTACATTTATTCAAGCCACGCAGGCTAACAGAGAAATAAAGCGGCGAAACAAAAGCGGTAGTGGCACCCCATCGATTCACCACAGCAACCGATCGATCAAGACCTCGCAATCAGGCACCTTCGATAAACTCGTCCTCGAAAGCTGGTGAAGACTCCTCCTCTTCGCTTGATTCGTCAAAACAAGCGTGAGTACACACCGCATCATAAGCCACACCACGTAAATGCAAGATATACATGCTGGCATTTTACAAGGGAAAGGCATTCTATGGTTCTTTTGCAGAAATGCAATATTTGCAATTGAATACTATTAATAGATTGAAAACAAGTAAAACAAATAGATAACAATAATTTTAACAATTGATTTCACAAAGACACACACAGCCTAACAGGTTATTCACATAGCTAGATGATTTAATCACATAGCTCCCTTCCCACACAGTTTTATGAAGATCTACCCCTAGTGTGAAATCCCCGAGCATTGTCCATGACCGCGGACGCGGCTATTTGAATAGATTAAATTACACTCTGCAGAGTTTGTACACTTTACCCACAAGATATAACTAGTGTAGCTAGCACTAATCATAACAAAAGCATTTCAGAAATTCATCTTACTATGCTAGGCCCGTCCCATAACAGGCATGTGGTCGTACAGATGGGGCTCAGTTCAATGGCGCACATGGTGAGGTCCTTAGTTCACCAAGGCAAGGCTACCATATGTTAACTACAAATCCCTATGCACACAAACTTATAAAGCCCATGCACACAGCTCCACCAAAAATAGCACATAGCTTAATAAGCCAATGCACACAAATTTCACCATATCACACAAGATTCACCCCTTTGCCTCACCCAAATCCTTTTTACCACCCGGTTGATTTAAGTGCAACACATGCCACAAAGACACATAGTACACACAGATTAATACAAGATTGCATATTCACTTAGTCGATTAATAATTGCGCCTCACATGAATAAGTGATTCGTGGCATGGCTAAGCAATCTACTCGTACTAACCAACCCACGTTGGTGCTACAATATTTACCAACTAAATATCAACTAGGGTGACAAAGAATCAGGGCATAACAATTACACAAGGAACGCATAACAATTTGGAATTAACTACTACACCCAAAACATTTAAATAAATACTTGAATTAAGATGCAGTAATTTGAATTAAAATACTTTTATAAAACTGGGAAGCATAATGGTCAAGGGTATAGCTTGCCTTGGAATAAGTTTATGTGCTGGTCCTGGTCTTGGAAAGCTCCTTCTTCTTCAACTCTTTCAACAGCGTCAAAGTCTACTCGCAAACGAAGCACGAAAACAAAATAAATAAATAACAGAGGCAAAACAACTCCAATAAAATAGATACAAATCTCCATTAGGTAGATCTTGATTTTAGACGAATTTAGAAATTTGAATGGGCTGGTTTGGAGTTAGGATGCAAAAGTTATGAGGTTTGGAAGTTTGAATATAAAGAAAAACCCTAGAAATTGGATTTACTGATTTTCCGAATTATTTCTTAAAAGAAAAACCCGGATTATTGCGCAAGTATGACATCAGCAAAGGAATTTCCAGAAAAGGAATAATAAAAAGAAAACTTGACGTGTGGGGCCCACACGTCACTGGCACGGCCCACGGTGGACCAAATCCACCGAGCATTTGGATCAGAGATGGGGCTGAGGTGGCGACTGCATGCTGTGGCGCCGACGCAGCGCCACCGTGGATGACACGTGACGCGACGCCCGAGGTGGCAGACGGACGGCGAGGCGGCGCCAAGATCGACCCAATGGTCGCCGGCGAATGGCGGCTCGTTGTCGAAATGGGTGGTACGGCGCAGTAAGCCGAGGTTATTGCGAACTGATGAGGTAGCTCCGGGTGGTTGGGGGTGACGGTGGTGGCCGGCGGCGAGGTTCAAGCGGCGGAGAGCTTCGGGTTTTGTCGGACGGGCGCTCCAGCAAGGGATTGTCGTCGGGGAAGGGTCCGGGAGGTAGAGGAGGTGGTGGTGATCCCGATGACGTGCTCCACGACGACGCGGCGGCTACGGCGGCGGCGTAATCGAAGAAATCCCACCGGCGGCGAGAAGACCTTAAAGCTTGAATTGGCGGCGATGCGGAGGCTCTCGGGTGGAATTGAGCGAGGGGTTTTGGAAAGGGGGTAAAGGCGAAGCAGGGGGTTCCTTTTATAGGCGCAGGGCGAGCTCGAGATGGCGTGCCGGCGGCAGGGTTAAACTGCCCGAAACGATCGCACGGGATAAACGGGATAGAGACGAGTTTGAGTTTCAAATTCAAACGGAGTCGGTGCGGGAGAGATAAGGATTGAGTTTGGTGCGAAAATCTGGGGGTTTTTGTTAGCAAAGAACGATCATGCATGAGCTTCTAGGAAGCGGCAATGGCGGACACTGGCCGCGAGTCGCGATGAGAAGAGATCGTGTCGAGACGATGACACCGTAGCAGCCCACGCCAGAGAGAGGCGGCGCTCGCGCGCCGCTAAGATCTGTCGTCCGCTTAGATCGGACTACCACAATCGAAAGGAACGTTCGGACCACCCGCACAAGACAACTCCATCGGGCCGTCCCAAACTTGATCGCACGCCCAAATGCATTGTGATGTTCGGACCGCTCAATCGCCCTCAAGATCCGGACGTTAAGATGCGATCCAACGGTGGGGAGTAACAGAGCGCGTGGAGAGAGAGAGACGCGCGTGCACGCGGAGATCCAGGCGTTCGTCGCTGATCTAACAGCGAGGAAGGGTTGGGCCGCACAACGACTGGGCCGGAATAGGGAAGGGATTGGGTTTAGGCCCAAGGACTGTTTGGAGATTTTAATTAGCTTTTTCTTTTTAGAAAATAGCAGAAATTCAAATAAGCAATAGAAAATAGCAAATGAACTTGGAAAAATTCCAGAAAATTCTAGAAAAATATATCCAAGCTCATAGAATCCAAATAAAATAGTTTTGACCATTGTTCATGTTGACTTTAGTCATATTAAATTGTTTTGTTACTCAAAGTCCAATATTAAGCTTTTAAATTAAATTCAAATAAATCCAAATGGTGAATTTTCTCACTACAACTATTTAAATGATTTTTTTAAAGCTCTGAAAATTGGGATGTTACATGGGTCTAGAGATCCAATGTAACGGAGTTGCAGTTTTTTTAGAGCTCTTAAATTTGTAGTTATCCTAATTCAAACTCAAATGTATAGTTCAATAGTTTTGTTATTTAAGTAATAGTTTTGTGAAATTTACTCTAAAGTTAATACTTTTACCCTCAAATTGACATCAAAAGCCACAATTTAGTTTTTTTTATATTCCCTCTATTCACACGAATAACATAACTTTTGACCACTTTGTTTGGTTTGTTCAAAAATACTTGTCACCCAATTTCTCGTTTTTTAATTTTTCACAATGCAATTTCCCTTTTTTTTTGAATGCCTGGGTTTTCCCCATCCGGTCCGCGTTGAAGAAGAAAGCACCCTAATCTCGCGAGGCACCACGAGAGCCATCGCTTAAACCGTAACGGGCTGAGAGCCTATAGCTCCCCTCATTTTTGCCAGCTGAGTCCCAGCTCAGTCCTCAACAACCTCTACACGCACACACACACCCGTGAGGCACCCAGGCGAGTCTCACACTCGATCCTGGGTGGGTTGGTTGGCCCCAGCCAAGCCAACCAAGTGAGCTAAGCTCACTTCTCAAGTTCCCATTTTTCCCCATTAATTTTTTTGCTTCTCAATTGGATTAGTTATCGAAAGAGCATTTTTATCATATGGAATAAGTCCATTTTACTCCCTCAAACTTCAAAAAGTTCGCTTAACCCCCTGAACTACAAAACTGGTTTTTAACCCCCTAATATTTCAAAACCGGTTTAAAAACACCTCGAGGTGGTTTGGCCGACGTGACATCTATTTTGAAAAGAGTTTGAATTTTGTGCGCTGAATTGAGTTCCTTAACTTTGGGAAAAATTATAATTATTCATGATAAATATTATAGTATTTGAATAAATTATTTTACAGAGGTCTTTGTAAGGATTTATTTTTGTTATCTTTTGAGGAGTTGATTTCGGTTATATTTTAATCTTTGAATAAGATTTTCCCATGTGCAATAAACAATGCAATTGCTTCAAAAACAATATACATGCTAATGAGATGCATACTAGTTTCCATTAATTAAAATAGGGATGTAACAACAAACATCGATAAAGATGTCTGGATTGGGAGATTGGCATGATAGTGTCGTGGTTAGTCCGCTGGAGTTGGAGAAGACAATCTCTGTTTGGGCTGCACGCGACGAGTGAAGCTCTAGCGGTGCACGGCAAGTGGAGCACGGGTAGCGTGGCGAGCCCGGCTTAGGAACAGTATGGCACGTGCTACCAACTTTCTTCCACGTCGCCGGTCACCATTTCCACCATAGTCCCACGCCCCATCTTCTGCACCGCTGCCCACATCGGCATAGGAGAGAGTGAGAGAGGATAGAGATATGAGGAAGTGAGAGACATGGAGGAAGAGGGAGTACTGAGTGAGAGAGGAGAGAAAGGGGGAGTTCGATGGCGGAGCAGCTGACCAGCGCTGGTGCCCTCGACACAAGGGATGAGAGAGTGTGTGTGGACGGGAAGAGAGTGTACGGTGGTAAAAATCAGTTGACATGGCTGCCAACACGGCAAAACCACACTGATTTGGGTCCACATAAGCGAAACTACCCTGTCAAACCACCTCAGTTGTATTTTAAACCGGTTTTGAAATATAAGGGGGTTAAAAATTAGTTTTGTAGTTCAAGGGGGTTAAGCGGATTTTTTGAACAATTTGAGGGAGTAAAATGGATATTGAATAAAACACGTATTATTGTCTAGTTAACTGTGCCTTGGTCAAGCGTGACAAGTATCCGCAAAAGAGAGGAAGAATATTAGCACTTGCACTCAAATTTTCTCGACCATTCTTCATTGTTGTGAGCTTTGTTGATGAAATGTAGTGGATGTGTTGACAGAGTCATCGGCTCACTTGGATTCTTTTTGAAATGAAATAGTAAATAAAGTCCTGAAATGAAAAAAAATGGAACCCCTACTGCGCTCTGTGTGTGCACCACTCCTCCTATCGTGCTCCCCGTGCGCGGAATCCCACCTGCTGCGCGACAGGCCTCCTACCGCGCTCCCAATCAGCAGCAGGTACATGCTTGCCCACGTGCACACGCTATCCTGTCGCGAACTAGGAGAGCGGCAGGTGGCCTGCCGCCCACGGGGATTGCAATAGGTGGGGAGCGCGGTAGAAGGATGCTGCATGGGGGAGCACGGTAGGGGGCACGTGTCGCCTGTCTGACCTACCACGGTACTAAATTTTGTCATTTCGTTTGCAGATGCTAGATTTGCTATTTTGTTTCGAAAAGAGACTAAATACACCGAAAACTCTATGCGTCGCTGGCCAGAACACAAGGGGGGCGTAGTAACACAAGAGCCCGGTACAACAGCAGTAGTACTGTGGTTGACGTACGACCCACCATGCAAGCCCATGCACGTACTCATCAACGCCTCCCGACTCCTACGCTCCGACTGTCGTCCTCCACCTCCTGCGTCGCCTCCCCCGTCGTCGGAGCATTGCCGCCGGCCACCAACTCCACACGGTCCTTGCCAAGCTCGGTGTCCTCCGCCACCCCAACTTCCTCTCCGCTCTCCTCTCCCGCCTCCCCTTCGTCCCTCTCCCTCCTCTCCTCCGCCCCTCCCCGTCCCTCTTCTCCCGATCATCGCCGCATTCTCCTCCTTTCCCATCCCATCCTCCTCGCTCCTCCTCTTCAATCATATCTCCTCCCTCTCCCTCCCCACTCCCCACCTTCCCCGCCTACTCAAAACTAGCACCCGTGCTTTCAAGCAGAGCTCTAGCTCCAGCGCCGCCTCGTTCTTCACTTCCAAGGGCGTCGATCGAGCTGCACTGTTGTGTATGGAAGTTGGGCTGCGGTGATGATCGGTATGTGCAAAACGCGCTCGTGTCCATGTAAGGCAAGTTCGGGCGTATCGGCGATGCACGGAGGGTGTCCGATGAAATGCCCGCGAGGAACGTCGTCTCTTGGAATGCACAGTGCGGCTGGGGACTCGTAGAGTGCAGAGTCCAGAGAGGAACATGTCATGGTGGAACGCTGAGATCACACGAAATGCTAGGATTGGGGATATGGATGAAGCAGCCACGATTTTCAGGGATGAAATATCTTGGAACTCTTTGATTGGTAGGTATGTGAAGCTTGGGAGGTATACTACACAAGCACTGGAAAATTTCTGAGAGATGCAGGAGAATGGCATCGAACCGACGGATCGAGCTAACACTTGTGTCGGTTCTTAATTTGGGCTTGTGCAGATATTGGTGATATGGAGCTAGGGAAGGGTAACCTCCCAGTACCTTGAGAGTAAGGGCATTGCCAGTTCAACTGGCGACAGGGACCCTCTCCCCCTTCTGTCGCCGGTCCAGCCACCTGTCGCCAGTTGAACTGGCGATAGGTTCTTGTCGCCAGTTCAACTGGCGACAGGAAGACTAACCCTATAAAACCCCATAAAATTCAGCGCATGACTCATTCTTATTCAGAAAAAAGAGAAGGGGAGAAGAGTAGAGGGGAGGAGAGAAGCTAGCGAAGCACTGCCCCTCCGATTGCCTACCTCTCGGGTAATTTTTTTAACCGAATGGATTACATAGTTTTAGATGTACGGTTACGCAATGCAGTATAGTTTTACATAATACTTTTCGGTGGGTAGTATAGTTTTAGATATGCGGTTAATCGTGGAAATGTTCTTTATGGTGCAGTGCGTCAAATATGTCCGACGTCGTCAATTTCAAAATTTACTATGGTCAAGGGACTATTCTGGATGGTCCCGAGGGGATTGATTTGCGTTATTTCCAATCGGCGACCGTGCTTCTAGCAAGACCAGAGCAGCATACATGAGGTACTGTGATGCGGTGGTTGTACCACACATTCCAAGTGGATCGTGATGTGTGTGGTCTGAGATTGAGTTGTCTTTCCCCACGGAGAGGACAACTTACATATTGAGAGTTAGTGCAACTTAAGGGACCAAATTCATGGCAGTCATACCACTACTACAGAAAAGCCCTTCACAGACGGTTCGTAACGCCATCACGCATTTGTTAGTGAGCCGTGCGAGTTTATGGGTCAAGAATGCATTAGGTCATCACAGATACGCAAACCGCTCTGCAATACATACTATCACGAGCGGTTTGTAGAAGCAAATGCGTGATAATCGACTAACTGAGCGACGCATCAGATGAAACCGCCTATGATAGACTATCACGCACGGTTTCATCTACGCATCGCCTGTGGTAGCGACTATCATGAGCGGTTTCATTTACGCACACTACTACAAAAGCAGCTATAGTAGACGTCCCATCACGAGCGGTTCCTTTGGAACCGCTGCGTTGGGTCTGTCCGAACTGCGGGTGGCGCGAAGCCTATCACGAGCGGTATTTTTAGAACCGTTTGTGATAGTCATCTATCACGAGCGATTCTATTACCAAACCGTCGCGTGATAGTACCTGACAGTTCTATTCACAAACCGCTCGCGATAATCCCTAATCACGAGGCGGTTTGAGTTCACAACCGCTCGTATACTATCACGAGCACGTTCTATTAACAAACCGCTGCGTGATTGGCGGATTATCACGCGGTTCTTATTAAGAATCGTTTGTGACCTCTCTTTACTGCTGCCGTCATTTGTCGCTTTGCAGGCCTTCTTCTTTGCCTCTGCCATCGCCTACCGCTTTGGATCGAGCAACCCCTACTTGCGTCACGGCTCGATTTAGATCTCGCTACTCCTCCCTAAGTGCCACACTTCCCGCCCTAGCTCTCCTCCAACCTCGTGGCTACTCCTCTAATTAAAATGATGGAGTAATACTTATTATATCCTTTATCGATCCACTAAACCGTCTTTGATATATATATTTCAACATATAATTAATATAGTAACTTCACCTCCAAACTTTTTTTTTATTTTGGAATTTTCATATATATGGCCAAACAAATAATGGCTAGTCGCTACAAAAAGATTAAAAACTAGAAACCTATAAATAAAGAAAGTTTTTCTAGTGACGGAGGTAGGCTGCTATCTCCGTCTTCAATACTTCGTAGGCGGTGGCGTCGGGGGCGGATGGTTCGTGATCGAACGAAGCCTGAAATGCGCCCACCCGCTGATGCGCTCGTTCGAGTGTCTCCCGAAGACCCTCGGACTGTTGAACCAAGACGAATTGAGCCCATAGGCTCTCTTCTCTTGCTTGAAGGGTCTCGGCCTGGTCGACTCGATGCCTCTTTGCCTCAATTAGCGATCAAGTGACGGCAAGCCTCCTGGAGACGTGTAACGTCGTTTTGGAGGACCACGTCGATGACGCGGTAAACTCGCCGAAAGTGGGAGATCACCCGGAAGATACGGCGGAGGAGGATGTCCAGACGGCGGAAGGTGGCCGTCACCCGCTCCGGCAAATTCTCGGACAGAGGAGTGAAGACATTGTTGAAATAGTGTTCTTCAAGAAGACGGTTCAACGTCTGGCGAGAGAGGTGCGTGTCTGATCGGCTGTAGGCCATTAATGCGGCGACAAGGAAATGAAGAGGCAACCATTTCGCTTTTTGTGGAGAAAGGGATCAAGGAGGTTGTGTGAAATACATTGTAGAAGGGGACATCTATTTATAGAACAAGTTCTAAAGCCGGAGTGGGACACGATCGAAGAGATATTTGGGGAGCTGTAGCGATGTTGGAAAATGAAGAGACGAAGCCATGTGATCATGAGACGAAGAGACACGCGGGGAAAATGAAGAGACTTGTTGTTCATTTCTTATATATCACAGACGGTTTTCCAATAGAACCGCTGCAGGATAGGATATCACTGAGCGGTTTCTTATGAGAACCGTGCTCGTGATATGGAATATATCACGAGCGGTTCTATTAGGGAACCGCTCAATAATCTTATCACGAGCGGTTCTTAAATAGAACCGTCTGTGATATACTTTTTATAAGGCGGGAAACGCTACGGTTTTGCTCTCACTTGTCACTTCCTCTCCCGCGCCCCTTAGGCTCTCGCGCGCTCGTTCGCCTCCTCTAGGGTTTAGGGCTAGCCCGTTCACCGCCGACTACGACCTCGGCGCCTCCGCCCCCGACATCGGCGCCCACGACCTCGGCGCCCGACCTCGGCGCTTCGACCTCGGTGCCGCCGCCCTAACCCTCGGCGCCCGTGCCTCCCCCGTAGAAGCCCCAACGTCGCCGCCCTCCTCCTCCCGTGTCGGCCTCCACCCTCTGCCGCCTTCTCCCGCCGTCCTCCTCCCGTGTCGGCCTCCTCCTCTGCACCGCCTTCTCCCGCCCTCCTCCTCCCGTGTCGACCTCCTCCCCCTCCTCCCTCCCGCGTCGGCCTCCTCCCTGCTGCCTGCCTCCTCCCCACCGGCCTCCTCCTTGCACCATGAGTTCTTATCGGCATCCTCTCTGTGAGTATTGGTCCTCTGTGGCGATTCGGTTGATCTTTGCATATATATATATATTTGCAAAGCTAGTTGATACCTTGATCTCGTATTAGTTACGATTTACGAATCTATCTCAAGATGTTGCAAATTGATCGATGGGCTTTGTTGACATGCTTTGTGATGAACTCGTCTTATCTGAGATTGAATGTGATAGTTAGTTCATACTTGAGCTCTATTGTATTACTTGCTCTTGTCAATATGATGTCTTCGTTAATTAGTTACTTTCGCTTGAGCTCATAGCTCTATTGCAAATTGATCGATTCTATTGACTAGTTTGTGATTCTTCTAGTAGTCTGTATGAGCTCATTCAACTTTTCATTTGCCATCTTGATCTCTCGTAGTCAACCTCTGCTTGACTGGAAGCTTAATTTGTTTTCGATTAACAGCTTGAGATCATCGGACGCTTAAGCAAAGTATTGTTTAGAGCTCATAGTTTGAATTTATATTATCATATTCATTTAATGAAGAGTATAGACAATAGGATTGAGATGGCAAAGACTTGTTCTTTAGCTACTCTCCTTCCGAGAGCACATAATATCATCAATCAATATGTTGGAATAGTGTCTCAGCACCGTGAGTTCTTGTCGGCATCCTCTCCGTGAGTATTGCTCCTCTGTGGGCGATTCGGTTGATCTTTGCATATATATATATATATATATATATATATATATATATATATATATATATATATATATATATATATATATATATATATATATATATATATATATATATATATATATATATATATATATATATATATATATATATATATATATATTTGCAAAGCTAGTTGATACCTTGATCTGTATTAGTTCTGATTTCTGAATCTAATACTGAAGATATTGCAAATTGATCAGTGGCATTTGTTCATATGCTCTGTGATGAACTCTGTCTTATACTGAGATTGAATGTGATAGTTAGTTCATACTTGAGCTCTATTGTATTACTTGCTACTGTCAATATGATGTACTGTTAATTGGTTACTTTGCTTGAAAGCTAGTTATTCGATTCTTCATGTTCGGTTCTATTGAGAGTATTCAGTTTTCGTTGGTAATCTAATGACTAGTTTGTGATTCTTCTAGTAGTCTGTATGAGCTTATTCAACTTTTTATTTGCCATCTTGATCTCTATAGTCAACCTCTGCTTGATCGAAGTTTAATCTATTTTAGATTATGCTTGAGATCATTTGACGCTTAAGCAAAGTATTGTTTAGAGCTCATAGTTTGAATTTATATTATCATATTCATTTAATGAAGAGTATAGACAATAGGATTGAGATGGCAAAGACTTGTTCTTTAGCTACTCTCCTTCCGAGAGCACATAATATCATCAATCTCTATGTTGGGATTAAACTTTTGCTTAGCATTTCCTTCTGTCGATCATTTTACTTGATTCTAGTTCTATGTCTTCATTAAAGGCCGATCTTACGTACATGAAGCATTAAACCTTTGCTTAGCATTTTCTTCGTCGATCTCGACACACTTGAGTGTACCTTTACTTCGTGCCAATCCTCCACGGACGAAGCAAATGGTACACTCCAAAGGTGTCGAGCTCGATGAAGTAGGCTCGAGCAAAGATCACAAGAGAAGTCGGTGGATTAAGGAGTGTTAGAATAGAAGTCGGTGGATTAAGGAGTGTTAGGAATGTTAGTAGTCTGTATGAGCTAGCTCATTCAACTTTTCATTTGCCATCTTGATCTCTATAGTCAACCTCTGTACTTCTTCCTGAGATTAATTTCGGACACTTGCAATAAATTTTATTGCATATGTAACTTATATAGATTGCAAATGGTACACTCCAGTGTGTCGAGCTCGATGAAGTAGGCTCGGGCAAAAGATTTATATCACTAGTTTCTATCTATACAAAGATCACAAGAGAAGTTGGTGGATTAAGGAATGTTAGGAGTGTTAGAATAGAAGCTCGTGGATTAAGGAGTGTTAGGAATGTTAGTAGTCTGTATGAGCTCATTCAACTTTTTATCTGCCATCTTGATCTCTATAGTCAACCTCTGTACTTCTTCCTGAGATTAATTGTTTCATATTTATGCTGGAATGTTAGTAGTCTGTATGAGCTCATTCAACTTTTCATTTGCCATCTTGATCTCTATAGTCAACCTCCGTACTTCTTCCTGCGAGCAAGTAAGCGAGATGGCAGGGGCACCGTCTTCGTCGCCGTCACCGACGCCGCAGATGGAAGAGGCGCTAACGAGGCCGCCAACACCGAGCCCGCAGATGGAAGAGGCGCTGACGAGGCCGCCGTCACCGTCGACGATAATGACACGAAGCGAGATGGCAGAGGACAATCGAAAATGCCTTTGGGCCGACCGGTCATCACGGAGGTCGTTGACTTTGGGTTCCTCTCGAGTCCCAAGAGATCGCCGCGAGATTCCGGATCGTCTGTGGGATACTTGGAAGGAACGGGTCCCCATCACCACACCAAGGTGGAAGGACTCGACGAAAAGAAGCGAAGGCGTCTCAGGATGTAACTTTCGAGAAGTTCACTATTCCGAAGCGAGCGTGCACGCATGCGACGGACGGCGATGCTCACGCCGGATAAATCGTGAGAGGACCTTCAAGAGCATTCTTGTCACGGCACGTGAACACGGGTCAGACGCCCTTCGCGCAGTATAGATTCTTGACGCGGGAAGCATGGGACACCTTTGTGGCTATGAAAACGACGGCCGAATTTAAGGAGCAAAGTGCGGCGCACAAAGCTCTCTAGACACGAAACACTCACCCATACAGACTCGGCACCGCTGGGTACGCGGGTAAATACGAGGAATGGGCAGCGGAGGAGCAGAACCCGTTTCCTGATGTCACAGACCCGCGTTCCCTAAGCCGGTTAAAAGCGAGGGCAAAAGTCTCGTCTTGGGCAGATCTCTTTCACAAACCCGATGCACAGAAGTGTCCCAACGTCTGGTAAATATGTCGAACTACCTAGTTAATAAGTCCGTAACTTCATAGTGTCTATAATAACATGATGACCTCTTGCAAAAGGCGTGACTTGATCGCCCAAGCCTCCCAAGGCTCCTTCCATGCGCATGGGAGAAGGATATACTATCTACGGCCTTGGGAAACAAGGAGCACCTTGATCGCACGCGAGGTCTTGGGGTTAACATACCTTGGAGTCATGGATTCGTGGACGACATCGCACGATAGGAGTAGGAAGAGATCCAAGGCGAGCACGATGACCGGTTGGTGCAGATGATTACTAACAAATTTGAAGAAAAGATAGCGAATTGCAGAGTCAATCGGAGATAGTACTCTGAGCAGTGATCGCAAGCCGCCCAGATTAATCGGAGGCGCCTCCTCGACGCCGAGTAGCGTCGCGTCGCGCATAATTCTCAACATGACGACGTCCGAAAGTACCGATAGACGACATCCGATCACCGATAGACGACATCAAGGTAACGTACATCTATGGAATGCACCAAAGATAGACCTATAGGGCGCCTTAACTAATTACGATGTCGCTTTATAGGAGCCGACGCCGTGCAAGCTCCAAGTGAGGATGGATGGGTCCTTTGTATTGAGGCAAGCAGGGATGGTGTATCCATACGAGGAAGGGCGGTCTGACGGTGCCACCGGGCGCAGGTTACTCCAAGGTCCAGTGGATATGATACATGTCAATTTCCGAGCCATCCCGCTGATGATTTGCCCGAACGAAGAGATCACAACACTAGGGGATGCCGTTCACTCTTTTATCCAGTGGCCCAAGAACAACATCGCCTCGACCCAAAGAAGTCTGCGATCTGGACACAACCATTCCTCTCCAACAGGACCCTCGATGACTCCACCTCATGTATCGCCTCAGAAGGCCACCTCTTCGATTCCCGTGGAGAAGGCGCCGAAGGAACAGCAAAAGCGTGCCAACGTATCGGTTCCTGAGTCGTCTCACAAAAAGACGCTGCCAATCGCTAAGGCCAAATCGAAATCAACGAATGTTAAGGCACCTCCCAAGTCCGGAAGTCCGCGATACACGAACTACATCATCGAAAACCGCAGTTCGACGCGAGATTAATGCACGCCGGATATGCTTGTCAAGCTTTGCATGCCCGTACTTGGACAAGACCCAAAAGAAGGGTTGCGATCGAATCACCGTCGATACTAGGACAAACATTTCTTCAACGGACGAGGTACTTCGTCGTGGGCTTCAACGACTTATATGAACTATTCAACCTCATTGGCCTCGACGCCTCGCTTCTACGATGTTGGACAACGTAAGTGCGCATAATCAAGTTCTACATTCATGTAATACCGATAAATATCACAACTCATTGCTTATGTATAGATACATCTTTGAAAAAACGTCCCGGAATGGAAAGAACCGGTGGGTTTCTCGACCCACATGTGGTATCGTTGCAAACCATCCAACAAGACTCGCCCTTCGCCGAGAAATACATAACGAGGTCATTGCTTCGTCAGATTTAACATGAAGTACATAGTGGTGCCCTACAACCGTGGGTAAGTGTCACTACTTGCTAAACAAATTTCATTTGTACTTTATACGCAAAGACGAACTTAGGTTTAATGACTATAGCGACATACATGAGTATGTACCATTTGATCCTTTTAGTTATTATACCCAAGAGGAACCATGTGATATACCTTGATTCCCTAAACCGCAACAAGCACGACTTCAAAGATTCTAAAAGGAATACTCGAGAGGTATGCTCATTTCCTCCTTACATAACTCTATTGTAGTCTTCATTCGCTTGAAATGGTCGAGGATAACTTTTTGAATCATGTAGGTCGCTCATCAATTATGTTGCCAACAAAGGAATATACGATGGAAAGAGCGCCTAACTAACACACAGATGGATTTTCGATGCAGCGCTACAACACGATAATCCTATATCATACTTCATAATAACGCGTCTCGAATCGACTATACCTATATATGTAATTCTATTTTTGCAAAGGCCACAAAAAATATAATGAGTTATGTGCAATCTACGTCTGCTATCATATGCGCCTAATACTTAGAGCTAGGAAGAAGGATCACGAGGTTTGTCAATCTTGAAATAATTATTTCCTAATTATAAATTTAAATATATATAGCTTACCACTTTACTCTTGGTAGCTTATGTGTCTTGGATTTACAATGTGATTCACTCGTTGAAGAGATCAAGGACATTCGAGGAAGCTCGCACCTTTATCAACACGTAAATCATTAACGACAATGGAGAGTTTCACTCTGTCGCCAACCGAGAGCATCACCCGTCGACACATCTCAACGTAAACAATTGTAATCCGGTTGTAACTATAGCGACAATACTTCAACAAATGCGATCATTTGTAATTTATTTTGAGTAATGATCACTTTGAGTTGTCAAAATTGATTATCTCTAATGAATCTGTTTTTGTGCATGCTTGAATCTGCTTTTGTGCATGCTTGTTTTCAGAGGGCATGGCTAGCAATTCCCCGAGGCTAGCCGTAAAAAAAAAGAAAATTGTGGTCAGGGGTTTTGAGCTATCACAGATGGCTTTTTGTTAAAACCGTCTGTGAAAGCAAGCATCACAGACGGTTTCTACTAACAACCGTCTGTGATACAAAATATCACAAACTGTTATAAAAACAAACCGTCTTTGATCCGCGAATATCACAGACGGTCTTAGTAAAAGCCGTCTGTGATAGTCACAAATCACAGACGGTTTTTGTTTAGAACCGTCGTGGTATTCCCATATCACAGACGGTTTTTAGTCCAAACTATCTGTGATACTAGCTTTCACAGATGGTTTTTTATTAAAACCGCTCGTGATATTGCATATCACGAGCGGTTTTTACCGTCTCGTGATAATAGCTCATTATCACAGACCAACAAACATAGACGGTTCGAAACCGCCTATGATGACGATTCCAACCGCTTTGTGATGTGGCTTCAGTAGTAGTGAGACGAAATGCGGGTAGTTCGATCATCACGCAGACGGTTTCATCTACAGACCGTTTGTGGTAGTCTTTTGCATTGCTAAATCTATTTTAGTTTATTGGCTAGCCTTAGGAAATGCTAGCCATGCCTTCTGAAACAAGCACATCCAATTCGCATTCATTTCAGAAGCACATCAAAATTGCATTCATTTCAGAAACAAGCACATCCAATTCACAAATCAATTAACTTTAACCATTAATGTACATTAATTTACACACACGTACCATTATGTTCAATCTATCCCAATCAAGTTCAATCTACACTGTGGAAACTCCCATCTGAATTTATGACCTGTCTGTTCAGGAATGACGCAAGGTGTGATCAAATTTTTATGAGCTCGCTCTGTTCCAACGCAGTTTCAGCGATGGTCGCAACCTGTTGATAGGAAGGTTAAATTCGGGCTTATATAAATTGGTAAGTATATATAAAATAATTGTTGAAAGATTGACAAACCTGAGGATCATTGGTGATCGCGGAACCGATGAGTAGTTGCATGTTGTGGCAAACATAGTATCCACAGACGCTATGCTTGGCCATTCTTTGGTGGCACCGCAAAAATAGAATTGGTTAGTTCGAGAGGCATTGCTACGAAGTGTTATATAGGATTAATGTGTACTAGCTAGCAAGTCACGAATTTTTATCATGTGACGTCCTTCCTTGATATTCCATCCTCTAGCATGTAACACGTCGAACACCCTCATTGACTCCAAGAAGTTAGCCTTAGCCATTGCAAAGGAAGGAAAGACTACAATATAGTTTTATGGAGGAAATGTGTTTACGATGATTAAATTCGGATAGTTGTGAAGTTGTGAGTGGCCCTCTGTAGGGAATCTAGGTATATTATGTATTTCGTTTTGGTATAATTACAATTAGAATCGGTGGTACCTACACGGTATGTCAGCATGGTCATTAAACCTAAGTTCGTGTTGCTTATAAAGTACAAATCAACAAGTATAGCAAGTAGTGCAACACTACTTACTTCTGGTTGTAGGGCAAAAGTATGAATTCCTTGTTGCGGCGAGCCATGAAAAAATCTATAACGTAATTCTCGACGAATGTTGCATTCGCCATGATGCTTTGCTCGGAGACAATGTGTGGGTTGAGGAAACCTACCGGTGATTTCCTTCTTTCGGCTTCACAGATCATGTATTTATTATACAAAAGCTAGGAGTTATATATAACATTTATCGATATTACACGAACATTGACCGTGATTGAACACACTTACGATTGTCGAAAGATCGTATGAGTGAGATGTCGAGCTCGTCGAGGTTGAAGAGACGAGAACAAGTCGTCGAAGGTCACCGTGAAGACAAAGTCTTGATACACGTGGTTAAAATGACCCTCCTTGAACTTGACGGTGAAACCCGAAAGTCCGTTGATCAACCGCTTGTTGGATATTCCATGTACCATGTATGCAATTCCGTGCAATCCAAATCCTAGGGTAGGGTCATCTAACTTCTCGAGCAACGGCTCGCCTAGCTTGAATTTCCGACCAAGCGGCAAGAAGGGGATATCGAGAGAGGACTCGATCGTCTTCGATTTGCCCTTGCCCTTGCTGCCTCGCTTTGTATAGGTCGACTTCACAAGAGTCGATGAGCCGAGGTGTAGATGCATGTGATCTGGCGGGCCCTTGCCGTGTCGGTCTGAGTAGCCGGTGCGGTCGAGTCCGTGGACTTGATGCCGCTGCAGACATTCCTATGAAGTTGACACCGAGCGGTCGCTCGGCGGATGTCCTCCTTGGGCCATTTGGATGAATATTCCAACGGCTTGCCATAGAGTCATGACCTCATCGTTTGGGGAATTTTCACGGGGCGGCCTCGAAATTGGCACAAACACCGTCCACATTCACTTTTGCGAAACCCGGCGCTAGATTTGCACCATGCACCAAAGCTCCGACATCGGATGGATACACCTGGCCCCAAGCAGCATCTAGGGCAACAGAGACATATCTCACTTGGAGCTTGCACTTCGTAGCCACCTACGTACATAACGATACAAAATTAGTTACTCCAACAGGCCTATCAATGGATTGAGCATTCCAGAGATAATAATTATTACCTGGATGTCATCGACGGAAAATCTGTCATCACCTATTGTGGAAGGGTTAGGGTTGGACGCGCAGCTACTAGGATGTTTGGGGGGGCTGGCTAGCAGTACAGTAGGGGCAGGGGCTTCCAACTGACTTGGGAGTTGCGATCCCCTAATTCTTTCCTCAAAGGTCTATATCTGCTTTTGCTCGGATGCACGAATCTCCAATCTGAAGGATTGAGTGACCTCTGTCGATTTTTTCATGACCTCTGTCGATTTTTTCGGTGAGCTCATCTCTGAGGATGCACGAAGATCCTCTCGTAGCTTTGCATCGCGCTCGGCTTTGGCTCTCTTCCAACTCCGGTACGATCCGGAGTCCGCTTGGAACCATTGTTCCCATGTAACAAAAACACCACCGCCTCTCGTGCGACCGGATGCTCACTTTGTTTCCTAGGGCCGCAGAGAGTATATCTTTCTCCTGTCTTCACCGAATGAGCCTTGGGAAGATTGTGCACTCGGCGTTATCTCGCAATAGCCCTAACATGTCATTTCACTTCCTATGAAGTTATGGAGTAATTACAAACTAGGTAGTTCGATATCTTACCAGTATTTGGGACACTTCACGGTCTTGAGGTTTGGAAAGTACGCTTCCCCGTAGGCCCAATACATAACCTCGCAAATAACTCTTGTCGGGAGCGCGCATCGCTGATCTCGGGAAATAGCGGAGAGATTCAAACAGCTTGCTGCTGTTCTGATCCTCCATATCGGGCTTTACCCGCATACCCGCCGTGCCGAGTGCGTGGGGTGCTTGTTTTTGCCCGAGGGCCGTGTCGCCAGACTTTCACTCTTAAATTCATCTGTCGTCTTCTTAGCCACAAACTTCGGCCCAGACTCTTCCAAGAATAGATACTTGTGGAAGGGCGCTTGCATCCTTCTCCACGTAGTTCTTGACAAGTGTGCTCTTAAAGTTCTTCCACGCTTTGCACGCTGTAGAGCAGCGTGTCGTCGCCGACGAGTCGGGTATTCTACCGAATCTCGAGCGATGCGAGAATATCCGCCAAAGACAAAGAGCCAATGGTCCGGCACCACCTTCCACGAATCGTAGGTGATCTTGACCTGTTCCGTGCAACTATTCCGACCGTTCTCCGGAATCGACGCCGCTTTCGGCGAGGATTGATAGGGATCCCATTGATCGACCACCGTGATGGTAAATCGGCCCGTGGGCCTTTTCGATATTCCTCTTCTTCTACGCGGTTGGATATTGTTCGAGGATGGTGCATCATCGCACACATGAGGCGGCGATGACTCGAGAATGAGCGGAAGACATCTTCACAAGAAATAGAACATCATGTGAACAAATGAAATCGACATAAAGCTAAGATTTAACATTTTGATATTGCTATCGATGTAGAGTAAGCATTCCAATTAGAGCTCAAGTACAAACCCGATTATCAAAACAATTTCAAGACAAGACTATTATCATCATAGAGCATTCATCTCAAGCCCACCACACCACATTGCAATATATTCCTAGCGATATCAAAACAAATACCATATGAATAATCGACTAGAACAAATACAAATTCCTAAAACAAGTACAATTATCATGAAGGACCATGACAGATTATTGATAGAAATAGTTAGGGAAAGGCGTGGGGGTCGGCAACTTCGGCATTGGTTACCTTTAGGCGTTGAGGAGAAGGACGAGCAGGAGCGATCAGAGCAAAGCAGGCGGCGGCTGAAGGGGAGGCGCGACGGCCTGGGGAGGGAGGAGGAGGCGGCGGGCTCGGGCGGGAGGTGCGGTGGGCTCGGGGTGCGCCAGTCAGAGGAGGAGGCTCAAGCGGGCTCGGGGGCGCGCCTGCCGAGGAGGAGGCAAGATTGACGGATCGGGAGGAGTCGCACGGCTCGAGGAGGCGGCGAGGAGGACGGCGCACGGCTCGGGGAGGAGGGAGCGAGGAGTTGAGAAACTTAATCGCTTGAGAGTGGCGCGCGCAAACCCTAGCTTGAGTCCTAATATAAATAGGATGGACATCACAGATTTGTTCTAAGTTAGAACCGTTTGTGACTATCACGAATGGTTCTAACTTAGAACCGCTCGTGATATGTGATATCACGAGCGGTTCTCACTTAGAACCGCTCGTGATATGTGATATCATGCGGTGTTAATAAACAACCGTCGTGATATATATGTATCATGTAAGGTTTTAATAAACAACCGCTCTGTGATATACATGTGAGACGATTTGTAGTTCAAACCGCTCGTGATATTATTTTGTATTGCTTAATATCTAGATTCATTTATTGGCTAGCCTCAGAAATGCTAGCCATGCCCTTTGAAACAAGCGAGAAAAGACAACAAGTACATGTATATACATCCAATTCACATTCATTTGAGAAACAATCACATCCATTTCACAAAGACAAATCAATTAATTAACTCAAATGAACTAAAATTAACCATTCATCGTAACGCATACATACATATACACACATTGTTCAATTAATCTTTAAAAATTAGCCCTTCATGATGATCGACGCGTATGTAGCTAGTTTCGTCACGTTCTTCTTTCTCGACCCTTATGTCGTTTCTGAAAGGAGGCAACTCGTCAAATTAATTGTATTCTTCCTCGTCCACTACATTCTCAACTCCGACAATCCTCCTTTTTCCATTAAGAACTACGTGGCGCTTCTTATTTGCCGGGTCGGTAACATAGAAGACTTGAACAACTTGGTTAGCCAGTACGAATGGTTCGTCTTTGTATCCGACACGTTCGAGTTCCACGGTAGTGACGCCGTACTTGTCGACCTTCACCTGTGGGAGATGGACCCAATGGCACCGAAATAGGGGGATCTTGAAAAGCATGTAGTCGAGCTCCCATATCTCCTCTATTTGCCCATAGTAGGAGCTCCTTAGCCCATCGGTACTGAATGCATCTATGCGGACACCGCTGTTCTAGTTAGTGCTTTTTATATCCTGAGCCTGCGTATAGAATGTGTACCCATTTATGTCGTATCCTCGCCATGTTACAAGCTGTAAATGTTGGCCCTTTGCCAACCATGTCGAGATATCACTTGACGAGCTCCTAGCAAGTCGCTCCTTCACCATTGGTTGAACCGCTCATTGTGTTGTCTCGTGATCCAAACATCCGCCACATCGGATTACATTCTTTCAAGCACGTCCTTGTCGGTCGATATCTGAGGACACTTCACCATGTGTTGCGCAGACCGTGAAATGGGCTTGAGCATACGCATCCATATTTGGAGTGATTGCTTTCCTTCCGATGGTCCCGATACCCTCGAGCCTCCCCTCATGGCGAGATCGAGGCACACATATCGGTTCGACTGAGCCATGTAATCGGGCGAACTCAATGACCTCTTCGGTTGCATAACCTTCAACGATCTTGCCCTCTGGCCGAGATCGATTCCGTACATATGACTTGAGAATTTCCATGAACCTCTTGAGCGGGTACATGCTACGAGGAACACAGGCCCGCACATCTTTATCTCCCTCACAATATGAACAATGAGATGGACCATGATATCGAAAAACGACGGAGGAAAATACATCTCAAGATCACATAGAGTCGTCACCACATCGTCTGCCGAGAGCATCTAGTCCTTCGATCGATTACCTTCGAGCAATTGTGTTAAAAAATAACACGACCTCATGATTGTCTCTCGGACCTTGATCGTGAAATACTTCTAATTGCAACAGGAGCATTTGTGTCATTAACACATGACAATCATGAGACTTCATGCCAATTAACTTCAAATCTTTTATCGAAACAAGTTTCTTCATGTTGGCGAGTAATCGGCGGACTTTCACACCATGCAAGCACCGCACGCTTCGGTTCTCTCGGCCTTGGACAGAGTGTAACAAGCGGGGAAAGGTACGTTAAGTCCTTTATCGGTCCTTGTTGGTGCTAACTCAGTCCGATGTCCATATCAACCAAGTCAAGCCGTGCGTTGACACCATCCTTTGTTTTGTCATGAATGTTCAAGAAGAGACCAATCAAGGCATCACATACATTCTTCTCTCGTGCACGACGCCGATGCAATGGCGAACTTCTAGGTGCTCCCAATAAGGTAAGTCCCAAAATATTAATCTCTTCTTCCACATGTTCTTCTTACTTGTCCTCGATTTATATCCCTTTCTAAGCACAACATCTAAATCCTTAACCATATCATAGACCTCTTTTCCGCTTAAATGCCTTGGAGCCGAATCTGTCCTCCTTCTCTCCGTCAATTGTTTCTTCATCCCGGTATGGGTGAGCCCTCAGAAGAAACCTCGATGACGCATGTACACGGTTTTACGCGAGTGATTCACCACACACTCTCGGTATCATCTAAGCGGTGAGTATGTGCTTTGGCCCCTTTTGTACTCGGCCCGACAGATTAGCAAGGGCAGATAATCATTTATGGTGCGAACAACAAGGAACGTAAAGTGAAGTTCTCTCGTTTGTACGCATCCCATACCGCATTCTTCAATCCACGAGATTTTAGATCTTCCATCAATGGTGCTAGGTACACATCAATATCATTCCCAGGTTGCTTCGGCCCTTGGATAAGTATCGACAACAAAATATACTTCCGCTTCATACACAACCAAGGAGGAAGGTTGTAGATACAGAGCGTCACGCGCCAAGTGCTATGTCATTTGCTCATGTTACCGAAAAGGATTCATTCCATCATACTCAATCCAAACCTTATATTCCTCGGTTCCGCATCGAAGTCGCAAACCTCCTATCGATGTTTCTCCACCGGCGTAATCGGCCAGGTGTCTTAATTTTTCGTCATTCTTACGCTCCTCTGAGTGCCAATCTGGCGATTTTGCATTCTTTGGGTTCGCAAAAACCGCTTGAAATGGGGAATTACAGAAGATACCACGCCACCTTAGCAGGAGGTCCTTTCTTCACCTCGATTCCTCGTCGTCATCCGATTGCTTTTACGCTTGTATCGGGATCGTTGCACCGGACATACATGCATGTTTGTATACTCGTTACGGTAGAGGATACTGATCGTTCGGATATGCATGTATTCTTTCTACTTCCATTCCCAATGGACAAAAACCTTCTTGGCTTTGTAGGTGGTTTTGGGCAACTCGTTTCCCTCTGGAAGCATGTCCGCTAAGAGACCTAATACTCAAGTGCAACTTTTGTCGGACCAACCGTTGCTTGCCTTTAATTTCAGCGGTTTAAGCACGGATGACAACCTTGTGTATTCGACTTGCAGCAGGAACAAAGGTTTCTCTGAGTCCTCCATCACGCCCGGAATTGAACATACTCCCTCTCATCACAGTTCCTTCGCATCGCGAAGCATCTCGATCTAGATTGTCATCGTGTAACCTATCCGAATCGGAACCACAATCGACATCATTCGCCATATCGTTGACTTCTGTATAATATGCATATCGTTGACTTCTGTATAATATGCTCTTCACCGTGATCGTCCAACATGTATAACCCTTTTTGAAACCACTTGAATCAAGTGTGCTTCGATCTGCGCTCGGTTGTTAAACATCTTGATTCTCGCAATCAATGCATGGGCAAGACATATATTCCGCCCCTTATTCAACATATCCTCCTCGGCGGCTCTTGTAAGCAGAACACGCCATTAATGTACTCTTCACTCACGCGGTTCTCGGTGTACATCCACCGGTCCGTCACACGGTTCGTATTGAAAACCCTAAAAATAAATAAAAGGGTGATGACTTTGGCGTATTTTACGAGGCTTAATTACGCTTTTTCATTTTTTACATTTTTCCCGATTTTATTAACTTACATGTGGGCCCTACTTGTCAATGACTCATTTTTTATTTCATGATTTTATTTATAAAATCTATGGCGATCCCACATGTCATAGACTCGTTAGTTTATTAACTAAATGATTAAAAGCAGAGGATTTGAAGCTCAAAGCTGGGCTTAGGGTGACATCGCATTGCTATAATAGTCGTGGCTCGGCCTAAGGTCGCTTTGAGGCGAACCGACGGTGATGTCCCGTGGGCGCTGAAACTAGCGATTTCGGCGCGCTGAAACTATTCAAATTAAAGGATGCTTATGCTCCAATATCTCACCTCGATCACGAGGAAGGTGTCAATGAAAGTCGGGAAGGTCCAAGGCGGTGGTCGTCGTCGGTGAAACAGGCGACGGCGGCAAGCTCCTCGGCGACAATATATATAGCTGAAATGGACTAGGCGGCTCGGTGAGGTGAGACGATACTCAAGCCGGACGCAGGCGGTGATGGACCTACCGTAGCGCCAGAGATGGAGATCAAGAAGACTCATTGGTCGGGAGCTATATATATGCGTGATGAGTTAATTATCACGGACGGTTTTAACAAAACCTTCGTGATATTGGGTAATATCACGATGGTTCATGTTTGGAACCGCTCATGAAGTATCCTGAGCAGTTCACCAAAAACCGCTCGTGATATTATCCGAGCGGTTTTTGGTCGAAACCGTCGTATCACGAGCGGTTTTTGGTCGAAACCGTCGTGATACTTCATGCACCGTCGTGATATGACATCTTCCGCAGCGGTTTTAGCGCGGAGAATAACACGACGGTGGGTAAACAAAAACCGTCGAGATTGTATTATCTGAGCGGTTTCGATGAACAAATCGTGATCGGCGTCGATATTAGCATTTCTGTAGTAGTGTATGTACGCATCGCGAGGGAGGCAGGGTGAAAATTGGTCCTTCTGGTCCAAGTATATGCCAAACCCCCTCCTCCACCTGCGGCTGAACAAGAAGGGGGTGCTGAGGCCGCAGAGGAAGTCAGGGACTGCAGCCACAACGCGGCGCACACAATGGTTGAAGCTCCTGGAGTTGCTGATGTTGTCGACGAAGACCCTACGGAAATAGCTCCTACGGTCAGGCAAGCTAGTGGTCTTGCTGACGAGGGTGAGGAGGTGGAAGCCGTAGTGCAAAGGATGTATCTCGAAGACCGAGACTACATGGCATTGTCTGAAGATGAAGGTTACGACGACGAGGATGACGTGGACCAGCAGACGGTTTTATCCGACTAGAACACATACTAGTTCGACAACCTCGTCGTCAACGAAGGCTCCCGTGTGCCATGGGAGTATGACCAGAGTGAGGTGAGGCTAGGAGCTATGTACAAATGTAAGGAGGCCGTGCAGGACGCGGTCAAATTCTGGGCTTTGTCGGTGCAGCACACATTCAAAGTTGTCAAGTCTACCCCTAAGATTCTACGACGTGAAGTGTGGCATAGAGGGATGCCCTTGGTGAGTGCACGCATTTCAGCCAAAGTGGGACACCTACTGGAAGTGCTCTATAGTGGTCCCTCATACATGCGTCGTTTCTGAGTCAGTGCAGTCCCACCAGAACATGTCATCAGGCTTCATGGCCAAGAATAAAAGACTACGTAGCAATACTTACAAATTAAGATCTTCACCCAAACCTGGGACTTAAAATAGGAAATTATAGTACCAGAGTTGGTTTCAAGAATTAAATTAAACTTAATTCACTTATATATTGCAATAACCAACCAAGAAGCAATGCGATGATGATGCAGTTAGGATTGTCATGGGCTGGCTTTTTGCCAGAACAAAGCTCACCATAAATAATAAGGACCAGAGGGCTAACACTCTGCCCCACTGTACTATTTGTTCTCTTCCCAATTAATTAAGCACATAAAAAAATATTTTGGACTGATCGATCTCACGTAATCCAATCCTGTTATGATAAACAATCATGCCAGTATTTGTACCCTTCAGATTTCCAGTAAGCAACATATCCACAGAGGATGACAGGTGGGGCAGTGTTTCTCTAGCCTAGGGCATAAGCTATAGATCATGTGAACACCCCCTAGAAATGGATGCATCAAAATGCTTTTATGTCATTTTTAAAACCATGTGTATTTTTTTACCACATAAAAGAGGTTTTTTAGATAGAACAAAAACCTGCTTTTATTGTACAGATTGTAAACAAAGCACACTGCCTAATTAATCAAACTATCAAGCTAACTATAACAGAATCATGTAATCGAATTGTTGTGTATCTATAGTTGAATGGACAAATGTTAGTTATTATATACTTAATATAATCTTTTAACAGCAATGATGCGTACAAAAGGGAACAAACGTAGTAGCAAAGAAATTACCATTAATGAATCTCCTTCACGCGGATGTGGCCTCCTTTAGGGCTGGTAAACAACCTACAGATAATAAGTGGCAAATGCACAGCAGTAAAGCAATCCATAAATCGACCCTATACGCACATTACAGAAATTCTCTAATCACTTTCCTTAGGTTATGTACCATAAAGATTCTAGCGGCAATAAATTTTGCCCTAGATCTCTTAACAGACATGAGCTCTATATCTCAATTGACCAACTCGATGAGCTATACAAACCATATAATGGTTCCTCTAGCATATAGGGATCACACAATGCATATAGCAGAGGATGACCGTAAGCAGATGTGGCCTCCTCTAGGGCTAGCAAACAATGTACAGATAATAAGTGGCAAATGCACAACAGTAAAGCAAATCATAAATCAACCCTATACGCTCATTACAGAAATTCTCTAATCACTTTCCTAGGTTATGTACCATAAAGATTCTAGCGGCAATAACTTTTGCCCTGGACCTCTTAACAGACATGAGCTCTATATCTCAATTGACCAACTTGATGAGCTGTACAAACGATATAATGGTTCCTCTAGCATATAGGGATTACAAAATGCATATAGCAACAATTAGATTCACCGAAAAACTTGTAATCGAAACTGCTAGAGATTTATACTTGGCTGGAATGATAGCTCTAACATATCCAAAAAAAAGTGAGTGTTCTTTTTTTCTGATGGGTGACAAAATCTTTGTATGTAATACAAAATCTGGGCATGAATGATTACATAGGTATATATTTGATAAAGGCAGCAGGTGTGCTGATGAAGGATGCTCAAATACTAAAATACTGGAGTAGGTCTATCTCACAACAAATGAAACAATTTTTAAGCACAAAATATAAAAGCAATTGAATCATAGGTTACCTCAAGCGTTGTTGGGTAATGTGACAGCTTGGATGGTAACCCAGGTATATATGCGGCTTCATGTGTTTTAGTCAACCCGCGCCAACCAGCACGGCTGTGCCTGTCGTACGTAGCGTCGTTGGGTAATGTGATAACTGGGACGGTAACCTAGGTATATATGTGGCTTCATGTGTAGAAGTCGACCCTTTCACCAACCGCAAGACTACTGCGCTCGTCGTGCGTAGGTCTTGAACTTCTTGTGTAGATCATTTTTTCAAACATGGGGATTGTTACCTTTGCTCTTAGCAATATCGATAGAAACTGAACAAACAAAACATTGTTGGGTACAGACAGAGTCTATATCAGTGACAATTGATTAATGGGTTGCAATGATACTAGTTTTTTTTGTAACTCACCAGGTGAGCGTTCAAAAGCAGAAAAGAGGAAGGAGCTTTAAAAAAAGCCAGCGCAATAAGGTAAGTGTTGCATGAACGAAATTTAGCTGTAGAAAAGCACCAGGCACTAAAATAGTGCATCATATATAGAATAAAAGAGTATGTCTCTAGGAGCAGTCACCATAGCGCACAACAAACATGTATCTTACAATCGTAACCACAATAGCAAAAAAGCAAGAAAGCAAGGACTATGGACTTACAGTATCCACTTCTTCCACATCACCAGTAAAGATGAGCTGTCGCAGTACCAAACCTTGACCTTGTTCCAATTGTAAAAGTCTGGTTTTGATGATTGCACAGACAGCCAATGGCGCGGATATGTTCGATGGTAGGAAGAGGAAAACAGGCAGACGAATAACAAAATTAGCACACAACCAATTAGCACAGGTAGTTTGAATTCACAATTATTATCTAAATCCAGTCAAGCAAATAACAAAAAAAAAATAGACTTAATTCTAAAAGCTATTCTCATTATCAGAGGTATATTAGGACAACTGGCAAAAAATTGTAAAATAGGAGAGGCAAAATTCTATATAACACGAAAACACACCTCAATTTTAAGCTATTGGTCCTTTGCATGTAGTTCCTCTTACATTCTTGCGAATACACGAATACATGATTGAGCAGATGTTATAGGTATACACATCATGTAACTTGACATGCTAAATTTTTTAGCACATATGAAATTAGGGAGGGAAAATGAATAAAGCTTGTATCTTGAATTGAGGAAAAAAACATTTTATAGCTGCAGAGGTTTATAGCATGTCTATTGTACTAAAGAAATGAATACAACATGCAAGTACCATAGCATTTTTTTTCTCAACATGAGAAGAATTTCAGTTAAGAGTCAAAACAGAATGTAAAAAAAAAACAAAAGGCATATGCACATGAAACATAATTAGCTAAGCAGCAATAGTAATTCTGATTGGATCTTACATGGATATTATTTGTATCAATATACGACTGTACAACAACGGCAAGTTTCTATCATAAGATATGGCATTGAAAAGTAGCAGTTTATGCCGAGCACAAAAAAATGATGCTAGATTCCAAGCCGCAACAACTAAGTGTACAACTCTATAAGAATTGTAACATCAAAGATCTATTGAGTTAAGTCCTTTAAAAGGAGCAATCAGATCATGTCTAATAATACTCCAAAACTTTTGGTAGAAAAGAAAAGGAAGGCCATCTGGCCCAGGACCATCTTCCCCATAAGAATCAAACAAAGCTCTTTTTATTTCTTCTTCAATGAAATCAGACTCAAGCATTTCATTTTCTTTCTCATCTACTTTGTCATTTTAGCTCAAGGAATAATTAGATAATGAAGGACATCCTCTACATGGCTGGATCCTCTGCAGGGCCATCAGGTCATGAGGCTCTTTTTCAATTCGTTCGTTCATCCCACCTTACAGGCTAATCGAATGATATAAACAAACAAATGGATAAAAGGAGGCAATTCAGACATAGGTGATCTTAGCCACTACACGACTATAAAGCTCTTCAATTGACATGCATTGAAAGAATTTATTGTCATTATTGTTGACTGCTGAGTTGTGTAGGTTATTTCTCTTTGTTGTAGGTGACAACTTTGAGGAATCCCTTTACCAAAAGGAAACTCATACTACATAGTATTTCTGCACGCTCTAAGGAATTAAAACCACCAGCACTCTCATCCATGATTAGTCCAATTAAATGAGGCTTATAAGTTCTATAACACCCCTGAGGTAGGGATCCGAAGTACAACAATGATATGCACTACCAATAGAAATTATGCACTTCATGGTCTCCATGCTTTCTACCATGAGCTCCCAAGGCTCTTGCTGCAAAAGGCAACGCTCCAGAACTGAACAACTATATGCTGAAAAAAAATCTATCACATAGCAAGAACTCAACAAATTCATTCCACATAATGTGTGTAGTGCATCATTCTCACATGAACATATACAAATTCAAATTAACCCATAATTCACAAAACGACTAACAGAAACCAATCCAAAGGGGTCGCCAGACGCAACACAGGGGCTACTGGGATGGCGGGAAGACTCGCGGGAGGATGGTTTGGCCGAGGGGAGGAGGCAGAGAGGAGTTGAGACGGCGGCAGCGGAATTAGGGTGATGGAGTAGCCATACCTCAAATGGAGGACCGAACGTAGGCCCTTGTCGCCCCTCGTCGCTGACGCCCCGAGCCACGTGGAGGAAGGGAATCGCCAGAGACTGCACATACCCCAGCATCTTCACCATGAGGGAACACCAAGCAACAAAATCAGTAAATGAACCATCACACAGACATGAAAACCAAAGCAATAGAAAAGGGGTAAAAAGGGGGTTTGAGTCCAGGGAGGAGGAAGCCGGACTCGGGCTACCCCCCCCCCCCAAGTCCGGCAGCCCAAGCACTAGGGGAGCCAGAGGCGTGGCATAGGAGGAGCCAAGCCGAGGGCCAGGGGCGACGGAGGGAGGCGTGTGAGTCGGGGCGGTGCAAGGAGGCGTGGGAGGTCGAGCAGGGCCGAGCCGGGCGAGCAGGTGTGGGCCGGGACAGAGCCGGAGGAGCCGAGACCGGGCCAGGCCGCAGTGGAGTGAGGGAGGCCGAGCGTAGGTGGTGCGGGCTGGAGGCGAGCCGGTGGTGGACGGTAAGGGAGGAGACGAAGCTGGAGGGAAAGGAGCGGGGAAGAGGAGAAGGGCGACCCAACCGCATCGGCTCGAATCCGACGGTCTGGAGCGGAGCACGCGCGGTGGCTACGAGAGGAAGACGCAACCGGCTGTGAGAGAGAAGAGGCGAAACGGCAGCGGGGAGCAGGGGGAGGCGACGTGAGGGGAGAAGAGTGGCGGGTGAGCACGCGTGAGAGAGCGGAGCGCAAAAGCAAATGGCGGCGGTGGAAAAGGGGAACCGGAGCTACCGAACCCACGCACGAGCAGCCCTAAGCAGCGGGCGCGTGGAGCGGATGGCGCCTGTGCGATCAAATGGCTCAGAAACAGCAAGACGCGATCCGGCGCCGAGCGAATCCACGCGCAAGACGAAGCGGTCAGACGGACAGCCAGAGCCGCCGAGGCACGATCGACGATCCCTTTTTTCGATGGCGTGGCGCGAGGGCCACCTTCTTTCGAGAATGTATAAGGGTTAATTCATTGATTGAGAGAAGAAAATATCCATTTTGGCACCAAAGCAACTCTAACTAGGTCAAACCAAACCGTGCCACTATTGGTAGGAAGAAAAGATTCTATAATAGATCAAAGAAAGAAAGAAAAAGGAAACATATACCTCGAGTTTGCTCAATCAAATTAAGCCCTCAGCGCTGTTTCTTCCCAATTAGCATCTCAGCGACCTAGCGGAGCTCGTCCGCCACCATCGACCTCCACGCCGTCACCGCTGAGGGTTTCATCCGACGCCACCGGCCTCCACGCCGTCGGAAAAGCCCTCTTCTCCTGCCGCAACGGCGACCAGAAAGCTTACAATCGCTGCCGCTGACCTCGCCTCCCGTTTCTCCCCTCGTTGTCGTCTCCTCTCTCCTCCATCGCCCCTCACATTCGCAAATTTCGCCCCGAACCTTGTCCGCCCAGCCAAATTCCTGACGAAGAACTAGAGCTGGGACATGGGCCGTGCTTTTTCGGGCTGGCTCAAAGCACGGTCGGCACGGCACGGTCTAGGCATGGCACGACACGGTGGGGAAATGGCCGACCACGACCTGACGACGGTAGGGTTGGCCCTAAGAATGTGGCTCGTTAGGCTGACAAAGACGCAAGACAGTCGGTTAGGGTCGTGTTTGAGTCGACCCGGCACGAAATAGGCCCAACCTTCCCATTCTAGCCCAATCCCTCCCTCTCTCGGTCTGGCCCAATCACTCCCCCACCCTAGTCTGGCCCAACCAATAACCCCTTCTGCCACCCAGCCTGGCCTAACATCACTCTCGCCCTCCCCCAACCCCCAACCCCCATCCCCAACCCCTTATCCCAAGCCTGGCTCCCAAATTCCCAATCCATAATCGCATTTCCTGATTCCCCTCCCTCCGCACGCACCGCCGATCGCCGTCCTCCCTCCTTCTCCCTCCCCACGCACCGCCAGTCGCCCCCTTCACTCCTCCAGCCACCTCCCTCCCTCTCCCTCTCCCTTCCCACGCGCCGTCGCCCACTGCCCTCCCTCCTGCCACCTCCTCGTCGCTATCCTTCTCACCCCCTTCGCAAGCGTGCGACGCAGCTGAGGTGGACGGAGTTCTTCATCGACGTCTAGGAGGAGGAGGCTATGACGAGGGGGAGTGGATGTGGATGGCGCACGAGTGTCTTTGTCTTCCTAGGTGGCGGCGATTCTTTGTCTTTCCAAACGTCTCTGCTTATTTAGGGTCGACTTGGTGACACAAGATGACCACGACACGACAAAGCTTTGGGCGTGTCTGAGCCTCGATCAAGACAAGGTGGACCGATATGGTGGGGTGACCAGTTAAGGTCAAGACGGTTCAATGCCCAACTCTCGAAGAACAGGCAACGCGTTCGCCGGCTCATCATCGCCCGCCAGACGCCGCTTTCGCCAGACGGTAAACCGAAAGTGCACACTTGTTGAGTAACCGTCGCCACCGATCGAACGACGATTACCTCGCAGACAAGCGTAGAATCGCTTAGAAGAAATCAAGAACACAAGAACAAAATAAGAGATTGAACACAGAGATATGAGGGGACTTCGGGCTTCTCTTTATTGCTCTTCAATAATGATTGATTACAATGAGGGTTCCCCTCTCCTTTATATAGACTACTGAAAAACATGAGGTGTCCAATTGGGCGAGACTCGTGTCATGGGCCCAGTTTCTAACACTCCCCTTGGACACTCATCGACATGTTCATGTCTCATCAAAACTCCACAAAAACCCAATGGAAAAATTTGGAGAAAGAGTACATGTCATGCGTTTAGTTGTGTTACACAATTGCCTCATCAAAAACCTTAACCGAGAAACTTGGTGAAAACTCGTCAAGGAAAAAGAGTACAATCCACCCAATTTCATTTAATCTCCGAATTTATTCTTTGGGTACTCGATCTTAAGTGATCAAGCTTTAACAAGGAGTTTGTGAAGATCCTCCCAGATCTCGCACTTCTAAGTCTCATCATTCCAATTCCACGTATGCATCTTTCAAAGCTTGATCTTTGGGGTGACTTAGTGAATACATCCGCTAGATTTTCACATGACTTAGAATCAATATTTTAATTTCGTCCATCTTTTGCAATTCATGAGCATAGAAGAACTTGGGGTTGATATGCTTAGTGAGGACTCTTCACATAACCCATTTGCACTTGTGCAACACAAGTCGCATTATCTTCATAGATAATAGTGGGGGTTACTGCGATATTCAATCCACACGATCGCTTGGATGTGGTGAATCATCCGCCGGCCAAGAACATTCTCGTCTTGACCTCGTGCAATGCTATAATTTATGAGTGGTTCGTCGAAGCCGATACAAGACTTTGCTTAGACGATTTCCATGAAATTGCAGTTCCACCACACAGGAATACATAGCCTGTTTGCGACTTGGTCAGTATCTTGGTCCGACAGTGCCGGCATCTACATAACCAGTCATAGTTAGGTCTTGGTTCTTTCTGTAGAATAGTCCAAGATCCTTACTTCCTTGGAGGTATCGGAAGACGTCCTTTATTCCCCGCCAATGCCTTTTGGTAGGTTCCACTATACCTTGCTAGAAGATTCACTTTGCAAATGCAATGTCCGGTCTAATCTGAGTTTGCTAAATACATGAGTGCTCCAAGCTGCGCTCAAGTATGGGAATTCGGTCCCGGGACTTCCTCCCTCTTCTTTAGGTCCGAGCGGGTCCTTGTCTTGCTTTGCAAGGATCTCCCGACCATTGGCACTTTCGAAGGGTATGCCTTTTCAAATCCGAACCTTTCTAACACTTTCTGAGTGTATGTTGATTGATGTACTAAAATCCCTTCAGGGGTATGCTCAAGCTGCAAGCCTAGGCAATATTTGGTTTTACCCAAATCTTTCATTTCGAATTCTGACTCCAGGTAAGAACTTGCTTTCTTAATATCTTCCAGGGTTCCGATGATATTCAGATCATCTACATATACTGAGATTATACAAAATCCATCCTGGGATCTTCGTATAAATACACAGGGACAATCCTCATTGTTCGTGTAGCCTTTCTTGCAGAGAAAGTCGCTTAAACGATTATACCACATCCTGCCTGATTGCTTCAGCCCATACAGTGACTTTCTGAGTTGCACTTTGTCTGAGTTTCTATTTGCTCTGTCTTGGTTTGGGACGAGGATACCTTGAATACCTTCATGTAAATGTCCGAATCCAAGTTTCCATAAAGGTATCGATTACCACATCCATCAATTTCATTTCCAGTTCAAAGTTTATTGCCATTGAGATTAAATATATAAAGGTAGTTCCGCCCATGACCGGGGAATAGGTTTCTTCATAATCAACTCCTGGTCGTTGAGTGAAACCTTGTGCAACAAGCCTTGCTTTATGTCTTACAACTTCATTGTTTTCATTTCTCTTTCGAACAAATACCCATTTATACCCTCTGTGGTGCACATGGGGAGGTGTGCGACTTCTGACCCAAATACTTCTCTTTTATTCGAGATATTAATTACGCTTCTATTGCCTCCTTCCAATCTTTCCAATCGATCTTTTCTTACATTCAATGACGTCTGCAGCTCTGGATCAAGATCGATAATTGTGGCAATTTTCTTTGCAAAATAAATATCGACATTGGCCGTTGTTTTATTCATAGATTCTCCCGTAGTCATATAATTTATAGCTATTTCTTCATAGGGCGGTTCTGCTAATGCTTCTACTTGCTCACCGCTACTTCCAATTGTGGGGGCAAGTCCTTTTAGTTTTTCAGCTCCGATGTGTGCGCACACATCCATGCTGATGTCTCCTCCGTGGGAATATTCAAATCCGGTATGCCTTTTCTTGAAGGTTCCATCTTGGTGCAGTCTCAACTGCCCCTTCTTATTCTAGGGAACTTCAAGATCACCGTGTCAAGTCCTTCTTATCCTTTTTCGCCAGCGTCCCTAGCACTTGGGATTCGAGGGCGGAGTTCTCGTCCTTTTATTCTTAGGCCTTTGGGCGGGATTAGGGATACCTTCAATTTTCTTTGGTATTTCGACCCTCTCCGGTGCATTGCGTGCAGGCACATGCGACTTGGTCACGCTCTTCAAATCACAAAAGTGGTCAGGCAGTTGATTCGCTAAAGCTTGCAAATCAATTATCTTTTGGACTTCTCCATTTGCTTCACTAGTCTTGTGGTCATGTGCATGGATTCCGTGGCTTGCCACGTTATTTCCGACATTCTTCATCAAGGGTTGATTTCCTCCCCTAATGACGGAAACTATCCTCATCAAATATCTTTGTCGTGGCGGTATGCAAATCTCGATCATAGGGTCCAAATACGATTATGGATCTTTGTCTCATAACCAACGTATATCCCAGACTTTCGGAGAGGTCCCATTGCGATTATTGCGGTGGTGGTATAGGTACATAAACCTTGCAACCAAACCTTCTGAGGTGAGAGATTTTTGGTGGTGACCCTTGCGCTAGTTGCATAGGTGAATGGATGTTATATGCCGATGGTCTAAAATTGATAAGAGTTCTTTGCGTCAGATCGTGTCCCCAACATGTAGTTGGTAATTTACAATTCTGCAAAAGCGGTCGGGCAATAAATTTAATTCTTTTAATTAATGCCTCTGCTAGTCCATTCTGGGTGTGTACATGTGGTACTGAATGCTCAACAGTAATTCCCATTGCCATGCAATAATCATCAAATGCCTTTGAAGTAAATTCTCCGGCGTTGTCCATTTTGATGGACTTCACGTGATGATCAGGGAAATTATTCTTAATTTAAATTATCTGCGAGATCAGCTTTGCAAAAGCGTGGTTTCTCGTAGACAATAAACATACATGCGACCATTTCGAGGAAGCATCGATGAGCACCATGAAGTACCTAAATGGCCCTCGACAGGTCAGATAGGACCAAAATGTCTCCTCGATACGATCCAGAAAGCGGATTTCATCCTTCACTTTCGAGTAGAGGGTCTAGTAATTAATTTCCCAGTGGCACATGCGGGGCACACAAAATCTTCTTGGTTTGGGAAATTCTTTACATTAACATTATGTCCCTGTGAATTGGTAATTATATTTCTCATCATTCTAAGACCGGGGTGGCCTAATCTATCATGCCAGAGACAGAAAAGTTCAGATATTCTAAAAGTGGTTTTCAGGACAGTATAGGCTGCAGGTGCCTTAATATTAGTGTATTTTAGCCCAGATTCATATGAAGGAAGTCGTTCTAATACCCCTTTTCCATGTTTTTCACGCTTTGTAATGAGTAGGTATTCCTTACCATACTCTTCTTCAGTCTCTACATGGAGACCGTTAGTGCGAATATCCTTAAAGTTTAAGAGAGTTCTAGTCGATTCTGGGTACAATAAAGCTTCTTCAATGACCAATATTGTGCCCATCGGGAGTATAATTGTGGCTCTTCCTGAACCTATTATACATGTATCGCTTCCTACGATTGTCGTAATCTCACCAACATTCTTTACGTCGACCGGAAAAATTTCGTTTCTCTTAATATGGTATTCATTGTGCCGCTATCCGCTAAGCACACTTCCTCCATTACGCCACACGCGTTACGATATATATATATATATATATATATATATATATATATATATATATATATATATAAAGTATTTATTAATATGGGGTAGAAAGCAATCCACACATAAATAAAATACTCCAAATGTAACATAACTTGCTTTTATTAATACGGGAAAAGTCTTGCGAGACTCGTTATGAGAATGCAATTATTTGCTCTCCTAGAGCTTACAACCATTATTCAATAATTCAAAGTTCTAACCAAAGCGCAAATGACTATAAAATCTAAGTGCAATGCGTGCACTAGATCGAATCGATGAAGTATGAATTAACCCATTGAATCATTCTATGTCTATCTTCTCTTCTTCGGCAACTACAGTTGCTGCTGCTGCGATGTCCAAGGAGGGAGTGATGGGGGCTGCTTCTAGGCTGTCCACATCCATGGATGCAACCAATGAGTGTGGATCCTCCGTGCCTACAATGGCAAGGTGTGCCTCATGCGGTGCTTTGCCCTTCTTCATAGCCTTGAAAGCATCAATCACGTGCTGCGGCTCACGGCAAATACATGACCAATGCCCCCGAGTGCCACATTTGTAGCAATTTTGGTCCTGTTGACCATAGGGCTTCTCATCACGCTTCTTATTTCCGCCCTTCTTGGCTTGAGCATTTTGCTTAATCTTTCGACCGTCACCCTTCTTGCCTCTTTCTCTTAAGCGAGGCTTTTTCACCTTGTAGCTGCTAGCGTTGACTTCATGGCCAACTTTGCTACTAGGTGGCTGTGAGATGTAATTCTTCCTTAGAATTTCATCTTGAGCTTCCGCAACTTGCATAATATCAATTAGTTCGGCATACTCCTTGTAGCCATCTTGACGGTAGTTGCGTGCGGATTGCACCGCATTTGGGTGAAAAGTAGAGAGGGTTTTCTCAATCTTCTCCTCGTCTGTGATTGCCTTACCACAGAGCTGAAGATTGGTACAAATTTTGTGCAAAGCAGAATTGTACTCCCCCACTGTTTTATAGTCTGCAAAACGTAGTCGATTCCATTCTTGCTCTGCACGAGGAAGGATGGTGTACTTTAGCTTCTCGAACCGCTTCTTCAGGGCGGTCCATAAAGCTAGTGCGTTCTTCTCTGCCATATACTCATTTTTGAGCGTTAGACAGAGATGATGTCTGAGGAAATGAAGTGCTTGATCATTCTCTTCAGCAGTTGGTAGGACATCCTTCGAGGTGCCAAGTCCGATAGCTGCACGGAGCTTCTTGGCTCCAAGTACAATTTCGACATCTGATGCCCAAGTCAAGTAATTCTGGCTATGCTGGGCCAGCTCTTCGAACTCCCGGTTCGTAATGCTAGTCATCTGCACATTCATGCAAAAGGTGTATAAGATTACTGCTGGTAACTTGCATATAATGGTTGCAAAGGTTCTCGTAATGTTCCCGTATTATTCTATGTATTTTTCATGATTTACTGCTATTTCCAATGATTAAAAGCAATATAAACAATCACGGATAATCGAAAACAAGAAATACAATAAATAAATTGCATAGAAATAACAATAACAAAGTTAAATATGCTTCAAAAGTGCAAAATATGCAAAAGTTGAATTCGAGGCCCTTTTCTTTGGAAAAATGACTTTCGGCGAATTACGCAATTCGAGGGTTAAAAGCGAAATTTTTCGGTTTAGAGAAAAGTTCACGTAATTTTCAATTTTCCGGAGGCCTTTCATAAAAAACTTTCCAACCCATTTTTTTTTTTTTTCTTTCAAAATTAGTGACCCATTGGTATCCCCATGGGGTAGGGTTTCCCCCTTCCCTGTTCATAGCCGTGATGGCGCCTTCTTGGCATGGCCGTGCATATGGCTGGCGTGTGGGGGTCTTAAGCAGCAGGCGTCAGCAGGCAAGGCTTGGCCGGCCTCGTCTTGGCTGGCCTTGGGCAGCAGGCTTGCATGAGCGCGTTCCGGCGTCTTGGTGGCAGCAAGTCTTCTGGGCGGTTGCTTTCAGGCGTCTTGGCCAGTGAGCTCGGCCTCTGGCGCAATGGCCAGCTCGAAGCTCTGGCGCGGTGGCGGCTCGGTCGGGCGCGACAGGGCTGCAAGCGCGGCCTGGCCAGCTGGCGGCCCACAGGCACCGCATGGGTCCGCACGACGCAATGCGGCCTTCAAGCCTTGTGCGCAGGCAGGCGGCTCCGGCGGCTCTATGGCGGCGGCTCCAGTAACTCCATGGCGGCGGCTCCAAGGCAACTCCATGGCCGACGGCTCCAAGGTGGCGGAGGTCGCGCGTGGCTCCAAGGTGGTTCTGACCGGGCGTATGCAATTATAATTACTTGTTTATGCGATGTAGTGTAATGCGATGCGATGCGATGCAAAGGTAATCATCATCGGTTCTTCGCGTGCGATCTACCCATCGACATTGTGTCGGCGACTTCAAGTCGGCTCGCGGTAGATTAGAACGGATTTGCAACTTCTACGGTACAATCGACATCCATCTTTCGTGCAATCTACCCATCGACATTGTGTCGGCGACTTCAAGTCGGCTCACGGTAGATTAGAAAGGATTTGCACCGTGAAAAACAATCTGAAAGCGAATTTGCGAAATTGAAAGCGATCTAGAAAGAAGACGATTCAATCTCGAGTGTCGTTCATCGACAGCTACCTTTTCGATCGCGAGGAGAGTCGATCGTCGCGATAACGTGTTGAGTAACCGTCATTTGGCGATCCGGTCCAAATTCGATTACACTCGCAGACAAACGTAGAATCGCTTAGAACAAATCAAGAACACAAGAACAAAATAAGAGATTGAACACAGAGATATGAGGAGACTTCGGGCTTCTCTTTATTGCTCTTCAATAATGATTGATTACAATGAGGAGTTCCCTCTCCTTTATATAGACTACTGAAAAACATGAGGTATCCAATTAAACCAGAACTCCAGATCATAGGCCCAATTTCCTCACACACGCTACCGGTCAGAACGGCAAGCGCTGGTCAAAGTAGGCCATAGCATACCGACAGCCCAAGGCGAGCAAACCCAACAAGGCCTACGCAGACCAGCCCAAAACGCAGTCCAGAGAGTTCGCTTTACCGAACGAACACTCGAGAGAATCGAAGAAGGAAGGGGAACATGACCTGCTGCGACTTCGAGCTCCGGTCGTCTCCTGCTTAGGCTTTTTAGGCTCTAGCCAATCCAATCAACCACAGTTTCTCGCACCCTGCGACTTACTCGCTGATCGATCTGCAAGGAGAGGAAGAGGAGACTTTGCTTGAGCCTTGAGTCGCGGTAGGAGAGAGTGCTTTGCTGCAGGTGCTGGAAAGAAAAGAAAAGAAAAATCCCCTCTTTCTACGTACGATTCTTGTTCTTACTGATCTAAGTTTTTTTTTCCAGCAACTGTGGGGGAATTCTCTTCGTTCTTGGGTTGCTTCACTCGATTTCAGGTATTCAAGCAAGAATTCGCAAATTGGCGAGGAGAGAGAGAGAGAGAGAGAGAGAGAGAAAGAGCCTATCCTTGGGTCTTTCTTCGCAGGCCTTCCTCTACCATTTAGGAGGCGGTTTCTCCGATTTTCTCTCGAGCGGTTTGGAGAGTGGATGGAACCCCCTATCCAGTCCCTGGAGTTCTTGAAATCTCAAACTTGACAGATCTTACAATCTGGGCTCCTTTTTTTTGGTTACTTCCAATCTGAAATGGAAGAGAATGCCGCACTGCACATAATACAGAATTCTATCGACGCACTGGGGAGAGGTTTCGATGTGAATTATGACACGAGGCTGCTATACTGCAAGGGGCTCGCAGGGTCTCGTCTCGTCGAGGTCGATGAGCTCACCAGGGATTTGGTTATATCTGATGCGTTAGTTATCCCCAGTGTATCAAAGGGTGTTCATTGCTCGAGTGAGAATGAGATTGACGGACGGGAAACCATCGGTGCATGCAGCTTCCACGAGGTGCCTATGACTGATACTACTCTCGTGTTTCTCCCGTTTTTTTTTTGTTAATCATATTTATATAATCACTGACTCACTGTCATTTCATATAAATGGCAATCAAGGTCATAACATTTCTAAACCGAGCTTATTATCTTGGATGCATTGTCAAGCACATGTTATGGACAAGCATAACAGTGAGTTAGTGACCAAGTGCTTTACTGTGACAAGTCAACCTGGAACTTTGAATGGCTAGCAATTCACTCAGCATGGTCTCAATACTAGGACCAAGATGTCTGCAGTATCACTAAAAGTACAGACATTCAACTAGACAATCTAGAGTTAAAGGTAGCGTTTTTTGTGTCACATGATACAAGAGTTACTTCTGGCACCATTCATGATAGCCACTTGCCCACTTGTCATTGTACTTCTCCACGGTCTGTTCTTAGGTTTTGATTGATCATGAAACTACCTAATGAGTTGTGTAGCCTAGTATCAATAGTTCAGTACACAAACTTTCTGATTGTGATGTTAAGTTTTTATTGTTTTCTTCATCATCTAGTCTTATAATAGCACTTATACAGTTCAAATTTCTATTAATCACGAAATTAACAAATCATTTTTCAGTCTAACATCAACTGGCTATTTAATACCCATCCTCCTGCAGTTCTCATGTATTTTTATTTTGCTTTCCTGTTTGTGCGTGAACGTAGATGACTGGGCATTTCAATAGAAAAGCTCAGCTTGCAGGGAATGTACCTCTTGGAAGCTTTAATTCTGCATATAGCTTCACCGGATCCAAGAAATTTGATGCCATGGCTACCAAAAGTCTTGGGATGGACGGGAAGACTATTCCTTTGTATAAGGTTCAACTTGTACGACAGCCTTTATCACTAATAGAGGAAGTTAAGCATGCAGTGCCGCGCTCATGGGAGCCATCATCTCTAGCAAGGTAAACAAACACATGCTAACTAAAACATGTGGCTTTAAAAACAGGAAGGCCTTTTACAGTTTTGAGTTTTTAACAGGTTCATTGAGAATTACGGAACTCATATCATAACGTCCATTACCATTGGCGGGAAGGACGTAATTTACATCAAGCAGCATAGTTCATCATCACTTTCTGCAGTGGAAATTAAAAATTATATACATGATCTTGGAGATCAGAGGTTTTCTGAAAATGAAATCCATAGAGTCTCAGGCCCTGTAAAACCAAAGAATAAGGTTTGATTTTTCATCGGCTAGACTCATCGACATTATAATTTAATGAATCTTATTGTACTTAATGGTGACTTTTGGTCAGGAAACAGAAACTTTTGGGTTCAACAGCCAAGGAGTATATCCGCAACCTCCAACTACACCATATCTTGCTGCAAGAGAGGCAAAGGCATGCTACTATAATTTTCTTTTGCTATGCTGCATTTTCTTGATGTGTTGCTAAGGAACAGTGTATATATTTTATGGAATTTCTCTCAACAAAGGGTAAAGGGGGTGTTTGATTGATGTGGGACAGTGGTAGTTTGAATATCGGGTTATCGGCTTATCCCCACCTCCCTCTGGGTATGTAGTGGCCAGTGGGAGTTTCATTTCCGTTCCATACAATGCCTCCAAACCAATCATAGGAGTTATGAATGTCAGAATATTGTCCCTGTAATTGCCATGAATTATTTTTGGCAGCAGTTCTCTACAAATTATGGCATACGGGTTTATTGTACCATGCCCCTTGCATACTACTATAGACCTAGTCATCATCAACATGCTGTTACAAAAGTTCCTTTTCTAGCTACTCCACTGTAAAACATTACATGTAGATTTATTGTTGAGGCCCCTTTCATAGAACCTATATTTTGCTGGATGAACTTTGGAAATGCTGTATTATTCTATGAAGCTTATGCTGTTACCTGAATTGCTGGTTTGCCTTGGCACGAAATTGTGTGCATTTGCCTATTTAAGCTGTTATTTAGTACATTGGTGAACAAACCAGTCGACCTTGGTGATCATTTCTTTCCATTTGTCATTGTTGTATTGCTTAACGTACCCCAGTGTGAAGTTTGGACACATTTAAACCTTCCAAATTTCAATGGATTGCTGCAGGATGTCACTGTGATTTTCAGAAGGAGAGGAGGAGATGATCTTGTTCAAAGTCACACGGAATGGGCAAGGACTGTTAACTCAGCACCTGATGTTATACATATGTCTTTTTTTCCTATAACAACTCTATTGGAGGTAGCCATCCCTGGAAAAGACCACCTCATTCGTGCGATCAACCTTTATCTAGAATGTAAGCATTGCCCTCATATGTATTTATTTTGGATTGACTATATTCACAAATTGTTGTTTAGATGCCCTTCTTGCGTGCACAATTTTTTTCTTCCTAGTTGTTGTATGAACTATGAAGGTAAGAACAATTAAAAATCAACAAAAAATGTGGCCCAACAATTGCATTTTTTTTATCTGAACTGGTCTTTAAGTCTGTTGCTCTGAGAGTATGCTATACTTCTCAAAAAAAGAAAAAAGAGTATGCTGTATTGATGCAACTAGGTCAAATTTGCAAACTTGGGAGCCTTTGGGCTACATTCTTCTTAGATTGTATTGTTCTCTAGTAATAATCATTGTATGGATTGATTATTAACCAGTTCTCTTTCTAGTTTTAGATTGCTAACCCTGCTTACCACAAGGTAACCATTTCTCTTTCTTTTCCTTAGATAAACCTCCAATTGAGGAACTGAGATACTTCCTAGAGTTCCAGCTTCCCAGAGTGTGGGCACCAGTTCGTGATGAGCACCTTGGCCATCAAAGGAAAGAGCCTGTGGGTCCATCCTTGCAGTTCAGCTTGATGGGGAAAAAGCTGTATGTCAGCCAAGAGCAGGTATTTGGATGTAGGGGTGATGTCCGTTTGCCTTTATCGTAAGCTTATTGATGCATGCATGTCAGTGATCTTTGATGTACTCGCAGTCAGTTAAACATAAAAAAATGCAGTATACTGAAAACGGCAAAATCTGTAATGAAACTAACAGAGCATCAATATATTATACACTTCAAACTGTAAAGCTTATGGTATTGCTATACTATTAGTTAGTGAGAATCTGTACAGAAACCATATACACTAAGTAATGAACTATTCTATGCACATGGTAAGCTGATAACCTCCTGTGAACTGGCTTTGTATTATGTCTATTGTTGTCATAACTCTTCCCTGTAATCAGAAAAGAGAAGTTATTGACCTTAAAGTATTGTCCAGTTGTGTCAGCATTGCTTTTGTGTAGACCTGACTTTTCCTAGAGCGACTTTATTTTGTAGTCACTCATATCTGTCCTACTAAACCAAGAGAAGAATATTATGTTATCCAATCACAAATTAGCTCTCTCTTTCTTACTGCCAAAACAGTTTTGTGGCCAGTACAGCCCTAATTCTGGAATTTATCCACTAGAAAAGTGCAGTGTCTTAAAGTCGGGATTCCAGGGACTGATGGTAACTAGTTCCTTAGTAACTGCTGTAACTAGATCTCTATGTAAACCATCCAGTTATTGAACAACACATAAAAGTAAGTGATATTCATGTTGTTTTATGAGTGGATTAGAATGATATGTTAACCATGTTTACACGTGGCACATCGTTTAGCAATATTATTGAGACATGTAGAATAAGAGGTGAAGAAGTTTAAAAACAGCATGATTCTAGAGAAAACCCACTGACATGCCCCCAAGTTGTGGTCGAGTCTAAAACGATCTCCATCAAATATGAAATATTAAATCTAGTCCAGTATCCTAGTGGTTTCTATAACCTGCTTTATGCAATCATGCTAAAGACCCTAGACTATTGCATCACCTGCACATTTCTTGTTCTACAGTTCTCCTGTAGGCTTTCGTCATGATTCATATATCATTACAGGTGGTAGTGGGTCGCAAGCCAGTCACTGGACTAAGATTATGCTTGGAAGGCGCTAAGCAGAACAGGCTATGCATCCAAGTGCAGCATTTGGCATCTCTTCCAAAGATCCTCAAACCTTACTGGGACGCGCACATGACCATTGGTGCACCCAAGTGGCAGGGGCCAGAGGAGCAGGACAGCCGCTGGTTTGAGCCTGTGAAGTGGAAGAACTTCTCCCACGTCAGCACAGCGCCGGTTGAGTACCATGAGACACTCATTGGGGACATCTCTGGTGTGTATATTGTCACTGGGGCTCAGCTTGGGGTGTGGGACTTTGGATCAAAGAATGTCCTGTACATGAAGCTTCTATACTCAAAGGTGCCTGGTTGCACCATCCGGAGATCGCTGTGGGACCATAGCCCTGCCACAGCCAGCAACCAACTGACAAGTGGGCTCGCTAACACTGACTCTCCAGACCCCGGGGACTCAGGGGTGGGCTCGAGCGATGCAGGGAAGCTGGTGAAAATTGTGGACAGGTCAGAGTTGTGCAAAGGGCCTGATGACCTGCCAGGGCACTGGTTGGTGACCGGCGGGAAGCTTGGCATTGACAAGGGCAAGGTTGTTCTGAGGGTGAAGTATTCTTTGCTGAATTACTGACAACAGTCAGTTTGTGTTCTTGCAAACTTTGTAGTTCAGCTTGGTGTTGTAATTGTAGTAGTAGTTTTAAGTTCTCCATTTTTTTTGTCTGTCATCTAGTGATAAGGAGATTGATTGATTTGGTAGTTGTTTGCAGCTGCTTGGCTGTTCCTACTTCCTATAATATCATGTGAGTTTTTGGTCTGAATTTAGGGGAAGGAAATGTCCGGATGGATGTAGGCATCCCTTTCTTCCTTGTGTTTGTTCAGGTCTTGAGTAAGGCATAGTAGTGATCTTGTAGATACACAACTGTGTAGTCAAATGCTGGGGGGTTACAAACGGTATGCATGAGTTGCATCAGCACTATACTATTATTCATTCATAGTTTTCTTGTGTTCGTCTTTTAGAAATTTGTTTGCTTGTCCTTTTGTTAGGAGGATCAATTCAGCTTATTGCAATGCGAATGAGTTTGCCTTTATGGAAGATCCTCGCTTGGCGATGAATTCATTTGTGATCAAATTTCGAAATTGCCTACGCCAAATTCATCAGGATCTAGCATACAAGTGGATCATGAGAAGATGCTTAATGTTTGTCTAACATGGATGGTCGTGTTTCTTGGATAATAGATTCTTCATGTTAGATCGGCCTGTACGTGGGGGAAGAATGCACAGATGGGCCTGAGATTTGAAAGCCCAGATGATATGGCCCTTATCTTCCGTGTCTACGCTAATCAAGAGTGCAAGGACAAAACTGTATGTACGTTTTTTTTAAGACGTAGTACCGTGTGTTATAACAGATCACGAAATGAGAGTGAGAGAGAAGATGGAGACGAGGAGTGGGTCGAGTGGCGGCGATGGAGCCTAGGACAAGAGAGGGAGACGGGGAATGCGACGTAGAGGCTCTGCAAGCGTTGAGGGACGGGGACGCATGCGGGCGACCGGTTGCGTGAGTGGTTCTGGTGATAGCGAGGTTGAAGGAGTGCAAATCAAGGGTGGTGGCACCGACGTGGGTGCGAGGCGGGGCGCGGGGTGAATCAGAGGAAGAAGAGCGGAGCGGCGATGGCGTAGATGCGAGGATTGATCCTGGTAGGGATGCGTTGTAGCTGACACAGTGGTCCCAGTGTGCGCGAAGGTTTCGTTGGTTTTTTACGTACGTAGGTAGGGGTGGGATGATCCTCCCGCTGTGTAGGGGTAAACTCCTTTTATTAGTTAAGATATACAACATTGCAACTTCTTGTTTACTCAGAGACGGACCCAATCGTGGGTCAGCCAGGGCTAGAGCCCATCTTACTGCTATTCGGACAGTGGATATCCTCCTCGAGCACCTACATCTATTCATGGATGAAGTGGGTCATCATGTCTAAACGTAGAAGAAGACTACTCCCACAAGCACCCTTTTATTTTAGTCCTAGGTTCGCCACCGTCCATCTCTCGTGCATTCCATCTAAAAATACTACACAAATATAGTACACAATGGTGTGACATCAGCTGTCTGTAAGCTTTGACATATAGGACACGGGATGATGTGAAAGAGAGAGGATGAGTATAGAGAATTGAGTCGTCTCTCGTACAGTAGCTGATTGTAACACGAGAAATAAGACATATTATATATGGATGAGCTGTCTATAGAAATATGTAAAAAGATAACATAAGGTCAAAGCTATTTTTAGTGTTGTCTATAGATGATATAAAAAGATACTACAGGCAACCGTTGTCTATACCATTTTACGTGTACAAAACGAAATGTATTTTAATACGGAGGGCAGCGGTGAGTAGCAGTACTCTCTCTCTCTATATAAATTGCATTGAAGCAATTTCTTATTTGAGTTAGGTGGCAGGCACTTTTCGGTGCTTCTTAATTACTGTACGATTGACCACAGCACGAAGCCTAAATTTGTAGTACGTAATCCAACTAGCAGTAGTCACTCGTACACACCACTCCATACAGTATACTAGATCAAGATTCAAGGTGCATTTCATTTGTGTTACGAATACTATAGGCATTTGTGCGAGCCATAATTGGTGACAATAACATCCTAGCTAGTCAATCAATTAGTCATGCGTGCGGAGATAATTGAGAGACAAAATACAAGACGTGCTAGCACCATACGTGCCTCCATCATGCATGTAGCGTTATACGCGGCACTACCATGTACCTCTATACAGTATGTACTTTCACTTCTCATATATCACTTAAATCGTATGATGATACATCTTTATCTATTTGAACGTACTCCAATAATAATTATAAGATGCTCCAAAGTGAGTTCTATGATTATTGATTGCTGATACCCTAGCTATGATTACTGAAAATGCTCAGGAAAAAGGATTGATTAGAGGGGTAATGTGAGAACCCGCAGATTTAACCTAAACTAAATAACAGTAATCGGTGATTAACGATAATTAAAATTCTTTAAATCCAGAATAAATAGTAATTTCAGAGTTAATATCAAACGCATAATCATTACATCTGACAATAAGCGGATTATAAAAACAATTTCTCCAATATCATTATCAATCAAGATTCAACTACAAAAAAATAAATCCAGTTACAGAGCATAAGTAATATATTGCAAACCCGTTGCTTGTTTCAAATTAATCTTTACAACCAATTGCAATGCTTATAACAACAATTAATTAAATCATAATCCGCTTCTTGCATTCTTGTAGCATCAGCTATCCTTGCCACCTTGTACCTTGAGCACCAGTCCATAGAGCCATCTCGCGATCCTTTCCCATCGCTCGTTAGAAAAATTAGAAAGCGGTTAGCAAGCCAAAGCCAAGTTGATAATAGAAAATAGAAATTAGAAGGTTGGAAGTGGTCGTCAGAATTTTTCAAAGCTCACTAGGGTTCCCTGATCAACTCAAGCTAGCCAGCCCCTTGATCGTCAAGGTACCCAGACTAGCTAGAGTTAACCGGCATCTCTTTGCTTTCGTGGGTTTCATCATGCAGCGTTTAATTTAATCCGACACCCACGTATACTAAATTACTCAGCCACAGAAAATCACCCGCATAGTGATTTCCTAACCACAGACAAAAAAGCCCCCAACGAAAATCTTGCCATAAGGATAAGAGTAAGGGCAAAATGGTCTTGTGTTTGGGCAAGAGAGTGCATAGCCAAAGCCACCTCCATATAAAGGCCCCGTTTGGTTCGGCTTCGGCTTCCGGTCGGAAAAGCCGGAAGCTAAACCAAACGGCTACCTTTTCAAAGCCGCTTTCATTCTCAACGCGAGGAAGCCGAAAGCGAGAAGCTGCCGCGGGGCAGCTTCCGCGGCTTCCCACCACCACGCTTCCGTATTTACCCCTGGAGTTCACACTTATTTACCCGCAATTTTCCATCGCATAAAAACCCCCCAACCGGCCGAACCCTAACCCTAATCCCTTCTCCCCGCGCCCTTGAGCCCCTCCTTTTCTTCCTCCCATGCGCGACGCTCCCTCTCGGCCTCTCCCCGGCGCCCTCCTCCCCACCGCCTCCTCCACAGCCTCCTCCACCCCAGCCTCCTCCACCAGCGCCTCCTCCACCCACGACGACTCTCCTCCACGGCGCCTCCTCCACTCCACTCCAAGACCTCCCGTGCCCTCCTTCACCCCCAGTGCCCTCCTCCACGGCGCACCTCCTCCACGACGCCCTCCTCCACGGCGCACCTCCTCCACGACGCCCTCCTCCCCGATGCACCTCCTCCCTGGCGCCATCCTCCCCATCGACCTCACTTGGATCCAGATCCAGATCTAGATCTGGATCCCACCCGCCTCCTTCTCCCCCGCTTTGCCCGCCTCACCTCCACCTCCTCCTGCCCCCCCTCCTCCTTTCACCACTCAGGCGCCATCCTCCTCCTTCGCTACCTCCCTCGTCTGGCAGCCCTCCTTCTCGTTCCTCCCCAGTGCCTTCTCCTCCGGCTCCTCCCCCTACCGTTGGCCTCCATCCTCGACCCCGCCGTCGGCCTCCTTCCCTGAAGCCACTGGCCTCCTCCCCCGACACTGGTGCCCTTCTCCTCCACCCTCGGCGCCCTCCTCCACCTTCCTCCTCCCCGGTGCACCTCCTCCACCTCCCTCCATCTCTAGCTTACTGCAGGCTGCAGTTCCTACTTCCTACCTGAACCTCTGTTGTGTGTTCTACACTTCTACTCATTGATTTACACATCATGCAATTGCAGGACCAGTGAAATTCATCATGGAGCCCTACAATGGCAGCTTGTTTTGATCGAATTATTGCTCATTGTGGCATTCAGTATGTGCTACAATTTTGAATGGTTCAAATTGTACTTCTGTCAAATGTCATGCTGAAATTTTGCATTTTGATTCATGTATTGTGCTGTGCTTGTGTTGTGCTATGATGGATGGAATGGCTTGGATAATTCATGATTGATGAATGAATGATGCTGACATAATGCTAGATGATGATCTAGAATTGAATTAACATAGTTACTACTAGCTTATTGCACTGATTTCATGAATTGAAACGATGAATTGGTTGGATGACTTGATACTTGATGAATCATATATGAATTGCATACTGGAGTCATGTTACAATATCTAGCTAGCTGTTAAGAAGTTTAGTACTTGATACTTAAGTAGTTTATGTAGCTGTGATTTATGTAGCTCCACACATTGGCAGTGATAGTGTAAAAAATGGCCGAGCAATCTAGATGCAAGATACATTACTATGATACTGTCTAAGCCTTGATTGTTCACATGATCGATGATCTATTGATATTATGGTTCTAAGTCAGTAATGAGATAGCAACCTATACTTTGTGAGAATTTTGTTATCTTTTCTCATTTTCTGAAACCAACTAGTTGTGAGTCATGGTTATTGTATATTTGTATCTTATTGTATATGGCTCATTGTGATTGTAGATGCAAAATTCTTCAATTCATGTATCACCTGTAAGTTTGCATTAGGACACATCCTTTTTCTTATCATGTCATGTGTTAATCTCAATTCTAATGTACGGACCTTCTCATGAGTACTAGCCTAGTGTGTAAGGTTCATACCCTCAAATTGCTTGGACTATCTACTGACTTTTGCTCATTCAAATATGGTTTCATTGTCCAAATAAATGAAAGAATTGAGGTTTAGCTTATGTAGTTCAAATCAGATATTTTTGTATTCTATTATGTGTTTTGATCTCTTGATTGATTGATATTAGATCAATTAGTTTGTCAGCATGCATGTGAGTTTGCAAGTTCTTGTTTGCGGTATTATAGAATTTGGCTATATTAATCTTTCCATTTTTAGGGATACGTGTGAGGGTGGGGTGCCTAACACTGCCGATGCCTGTTCCAAGCCGGGAAAAAAGTGGAGGGGGCATTAATTGTTTGTAATAATTATTTATATAACAATTGTTGTAATAAATGTTTACTGTAATAATTGCCGTTAAATACGCTAATCCTCGATTCACATGGTGGAGAAATTCGTACAACATGCTTCAATTCAGTGCTTGATCAGTTTTATGACCTAATTGAGGTTGGTAAGGTGTACTTGATATCTAGAGGATCAGTGAAACTTGCTCAGAAGTAGTTTATAATTATATCCATTAATGCATGTTCATCTTATTGTCAATGCCTCGTCAATTGCGTTAGTCGTCGTCAATTGTCGTTAAATGTTGTTAAATATTGATAAATATAATCAAATATCGTTAAATATCATTAAATATTGTTAAATGTCATTAATTGTCGTTAAATATCGTCAAATATAGTCAAACGTCGTTAAACATCGTTAAATATTGTCAAATATCGTTAAATATCATCAAATATCGTTAAATATCATCAATTGTCGTCGTTAAATGTTGTTAATTGCGTTAAACGGCATCAAACAAGCTATTATTGTCCTCAGGGGCATTTTAGACATTTCACATCTTGAAGTCGCACCACTTATCTAAAAGCCGATACCAAACACAAAATCGAAAAAGCCAGGTTATTCAAATTTACGAAAGCCCTCAGAGACAGTAGGAAAGTCGCTTTTGAAAAGCAACTAAACAAACAGCCCAAAGATCGCGCTTTCACAAAGCCACCCCTTGCCCCCATTTCATTCATGCACAACCAAAGCCACCACTCAAAGCAAAGCAAGCCTTGCAAACCACCTTTCTTTCCCACACTTCCACCCACGGCCACCAGCAAGGCAAGTAGCGACCAGAGCAAGACTCAAGCCCAAACACCCAAATCCACAACCAAGAATCGAGCCAAGTATCACCTCCATCATTAACAATCCACACCCACATCGAATAGAAAAGAGTAGAAGAGGAAGGGAGCGCAAAGAAGAAGAGGAAGCCGGCGGAGCCAGGGCGACGACCTTGAACCATCAGCAATCATCAACATCGCCAGGCATCAAGGCAGCCAGGGGGAGGAGCAAGCTCAGATTCTACATCATCACCGCTTGCAAGCCGATCGCAACGAGGGAGAAGGGGAGAGCACCAGCACGGGACCGGCACTACCATCCTCTTCCCCACCCCTAATCTCAACAGAAGGTAACCCTCAGTTAAACCTTAGTGCTCCACACATCATCATCCACCCATAGATACCCTCACAGAAATGCTCACATATAGCTCTCATTTCATATTTCATCACAGAGCAGAGGAGGGTTTGGGTTAGAGAGCGAGGGGGAGAATACCTCAGAGCACGGCTTTAGCAGCACCACCCTCACCACCGATAGCAAGCATCATAGCCACATCCAACTCATCTAGTATTCATGCATAAGCACAATAACCTACATTAGTGAAAGGAAATCGGCATAATCACTAGAATCATAGCAAAGCGAGAATAAAAAGGGGAGGTTAGAGAGTAAGGGGGGTTTGGAGGTGTGTAGAGGCAGTGGAGGCCAGGATCGGCGCATGCAGTTGCCGACTGGCAACAAGCAATAAGACACGCTGTGTGAGGAGGGGAGGCCAGATCGGTGAGGCGGCGGCTGCCTGGCCACGCCAAGGGGAGGTCAAGCCGAGGAAGCCCGTGAAGGAGCCAAAGGGCCGGGCCTAGCGGCCAGTGAGTCTGCCAAGAGCGGGCGACGCCAGAGAGGAGAGCCGCGGGTTGAGCCAAGTCGGAGGTCGGAGATATAGCGGCGCCATGGCGGAGCCGAGGCGGTGGTAGCTGCAAGAGGCGGCTGGACCGGAGGACGGGAAGGGCAGTTAGCCGACAGCATGGACCCCATGGGAGCCTGAGGCTTGTGGAGGAAGCAGAAGCAGGCATGAGGAACAGCAATGGCGGCAGGCCACGGCCGAGGGAGAGAGGAGGCCTGGGAGCGGTGGTAGCATCAAAGGACCAGCGGTGTGTGCCGTGAGCACCCCAGTGGCCGCGCTTGGTTTGAGAGAGAGATTGGTGGAGAGAAGGGGTGAGATTTGGGGGAAGAAGGTGAGAGTGGGTTGTATAGTGAGTTGTGTGCGTGTGTGTGTGGCTTTGAGACGACCGAGAGGGGTGAGAGAAGAGAGAGAGAGAGAGAGAGAGAGAGAGAGAGAGAGGAGATTAGGGCGAGTCGGGTCAAATGGGCGTCCTGGCCCCAAGACGCAAGACGGGTCAGCAGCTCGGCCCATTTCTACCGACCCATTCCGGTCCGGCTACTATTCGTGTTGTGTTGGGCCAGCCCACAGGCCATAGTGATGGTCCAGGTACGGTCCATCGTCCTTTCAGGTTGCGTCTTGCAAGACTACCTGCTTAGTTTATCGGCCAAATGTGGCCTGCTTAGCCCATTTGGCCTGACAGAATGAAAAAATTCAAAAAAATCCAAAAAAATTCTAAAAAAATTAGAAAAATGTGTAGAATTCAGAAGTTGACATGAAAATTGAAAAAAAAAAATGAGACAACCATATTGAAAATGTAATAGAATTTTATTAATGTTCAAATAGCTAGCTCGTTAAAACATTTGTCATTTAGCTCATAAGACATGAAAAATTGAAAACAATCCTAGAAAAAAATATATATTTAAAAAACCAAAATAAATTTATATATACTTATAAAATGAACTATATAAATATTACAAATGGAAAGAAAATCATATAAATATTAATAAATAAAAATAAAATTATATATGTATATTAAAAGCAAATGTCGTGTTGCGTCGCGTCTTAGTGCCTAGGTCGTCTTGGGTTTGGCCCAAACTATTCATGCCGTCTTGTCTTGGGCTTGTCGTCTTGTCGGGTGTCGGCCTAAACGCGGCTTGGCTATCGTCTTGCACGGGGCCTACTTATGAATAGTGTCATCTTTGTCTTGGGCGTGTCGTGCCAACAATTAGTGCTTCATGTTTGCCCATCAGCACTGACGCTTGGTCACTCTAGATTAGGGTGAGATTAGAGGTAGGATTAGAAATAGATTTAGGACTTTAGGTTTAGAAGTATTATTATTAGGACTTGGGTAAGTGTTAATTATCTGCTATGCGATTCTTGCTTATTCCAAAGAGCTTTTGTCAATTAATTGTTGTTAGTTTGTTTAGTTCTTGCGACTAATTATTTTTAACTTGGATCTTGTCGAGTTAACCAACTTAAAATCATTCTCAGATTAAATTGCTAGATAAGTTGTGTAGTCATTATTTCGATTGTTAATAGACTAGTTAGCTTGTGTAGCCATTTTATGCGTCACGGTATTTAGTCGAATGGTTTGAGTTTGTTTAATCTTGTTAGTTTAATTAGTTAAGCGGAACCCTGCCTCAACCTTAGCGTGATTAGATAGTAGAGCGACTATTTTGAGGAGTGCTAACTCCGTTTAGATCTCGACAAGTTTTATTTAAATTAATTTGTACTAACATTTAGAGGTCACTAACTTAGGCATATATTATATCACTCAAAATTCAACTACATATCTACTTATATTACTATTCGTGCTACCGTGTGGCTACAGAGGATCTAACCGACACCAGTGAGCAGCTTGATCGAGTTTCATCAACGTCAATCTTTCCTACAACTCCAAAGGCAACCGATCCTCTTGAACATAAATATAGTTAATTTAAATGTAAACCGTATATTGCACTATATGTTTATTGCATCAAAATTGTTTTCTCAAAACTTAAATAAATGATTGAGATGAAAATGATTAAGATGATTAAGAAAGAAATGAGAATTAGTAAGTGGGTAAAAGGGGGCCCTGGCAGGGGAACGTGACGACGAAGAGGATGAAGAGGTAAGAGGTGGGCCCCTTTTTACATATGGTTATAATATAAGGACAAACAAAACTCTTGCTCGGTCTGAACCATTTTCCCGTTTCGACGGGCAGGAAATGCTACCTTGTTATGTAATTAAGTTCTCCACAATGGGTCACATTGGAGTGTTGGGCACGGAAGGGAGCCGCCCCAAGGTGGAGTGTTGAGCACGGAAGAGAGCCGCCTCAACCAACATTACTGGAACTCGGTGTATGACGAGGTCAGCAGCGTGAATAAATCAGCACCGACGGAAAGTATGTTGGGTCACGGGGTAGGCTACGATAGCTACAAACAAAAATTCTACCACGCGAACCAGGATGCCAAGCAAGTAGATGATCACAGATCGTTACCAATAGACGCCAGAGAGCAAATGGAAGAAGGGTTGGAGCACTGGTCCAACGAAGAGCGCTGCCGATGTAGTGGTCGAGTCGATCGCCTCCTCCAATAACGTCTGCGGTTCCTTGTGAAGATTGCGGATCGCCCTCAAAGCGCAACAATCGTAGTAGCGCCTCTCAGATCCACATCGCCCAGGAAAGAACAACCGAACGCCGGTGTGCCAAAGACTAAGTCGCACGTGGAGCTCTCAAGAAGATGGCGGCTAGGGTTTTGGTGGTGTTTCACGATCCTCCCAATGACCTCATGCACCTCCTTATATAGTGCTCGTGGCGGATCCTATCTCAACACGCTATTTAATCAGATTCGTCTTGGTTTGTTCCAACCTGCTATGTGTGACCAGAGGTTCATGTGTAGTTCGGTTGTGACTCGAAACCGCTTCCGATCACGAGTCGATGCGGCTCCTAGCGTAACATATCGATTCCCAAATATACACAAATTATATCTGATTTAACCTTAATGCAATATGATCTACGACTGTGTCTTCATCACTTACGACTGTGTCCTATCTCAGATAATGACCAGATTCGATGTGGTCACGACTATTCGAACTCCTTACGACTGTGTTACGACCACTCTGTGATTACGCTCGACTAGTCTACGACTAGCTCAGATTTGCATACGACGACCAGAATCGCTCGACCGAGCGACCTACTCGTGTATACTCCCTTTGCCTCACGATGTCCGGTTGAACTCTGGTGAGATGTTGTTGGATTAATTGGGCTTGGTCCATTTTAATTTAGCAATTAATCAAATGAAATTCCTAGGCCCACTATTAATGCTAGGTGTAAAACCGTTTAGTCCCATATGGAGAATTGAATGGGAGTTACACCACTTTAAAAGGTGGAACGTGGTAACCCCTTGTGGAATTGGAGAGAGCTAATACACGCTGCTGCTTCCTTCCTTCGCCGTGCAAGGTCTTGCGTCTGCGTGCGTGTGGTGTGTGTGTGTGTGTGTGTGTGTGTGTGTGCTGCGCAGCGCAGCGTGCACGGCGCGCGTTTTTCTTTATCTATTCAAAATCAAACGATCGACTCTGGCAAGAATCAGTGCGATTATTAGTGTATTATGGTCATGCGGTTAATAATGGATGCGATTATTAGTGACTAATGGCTGCGATTCGCCTCTTCATTTTTGTTTGTTACAAAAGAACTCTCCACTATATACGAGGGATTAGGGAGAAGAGTATTCAGTTCGTGTTGTTCTTTGTTCTCTGCCATCTCCGGTCCAGAGCCTTGCGCGCACAAGTTTCTGGGCGAGTAGGCCTCCGGAACTTCGTCTGCTTGTGTACCGCACGGGTAGGCGGGCGATCAAGTTTTTGGGAGCGATCACGACTACTCAATCTGCGACGCCTACTTCACGGTGGTGAATCGTTCATGAATCGCCTTGCGAACATCTTCCTGCATCAAGCTTCGTCCTGCATCACGCCTCGATCGACTACATCGAATAGGCCATCATGTCAACTGATGGTAACGGCGCCTCCGGTGTTTCTAACACTGGCCCCGCCCGAGGGTATAAATTGAAAACTTTTCTGGTGTATTTCTTTCTGTGCGCTATGAATATGTTAATAGATGTTTCTGTTAGCCTGTTCGTTAGCGAATATGAATACATCGTTGATAGATCACTCATGCATGTTTATGTCATGTTTTATATGCTGAATTTCTGGATTAAAATATACCGAAAATTGACTACATTTCCAACAATCCAAAAACTTGATAGGTCTTTTTCGGTAGTTGGCTTTGTCGTCCGCTAAGCCACACCTCCGCTTGATGGTTCAAATTTTAAGAGATGGCGGCACGCGATATCGTGGGTTTATCGCCATGGAATGTTTTCATGTTGCACAAGGCAAGCCCGCCGAGCCTCGTTCGATGAGGATGAACGCAAGTTCAATGCAATGGATAACTTGTTTCGAGGTGCACTTGTCAACATATCGGCGGACAACATTGTGGATGTGTACATGCATTTGCCTACGGGCAAAGAGATGTGGGATGCACTTGAGGCCAAGTTCGAGTTTCGATCTTTGGTTGTGAGTCAGATGTCATGGAGCGCTTCTATGACTACAAGATGGTCGATGACCGCTTCAGTAGTAGAGCAAGCTCATGAGATTCGAGCATCGCAAAGGAGCTTGAGAACAATAAGTGCGAAGTTACGGACAAGTTTGTGGTCAAGCGGTATTATCGCCAAGTTACCGCTTTCTTGGTCGGATTTTGCTACCTCTCTAAAGCACAAGAGGCAGGAGTTCATTACCTTGATCTCATTGGCACTCTTGGTGTTGAAGAGAAGGCGAGGGCAAAAGATACTCGTGGCAAGAAAGTTGTCACGAGGAGGTTGTAGCGCCAATTTGGTGCGTAAGAAGAATCCTCGTGCTTTCCACAACAAGAAGAAAAATAAGCCTTTTGTCAAGCCCAAGGCTACTCTCGAGTTTAAGAAGAAAGGCAAAGGAAAGGGTGGTCGCTTTGTGTGCGGTGATTCCGCCATTGGGCTAAGGATTGTCCAGATCGCAAGGATAAGCGAAGAAGTCCGCAAACATGGTTATTAGTGACGCCGAGGAACATCGGTACGTAATTATTTACCTACTGAGTTCTTTCGCTTGTCAATCACCGAGTGGTGGATTGACACCGGTGCTAATATTCATGTTTGTGCCGATATTTCCTTGTTTTCATCTTATCGGTCGGTCGAGGTTGCTCCTTGTTGATGGGGAACGGATCGCATGCAAATTGTTCATGGTGTTGGTACGGCCGATCTGAAGTTTACTTGGGAAAGACCGTCAACCAAGAACGTCAAAGATGTCCCTCCATAAAGAAGAATCTCGTCGGCGGATCTCTCTTGTGTAGAGATGGTTTTAGGCTTGCATTTGAGTCCAATAAATGTGTCGTGTCTAAGTATAGAACATTTGTTGGTAAAGGCTATGAGAACGGAGGTTTGTTCCGTTTTTCTTTGATGGATTCTTGTAATAAAGTTGTGAACCATGTGTGTAACGATGATGATAAGTCTAATATTTGGCAATCACGACTTTGTCATGTTAATTTTGGGTGTATGACGCGCTTAGCTAATATGAGTTTAATCCCGAAATTCACTTTGGTCAAAGGTTCTAAGTGCCATGCGTGTGTTCAATCGAAACAACCTCGCAAGCCTCACAAGGCAAAGAAAAGAGGCGAGGAATTTGGCACCATAGAACTCATTCATTCCGATTTGTGCGAGATGAATGGCGTCTTGACTAAAGGTGGAAAGAAATATTTCATGACGCTTATAGATGATTGCACTAGATTTTGCTACGTGTACTTATTAAAAACAAAAGATGAAGCGTTGATTACTTTAAGATCTATAAAGTCGAGGTAGAAAACCAACTTGAGAGGAAGATCAAGCGGGTAAGGTCCGATCGTGGGGAGAGTATTTTTCTAATGAGTTTACTTTATTCTCGCGAGGAATATGGAATTATTCATGAGAGGACGCCTCCTATTCTCCCGAATCAAACGGGTTGCCGAAAGAAAGAATCGCGACTCTAATCGATTTGGTTAACGCCATGTTAGACATCAAGGGACTTTCTAAGGAATGGTGGGTGAGGCTATATTGACCGCGGTCATGTCCTGAATAGAGTTCCTACAAAGAACAAAGAAGTAACACCATTCGAGGAATGGGAAAAGAAGAAGCTGACTCTCTCATATTTGCGCACATGGGGATGTTTGGCCAAAGTTAACGTGCCAATTATCAAGAAGCGCAAACTTGGACCAAAAACCGTAGATTGTATATTCCTTGGATATGCTCTGACATGCGTGTTGGTATAATCATAGAATCCAGAGATGCTACATTTTTTGAGAATGAATTTCCTATGAATAGTGATGTACCTAGCTCATCTAGTCAAAAACCTATAATTTCCCTTGATTCTTTTCTGCCGATAGAACATGTTGAGCAAACGCCTGTGGAAAATCCTGAGGAGGATAACAATGAAGTTACTCGAAAGAGTAAGAGACAAAGGACTGCAAAGTCTTTTGGTGATGATTTCATTGTATACCTCGTGGATGACACTCCAAGAACCATTGAAGAGGCATATTCTTCTCCTGACGCTGACTATTGGAAGGAAGCGGTACGGAGTGAGATGGACTCTATTATGTCTAATGGAACTTGGGAGGTCGTTGATCGTCCTTATGGGTGTAAACCTGTAGGATGTAAATGGGTTTTCAAGAAAAAGCTTAGGCCTGATGGTACAATTGAAAAGTACAAGGCAAGGCTTGTGGCCAAGGGTTATACCCGAGAAAGAAGGCGAGGACTTCTTTGATACTTATTCACCAAGTTCTGATTGACCACAATTCGAGTACTACTTGCCCTGGTCACTTCTCATGGTCTTCTCGCTCATCAAATGGACGTTAAGACAGCTTTCCTAAATGGAGAGTTGGAGGAGGAGATTTATATGGATCAGCCAGACGAGTTTGTGGTAAAAGGTCAAGAAGGAAAGGTGTGCAAGTTGTTAAAGTCTTTGTATGGCCTAAAGCAAGCACCTAAGCAATGGCATGAGAAGTTCGACAGAACTTTGACATCTGCTAGCTTTGTTGTGAATGAAGCCGACGAGATGTGTGTACTATCGCTATGGTGGGGAGAAGGAGTGATCTTGTGCTTGTATGTTGATGACATCTTGATTTTTGGGACAAACCTCAATATGATTGAGGAGGTCAAGGACTTTCGTCCAAGAGCTTTGAGATGAAAGATTTGGGAGTGGTGATGTGATTCTTAACATTAAGCTACCGAGAGGAGGTGATGGTGGGGTTACACTCGTGCAATCCCACTATGTGGAGAAGGTCTTGAGTCGCTTTGGTTATAGTGATTTGCAAGCCCGCTTCTACTCCTTATGATCCTAGTGTGTTGTTGAGGAAAAACAAGAATAACAAGGATCAATTGAGATACTCCCAGATCATTGGCTCATTGATGTATTTAGCTAGTGCTACGAGGCCTGACATCTCGTTTGCTGTGAGCAAGCTAAGCCGGTTTGTTTCAAATCCGGGAGATGATCATTGGCGTGCTCTTGAGAGAGTAATGCACTATCTAAAGGCAACTGTGAGCTATGGCATTCACTATGCTGGGTACCCAAAGGTACTGGAGGGCTATAGTGATTCAAACTGGATCTCTGATGCTGATGAGATAAAAGCCACGAGTGGATATGTGTTCACACTTGGAGGTGGTGCTTGTTTCTCGAAGTCTTGCAAGCGCACTATCTTAACGAGGTCAACAATGGAAGCGTAACTCACAAAGATTAGATACCGCCATCGTTGAGGCCGAGTGGCCGTGAACTCCTTATGGATTTGCCGGTGGTTGAAAAACCGATCTGGCTATCTGATTAACTCGTGATAATCGATCAGTAATTATCAAGGTGAATAGCAGTTCTAAGGACAACATGAAGTCATCTAGGCATGTTAAGAGGCGGTTGAAGTCCGCCGAAAGTCAAAAACTCCGAGTGATAGCGCCGACTATGTCCGCATACTAATAATCTGGCCGAATTAATTTACAAAGGGTTTATCACGTAATGTGATAGATAGTGCATCGAGTGAGATGGGCTGAGACCCACATGAGTCATACCACGGTGGTAACTTTGTTCTCGTGATCGGAGATCCCGTGAAGTAGAATGGTGAAACAAGCCGTTGGTTGATCGGGAGGAGAGACCTTTACAAGGCTCATTTTTCTTAGTGATGCACTTCTCTCCTATTCTCAGTATGGCGTGTTGGTTTTTACCTCAATGTGATCCGAGTGGCTTATTTAAAGCAGAGATGTCGGCCTACAAGACATCTTAGAAGGAACATACCTATATGAGTTCGATCTTTGGTCACAGCCTATGAGATTTGGGTGATTTCTAGATACTCATGAATAGGCATGGAGTATGACTTATATGCTCCAACCGGAGGGATGCTTCAGCAAATTTAGTGCTAGTAAAGGAATTGGATAAAGCTTGTTCGCACAAAACTGCAATTCAAGGCATAGTCCATTGTTCGAGTTGTGGATGAGTGTAACTCCTTTCCTAGATGGTTGTTCAACTTAATCTCCATCGAAACACCGGTATATCAAACAACAAATAGAATCGAGAGCATTTCTCGTGTGCCTTGAAATTTGGTGGGGATTGTTGGATTAATTGGGCTTGGTCCATTTTAATTTAGCAATTAATCAAATGAAATTCCTAGGCCCACTATTAATGCTAGGTGTAAAACCTGTTTAGTCCCATATGGAGAATTGAATGGGAGTTACACCACTTTAAAAGGTGGAACGTGGTAACCCCTTGTGGAATTGGAGAGAGCCAATACACGCTGCTCGCTTCGCTTCGCCTCGCCGTCTTGCGTGTGCGCGTGCGTGTGTGTGTGTGTGTGTGTGTGTGTACATGGCAAGAAGCAGAATGCACGGCGCTTTTCTTTATCTATTCAAAATCAAACGATCGACTCTGGCAAGAATGCGATTACTAGTGTATTATGGCTGCGGTTAATAATGGATGCGCATTAGTGACTAATGGCTGCAGCTTACTCGCCTCTTCATTTTTGTTGTTACAAAAGAACTCTCCACTATATACGAGGATTAGGGAGAAGAGTATTCGTTCGTGTTGTTCTTTGTTCTCGCCATCTCCGGTCCAGAGCCTTGCGCGCACAAGTTTCGGGCGAGTAGGCCTCCGGAACTTCGTCCGCTTGTGTACCGCACGTAGTAGGCGATCAAGTTTTTGGGGCGCGTCAGTAGCGACTACTCAATCTGCGACGCCTACTTCACGGTGGTGAATCGTTCATGAATCGCATCTGCGAACATCTTCTGCATCAAGCTTCGTCCTACATCACGCCTCGATCGACTACATCGAATAGGCCATCATGTCAATCGATGGTAACGGCGCCCGGTGTTTCTAACATCGCCCCGCCCGAGGGTATAAATTGAAAACTTTTCCGTGTATTTCTTTACATGCGCTATGAATATGTTAATAGATGTTTCATAGCTTTGTTCGTTAGCTTAATATGAATACATCGTTGATAGATCACTCATGCATGTTTATGTCATGTTTTATATGTCTTTGAATTTCGGATTAAAATATACCGAAAATTGACTACATTTCCAACAGATGTTGTGTCATCCATGGACTGTTCAATACTTTCTCGATCGAGTATCAGATAACTTTACGTGGTCGAACTCTTCGACTACTAGTGGCATGGCTATGCACTTTCTTTATCCGATCACAACGAGGGCCCAGACATCTCTCTGTTATGTTAGGAGGGCAAATCCATATCCCACCAACCACATCCTCTCCATGTTTCAGAGTGTAACATCTTGATTTTCTAAATACTTTTTAAAATGTGTAAAATAAATTAAAACTATTTTTGCTTTAGTGAGAATTCAAATTTGGGTTCTATCGGAAGGATTTAGGTTGTTGTGCCTCCTTGCTTTGGAAAGCTCAACAATTCCCTCAGAACTTATCTCTTTCGAGTCTTGTAGGTTTAGACTTCCTCTAAAGCTTAGACCTCGCCTCACCAGAGATACTCGTATGATCGTGCCTTCCTTCCTTTGAGCTTGGTCATTTGGACCTCTTTGTTGGTTTGAATCTCTTAGGTTCAAACCTCTTTTCTGCTCGACTTCTCTTGCCTAAACTTCTTGTCGTTCGACACCTTTTGATGCCCGACCTCCTTTCATTCGGACCTCTATGCATCCCAATGGCTCTCTTGTGTGCCTTCGATTTTTCCTAAGATCATTTGAACCATCTTAACTTTTATTCTTGACCGAGAAGACCTCCCTCGGGTAGAACCCCTCTATGAAATGTCCTCGGAACCACCCCGCATGGACCTCCTTTGTGCTGGATCTAGCGGTCCAGACCTCCTCCCATTTTTAATCCAAGGGTCTAGACCTCCCATGCGTTATGTCCCTTCATGGACCTCCCCTTTGATCTAAATCGGACGGCTTGGACCTCCCTCACTTTGAATCCAAAGGCCCAGACCTCCCCGCGCGTCTGTTCTCTTTGAGGACCTCCTCCTCGCACGGCTCTTGGTCGTTGGACCTCCTCTCGGAGATCCAACCGCTTAGACCTCCTCGCTAGACCTCCTTGGTGAGATCCTCGACTGCGGGACCTCCCCTGTCTGGACCTCCTTAACCTTTAGACCTCCTGTCCCCTGGCTTAGGACCTCCTAAACCACTCGGACCTCCCCGAGAACCTCCTCTGTGGGGTAAGACCTCCCTATGGTTGACCAGATCGTTGTTAATTTGACCGCCCCACTTGCCACCTTTTAGACGTTCTCATTTCTTCCGCCACGTATGTGCACGGGCATTTAATGTAGGTCTTGTCACGCCTAATACGCTCTCATCGTGGTATTTACTTTGAAGTGAGTCACTAAGCCGCACATGGATATTTTTCTTTGTTCCTTCCCATAGCGACCACGTGTCTTTTAATGTACCTTTCACCTGTGGTGGTGGTGACACCGCCTCGACAATCACCAACTTTTGACTTACCTCTATACTTATCCTTGGCACGTAAGTACCTAGTTTTCTTCACCACTTTGACTACACATAGATCAAACGCTCTAACACATCACCCTTCTCCTTCTCCACACTCTGTTACTTTGGCTCTCGCCCAAGAACTCTTCCCGGAAAGCTCGGCTCTCACGACCTTCCCTTTCACCCATTGTCGCTTATCCTTGGTAAGTCCTTTGATGATCTGCTCCACCCTTGTTTTCGCCATGTCTCGAGTGATCTTGTCCTTCACAGACCTCCCTTCGTGGACTTCTTTTGAAACTCGAGGTGCTCGTGTGAGGACCTCCTCTCTGACCTTGTGCAAGCATCTCGCCTCGAACCTCTCTCTCTCTCGCCTAGGTCATATCTTCTGACCTTCTCTAAAGACCTCTTTTTCCTTTGGTAAGCTAGACCTTCTCCAAAAGAACCTAATCTAAATATAATCCTTTCTGTAATTGGGTTTTTGGAGTTTTCTTTGGAGTTCTCCTGGTTCTTTATTTGGATCTTTATTGGATCTCTGTTTGAATCTTCTTTGAATTTGCCTTCTATATATGTGTAGATTGTGAAGATTCCGGGGAATCCGAAAGTTCTGAAGAAGAAAAATCTCTAAGTAGTGAGCAAGGCAAGTTGCATTCTTGATCATATTGCACCTAGTATATCAAATTAATTATGTCCAGTTTTAAAATGTATTGCACGCTTATTTCTATCAAGTTAGTTCAATACCGTTTTAACTTCATAGTTATACCCAGCCTTTGTATGACCTCTGTTGGTTTGGCATGTAACACATTGTCACCTTTAGGTCAAACTTGGCTAATACAAGAGTAAGAGTCAAGACCATTTGAAAAACATATGCTCGCTTATGCTTAGACCAAAAGCTGTTGATTTGGGGAAATCTTTACCAACATAACCAAATAATGTTTTAAATGTTTTCACCATGGCATTGGGTTGTCATGGAGGTATGAAAGTATTCTTTGGGAAGCAAAGAAAATAAAATGAATTGGACTAGGGCAAAATGGTTAGCTCGGTTGGTGCAAGTTTATGCACCTGGATCGTGCCTTTATGGTAGATCGATGCCCTTGGGTTTGTGAAAGTTGCCCTAGTCATGTGAGGACCGGTCTTTGAGCGACCAATGCCATGCCTATAATGGGCTATGCCACAATCGTGCAACCACATGTCTCCAGAGGGGTGTGGGACTGGTCAATAATTTGCAAAACTCCACTACATGTCGCTCCATTGGTGGTGTGGGAGGTCTTGTTGGCTAGAGGTCTTTGATGACCCATTGTTCCCCTTGGTGCAAGAGGGGCTTCACGGATGGCTATCCATAGGGGGTGAAACCTTAGCAAGGAAAGGCGTGGTGGAGCAATGCATTGTAAAGGCCTTGTCATGAGCTCTAGATCTCTTACCTTTGGAAGTGAGAGGTGGTATTGACGAATCTGGGACAAACTAGAGTACTTATGTCGTGTGGGTAAAGTGCACAACCTCTGCAGAGTTAAATCTATTGAATAGCCGTGTCCACGGTCAAGGACGTCTTGGCAAAGGCCACTTGAAGTTAGTTGTTGACTTTGGGAATTTAAAAATGATTTCCAAATTGCTTTTTGGGACCGCCGTCCCATGGGTTTGGGCGAGGAGCCTAATGTCGAGGGTATCCTTCACCAAATAATGATGAATGCTATCCAACTAAAAATTGCTTTGGTAAAATGAATTTTATCTATTGAAAGACCTCTTTGAAACTCAATAATGGTACTTAAAAGAAAATTTGCTTTGTGCAAATAACCCTATTATGCCATCCTTGATTATCCCTTATGCATGTCATATTGTTAATCCACGGGTGCAACTTGCAGCACAGATGGTAGTGCTCACTCTTGCTCATTACAATTTTGCCAGAGAAGACTTTGGTAGTGATGGAGATCAAAGCAGCTAGGTATGCCTCCAGTCAGCTGCCTGTGGCTTGTTGATGGATCCTTTTGCTTTCTTCTGCTCTTGTGTACTTGTGCTTGGCCCAAGGCCACCTTGTAATCAACTCTGTTAAATATTATGTTTCAATAAAGGTGTGTTCGGGATACCACCATTGTGTATTTTGCTGTGAAGGGCTAGCCATGATCCTTGGGACTGGCTCGGGTTTCACAGGGAACTTGGGAGTAAGCTTGGACCTCCATGTCCTCACCGAGGAGGGTATGCAGAAGGTACTGAGGTGGACTCAGATCTCCACAACCTCCCTTGGAGGCTCGTGGGAGGTCTTGGGAACACTCTCAGACCTCCTCGTTCTCCTCTGTTTGGTTGTGGAAAGGTTCTCGGGTGCTCCTGGTTCTAAGACCCTCTCTCGGGTTGTGATCTCTGGACCTCCAGAGGTCTTGCTGACCTCTGGCGGGTCTTGGTGGTCAGCCGAGAGGTCCTTTGTGGACCTCTGGGAGGTCTCGCTGACTTTCCAGAGGTCTGGAGGATCTCTCGGGAACCCTAGGATTGGGTCGTCACACGAGCATACCCAAAAGCTACCTTTATAACTACCCGATTCTGGTGTAGCGTTTGGCAACCCCTAAGCGTGCTCTTACACATGTAGGAAACCATGCCGATCTCGTGTCTAAGGATTATACATCATCATTGCTTGAGACCAACTAATGACACATAGATTCATAACAATCTCAATAGTGCCTCAATGTGGGTCTTATCCAACATCATGTTCTCTAACATGTGTCCATATTATTGGTTTGATATCTCCATATCTATGACTCGTGAAACATAGTCATCAACCAATACATATGCTAGTCTATTCATATGTGTCCTCATATGTTTACGACTTAGGATCGATAAGAATAATTATTGCGTAAATATAGAGTTTCACAACCAAGTCACATACTTGATAATAAATATTAACAATATTATTCTAGGAACAAGATAACACATTATCCAATGTCATGAACATAATGAAATGTAATCATCTCTATGATTGCCTCTAGGGCATATTTCAGCTGCTCTCCACTTGCACTAGAGTCAATCATTTTAGGTATCTAATACCGATAGCTCTTGTGTGTGCCTCATGCTTTGGTACGTGTGAGAGGCTTTGTCAACGGATCAACAATATTTAAATCCGTATGAACTTTGCATATCTTAACATCTCCTCTATCCACCAATTCATGGATAAGATGATAACGCTTTGAGTATGTGTTTGGACTTCGATGGGATCTAGGCTCCTTAGCTTGAGCAATGGCTCCATTGTTGTCACAATAGAGATCCATTGGGCTCGAGGCACTGGAACCATTCCCAATTCAAGAATGAAATTCCTTATCCAAACACCTTCTTTTGCGCCTTCGAAGCGCAATGTACTCGACCTCGTCGTGGAATCGAAGAACCGCCTCTTGCTTGGAACTTTTTCACTCATTTGCTCCTCCATTCAAAATGAATACAAAACCAGATTATGAACGATAATCATCTTTGTCGGTTTGAAAGCTTGCATCGGTGTAACCATTTACAACGAGCTCTTCATCACCGCCATAAACTAGGAACACATCCTTAGTTCTTCTTAAGTACTTAAGAATGTTTTTCACTACGGTGTCGATGACCTTCACCGATCGACTTGGTATCTGCTTTCAGTAACACTTAGAGCATATGATACATCTGGTCGGTGTACATATCATGGCATACATGATAGATCCAATGGCGAAGCATATGGAATATCACTCATTTTGTCTCGCTCATCGCTGGTCGTAGGACACCGATTCTTATAAGATTAATGCCATGTGCCATGGGCAAGAATCCTCTCTTGGAATTTTGCATGTTGAACCGATTCAACACTTTGTCTATGTACATTTCCTGGCTTAATCCAATTAGCCTCTTAGATCTATCTCTATAGATCCTTATTCCTAAGATATATGCTGCATCTCCTAAATCTTTCATTGAGAAACTTTTTCTTAATGAAGATTTAACAGATTCTAGCATTGGAATGTCATTTCCGACCAGTAGTATGTCATCTACATACAAGATCAGAATAACAAGTGCGCTCCACTAACCTTCATGTAAACACAAGGTTCTTCTTTGTTCTTGATGAAACCAAACCTTTTGATCTCCTCATCAAAACGTATATTCCAACTCCGAGATGCTTGCTTCAACCCATAAATGGACTTTTGAAGTTTGCATACTTTACTAGCATTGTTTGGATCGACAAAACCTTCAAGTTGTGTCATGTACACATCCTCATCTAGGTTTCCATTAAGGAAAGCTGTTTTGACATCCATTTGCCATATCTCATAGTCGAAATATGCAGCAATTGCTAGAATGATCCGAACAGATTTAAGCATCGCTACTGGTGAGAAAGTCTCATCGTAGTCAACTCCTTGAACTTGTCGAAAACCTTTTGCGATTAGTCGAGCCTTATGAATGTGAACATTTCCATCCATATCAATCTTTTTCTTATAGATCCATTTGCACTCAATAGTTTTGACACCATCAAGCGGATCGACCAAGTTCCAAACCTGATTTTCTCTCATGGAATCTATTTCGGATTTCATGGCTCCAAGCCATTTCTCAGAGTCTGGGTCCATCATCGCTTCCTCATAAGTCTTAGGCTCACCATTATTCAATAATAATATGTCATGCCCATATCTTGTAGGCAATTGACGCGCCTTTTAGATCTACGTTTGGTGCCTTGTCTCTGTGTTCAACAACAATTTGTTCATCCAAGAGATGTTCAAGAGGAGTTGAAACGCTTTCAGATGTTTCCAATTTCTTCGAGTCACACCTTTCTCCCATCGACTCCTTTTGAAAGAAACTCTTTCTCCAAAAGACACCATTTCGCAACAAAAACTTTGTCCTCTTCCTTGTAGAAATAATATCCTTTGGTTTCCCTAGGATATCCTATAAAGAAGCATTTATCCGATTTGGGTGTGAGCTTATCGACGTCAAACGCTTAACATAGACATCACATCCCCAAATCCTTAGAAAAGACAAGCTAGGACTTTTCCCACCACATCTCATATGGTGTCTTATCTATTGATTTAGATGGTACCTTATTTAAAATGAAAGCGGCGGTTTCTAGAGCATAACCCCAAAAATATAATGGCAGATCCGATTGGCTCATCATTGATCGAACCATGTCCAACAAGGTCCTATTCGCCGCTTGGACACCCCATTCCATTGTGGAGTGCCGTGGGTGGTAAGTCGTGAAACAATTTCACATTGTTTCAAATGATTACCAAACTCATGGCTCAAAACTCACCTCCACGATCGATCGTAAAGATTTGATTGTCTTGCCAAGTTGATTCTCAGACTTCATTCTCAGAACTCCTTGAACTTTTCAAAGGATTCCGACTTGTGCCTCATTAAGTAGATATAACCATATCTACTATAGTCATCGGTGAAAGTAATGAAGTAATCGAAACCACCTCTGGTATCGTGTTTATTGGTCCACATACATCAAGATGTACGAGTTCCAATCGAATGCGTCGCCCTTTCACTACGACCGGTGAAAGGTGTCTTGGTCATCTTACCGACTGTGCAAGATTCGCATGTTTCAAGTGATTCCAAATCAAATGAGTTTAGAGTTCCATCATTATGGAGCTTTTTCATGCGTTCTCACTTATGTGACCCAAACGACAATGCCAAATAAAAGTGGAATTTATTTCATTAGGTCAAGCCTTTTAGCATTAATATTATAGACCGATGCATCATCAAGATTTAAAATAAACAACCCATTCAAAATAGGTGCATAGCCATAAAACACTTTATTCAAAAATATAGAACAACCATTGTTCTCTATAATGAACTTATAACCCTCTCGCCATCAAACATGAGGCGTAGATAATGTTTCTACTAATGGTGGAACGTAATAACAATTATTCAATTCCATAATAAATCTCAAGGCAAAAGTAGTGGCATAGTCCCGACGGCTAATGCAAAGAACCTTTGCTTTATTCCCGACGCCAAGATCCATCTCGCCCTTGCAATCATCCTACTTCTTGTTAGACTCGCATCGAATTGCAAATATGAGCAATCGATCCGATCAAATACCCATGAGTTAACAGAAGAGTCAGCAAGAAAAATGTCTATAACATTAAGTGGTTTTGCTAGCATGTCCATGACTGTAGACACGGCTATTCGAGTAGTTTTACACTCTGCAGAGGTATATAGCTTTACCCACAAGACATATTTTCTCTAGTTTGTTTGGCATTCGTCAACGCCACCTCACACTTCCTTTGGTGAGAGGTCTAGAGCACATGGCAAGACCTTTACAATGCATCGTTCCGCAGTCCACCCTCATTAAGGTTTCGCAAACCCCCCCTTTGGATAGAAACCCGCCGGGTTAATGGGTGCCCCCTCTTATGCCAGGTGGGAACAATAGTCATGAAAGACTTTGTCAAAAGAAATGGCCATAAAAGACTGCCCACGTACAAACAGGATCAACCGTGATGGAACTTTGCAAATTAGATGGCCAGGTCCCGCCCACACAGGACAAGTGGTTGTACGATGGTGGCTAGCAAGATGCGGCTCGCATACCGGTCCTTAACTGACTTGGGCGGCTACCACAAAACCCTGGGCCTCAACCCTACCCGGGTTGAGCCCATGCATGGACATGCACCAACCAACCAAACCAATCCGCCCAAGTCCAAATCCATTTGCCATTTCTGTTTATCCAAAACCATTTGCCAAAACCTCCATGACAACCCAATGTCATGGCTTGAAAAACACTGGATACTTTGGTCTTATGGTAAAAACAGTTCCCAAATCAAAGTTTTGGTCTAAGCAAAAATAAGCATATATTTTTCAAATGCTTCTCGTTCTCACTATTGCAAAAACCAGATTTTTATCTAGGGTGACAATAGATTGGTTCAGTGTCAATAGTGGCCATACAAAGGAATTAGGCATAACTATGAATTTAAAGACAGGTATTGAAATATCTTAAGTAAAGTAGGCATGCATTATTATTTGAAATGGAACATAAATATGTTGAAATACTGGGTACAACATGGTCAAGGGTGTAACTTGCCTCCTACTTGAATGCTTTACAGGTCTTCTCCCTCACAAAGCTCAAGCTCTCCAGCGACGTCGAGGTCTACACGTTAAAACATCGCAAATCAAACCAAAGTCAAGTAAAAACCAAAAGAATTCCAAAGAAACCCCAAACAAGAACCATAGAAGAGCTTGGTGGCTTGGAGGAGGTCCAAGGAGCTGGTCAGGGGAGCTGAAGGTTCGAGGGAGGTCCAGAGAGCAAACTGAGTAAGCCAGAGAGCTAAAATGAAGAAAAGGCAAAGGAAGAGAGCTGGCCCAAGCTTATATTGCCAGAGCTGCTGGAAGGTCCAAGGGCACACGAGGTCAAGAGCAGGTGTGGGAAAAGATGGGAGCAGGTAAAAGATGAGACAAAGGATGGCTCGGTGTTGCAAAAAGGTGGTAGCATTTAATGCGACACAACATGCATTAAATGCTTGCAGACTTCCAAGTGCCAAGGACATAGTCAAAGGATAAAGAAAGTGGGCGTGACTGACAAATGGGACTAGTCAAAGCCCGGAGGGGAGGTCCTGCGGAGACCTAGAGGAGATCTCGCAGAGGTTAAGGGAGGTCCTCACCCACGGGGGAGGTCCAAGCATAGGACCGGAGGTCCCGACCACAAGGTGGCCTCAACCCGCAAGGGAGGTCCTTGTGAAACGACTGGGAGGAGGTCCTATGGACAAGGGGGGTCCAAGAGACACAACCCCGGGGAGGTCCTATGGACAGGAGGTACAAAAGACACAACAATGAGGAAGTCCTATGGACAGGAGGTCCAGAAGACACAACAATGAGGAGGTCCTATGGACAGGAGGTCCAAAAGACACAACCACGAGGAGGTCCTAAGGTCAAGATCAAAAGCAACAGGGAGGTTCTGACGGTTAGATCTCCAAAACGAGATCCCAACGGTCAAGATTGAGAGCAAAGGGAGGTCCTAACGGTCAGATCCACAGAGGGGAGGTCCTGACGGTCAGATCCATAAAGGGGAGGTCCTGACGGTCAGATCCACAGAGGGGAGGTCCTGACGGTCAGATCCACAGAGGGAAGGTCCTGACGGTCAGATCCACAGAGGGGAGGTCCTAACGGTCAAGATATAAATAAGGGAGGTCCTAACGGCTAAGATCTCCAAAAGGGAGGTCTTAACGGTCAAGATCTAAACAAGGGAGGCTCCGACGGCTAAGATCTCCAAAGGGGAGGTCATAACGGTCAAGATCTAAACAAGGGAGGTTCCGACGGCTAAGATCTCCAAAGGGGAGGTCTTAACGGTCAAGATCTAAACAAGGGAGGTCCGGATGGCTAAAATCTCCAAAGGGAAGGTCTTAACGGTCAAGATCTAAACAAGGGAGGTCCCGACGGCTAAGATCTCCAAAGGGGAGGTCTTAATGGTCAAGATCTAAACAAGGGAGGTCCCGACGGCTAAGATCTCCAAATGGGAGGTCTTAACGGTCAAGATCTAAATAAGGGAGGTCCTGACGGCTAAGATCTCCAAAGGGGAGGTTTTAACGGTCAAGATCAACAGCAAGGGGAGGTCCTAAAGGACACAGGGAGATCCTGAAGGACACGGGGAGGTCCAAATGAATACAGGGAGGTTCAAGGGACATGGGGGGGGGAGGTCCAAGCACTTGAGAGGTCTAGACCAAGGGGAGGTCTAAACCAAAAAGAAACCAGAGAGGAGGTCTTGGTCTAAAAAGGTCTAATCCAAGGAGATTCAAGCCAACAAAGACGTGGTCTAGATGAAAAGAATCCAAATAAAAGATGTGAGGGGAGGTCCGGCGAGGTCAAACCAGAGGAAAGTCTGGGCATACAAGAGGGCTAAACACAAAGGAAGTCTAGACCTAGGGAATGCCCAAACAAAAAGGGGAGTCAAGACCACTAATGTAACATCTTGATTTTTGGAGCCTTTTTGAATTTTCAAAATAAAAAGAACCATTTTGTTTTGATGAGAATTCAAAACTTAACTTGAGAATTTCAGAATGGACTTCAACTGACTAAATCAAATTCCAACTAAAACTCTCTTTTGGCTTGTTGGGTTTGTTGGAGCTTTGGCGATTCCTCCCTTTCTGTGCTAGTTATGTCCTTCTCTGGTCCAGATAGTCTCTTGGTCTAGACCTCTCAAGTGCTTGGACCTCCCCCATGTCCCTTGAACCCTCTTGTTCATTTGGACCTCCCCGTGTCCTTCAGGACCTCCCTGTGTCCTTTAGGACCTCCCTCTCATTCATTTGGACCTCCCTCTCGTTCATTTGGACCTCCCTGTGTCCTTTAGGACCTCTATATCATTCATTTGGACCTCCCTATGTCCTTCAGGACCTCCCTGTGTCCATTAGGACCTCTCTCTCGTTCATTTGGACCTTCCCATGTCCTTCAGGACCTCCCAGTGTCCTTTAGGATCTCCCTCTCGTTCATTTGGACCGATCCTCGTGTCCTTCAGGACCTCCCTGCGTCCTCTAGGACCTCCTCCTTGTTTATTTGGACCTCCACCGCGTCCGTTCGAGCTTTCCGCTTGATCATGATCTCTATCGCTTGTGTACCATTCGATTTGCATTGGAAGGTTTGATCTTGGTGAGACGTTCGGATGGTCTGAACGTCCCACCCTCTCTGAGCCTTTAGATCTTCGGTGGACGGTCTGATCTGCAGAGGCATTCGGCCGGTCCGAACGTCCCAATCATTTTGGACCGCCCGATCCAGTTCAATGGCTGAGATTTAGCGTTAGCTCTGGATGGTCCGAACGGCCCAATCACTTTGGTCCATTCAATTGAAATCCAATGGCTCTCACTTCTCCCGCTTCTTATCTCACTATCGCTCACCTCCCCTTGGTTAGATCTGACCGTTAAGACCTCTCCTTTGGAGATCTTAACCATTCAGACCTCCCTTTTGTTAGATCTGATCGTTAAGACCTCCCCTTTTGGAGATCTTAACCGTTCAGACCTCTCCTTGGTTAGATCTGACCGTTAAGACCTCCCCTTTGGAGATCTTAAGCGTTCAGACCTCTCCTTTGTTAGATCTGACCGTTAAGACCTCCCCTTTTGGAGATCTTAACCGTTAAGACCTCCCCTTAGTTAGATCTGACCGTTAAGACCTCCCCTTTGTTTGATCTAACCGTTAAGACCTCCCCTTTTGGAGATCTTAACCGTTAAGACCTCCCCTTGGTTAGATTTGACCGTTAAGACCTCCCATTTGGAGATCTTAACCGTTCAGACATCCCCTTTGTTAGATCTGACCGTTAAGACCTCCCCTTTGGAGTTCTTAACCGTTCAAACCTCCCCTTTGTTAGATCTGACCGTTAAGACCTCCCTTTGGAGATCTTAACCGCTCGAGACCTCCTTTGTTAGATCGATCGTTAAGACCTCCCTTTTGGAGATCTTAACTGTTCGAGACCTCCCTTTAGTTAGATCGACTGTTAAGACCTCCCATTTGGAGATCTTAACTGTTCTCGACCTCCCCTTTGGAGATCTTAAGCTGCTTGGACCTCCCTTTGTTAGATCGTAGTTAAGACCTCCCCTTTTGGAGATCTTAACCGTTCATACCTCTCCTTTGTTAGATCTGACCGTTAAGACCTCCCCTTTGGGGATCTTAACCATTCAGACCTCTCCTTTGTTCGATCTAAGGGTCCTGACCTCCCCCTTGAGGATCTGACCGTCAGGACCTCCCTTTGAGGATCGTAGTCGGGACCTCCCTTATCTGCGATCTCCTCTGGGTCCTCGCTGACCTCCCTTGAGCTTTAATCGCCCCATTTGTCGATCACACCCATTTTCTTTATCCTTTGACTATGTCCTTTGCGCATGTGAGTCTCCCCGCATTTAATGCCTGTTGTGTCGCATTAAATGCTATCACCTTTTGGCAGTACTGAGCTACCTTTTGTCATATCTTTTACCAACTCCTATTATTTCCTTCACATACTTTAGCAGCCCGAGAACCCTTGGAAATCTGGTGGCTCTGGCTATAAAAACTTGGGCAGCCCTTCCTCTTTACCATTTTGCTCATTTCCACTCCCTGCCTCCTCCAGCAAGCTTTTGGACCTCCTCCAAAGCTCTCTGAACCTCCTCCCCTTAATCTTCGGACCTCCTCCAGCAAACTCCTTGGACCTCCTCCAAATCGACCAAACCTCTCTGTTGGTTATTTTAGCGTTCTATTGGAGTTTCTTTGGATTTTATTTGAGCTTGGTATTGAGTTGCTTTGGTTTCCTCATGTAGATTGTGAAGACACCAAGGAGCTTGAGTTTCCCGAAGAGAAAGACTCTCAAGGCTGTGAGCAAGGCAAGTTAGACTCTTGATCATATTGCACCCATTATTTCACCCTATATATGTTCCGTTTTAAATGTTAATGCATGCTTACTTTACTAAGTTATTTCAATACCTGTCTTTAAACTCATAGCTATGCCTAACTCTTTTGTATGGCCAACATTGAAATTGAACCAAACTTGTTGTTACCCTAGATAAAATCCGGTTGATACAATAGTGTGAACCAGGAGCAATTGTGAAATCTTATGCTTAGTCTCGCTTAGACCAAAAGTATTTGATTTGGGAAAATTTTACCAACATGACCAACTGCTGTTTAAAGGTTTTAAGCCATGGCATTGGGTTGTCACAGAAGCTTCTAAATGTTTTTGAAAAGCAAATGAAAGGAAAACTGGTTTGGACTGGGGCGAATTGGTTGCTTGGTTGGTGCATGTCAATGCACGAACTCGATCCATTTCTATGGTTGAGTCCCAGGGATCTGTGGATGTCTCCCTAGTCATTTGAGGACCGACCTTTGAGCATCCCTTTGCTATGCTTATAATGGGCTATGCCTCACCGTACAACCACATGTCTCTAGAATGGGGCGTGGGACCTGGCTGAATAATTTGCAAAGTTTCATCGTGGCTGTTCCACTTTGATGTGTGGGAGGTCTTTCATGGCCTATGGTCTTTTATAACCTATGTTTCCCACTAGCGCAAGAGGGGGCTTTTCCAGCGGGTTTCTATCCAAAGGAAGCGAATCCTTAGCGAGGAGGGGCTGCGGTGGAACAATGCATTGTAAAGGCCTTGTCATGAACTCTAGACCTCTTACCTTTGGCAGTGAGAGGTGGCATTGACGAATGTCAAACCAACTAGAGGAATCATGTCGTGTGGGTAAAGTGTACATCTCTATAGAGTCTAAACTATTTGAATACCCGTGTCCACGGTCATGGACGTGCTGGCAAAGACCACTCAAAGTTAGATATTGGTTTTATTTTCAAAAGGTTTTGGATAAACTGTTTTTGGGATTTCTATCCCATGGTTGGGTGGGGAGCCTTGTGACAGGAGGGTATCCTTCACCATTTGATGATGAATGTTATCCAACTGAAAAATTGAATTTGGAAAATGAATTTTAGTTATTGTATAATTGCCTTGGAACTTAGTATATGTAATTGAAAGAAACTTGGCTTTACGCAAATCAACCATATTATGCCTTCCCTTGGGATATCCATTTATGCATGCCATTCTGTTAATTGACGGGTGTAACTTGCGAGCACAGTTGTTGTGCTCACTCTTGCCTGATTAATTATTGAGCAGGAGAGGACTATGAGGAGGATGAACTATCTGATGACTAGGCCGCGCCCTCCAGCCAATTACCTGTGGTGCATTGGATGGACTTGACTTTTGTTTCTGCTGTGTATTTTGCTCTTGTCAGGTGTAAGCAAATCTTGTAATCAACTCTTTTGTGATATTAAAGTTTACGCTGATGTATGCTGCCACTTAGGTATGCTGTGTGAACTAGCCATTGATCCTTGGGACTAGTTCGGCTCACAGGTGATTTAGGACTTCTCCAAGTTTCATGACCTCCTCGGGTTGGTCTCTGGACCTCCCTCAGGTCTGGTCGTGGCTCTTGGGGAGGTCCTAAGTCTCAAAGACCTCCTCGGGTTAGTTTCCTGGACCTCCTGGGAGGCTTGGGAGGAGTACCCGAGAGATCCTTGGGACCCCCCGGGAGGTCCCGATGGACTCCTAGGGAGGTCTTGGAGGACCTCTTAGGTTAGCCCCTAGCCGGGTCGTCACAACTAAGATGGTTTAATCCTTAGAAGAGGTCTAGCTGCAAGGAAAGTCTAAACCTCAGAGGAGGTTTAGACCACGAAGGAGAGTAAGGAAGGTTACGCTCCAAGGGATAAAATTTGGACAAGGAAGGTGAATGCGTCAAAGGAGAATTCTAAAGGACAAGGGAAGGCTCGAGCAGACAAGAAAAGGAGAACAGCACCAGAGGCCAAACAAAAGGGAAGGTCTGGACATAAAAGAATGTCCAAATAGGATAGAGGAAAGAGATTTGGGCTCAAGAGCTGGGCAAGGGAAGAGTAGATCCTACAGAGAAAAGGAGAAATAACTCTAGGGAGCTTGAATACCACCAAATAAAATCAAGCTTGAGATTAATTGAAGTTTGACTTAGTCATTTTAAACACCTCAAATTCTAAAAACCTCAGGTTTAAGCTTTGAATTCTCATCAAAACAAAAGGGTTCTTTTTATTTTGAAAATTTTCAAAAAGGCTCAGAAAATCAGGGTGTTACAGAAAATCATCTTGCTCGTCAGCTATGCGATCTTATGGCTGTTCTTGATAGCATAGTTTTAGTATCAGACTTTCTGGTTTTGTTCTGTAGCATAGCTTGTTAAGCTGTGATTGTTAGCTGGTTTCCCCAGCATGTTTGGTTGTGTTGTTTGGTTTGTAAGAACTTGGTTATTTGCTTTCTATAAAAGCAGGATTGATCCTATTGTCAAAAAAAAGTGAGTTCTATGAAATTTTTCCTTAAAATCCACTTTTTATATAGTATCACATATCTCTACCATTTATCTAGCACGAGCATTGCAACTTTAACTTTCATCATATTTTCTCTCTCTTCTCTCCACTACACATATCCGTATGCAAGATTCATGGTATGGATATGTAGTACTAGAGTTACTCTCTCTCTCTCTCTCTCTCTCTCTCTCTCTCTATATATATATATATATATATATATATATATATATATATATATATATATATATATATATATATATATATATATATATATATATATATGAAGAGGTTTTTGCATGCTTGTATAGCGAGGTACTAGTTATCAAAATAGTCCATCTCGGCTTGGGATTGGAACCTTTATTACGAAGAGTTCCTTTGTGTGTGTGTGTGTGTGTGTGTGTGTGTGTGTCTATATATACGCTCGTTTTGTACTCCTAGAGTACATACTCTCACTTCTAATATATAAACGAACATATTATACTTCTTTATCGGTTCAATATACTTAAATACCAATTATAAGATACTCAAATGCGATTTGACTAAAAAAATTTCATTCGAGCCTTTTATTTTTGCTATATACCTTTTTCATATATAAAAGAAGTATATGCACGTATTTCGCTATAAAAAGTGGAATTTAATGAAATTTTTATGGAACTCATTTTGAGGTATCTTATAATCATTATTAGAGTATGCTTAAATTGATAAAGATACACTACTACAAAAAGGTTATCTTGGGCGCCTCATTACGATTTGTTGACCAAAACCGTCTATATTAAACTCTAATCCAGAGCGGTTTTGGTTTAGCGACCGCTCTGCGTATTCTTAACTCGCGCTTAAAACCATCGTGAAGAAGTAATATCACGATTCATGTTGAAAATCGTTTATGAAGTATCACGCATTTATTTTTGTTAGAACCATCGTGATACTTTCACGAGCGGTTCTTATTAAGAACCGTTTGTGATATTATGGTCAACACAGACGGTTTTTGTTTGAAACCGTCTGTGATTCGCAGTGCGGGATGGCGGAAATTTTTGGACGCGTGTGCGGGAGACGAAATGTTTTGGATGCATGTGCGGGAGGAGAAATGTTTTGGTACTGTCCTTATATATTATAGCCACCCATGCCTTGTCTTCCACTAGTCTCTCCCTCTGCCCTCGCCACACCGAGCTCCGACTACCGTCGACTACTGTCATGAGCTCCTCCGCCTCCGGTTGTGACGCCACGGTGATGCTGCCACCGCCTCTCCTTCATTGCCGGTGATATCCCCCATTTGATCCCCTCTCCTCTCTTCCTGGTTGATATCCAACATGCCAGTAAGTGATCAATCGCTTGTCGCCTCCCCTTGCCTTGTTGCTTTTGGTGGCTCTCAATTGTGACCGTGGTTTTCTTGTGAATAAATAGATCAAGATAAGATTGCGGACATCGACAGCGAGCACCTCGGCATGCCTGACTCCGAGTACCAGGCCATCGTCCGCCTCTTCGTCCCAGACTCATTTTCGCGCATTGTTCGGTAAAACAACCATAACTTTTGCATACGAACTCGGATTGCGACGTTCTTTGGCTCGTTGGAAAGCTAACAAAAAACTCAATCCGAAAATCCAAGGTCAGATTCTCTTCGCGAGGTCCCAAAAAAGTGAAAACCCCCAAAAAAGGTCATTTAAGGCCTCAAAACGGCCTCCGAATTTTCAGAATTCGAATTTTTTTTGCAATAGAAAATACTATCACATACGGTTCTAAACAAGAACCGTCTATGATAGTCTATTTTCCTGAGCGGTTCAACAAGAACCGCCTGCATGATAAACAATTATCACAGCGGTTCTTGTTGAACGCTCAGGAAAATAGACTATCGCTGCACGATTCTTGTTTAGAATCGTTGTGATATTTTTTCACAGAGCGGTTCAAAACCGCATGCATGATGACCTCGTAGTATCATCGACCCATAAACTCAGGCGGTTCAAAAACCATCTGTGATGGCGATTTTGAACCGTCTGTGATTACCTTTTCGTAGTAGTGATATATTATCATACGATTTAAGTGGTATATGAGAAGTGAGAGTACATACTCCCAGGAGTACCATACCATTTTTCTATATATATATATATATATATATATATATATATATATATATATATATATATATATATATATATATGAAAATGGTATAGTACTCTAGGAATACATGCATACTATCATCATATACCACTTAAATCGTATCATGATACCTCTTTATCTATTTGAGGATACTCAATATTGATTATAAGATACCCTAAAGTGAGTTAATAAAAATTTCATTAAAATTCACTTTTTATAGCAAAATTTGTGTGTATACTTCTTTTTATATGAAAAGGGTATATAATAAAAATAAAGGGCTCCAATGAAATTTTTTAATCAAGTCACGTTGAAGTATCTTATAATTTGTATTTAAGTATCTTGAAAGTGATAAAGAAATATAATATCTTTGTTTAAGTGGTATATTGGAAGTGGGAGTACATACTCCCACAAGTACAAAATAGGTGTCCTATATATATATATAGGGCGGGGTTTTCGCATGCTTGTATACCAGGGTGCTAGTTATGAAAACCGTCCATCTCACCTTGGGATTGGAACCTTTATTTCGAAGAGTTCCTTTTTGTGATTTTGAAGTAGCAAATGCTAAAACCATTAGGGAAAATTGGCTATAGGACACTATAAATTTGCCTTGTTTGCCAATGGATATCCAAAAAATGTGGTTTCACCAGAACACACTAACATTTTGTGGTATTTTGCTATTAGACACTCCTCTCATTAAAATAATATATCCGAGTGATTAGGAGAGAGAACTTTGTAAAATGCCCTCAATCTTGCAAGGTTCGCTCGTCGGCCAAGATTTCACTGCCTCGATAAGACAAAGGTTCACCTCTCGATCGACCGCGATTACTGCCTCGGTCGGTCTAGTTGAACCGACCCAATTCTAATGGTTTTGGACCCACATATCATACAAAATACTAATGAATTATTAATGGCAAACTAATTGCACTTAACACTAATTAATTTCCTCACTAATTAGTTATACTGGTCCTTACAAGTTGAACATGGCAATGCATCTCATATCCAGATTACAAAGAGTTAGGTTTATTTATTATCCAACACAAGCATCACTTAGAACACATGCTACAAGTATCATCTAGCGATAGTCATCACGTAGCATCGAGAAAAGAAACAAGATGAACCCTTACACCAGCCAATGCTTCATACTGACGTCCAGCTTTTCTTGAATTACATGGTAACCATAACATGCAGCAGCTAGCATTCTTGCCCATAAGGAAAAAAAATATTTCAAGCTTCATATATCAGTCGGCCACACATATGTACAACAATTCATGAATCATAGAGAGAGACCAAGCAATTCATGTTGATTATTCATAAATCATTTATGCATCTGGTTCATGGACAAAAAAGGACCATGCATTTGCTGAACATCTCTGAACAAATTATGCACCTCTACACAATTACAATCTCTGAACATTACAAAAATATAAACAATTATACATCTGACATCTCAAATGGAACAAATATCTACATGGATCATCCACATGTCATTTCTCCAGTCAAGCATAAACATCAATTCCACACCGAATTTCAGAATAAATGAGGGGGAAGGGGAGCAGGTTGCAGATCTGAAGCATTAGGAAGGGTGTAGATATGAATTCCACATCAATTCCACACCGAATTCCACATGGTTTTTTTTCTTGTTTTAGCAATAACTTTTGATTGGAAGCTCCAATTCATGAATGGTTTACACCGGTAGCTTGCTGACGACGAGGGTAACATAATGATATAAGTCTCACAAATAAAAACCTCTTTGTGCGTTTACTAAAAAAGATTTACTGCATCGCTAAAAGAGATTTACTACCACCTTCACATGACTTTACTGCCATCTTTGCCAACTAGTACTGACAAGTAGACAACTAACTAGAAAACAATCAATACCTTGTTTTGTACGTGAATGTGACTGGAAGCTCCGATTCACGAATAATTTTCATTGATAGCTTGGTGACGATGAGGGTAACAGAATGATGCAAGTTTCGCAAATAAAAACCTCTTTGTGAGTTTACTAAAAAAGATTTACTGCATCGCTAAATGATATTTACTACCACCTCCATGTGACTTTACTGCTCTGTTACAAAAAGATTTATTGCAACCTCCACGTGACTTACCCGCCATTGGAAATACCTGAATGAAAATGGGAGGATATCTGTATGGATTTTATAATAGGCCTTCCCCTTACCGTCAAAAAGAAGGATGTAATTTGGGTTATCGTGGACCGACTTACGAAATCAGCCCACTTCATTACCACCAACCAGAGATATTCGATGGATAAACTAGCTGAACTCTACGTGGAAAGGATAGTCACTCTACACGGGGTACCAAAGACCATCACTTTAGTTATGGGATCAGTATTTACTTTGGGTTTTTGGAAGAGCTTACACACTACCTTGGGCACCAAACTTAATTTTAGCACAGCTTATCACCCATAAACTGATGGCTAGACTGAAAGGGTAAACCAGATTTGGGAGGACATGCTACGATCCTGTGTGCTGAACTTCAGGGACTCATGGGAAAAACATTTAGCCTTTGCAGAGTTCGCATACAATAATAGCTACCAGTCCAGTATTCAAATGGCTCCGTATGAAGTTCTCCGCAGCAGGAAGTGTAGATCAACCATCTGTTGGTATGAAGTTGGAGAAAGACCATTATTGGGCCCTGAACTTGTATGGGAGAATGACGAGAAAATACAACTAATTCGAGAATAGGTAAAAGAGCTACGCGGACCAACATAGTAGAGACCAAAAATTCGAAGTTGGGGATTATGTATATTTAAAGGTATCACCTATGCGCGGGGTGTGCCGATTCAGATTAAAAGGGAAGCTAAGTCCATGGTATGTCGGACCATTTCGGATCCTAGAACGTAAAGGCATCCTAGCGTATAAAATTGGAATTACCGAGTCAGTTATCAAGAATTCACGACGTATTCCATGTCCCACAACTCAGAAAATGCCTGAGAGAGCCCTCACAACACTTAACTAATGTCGTCATACCACTGCAAGATGACCTCACTTACGAAGAGCATCTAGTGAAAATCCTAGCGAAAGATGACCGATAGTTAAGAAACTAGACTATTCGTTCTTGCAAGGTACAGTGGAAGAACCACTTTGTCAGTGAAGCTACGTGGGAGAAGGAGGAGGAACTACGCGAAGCCTACCCCAACCTTTTCAAGTGAGAACCTGATTTCGAGGATGAAATATTCCTAAGGGGACGACGATGCGAGAACCCTAAAACTTAAATTAATCTAAACAACAATAAATAGTAAATTACAGATTAAATAAGAACAAATGCCAACACAGTTTAATACAAGATTAGATTATCAAGAGTTTACAATGGGGCTTTTAAAGAAAAATTAAAATGTTAATACAAGCTCATAGTCAATTACAAGAATTCATTACAAGCGGAAGTAAAACATTGATACAAACTCTAAATTAATCACAAGAATTCGTTACATCGGAACAAAATAAAAATTACAACATTTATTTAAATTAAAAAAATAAACTCTTGCATGCTTGGTAGCCTGAAGCCTTTGCATTCCCTTTGTCCGTGTATTGCCAGCAAATATAGCCTTCCACCGCCAACCCTCAACCCTGCCGCCATTCCATTCCCTGTAAGTAAAAGCCAAAAGACCAAGTAAACCAAAACCAATAAAGGGGAGTAAGAAGAAAGAAGGAATGACATCAGATAGCGTGAAGCTCATTGAGATTCCTAGACTGTCCGGGACCAATCGACATCCTCTCACTTCCGTGGGTCTCGTCACTCGGCATTTAGCAAAACCCAACACCCACTTTTACGACTTACCTCAGCCGTAGAAAATCCATCGCATAGTGCCCTATAGACCATTGGCCCATGCATATTAACCAACCGAATAGCCCTCACAGAGAGAGTAAAAGATAAGGTGGGGGCAAATTGGGCTATGCACAGTAGGGAGAGAGACGGAGCATCACAGCCAAGCCCCAAATAAAAACCCAACTCACAACCAATACCACATTGCATTCCTCCCAAATCCTACAGCGGCAAAGGATTGGCTACCACAGCAGAGGCGCGGCAGAGGATTGGGTGCCGCGGCAGGGACGCGGCAGAGGATTGGCTGCCATGGCAAAGGCACGATAGAGGATTGGGTGCCACAGCAATGGCACGACAGAGGATTGGCTGCCATGACAGGAGCATGGTAGAGGATTGGCATTTGAAGTCATGGTAAAATCAGGGTGTTAGGAAAATTCCAAGTCACAGACGGTTTTTAATACAAACCGTCTGTGATGAGATACTTATCACAGATGGTTCGTATTAAGAACCGTTTGTGATGAGATACTTATCACAAACGGTTCGGTGTTCGTGAAACGAACCATCTGTGATATGTCATCATAGACGGTTTTTATATGAAACCGTCTATGATTCGCAGCGCAGGAGTTCAAAATTTTTTGAACGTGTGTGCGGGAGGTAAAATGTTGTGTTGTCCTTATATATTATAACCAGCCCAGCCTTGTCTTCTATTTGTCTCTCCCTCTCCCCTCCCCACGCCGAGCTCCGGCAACTACCCTCGATTCCCCGTCGCGGTTCGGCGAGGAGACACAGCCGACGAGGAGGAGGAGGAGGGATGCAGAGGAGCTCCTTGTCTACCGTAGGAGACAATTTATTGGCTATTTGTGAAACCATTTTGGTTAATTGTCTTCATGGACGTTCATCTCAAACAACTGTTATTTGAAAAAAAAACAGGAAGGACTGCTACCGTTGCTGTTGAGAGTAGTGAATTTAGTTTGAGATAGCGGCATTCCGATTATTATTCTTTGGTGGAATTGTAGATGGCGTGGCTATCTTTGCGACATTGGCACTTAGTGCTCGTGGTGTTTGCTTAGGGACTAGGTATTTGCTCAATCCTGTCTTTGTATGTATTTCAAATGGAGCCTCTGTTTTATAGTTTTGCAGTGTGATTTTCACATTACAAAGCTCCTTGAACATTCAGGTTCCTAGCTACCGAGGAAAGCTTTGTGCATCCTTTGTATAAGCAAAAGCCAATTGAGATAAATCAAACGGACTATACAAATGTGTTTGGGCGTGCTAGATGGCCTGGTGCTCCACAACGTGTGTTGGAAACACTGTTCTATGTTGAATGGAAACAACGTGTGCTGAATTATTTTTTTCAATAGAAAAAACTATCAGACACGGTTTTGAATAAGAGCCGTCTGTGATACTTACTATCACAGACTGTTCTAGTTCATAACCGTCTGTGATAATTTTTTCACAGACGGTTCAAAAACCGTCTGTGATGACCTCATGACATCATAGACACATAAAGTCAGACGGTTCATAAAACCGTATGTGATTACGATTTTGAACCGTCTGTGATGAACTTTTCTGTAGTAGTGGGCAAACCTAAGCACCTGGTTGCTCGCCGCGCCACGCCACTGTGCCTCCTAGCTCTCACCGTCCCACGCCCCCACGCCGCTCTGCGCCTCCTTGCTCTCTTGATGTATGGTTATCAATGGGCCTTTTTTGATGCTTTTGGGCCTCACTTAGCCCATGTTGATGTCTCCACTTAGGCACTCAGCCCACAGGGCCACACTAATTTGTCTTCCTCCTGAGTCATGTCGTCCTATGCTCCGATCCTTCGAGCTCCATCCTATGGCGCCACTAGCCGATGTAGGGTTGGGGTCCCTTGGCACCTCTGGGAGACAGGCGGTTGCCCGCCTTTCAGATAAGTAGCTCCACCATCGAGTATGCATTGACCTCTGAGGGTTCATGTCCCAAACTTAGCGCTGGTGTCCACCGATTTTAGAAGTACGCATGCGTTCAGTAAAACGGGCATGTGCGTGCTCCGTAAGGCCTTTGGTGCCTCCGATAATTTCTATTGCCTTCACTAGCGTGTCCGATTGGCTCCCATTCAATCCGGGCCGTCCATGTGGGCCCCACCTACACGTCCACACGTTTCTCCTCGCCTTCGTGGTCCAAGAGTCTTTAGCTGAATTGACATGTTTTTTTATTTGTAATAGCAAAAGTAGCTCCCGCTCGCACGAAAGTGCAAACATGGCATCGCGGCATGTGAGGAAGGCCACATATTGCGCTCCCAGTCCACCGAAGCTACGTACTGCAGACTAGAACTGCAGAAGAAACCTGTTGCAGATTGAAACTGGGAAAACAAGTCGATGAACAATACTTTCACTATTTAGGTACGGTTGGTACTGTGCGTGTCCGACACATGACACTTTTCATGCACGGTTGCTACATTGTCGGATCGGAACAACGGCGCTGTAGTTCAGATCGTTGTTTGCAGTCCTGTCGTTGATTGGGGGCATGGCAAGTCACCTACCGCGGTCTAGGAGCTCACACCAGTGCACTGACTCGATCAAAGCCACACAAACCACGCTATATATCGAGCTTCTCACGATCTCTACCTAGTAGCTATCTCGATAGATGGACCCCATGGTCTTCGCCCCCAGATGTCATGATGACCGCCGCCTATTGGTGGCTCTCTGGTGGTGGCGCGGCCCGGTGGAGGGCGGTGGCGAGTTGCGGCGGTGGCTAGCTTCTGGCGCCTGCATGGGCTCGCCATGGGCGGTGGCCTCCCTGCGGCGAGCTGCTGCGGCGTGAGGAGCTGAGCGCGTTTGCGCCCTTGACCCATGAATCGCAAAGACCACACACTGCCTCAAGCGATGAACCCGGTGACATGGGCGGCATCGGGCCGACCTCGCCATGGCGTCCCGCCAAGTCTTGACATCAACATCCCATACGCCATCAGTGCATCCGCATACTGCTCCAAGTACGTACTAATCCAATCAGATGTGACCACTTAGACCTTACCTCGGACCTTCTGGACTGCCCGGCAATCCGCTCAACCTTCCCGATCAAGTACCTGGGTCTTCTGCTCACCTTCAGAAGGCTTTGCAGAGTGTATTTCCAACCCCTTCTAGACAAGGTGGCAGGCAGGCTGGTAGGATGGCAGGGGCGCCTCCTTTCCCCAACAGGGCGGGCCACCCTCGTAAAATCGGTCCTCACCTCGATCCCAATTTACTATCTCACTGTCTTCAAAATCCCCAAAGCAATCCTCATCTCCATCAACAAAATTAGGCGGCGTTTCCTTTGGGCCGGTCTTGATAATCTCTCGGGTGCCAAGTGCAAAATAAACTGGGATAGAGTGTGTCGCCCAACCCATCTCGGCGGGCTAGGCATCATTAGCCTTTTGCAATTCTCCTCGGTAATTAGACTGCGTTGGCTCTGGCAGGAATGGAAGTATCCTTCTAAACCCTGGGTCGGTATGGAAATCCCTGTCCATGACTCGGACCGGAACCTTTTCTTCAAGACAACAAGGATAACCCTCGAGGGGCGGAAAAGCGGCCAAGTGCAGGTTTCGGCATGGCTTTTTGGAGAGCCCCCAAAGACTTAGCTCCTAGCATCTTTGCTTCGTCGGTTCATAAAAATCGAGACTATTTTCTCGGCTTTGCGAGCAGGCGATGGGTGCGAGATATCAATCTCATGGCGGGGTTCTCTGCTCTACATTTTGATCAATTCGTAAGGCGTGGACCAAAATCAACCAAATTCAGGTGACTCAAGGCACCCCCGACGAGATCTATTGGAAACTTAGCCAGAATGGAACCTACTCCTCGAGATCCGCCTATGCTTTACATTTCTTGGGTTCCATAGCGACCAACTACAAAGCCTTAATCTGGCAATCCCAAGCCCCTCCAAAGGGGAAACTTTTTGCTTGGTTAGCAATTCAAAACAAGCTTTGGACCTCTGATAGGCTCGAAGTCAGGGGGTGGCCAAACCATCGCCATCCCCTCTGCAGACACACCGGAATCAATCCTGCACCTCATTGCCACAGTCAGCGTTACTCTGCGCATTTGGAAGCTTATGGCGGGCGGGCCAGTATTGAAAGCCTCAACTTTCCACGGCCCTACTACGAACATCCTAGATTGGTGGGCAAATGTAGCAAAGGTGTCAGGCTCCTCTTGCAAGACCCGGACAACGATCACGATCTTAATCTCTTGGGAGCTTTGGAAGGAACGAAACACAAGAATCTTCAACAACAGAGCTTCAGCGCCTCTTGTTCTCCTAGCTAAGATTAAGGAGGAGGGAAGAGTTTGGTTCCTTGCGGGAGCTAACTCTTTGGAGCGTTTCATTTCTATGTAATTAGGCCTTGTTTCTTTTAACTTTGTTCCCTTGCGGTTTCGCTCTGCTTCTTCTCTATTAATATAACGGGTAGTCCTCCTGCCGGTTTTCATTCAAAAAAAAAGATAACTATTTTGTCGATCCATGCATCTGATTACATCCATGCATGCAGTAAGAATTAAGAAGGGATATATTTGATTCGCATCCTTAACCGTGTGTGCGTGCTTGCCTTTTCTTTTTTTTCCTTGATTAAATATGAAAGGTGCACTAAGTCAGTCAGATGCATGTGAATGAGCACAATAAATTAAGGAGGTCATGTTCTTCTTTGCCGTGAGAAACGGAGAGCCTGAGGCGGTATTTGGATTCATGGCTCCACCTGATCTTACCCTTACTTAGTTTTACTACTTAATTACTTTGAGTATTTATGCAATTGTCTGTGGCATAGCTAACTGCCTCCTCGTTGTGGTTCTTTGTTGTTTTTTACCATGAGGCGGGTTTACTTTCTTGTCTCCAGAAAACCTGTCTAGTACTAGTACTTCTTATCTATCCATGAATTGAAATACAAGGTCTTTTATTAAAGGGTACAATTCGCGTGAGACGTACGATGGGACGCTCCGTGAACAACATATGCAATAATTATAATCAACGTATGCAAAAAAAAGCATAATAACAATGAAAAAATACCGAGAAAAACTGATTTTTCCCCCTCCTCACTTAAAGAAGAATGAAAACCATGAGTACATGACTTAGCTAAGTGCTAAAACAAAATCACAAATCACAAACAAAAAAATTACAACTTTACGACACTGCAACATTTGAAAACAATAGTTGCAACATTTTAAAATTGCTCGTGCCACAATAGAGTTAAATGTTGGCAACAAAAATTATAATCGCAGACACTACTAAAAAAAAGATGACCATACACAACACAACAAGGAGGCTCAACATTTCAATACAATGTATGCAACAAATTATTTCAACATTTGCAACAAAAATAGGATTAGATCCCGAAAAATATTAGAAAAAGATCCAATCTATCAACAAAATTCAATTGAAACTACACATCTTGTTCGTATGTAAAGATTACTCGAAAAACTAGCACAAAAGACAAAACAAACCGACGACGTTATATCCATCACAACAATTTGGAAAATAGGGGCAACACTTGCAGCAAAATAATATTGGAGATGACACGTTCCAACAAAATAACATTTTTTTTTGCAACATTTGAGAAATATGTGCGCAACAATTTGCAAAAACATCTGCAATGCCAATAAAAATAGCTGCAATAAACCGCCGGAGAGAAGTATGCGATGGTAGAGCTTGAGTGACCACGGTGGCCTTTCGTATAAATTTGCACTTGGCGGTAGACTTCTTGGCGTTCACAAACCTATCGGCGGTTGAGGTCGTCGAGGATGCCCTGAGCTCGTGGAAATTGCTGCGGTAGCATTGCTAGAGCTCAGGTGGTGCTTGGGAAGGGGGTCGCCGGGAGGAGGAGTGCCTTGGGAGAACAGCTGTGGGGATAAGGGTCGTCGGGGATGGCGAGAAGGAGCAGCAACAGCACATCCATGATCGATGAGGGAGAGAGAGTGTGTGTTGCTTGGAATATATGTGGATGCATGTGGAGGTTGGGGAATAAAAAGGTGTTGAGTGCCCGAGTGGAGTGAGGCGTCTGATCGATTCCTTCGGGTTGGACGCCCAACTCCAGGTGTTATCGTTTAATAAATATCACAATTAATATATACACCCTTTAATTTAAGCTCATCCAAATCCACATGTATAGGGGTGGAGTCAAATACGGCCCAAGACTCGGGTTGGGCCAACTATTCTTGGTCTGAACTTATATTTTTGGTGATTTTTCATGGGCTTTTGAATCCTAGACTTCGGACCATTGTCCCAGCTGCCTAAGGTCTAGCTCCACCCCTGCTACTGTACGGATAACATGGACAGACCGGAGTCCGAATGCATGGTATCATATCGTTTGTTTTTTTATTGTACGTGTTGGTGATCGAGTGGAGTCATATTAGATCATTACAGCTCAACTGTTTGTTGGCTTGAGATTACGTTTAACTGTGTGCTCTGTCAATAGGAATAAGCTGAAGCTGAATATTCCTATATAGGCGTCTCCATCCAACAACATTATAGAAAGATGTCAAACTGCATGTTGCCATAGAATCAAAACTTTTCGTCCTCGATTGCCTCCTCTTGGTCGGCCCCCTTTCGCGACAGGGTGTGTGCTGCCCGATTGGTTGCCCTTTCTTGTGCACAATGCGATATTGCAAACCGAGCATCCTGGTCATCACCTTCTGTTGCTATGATTTGTCAGGCGCTGGTCTCCAAGGTGAGTCAGACTAGCTCCTCTGATCTGTTCGGATGACAAACTAAGCTGGCTGCATGTAAGTACGTCAATGCTCAACCGCCATAAGGATCACTAGTCCTTCCTTCTCATAACTAGATAGCCCTTGTATACGCGGACCCAACGCCTTGCTGAGATAGGCGACCAGGTGCTTGTCCTGCATGAGGACGGCCTTGATACCCCGGTAAAACACGTCGGATTCGATCTCGAAGGTCTTGGTAAAATCTGGCAGGGCAAGCACGGGTGCCGAGATCAGTGCCTCCTTCAGAGATTGAAAGGCTGAGGATTCCGAAAACATCATTCTTCTTCAACAAATCCGTAAGAGGTCGGCTGAGGATTCCAAAATTGTGCACAAATTTGCGGTAGTATCCTGCCAAACCCAGAAACCCACGCACCTCCTTGACGTTCGCTGGATTCGGCAAATACCTAATGGCAGCAATGTTCTTGTGATCGGTAGCCATGCCCTCGCGACTGGTAGGGCGTGGCTGGTAATGTGTCCCAAATATGTCAACTACTGTTGGGCGAAGGCGCACTTGGAGCATTTGACCCTTGGCTGATGATGCTATAATATCTCCAACACCTGTCGCAACTTATTCACATGATCCTCCAGGGTGCGGCTATACACCAGTATATTGTTGATGAACACTAGTACTCCACAATGGAATAATGGTCCCAAGATAGTGTGCATAAGGCCCTGAAAGGTTGCAGGTGCATTGGTCAACCCATATCACTGGATGCTCGGAGTGCCACCATCTTGTTGTCAGAATTTGTCGCTCAAGCACCTTCTATTCCCCTTCGGTCATCTACCTGGTTTCCTAGGGGTATCGATGGTTTTCCTGGTGGGGACAGTTGTAACATCTTGATTTTCTAAATCCTTTTTAAAATGTGTAAAATAAATTGAAACTATTTTATTTTAATGAGAATTCAAAGTTTGGTTCTGTTGGAAGGGTTTGAGTTGTTTATACTTCCTTCTTTGGAAGCTTCGGCAATCCTCCTTTAATCTATCTCTTTTGGTTATGTAGGTTTAGACCTTTTACGTGGCCTAGACCTCCTAGTGGTTCTTAAGGTTAGACCCCCATGGGGCTCGGACCTTTTCTCACATGGGCGCATCCTCGGGTCCAGACCTTTCTCTTTGAGTTTGATTACTTTGAATCTCTTTGTTGGTTTGAATCTCTTTGGATCGAGACCTCTTTTACTGCTTCGAGACTTCTCTTAAGTCTAAACCTCTTGTTGCTGGGCACCTTTCCATGCAGGACCTCTGTTCATTCGGACCTCTTGGTATTCCAGTGGACTTCTTATATGCCTTCAAACCTCTTGAGCTCATTTGAACCTCCTTGACATTTCTTCTTGGCGAAAGGACCTCCTTAGGGTCATTCTAACCACTCTGACTTGTGATCTCACCTTAGCGGGTGGAAGCCTCCTTTGAGTTGCTTTGACTCACAATTTTCTGTTGGACCATCTTGTGTGAATCTCCCCGTGGGATCTCTCTCTTTCTCGGAATTCCTCTGCCTGGACCTCCCCTTGTTTTGAATCTAACGGTTTGGGCCTCTCCTCACTTTGAATCCGAAGGCCCAGACCTCCCCTGCACGTTTTATCTTGGCTGTTGGACCTCCCTCTTGGAGATCCAACCACCCGGACCTCAACTTGCTTTTAATCTCAACCACGGGACCTCTTTGAAGTTCCCTGGACCTCCTATCCAAGACCTCTTAGTGGCCTTTTAAACCTGGCTCTGGACCTCTTTGCCAGACCTCCCTTGAAAAGATCCTAACCGCCAGGGCCTCCTGTTGTTAATCCTGACCGTCAGGACCTCCCCATATCCAGACCTCCTCTGTAAGTCTGGACCTCCCCAACCTTTAGACCTCCCTGTCTTTTGGGCTTAGGACCTCCTAAGCCTCTCGGACCTCCTCAAAGACCTCTCCTGCGGGGGCAAGACCTCCTCTCTTGACCCGACTGTTTATAAGTTGACTGGCCCCACTTGCTAGACTTGGCATTCTCATTTCCTCCACCACGTTAATATCTTGGGCATTTAATGCATGTCTTATCACATTAAATGTATCCATATCGTGGAAGTTTACTTGAATTTGGTCATTAGCAGTACTGACATTTTCTTTGTTCCTTCCCATAGCAACATACATTGTCCTTCCTCGTACCTTTTGCCCGAATGGTAGTGACACACCTTTCTGCCACTACCTACCTTTGACCCATTTCTATACTTATCCTTGACACGTATATTTCTAGTTTTCCTCACCACCTTGATTACAATTAGACCAAGAAATTCTACCACATCACCTTCCTCCTTTCTCCACCCTCTGTTATCTTGGCTCTCGTTCGGTGGCTCCCGGGAAAACCTTCTTTGCTCCACGACCTCCCCTCCATCCATTGTTTCTTCTTATCCGGGTAAGTCCTTGGCGATCTCCTCCGCTTTGGTTTTGCCCTTTGCCTTTGGTGAGTCGTGTCCATTTCAAGACCTCCTCTGGTGGACTTCTTTTTGGGTTTCTAGGGCTTTTGTGTGAGGACCTCCTCTGGACTTTACGCAAGAACCATTGCTCGGGACCTCTCTATTTTATTGCTGAAATCACTCCTTTGGGGTGTTTTGCCAAAGACCACCACCTCTGGTAGCTTGAACCTTTTCTAAAAGAACCATTCTAAAAATATAGACCTTTCCTGTTGATTAAGTTTTGGACTCCCTCTGGGGTCCCCTCGGTTTTCTTGTGGTTCTCAGTTGATTCTTTACTTGAGTTTTTCTTGAACTTGCTCTCTTACAGTGTAGATTGCGAAGACTCGGGGAATCGAGAGTTCGAAGAGAAGACTCTCGGGATAGTGAGCAAGGCAAGTTGCACTCTTGATCATATTGCACCCAATAATTCAATCTATTTATGTTCGGTTTCAAAGTTTAATGCATGCCTATTTCTACCAAGTTATTTCAATATCTGTTTTAAATTCATAGTTATGCCTACTTCCTTGTATGGCCCTTTGTTGACTTTGGACTAAACTCATTGTCACCTTTAGATCAAACTTGGGTCATGCAATAGTGTGAGCCAAAACCATTTGAAAAACTTGTGCTTAGTCAGGCTTAGACCAAAAATATTGATTTGGGGAAATCTTTACCAACATGACCAAATATTGCTTAAAATGTTTTGACCATCACATTGGGGTGTCATGGGAATGTGAAAGTGTTGCTGGGGAAGCAAAGAAAATGAAATTGGATTTAGACTGGGGCGAATTAGTTGGCTTGGCTGGTGCAATGTTTGTGCGGACTCTATCTGGCTAAGGTGGAGGTCAAGGGTTTGTGAGTCGCCCTAGTCATGTGAGGACCGGTCTTTGGCGACCAATGCCATGCCTATAATGGGCTATGCCACAATCGTGCAACCACATGTCTCGAGAATGGGGCGTGGGACTGGTGAGTAATTTGCAAAACTTCACCATATCTTTGCTCCATTGGAGGTGTGGGAGGTCTTGTAGGGTGATGGTCTTTATGACCCTCTTGTTCCCATTTGGTGCAAGAGGGGGCTTTCACGGGATTGCGATCCATAGGAAAGTGAAACCTTAGCAAGGAAAGGCTGTGGTGGGGCAATGCATTGTAAAGGCCTTGTCTGAGCTCTAGACTTCTTACCTTTGGTAGTGAGAGGTGGCATTGACGGATCTTGGGATAAACTAGAAAATCATGTCATGTGGGTAAAGTGTACAACCTCTGCGAGTTAAATCTATTGAATAGCCGTGTCCACGGTCATGGGCGTCTTGGCAAAGGCCACTCGAGTTAGATGTTGATTTTGGGTTTTTGAAATGTTTTCAAATCTGCTTTTGGGATTTTATCCCATGGGTTTGGGCGAGGAGCCTAATGTCGGAGGTATCCTTCACCAACTTGTTGATGAATGTTATCAAACCTGAAAAATTGCTTTCTTAAAATGAATTTTAGTTATTAAAGACATGCTTTGGAAACTTAGTAACGGTATTTGAAAGAAAATTGGCTTTTGTGCAAATTAACCATATTATGCTATCCTTTGATTGTCCATATATGCATGTCATTTTGCTAACCCACAGGTGTAACTTGCGAGCACGATTGTTGTGCTCACTCTTGCTCATTACAATCTTTGCCAGGAGAAGACCTTGGTAGTGATGAAGACCCAAGCGAGTAGGTTGTGCCTTCCAGTCAGCTGCCTGTGGTGTGCTGATGGACCCTGTGACCTTTTGTTCTTTTACTCTTTTGTATATATGTGTTTGGCCCAAGGTCACCTTGTAAACAACTCTGTAGATATTTTGCTTTAATAAAGATGCATTCTGGATGTCACCACCATTGTATTATTTCTGTGAAGAGCTAGCCATGATCCTTGGGACTAGCTCGGGATTCACAGGGAACCCTGGAGCAAGCTCGGACCTCTATGTCCTCACAATGGGATGAACGTGTGATGTTCTGAGGTGGTCTTGGACCTCCACGACCTCCTCTGGTGGGTCGTGGGTGGTCTTGGGGTACCCTCAGACCTCCTCGTTTTTCTTTGGCTGTGACCGTGGCAGGTCCGTGGGTGCTCCCTGGCTCCAAGACCCTCTCGGGTCATGTTCTCCTGGACCTCCAGGGAGGTCTGCTGAGACCTCTGGGAGGTCTTGGTGGACTATCCAAGAGGTCCTTTGTGGACCTCCTGGGAGGTCCTGATGGACTTTCCAGAGGTCTTGGAGGACCTCTCGGGTGCCCTAGAGTTGGGTCGTCATAAAAGTGGTATCAGAGCATCCTGACTGTAAGTCGCAACCTAGTGGCATGGTTGTAGAATTTCAAAATTATTTTATAACAAAAGAAGAATAAAATGTTCTTTCTTATCTGGGTCATCTTTTCACTCTTACCTTTTTCTGGTGCTTTTCCTTACCTTAACCTCACCTTATCTTGTTTCTTCCTATGCACCTGTTCATAATATTAAGTGGACCTCCTTACCCTTGCAATATTCTATTAGAAGTCTTCTAGGGTAGGCTGGTGCTTAAGACCTCCTCCAAAATGGTAACATACGTGTAGAACGATGTTTGGTCATTCTAGATTTGGAAAAGGTTTTTCACTGCTGTTTTCTTTGCATTGGATTTCCTTTGCCAAGTGGTTGGTTTGGCTAGTTTTCCTTAGCTTTTCTCTTCTCTCTTCTCGGCCTTGGTGCTTGGACATAATGGCCACCTCTAGAAATGGCGATCATGATTCAAGCCATCACAACCGTCAAGTCGAGGAAGAGGCCGAGAATCGACCATGTGGACCAATCAGAATAGAGGAGTTGAGGGTGAGCAAGGGCAACCAACATCACAGCCACCCCCACCTCTAGTTGAAGGTCCTACTTGGACTCAAATAATGGCCAATCAAGCTCACTTAATAAACCTACTTTCACAGTCCATGGCCAACACCCAGTCTCTGCAGGCCACAGCAGCCGCCCATCCTCAAGCCCAAGTTCCACCTCCACCAAGGTCTAGCATTGCAGAATTTATGAGGTTGCGCCCTCCAACTTTTCAAGCAGTGCTGAGCCAATGGAAGCCGACGACTGGTTAAGGGCAGTGGGCCAAAAATTAGACATGGTGCAGTGTACAGACCACGAAAGAGTGCTCTTTGCTTCTCACCAGCTCAGTGGGCCAGCTTCTGAGTGGTGGGACAATTTTAGCCAATCTCATCTTGATCCTCGAGCCATCACAGGATGAGTTCAAGCGAGCCTTTCATCGTGCTCATCTCCCACCCTATGATGTCATTAAAGAGGATGTAATTTCATACCTTGAAGCAAAGCGATGTTACACAATGAGTATATGCATAAGTTTAACCAACTAGCAAGATATGCTCCGGAGATGTTGCTCTTGATGAAAGCAAGCAAGAACACTTCTGGAGGGGTGAATGATGAAATCTCAGTTCATCTTGTTTCCCAGGAGCATACTGACTTCCAGCAACTTGTGAGCAAGGCTATTCGGCAGGAGGATAAACTCCAAAAGATGGAGGACCGAAAAAGGAGGAAAGCTGCGTAGAGGTTTAACCCTGGAGGATTTCCTAAGTCTAGGACCTCCCAGTCCCAGACCTCCAGTAAAGACCTCACGGACCTCCTCCTCCAGGGCGGTGGGTCGAGCAACGTCCAAGCAAGTCAAGCTACCATAAGACCTCTTACGGGACTCGGTTTCAAAAAAACCTCCATGACCTCCTCACTTGAGTGACTGTTTCTTTTGTAATGAGATTGGGCACTATGCTAGTAGGTGCCCAAAGAAGCAACAAATTCTGCTCGATTCGATGCGATCAAGGAGTGTCGGCACAAGGCAGTGCCTCAAGTGTGAAGCTAGCAACTAAAGTTATCAAGGGCCGTGTCACACATGTCACGGCAAAAGAGGCACATGATGCACCCGATGTAGTCCTCGATCGTTTCACGTGAATTACATACCACTTGAGCTTTTATTTGACTCGGGGCTTCCCATTCTTTTGTTTCAAGCAAATTTGTGGGAAAGTGTGGGCTATCTATAATCCCTTTGGTTAACCCTATGCTAATACATGTCCCGGGCATAGATATGAGGACTAATACCCTCTACCCAAATCTCACCTTAGAGATCTCTGGAGTTCTATTTCATGCAGACTTGATAGTTTTGCCAACTCAAGGATGGATGTAATCCTTGGAATATTTGGTTGGCTAAGAATAAAGGGCGGTCGATTGTGCTACTAAGTCTATAACACTTACCAATGAACAAGGAAATCGAGTGGAGTTTAAGCGAAGACCTCCCTTAAGGCAGACCTTGTCTAACCAGCGTAAAGGAAGTGGTGAAGTTGGAAGATCTCCCGGTGGTCGAGGATTACTTGGGCGTGTTCCTGAGGAACTCCACGGTATGCCACGATAGGGACGTGTCATTTCTAATTGATTTGGTCCTCAGGACTGCACCTATATCAAAGAGACCTTCTGATGATGCTGTAAATGAATTGGTGGAGTTAAAGCGAGATCCAAGAACCGAAGGACAAAGGATTTATTAGACCAAGCTCTTCACCATGGGGAGCACTGTGCTACTTGTCTAAAAAGAAGGACAATAGCTTTGAGGTTGTGTGTAGACTATAGATCACTCAATGAGGTCACCATCAAGAATAAATATCCATTGCCAGGATAGATGACCTCTTTGACCAACTAAAGGGGCAAGTGTGTTCTCCAAAATAGACCTCGAATGCAGTTATCACCAATTAAAAATAAGACACGAGGACATCCCCAAAACTGCTTTTACCACAAGGTATGGACTATATGAGTTCACTTGTGATGTCATTTGACCACAAATGCCTCGGCCTATTTCATGAGCATGATGAATAGAGTATTCATGGACTTCCTTGACAAATTTGTGGTGGTGTTTATTGATGATATTCTCATCTATTCTAGAAGTGAAGCAGAACATGAAGACCACCTTAGAATTGTGTTGGGAAGACTTAGAGAGCAGGAGCTCTATGCCAAGTTTAGTAAATGTGAGTTTTGGCTAGGTCAAGTAGCCTTCCTTGGTCACATTATTTCGGCCAGGGGAGTAGCTGTAGACCCCTCAAAGGTTGAAGCTGTCTTAGAATGGAGACCTCCTAAGACAGTGACTGAGGTAAGAAGCTTTCTTGGTCTAGCTGGCTATTACAGGAGGTTTATTGAAGGTTTTTCCAAGATTGCTAAACCTCTCACCCAGCTCTTGAAAAAGGAGAAGAAATTTGAATGGACTAAAGACTGTGAGCAAGGTTTCGAGGAATTGAAGGAAAGGCTTGTCACAATTTCATCCTAGTCTTGCGGACATCCATAGAGACTTTGAAGTATTTTGTGATGCATCTCACCAAGGTCTAGGATGTGTGCTAATGCAAAATGGAAAGGTAGTGGCATATGCATCTAGACAGTTGAGACCTCATGAAGAGAACTACCCAACACATGATCTTGAACTGGCAAACCATTGTGCATGCTTTGAAAATTTGGCGACATTACCTTATTGGTAATCGTTGTGAGATATACAGACCACAAAAGTCTGAAATACATCTTTACACAACGAGCTCAACTTGAGACAAAGGAGATGGTTAGAATTAATTAAAGACTATGACCTTGGGATTCATTATCACCGAGGCAAAGCCAATGTGGTGGCAGATGCCTTAAGCCGAAAAGGTCACTGTAATACTTTGTTGGTTCAAGAACAACAACCAAAACTATATGAAGAATTGAAGTACCTCAACTTGGAGATAGTGGAGCAAGGATGTGTGAACACCTTGGAGGTACATCCTACTGTTCTGGATCAGATTAAAGAACAACAAGAAGGAGATGAAGACATCCAAGAAATTAAGAAAAATATGAGAAGGGTAAAACTCCGGTTTTCTCTCGAGGATGAGCGAGGGAGTAGTATGGTTTGGCAGCCGAGTTTGTGTGCCAAATAACCAGGAGATTAAGCAGCTCATTTTGGTAGAAGCCCACGGATCACCTTACTCTATTCACCCGGGCAGCACCAAAATGTATCAAGACCTTAAAGAGAGATACTGGTGGACTAGTATGAAGCAAGATGTCGCTAAGTATGTAGCTCAATGTGATGTGTGTCAGAGAGTTAAAGCTCTACACCAAAACCAAATGGGCTCATTACAACCCTTGCAAATACCCGAATGGAAATGGGAGCAAGTGGGCATGGACTTCATTACTGGACTGCCTAGGACCCAATCCGGGTATGACTCCATATGGGTGGTGGTTGATAGGTTAACTAAAGTAGCACATTTCATACCAGTCAAGACCACCTATGCTAGTAATGTCTTGGCAGATCTGTACATGGCAAGAATTGTTTGCTTGCATGGTGTAACATCCCAAATGTATAATTAGGGTTAATCAAGTATAATTATATGTGTAGAAATTAAAACTTTTTCTCACATCCTGAAAAACCCAAAAATCTCATGTGATTTTTGTCCAAGAGTTGTGTAATCCAAGAACACAAAGCTCTTGTTGACCAAAAATCAAACTCATTTTCCAATTATCTTAAATCTTGTGCCAAACATTTGGAATATATTTTCCTTGGTCCCAAAAACTGATATGGGACCCTTACAAAAATATCATGAGTTATAACACTTGTTGATAATTTTTGGAGGCAAAACAATCCTTTAAACAACCTTCATGAATTTCCTGAGAAAAATGCATTGCATAATAACCTCTGAAAATTTTATGCAAGGTTGGTCTCATGTCGACAAGCTCGAGTTAAAATTCCATCAAATTTGGAGTTCATTTGCTATCTCAAATAATTCTGCTAAGTTTCAGTTGTTAAAAACTAAATTTTAAAGCCTACACTTGTTCCTTGGGCTAGCCATGTTCAAGTTGGTCCAGCCAACCATGTCTGCACCTCAGCAGACCTCATCTCCATTTGATCGGTCGCGGTAGTTGGATTTACATCCAACACCACGACCTCCTCATGATCAACACCATGAGGACCTCCCCGCCTCATGAGGTCATTGCCGTTGGATCGGTGATCCATGGTCATGACCTCCCCAGTGTGTTAAACCTCAAAGACCTCCTCGAGTCGTTAAACCATCGCAGCGAGGTCATCCCATTTGTTGAGGTCGTGGCCGTTGGATTAAATCCAACACCACGACCTCCTCCTCAACATACTCGGTCGGGTCCTCCCACCTCGTGAGGTCATAGCCCTTGGATCCAAGATCCATGGCCCTGACCTCCCTCTCAACCTAAACTAAACAAACCTCCCACCTAACCTAGGTCGTAGCCATTGGATCAAATCCAGCGACTCACGACCTCCACTGTTATCAAGCACTCACAACCTCCCCCATCTTTTGTTGTGCACCGTTAGATTAAAATCTACTGTCACGACCTCCTTTTTGTCTCATGCGCACCAGACCTCCCGAGTGCACGTGAGATCGTAGCCCTTAGATCTAAATCTAAAGGCCATGACCTCCCTTGTGCGTTGCGCGAGCTCAGGACCTCCACCTCTTTTGATCGGAACCCTTAGATCTAAATCTAGCGGTCCTGACCTCCCTTGCCTGTTGCGCATCATATCGAACCTCCCCATCAGGTCAGTGCCCTTGGATTTAAATCCAAAGGCCATGACCTCCCCTCATGTCTTTTTGATCGCGTGCGTTAAGTCCTCACTTTGGAGGTCCGCACTGTTGGATGGAGATCAACGCTTTGGACCTCTGTCCCTTTTCCTCACGTGCGTTTTGCGATTAAGAAATCGGAGGGCCACGACCTCCCCATCCTTGATCGTGTGGTGGGACCTCCTCCCAGCCACTTAAAACATAACGGTTCAAAAACCACATCGGAGGGCCAGGACCTCCCCGTGGGCTTATCCAGCGGTCAAAATGACCTCCCCTGTTCTTCTCCTTCCTTGGTCACGCATGCGTGGCCCTCGAACAAGTGAATTAATGCCCACTGTCCCTTCGTACCTTATAACAACTCTTTCTTGACCGCATTAAATGCAGGTCGACCTTCCTCCTCTCCCACCCACGAGACTGTCACCATGTCGCCTCGTGTCTTGTCCAAACCCTAGACCGAGCCATGGGCTAAGCTCACCATGAGCTTAACCCCACTTCGTGTGCTGCTTCTCCCAAAGTATAAAACCCCATTGGGTTCCTCCCTTAGCTTCTTTGGCACACTTCTAAGCTCTAAGCTTGCACCGTGTCATTTGAGCTTTCTCTCCTCCCTCTTGGCGCCATTGTTGAGAAGCTTGAAGCTCCTCGGTGGACAAGGGTCCTGGAGTTTTTCCTCCTTTTCTCCTTGCTTCCATTTGTGCCCTACCCTCTGGGACCAAGGCCTAACTTGATATTGTTGGGCATTTGCGAGGGGACAAAGTGGAGCTTGAAGTTGAAGCTTTGGCCGTGAGCACCCTTCCTCCTCGGCACGGTCCTCCTTCCTCGACCTCCTCGGCACCTTAGGACCTCCGGTACTCCGATAGTCCTTTAGCTGGGCACCCGATGTATGAGGTCGCGGAGCTTTTAAATTGGGCACACGCTTGGTTGGATGTCGCATGAGCTTCCTTTTTGCATTTTGGTTTCTGCCGTGTGCTTGTCTTCGTTGTCCTCTCGGCTCGCCCGGCGTTCAAAACCGTCGCCGCCGTTGAGAGGAGGCCCTTTGGAGTGCGCATGGTTATGCGGACCAAATTTATTATTGATCTCATGGCCATGAGGTCTACATCGCCGGCGATGACCACGTCTTCTTGCGCTGGTTTTGTCGGACACAACGGCAGCGTCGTTGTCGTTTTTAGGACAGAAATCCTCCATGTTTAATGCGCTAATCATGTGTTCCAATCATTGTAATCATTGGATGTCTTAACTGCCTTTAATCCACCCTTTAATGTGCGCATTTAAGACCTCCCGTAGCGGACCTCCTTGATGTCGGTAGCGCATTTATTCATGTCAGCGCTGCGTCTTGAAGTTAAAGCGCTGGTGCTGGGCGTCCGGACCTCCTCCGAGGAGATCTGGAGCGTCCAAGACCTCCCCTTGCGCAATCGTGGCCGTCCAGACCTCCCTGGAGGTCTGTGACGTTAGGACCTCCCTTAGACCTCCCCTAGGTTGTCTCAGCCGTTCATGACCTCCCCGGGTAGATCTTGACCGTCAAGGTCCTCCCTCGGACGATCTGAACCATCGAGGACCTCCCTTGGAACATCTGGACCGTCCAGGACCTCCCCTGTGAGGTCCTGACGATGTAGATTTTCCTCGGGGAGATCTTGATAGTTTGGACCTTCCTTTGGAAGATCTCAACCGTTGAGGACCTCCCTTTAGATCTGTCGTTCGGACCTCCTCTCTATGTTGTGGTCCGTTGGATTTCCCATCTCTGCCACGACCTCCCCTCGCCTCGCGCATGTGAGTTGCTAAGAGGTCCAGGACCTCTGGACCTTCACGTCTTGGCGTGTGTGATGTTCTCTGGGAGGTCTTGAGCCGTTGGATCTGAGATCGTGGCTCACGTCCTCCCATACCCTTGTGAGTTTAGAAATTCGGTGAGGTCTTAGTTAAACTGAAATAAGGTATAGACTTTAGAATTTCATATCTTCTTCGTTTTGAATCCTTTTGAGGTCATTCAAATTGTGTTAGCTCTGTCTTGAACTTGACTTTAATCCAAAAATGATTGTAAGTTGAGTTCAGCTCCAGAGCACAGATTTGCCATTAGATTTTAAAACCAACTTTAAAATGTGCACTTAAATCAATGCTTAACTTGTAAAATACATAACTAATGCTCTATAGACTATTTTTGGGTGAGACCAACTTTGTTGGTTTCCTCTCTAGTGAACTCACTGTAAAAATTGGTTTTGAGCATGTTGCTGTTAGGAAATTGAGGACTTGTGCATTATAATTTTGTTCAAGTTCTTGTTTTTGAAAATTTGTAGAGAGTGCATAATGGCTCCAAATGAGATGAACTCAATTGTGTTATTCATCTCATGAGGTGCTGGTTTTACAGTAAAATTTCAGCTTCACTTCTATTCTAGAAAATTTTGCGATGAACAGTAGCATATTTCTAATTAATAGGCTGAGCAGAATTGATTTCATCATATCTTTTGCATTGAGAATCCAAATCAATTGGTTCTTGTTGCTAAATTCATGATAAATCATTGTCTTGCTGCTGTAAAATTTTCATGGCTTTTGGAGTTCGTTTGTTGTGCGTCTTTTTGGTTTTAAATCGTTCTTATCGGTTCTTTCTCGCTTTTCCGTTAGGTTTCGACATTTGTGGTGATCCTGAGAGCGACCCTCTGCCACAACTTGGCCAGCAACAAGGCAAGTAGTTTGACCATTTCCATCATTGTCCCATTACTTTAAAGCTTAATACTTTGTTTTACTTCTATGTATGCATGCTACTTTGTGTTAAATGTCGTTAGTAATCCTATAGTTGCATAATCTGTAGGAATTCTTTACCCTCTACTACCATGAGCCTAGGTTATTTGCTGTGGTGGGAGCTCGTTGGATGAGCTCTTATCACTTAGTAGTTTCGATTTAAATTGCTTAGACATGCTTAGTTATCGGTAGAAATGGGCGATCATCGACTTAGTCGATGGTCTTGATCACTCAAAATGATTATTACTCCTATATGTCCAGCACTTGTGCTTTGTTTAATTGTAAAATCAAAAACTGAAAATAAAAGATTGATTTAGACTTGGGCATATTGGATGGATGGTGCGGTTTTTGGATGTGGTGGTATGCCCGGTCCCTAAGGACCGAGTACTTGGGTCACTAAGCCAGCGATTTGGCGTACTAACCACGCGAGGGGCATATGGAACCCTCTTGACTAAGTACTCTAGGAGGTGTTAATTATGAGCGAGCTCGGTTGGTGTGTTTTAAAAACAAATGTATATGTATAGTGTGGGAGGGAGCATTAGCTTAGGGAAGGTTGTGATGTCTCCTTCTCCCGTGGGTTGTGCAGCTCGTAATTAGCATTCATCCTTTGGAAAGGTCTCGTAGGACTTAGCCGTGCAAAGACACCTTCTAAGTGTGCGTAAAGGAAAGGCGATGCGGCGTGTGGAGTGCAGTGGTACACCTGCGGGGATAAAACTATTCGAATAGCCTCGTCCTAGGTTATGGACATGCTTGGTAAGGTCGTTCAAGACTAGACTACAACCTTTAATTAAAACTTGACATGGTTGGTATGAACGGGGAGTTCATGCTATTGTTGTGGTGACTTGGGTTAGTCACTTCGAGATTGTTCTTGTTGTTGTTATTATGTTATTATCGCGTTGTTATTTCAACCATTAAAAATGCTTTGTCAAATTGCTTTCAATCTATTATGTTATTGCAAATAAATGTTGCTTTATGCTAAAATGAGTCCAAAGCCTCATCCACTTAAATAAAGCTTGCATGTAGCTATTTATAGTTCTGTTATCTCACACGTAAGTCTTGGAGTACTTTATGTACTCATCCGCCTGTGGTTGTGGCAATTTTGTGGCTTTTGTGCAGAGGAAGAAGGAGAGCTCCAAGAGCCTCTCTTTTGTGCTACGTGTTGCGCTTTCTTCGACAACTAGCTTGGCGGTCGGTCGAATGCCTAGGGGTTAAGGCACCTTGATTGGCTTTGTGTTATAGCCATCTTTATGGCACTTTTGCTTCATTGTTATCTTTTTGTAATTATTGCTATTTGGCCTAAGGGCCTCTCTTTTGTAATATCTATTCCATATTAATGTTAACTTCGGTTTGTTGCTTATGTTCTATGTGTTGTATGGAATTGATACATTCTTTTGTTGTGAGGTATGTATCTTGCATTCGAAGTATACATCTCTCGAGACCGGGTTTATTTGGTTGATAATACTAGGGTCAATCGGATGACTAAGTATTATGAGCCTAATAAACGTCGAGTCTCTAAAAGTTGGTATCGAGCCATCTTGACCGTAGTAACGCATAAGCTTGGTCGATCCTTAGGATATTTTGAAAACCTATTTTCAAAGCATCAAATGAGTTTTGAAAGCTTAGGTAAATTCTCGGATTTTATTCCTTACCTATCTTAGCTTTCTCTTCTCATCCCACTCTAATTTGAGTTTTAAAAGTTGTTTTCCTCTCTTCCTTCTACAAAATAGTTGTTATCGATTAACCTTTGGTTTTTGGGAGAACCAATGAGATTGGCAAATTGAAGTGTGAGCTGCCCACTACAAGGTTTTGAAGTTCGGAGTCGGTGATTCGACAAGGAGCTTGGATCACTAAACCGGACAGCAAGCATCAAATTTCGGACAGCGGTCTCAAAGGTTTCTAATTAGGATAGATAATGAGAGGTTAATCAACTAAAACTTGTGGGAATAAAAGGGTAAGATGTGATACTAGTTAGCTAAGTATCTAACACTTATTTCGCTGCATTAACTTTGCTCTCTAATAGTTTTAGATCTCATCTTACAATCTGATTTTTGATCTTCTCGACCAATTACTCGTTCATTCAATACGGGTTAGTTGAGTTGAGAAGTTGAGCCTTCGTTTGGTGTTTCTTGGCTGTTTTAGAGTCTTTTAGAAGCTTTTAAAGTTTAAATAACCGCTGATTTTGGCTTTCGTTTGGGGTGATATTCCATTCCCTAGTCGATCGCTTTTGCTTTCTTTAAGGCTTTGTTTTTGGGTCTAGTTGCTAACCAAATTTCATTGTAACAGGATGGCGGGCCTTTTCGTAGCGGCCAAGGCGATCATTGGTCCGGACGAGGAGCTTCCTCCTCCTCCGACCATGGCCGAGGTTCTTCTTGGATCGGCGCAACCGCGCGGATGACCGGAGAGTTCTCTTGGGCGTCATCGCGCGCAACACTGCTTGCACTTACGGAGCTTGAGGATGCGGGCAAGGAACGCCCATCGGCCGCGTGGAGGACTCGCGGAGTTTCTTCGTACTCAGCCCCTACCTTTTCGGTCCGAGACCCTTTGGATCACAGACGATTGGCTTCTGGTGGAGCGTAAGCTCCGCATCGCGCAGGCTGATGCCGAGCACGAGAAGGCGCTGCTCGCTCGCACCGGTGGAGGGTGCACCTTGTCATGGTGGGAGAGCTTTCTCGCCATGCAGCCCGCACCACACCGTCTCTTGGGAGGAGTTTCGTCTTGCCTTCCGTCGGGCTCACATCCTGCCGGCTTGATGGAGATCAAGAAGGGAGTTTCTTCGCGCTCAAGCAAGGCGTAGCTTCGATCATGGAGTATGTCTCTGAGTTCAACCATCTAGCTCGTTATGCTCCGAGGACGTATTGCCGATATGGCTAAGAGGCCAAGTTCAGCGTGGCTTGTCCGAGGAGTGAAGGACAAGCTATCCATTGTCGACTTTCCGATTTTCGGACCTTGGTCGACAAGGCCATCGTCGTGAGCATGCGGCTCGAGAGCTTATGGACTCCATAGCGCAAGTGGGAGGCCCATAAGTCATCGAGGGCGATTCTTCCGTCCCGCTTGAGCGATCTCGGGGTACCACTCTCACTCTTGGCGCCCCGAGGTCACCGCCTTGTTCCTCGTCCTTCGCAGCCGTGTCTCGATCCGTGCACTGCGAGTCGTGACGGCCCCATAACCCGGCCGGGTCACATGTTTCTCATGCAACGGAAGGGGCATTATGCGAACCAATGCCCTAAGAAGATAGAGCGACCCCTCGTCCTAATGGAGGACGCGGCGAGAGGTGGTGCACTCGGGACGGAAGATCGTCCGGCTACCCAAAGGCGTGGGTAGTGGTCGCGTAACGCCATCACCACGAGAGGAGGCTCAGAGGCACTCAACGCGTCGTGCTAGGTACACTTTACGTTAACTCTCATCCCGCTCTTTGTTTTGTTTGATTCAGGAGCATCTCATTCATTTGTTTACGAGTCTTTTCTCGCTATCGGAGAGCTTCTTTTCTCTCCATTGTCGGTCCCGCTTACTCATTCGCTCTCTGGTTCGGAGTTGAGAGCCGGCCGAGTGTAGGGATGTCCTTATCGAGATCGGCGTGGGTTTCTTAGCAAACCTTATCCTTCTCCATTCAATGAGTCTTGATGTGATACTTGGCATGGATTGGTTGTCCCAAAGACATGGGGCAAATCGATTGCGCCAGAAGCTCATCTCTCTATCTAGTCCTCCCATGGGTTAAGCTTTTCGGGAAGTCGCTAGATCCGCATCTCTTCGGCTTGAAGCGAAGCCGCTCTAGATATTAGCGAAGTCCCAACAGTTTGTGACTTTGTTGATGTCTTTCCGCTGATCTTCCGGATGCCACCCGTTCGAGACCTCGAATTTGTCATTGAGTTGGCTCCGGTACGCCCCTATCTCAAAGAGGCCTTATCGGATGCCACCGAGCGAGTTGGTAGAATTGAAGAAGCGATTAAGTGAGCTGCAAGAGAAGGGTTTCATCCGCCTAGCTCATCTCCTTGGGGTTGTCCAAAGCAATCTTCGTAAAGAAGGATTCGGTACTTTACGCATGTGCGTCGATTATCGCCCACTTAATGAAGTGATGGTAAAGAATAAGTATCCATTGCCCGCATCGGCGATCTCTTGATCAATTGACTGGAGCTCGAGTTTTCTCCAAGATTGATTTGAGAGGGATATCATCGAGTTCGAATTCGGCGAGGATATTCCAAAGACGGCGTTCTCTACTCGCTTCGGCTTGTACGAGTACCTTTGTCATGTCGTTAACAACCAATGCTCTGCCTTGTTCATGAACCTCATGAATTCGGTATTCATGGAGTATTTGGATAAGTTTGTCGTGGTCTTCATCGATGATATTCTTATCTATTCCAAGAACGATGAGGATCATGCCGAGCATCTGAAGCTTGTGTTAGGCAAGCTACGTGAGCACCATTGACGCGAAGTTCACAAGTGTGCGTTACGGTTGAAGAAGTGGCTTTCTTAGGCCATATTCTTTCAGCGGAGGCGTAGTTATTGATCCTAACAAGGTCACCGATGTTCTTTCATGGAGTCCGCCCGCTTCGGTCACCGAAGCGCGGAGTTTTCTTGGTTTAGCGGGATATTATCGCCGCTTTATCGAGAACTTCTCCAAGATCGCGGCCGATGACGGAGTTGCTCAAGAAGGACAAGAAGTTCTTGTGGTCGATGCTTGCATGGCAAGTTTCCATATACTCAAGAAGCGTTTGACCACCGCTCCGTTCTTGTTCTTCCCGATATCCATCGCAGCCGATATCTTTTGCGATGCTTCTCGTCGAGGCCTCGGTTGTGTCCTTATGCAAGAAGGCAAGGTAGTGGCCTATGCATCAAGGCAATTGAGACCTCATGAACTCAACTACCCTACTCATGATTTGGAGTTGGTGCTGTGATTCATGCACTTAAGATTTGGCGACATTACCTAATCGGTGTCGTTGTGAAGTGTATTCGGATCACAAAGCCTCAAGTACTTGTTCACCCAACCCGACTGAACCTCGGGCAAAGGAGATGGTTGGAGTTGATCAAGGATTATGATATGGGTATTCACTACCATCCGGGCAAGGCTAATGTCGCTGCCGATGCGCTTAGTCATAAAGCGCATTGTAATGCCTTAGTGCTCAAGGAGCATTCGCCCTCTCTTCTCGAGGCATTCCAGCGTCTCAACTTGGAGATAGTTGAGCATGGATCTCTCGCTGCCATGGTTGTGCAACCAACCTTGGTGGATCGGATCAAGTCCGCCCGGTGATCGGATGTTGGAGTGAGCCACATTAAGGCAAATGTCAAGAACGGAGCGACCAAGTGCTTCTCGAGGATGAGCATGGCGTCGTGAGGTTCGGCAACGCCTTAATGGTTCCAAAGGACATGGAGTTGCGGAATTTAATCCTCCGAAGCCCATGATTCGCCTTTATCCATTCATCCGGGGCCACAAAGATGTATCAAGATCTCCGCCGAGATTTTGGTGGACCCGAATGAAGAGGGAGATCGCGAAGTTCGTTGTCGAGTGCGACGTGTGTCGTCGTGTCAAGGCCGAGCATCAACGTCCTGCTGGACTGCTTCAGCCTTTGCCAATTCCTGAGTGGAAGTGGGATTCGATCGGAATGGATTTTATCACGGTCTACCCGTCCCGAAGAAGAATGATGCCATTTGGGTCGTCATCGATCGATTGACTAAGGTGGCACATTTCCTTCCGTCAAGGCGAACTTGGGTAGGTCTTTTGGCGGAACTCTATATCGCCCGCATCGTGAGTTTGCACGGTGTGCAAGACGATCGTGTCGGATCGTGGATCCTTTTCACGTCTCGTTTTGGCATAGCTTGCAAGAGGCTATGGGCACTCGTCTTGCTTTCAAAGACGGCATTTCACCCCAAAGCGATGGTCGGACCGAGAGGGTCAACCAAGTTTTGGAAGACATGCTTCGTGCTTGTGTCCTTTCATATGGGAAGCATTGGGAGAAATGCTTGCCATTCGCCGAAGCCAGATAACAACGACTTTCGGGCCGGTCTCGGCATGGCACCATTTGAGGCCTTATGCGGAGAAAGTGTAGAACCCGTTGAACTGGTCGAGACCGGTGAGAGACCTCTCTTTGGCGGACTCAATCAATGAGGCGGCGCCAAGTCCAAATTATTTCGTGGCGTTTGCGCACAACTCAATCCAGCAAAAGAGCTATGCGGATCGCCGTCGGCGTGAGTTACGTTTTGAGCCTAATGACTTTGTTTATCTCAAAGTCTCTCCTTTGAAGGGCCATCAACGTTTGGCGTCAAGGGCAAGTTGGCTCCTCGATATGTCGGTCCCTACCGCGTTATCGAGAAGAAGGGAGCTGCCTATAAGTTGGAGTTGCCGGCTGCACTAGAGGGGTACATGATGTTTTCCATGTGTCCCAGCTTAAGAAGTGCCTCCGTGTTCCAACCGAGGAAGCTCCGTTGGAAACTCTCGATGTCCGGAAGATTTGACCTATCGCGAGCACCTGCTCGGCGTGCTCGATGAGTCTGAGCGAAGGACAAGGAATAAGACCATCAAGTTCCTTAAAGTTCGGTGGTCAAACCATTACGAGGATGAGGCTACTTGGGAAAGAGAAGATCGCGTCTCGTGCGGACTATCCATCTTTCTTTCTGAGTGAGCCAAATCTCGGACGAGATTTACTGTAAGGGAGAGATTTTGTAACATCCCAAATGTATAATTAGGGTTAATCAAGTATAATTATATGTGTAGAAATTAAAACTTTTCTCACATCTTGAAAAACCTAAAATCTCATGTGATTTTTGTCCAAGAGTTGTGTAATCCAAGAACACAAAGCTCTTGTTGACCAAAAATCAAACTCATTTTCCAATTATCTTAAATCTTGTGCCAAACATTTGGAATATATTTTCCTTGGTCCCAAAAACTGATATGGGACCCCTTCTGAAAAATATCATGAGTTATAACACTTGTTGATAATTTTTGGAGGCAAAACAATCCTTTAAACAACCTTCATGAATTTCCTGAGAAAAATGCATTGCATAATAACCTCTGAAAATTTTATGCAAGGTTGATCTCGTGTCAGCAAGCTCCAGTTAAAATTCCATCAAATTTGGAGTTCATTTGCTATCTCAAATAATTCTGCTAAGTTTCAATTGTTAAAAACTAAATTTTAAAGCCTACACTGTTCCTTGGGCTAGCCATGTTCAAGCTGGTCCAGCCCAACCATGTCTGCACCTCGGCAGACCTCATCTCCACTTGATCGGTCGCAGCTGTTGGATTTACATCCAACAACCACGACCTCCTCATGATCAACACCGCGAGGACCTCCCACCTCATGAGGTCATTGCCGTTGGATCGGTGATCCATGGTCATGACCTCCCACTGTGTTAAACCTCAAAGACCTCCTCGATTTGTTAAACCATCGCAGCGAGGTCATCCCTGTGTTGAGGTCGTGGCCGTTGGATCAAATCCAACACCACGACCTCCTCCTCAACATACTCGGTCGAGGTCCTCCCATTTCACGTGAGGTCATAGCCCTTGGATCCAAGATCCATGGCCCTGACCTCCCCTCTCAACCTAAACTAAACAAACCTCCCACCTAACCTAGGTCGTAGCCATTGGATCAAATCCAACAGCTCACGACCTCCCCGTGTTATCAAGCACTCACAACCTCCCCCATCTTCTGTTGTGCACCGTTAGATTAAAATCTACGGTCACGACCTCCTTTGTCTCATGCACTGCAGAGACCTCCCAAGCGCCACGTGAGATCGTAGCCCTTAGATCTAAATCTAAAGGCCATGACCTCCCTTGTGCGTTCGCGAGCTCGGACCTCCACCTCTTTTGATCGAACCCTTAGATCTAAATCTAGCGGTCTGACCTCCCTTGCTGTTGCGCATCATATCGACCTCCCCATCGTCGGTGCCCTTGGATTTAAATCCAAAGGCCATGACCTCCCCTCATGTCTTTTTGATCGCGTGCGTTAAGTCCTCACCGAGGTCCGCACTGTTGGATGGAGATCCAACGCTTTGGACCTCTGTCCCTTTTCCTCACGTGCGTTTTCGCGATTAAGAAATCGGAGGGCCACGACCTCCCCATCCTTGATCGTGTGGTGGGACCTCCTCCCACCACTTAAAACATAACGGTTCAAAAACCATCGGAGGGCGGGACCTCCCGTGGGCTTATCCAATGGTCAAAATGACCTCCCTGTTCTTCTCCTTCCTTGGTCACGCATGCGTGGCTCCGAAAGCAAGTGAATTAATGCCCACTGGCCCATCGTGTACCTTATAACAACTCTTTCTTGACCAAGCATTAAATGCAGTCGTCCTTCCTCCTCTTCTGTCCCAGCAGACTGTCACCATGTCAACCTCGTGTCTTGTCCAAACCCTAGACCGGGCCATGGGCTAAGCTCACCATGAGCTTAACCCCACTCGTGTGCTGCTTCTCCCAAAGTATAAAACCCCATTGGGTTCCTCCTTAGCTTCTTTGGCACACTTCTAAGCTCTAAGCTTGCACGTGTCATTTGAGCTTTCCTCTCCTCCCTCTTGGCGCCATTGTTGAGAAGCTTGAAGCTCCTCGGTGGACAAGGGTCCTGGAGTTTTTCCTCCTTTTCTCCTTGCTTCCATTTGTGCCCTACCCTCTGGGACCAAGGCCTAACTTGATATTGTTGGGCATTTGCAGAGGGGGACAAAGTGGAGCTTGAAGTTGAAGCTTTGGCCGGAGCACCCTTCCTCCCTAAGCACGGTCCTCCTTCCTCGACCTCCTCGGCACCTTAGGACCTCCGGTACTCCTGATAGTCCTTTAGCTGGCACCAGATGTATGAGGTCGCGGAGCTTTTAAATTGGGCACACGCTTGGTTGGATGTCGCATGAGCTTCCTTTTTGCATTTTGGTTTTACGCCGTGTGCTTGTCTTCGTTGTCCTCTCCGGCTCACGGCGTTCAAAACCGTCGCCGTTGAGAGGAGGTCCTTTGGGTGCGCATGGTTATTGCGGACCAACGGTATCGTGGATCTCGCCGGCGAGGTCTACATCGCCATGGATGACCACGTCTTCTTGTTGGGTTTTGTCGGACACAACGGCGTCGTTGTCGTTTTAGGACAGAAATCCTCCATGTTTAATCGCTAATCATGTGTTCCAATCATTGTAATCATTGGATGTCTTAGCGCTTTTAATCCACCCTTTAATGTGCGCATTTAAGACCTCCGTAGCGGACCTCCTTGATGTCCAGCGCATTTATTCATGTCCAAGCGGCGTGCGCGCTTGATTTAAGCGCTGGTCTGCACGTCGGACCTCCTCCGAGGAGATCTGGGCGTCCAAGACCTCCCTTGCGCAATCGTGGCCGTCCAGACCTCCACGGAGGTGCAGGACGTTAGGACCTCCTTAGACCTCCCTAGGTTGTCTCGGCCATTCATGACCTCCCGGGTAGATCTTGACCGTCAAGGTCCTCCCTCGACGATCTGAACCATCGAGGACCTCCTTGGAACATCTGGACCGTCCGGGACCTCCCCGTGAGGTCTGGACGATGTAGATTTTCCTCGGGGAGATCTTGATAGTTTGGACCTTCCTTTGGAAGATCTCAACCGTTGAGGACCTCCCTTTAGATCTGGTCCGTTCCTGACCTCCTCTCTATGTTGTGGTCCGTTGGATTTCCCATCTCTGACCACGACCTCCCCGCCTCGCGCATGTGAGTTGCTAAGAGGTCCAGACCTCTGGACCTTCACGTCTTGGCGTGTGTGATGTTCTCTGGGAGGTCTTGAGCCGTTGGATCTGAGATCTGTGGCTCACGTCCTCCCATACCCTTGTGAGTTTAGAAATTCGAGTGAGGTCTTAGTTAAACTGAAATAAGGTATAGACTTTAGAATTTCATATCTTCTTCGTTTTGAATCCTTTTGAGGTCATTCAAATTGTGTTAGCTCTGTCTTGAACTTGACTTTAATCCAAAAATGATTGTAAGTTGAGTTCAGCTCCAGAGCACAGATTTGCCATTAGATTTTAAAACCAACTTTAAAATGTGCACTTAAATCAATGCTTAACTTGTAAAATACATAACTAATGCTCTATAGACTATTTTTGGGTGAGACCAACTTTGTTGGTTTCCTCTCTTAGTGAACTCACTGTAAAAATTGGTTTTGAGCATGTTGCTGTTAGGAAATTGAGGACTTGTGCATTATAATTTTGTTCAAGTTCTTGTTTTTGAAAATTTGTAGAGAGTGCATAATAGCTCCAAATGAGATGAACTCAATTGTGTTATTCATCTCATGAGGTGCTGGTTTTACAGTAAAAATTTCAGCTTCACTTCTATTCTAGAAAATTTTGCGATGAACAGTAGCATATTTCTAATTAATAGGCTGAGCAGAATTGATTTCATCATATCTTTTGCATTGAGAATCCAAATCAATTGGTTCTTGTTGCTAAATTCATGATAAATCATTGTCTTGCTGCTGTAAAATTTTCATGGCTTTTGGAGTTCGTTTGTTGTGCGTCTTTTTGGTTTTTCGTCGTTCTTATCGGTTCTTTCTCGCTTTTCCGTTAGGTTTCGACATTTGTGGTGATCCCGAGAGCGACCCTCTGCCACAACTTGGCCAGCAACAAGGCAAGCAGTTTGACCATTTCCATCATTGTCCCATTACTTTAAAGCTTAATACTTTGTTTTACTTCTATGTATGCATGCTACTTTGTGTTAAATGTCGTTAGTAATCCTATAGTCGCATAATCTGTAGGAATTCTTTACCCTCTACTACCATGAGCCTAGGTTATTTGCTGTGGTGGGAGCTCGTTGGATGAGCTCTTATCACTTAGTAGTTTCGATTTAAATTGCTTAGACATGCTTAGTTATTGGTAGAAATGGGCGATCATCGACTTAGTCGATGGTCTTGATCACTCAAAATGATTATTACTCCTATATGTCCAGCACTTGTGCTTTGTTTAATTGTAAAATCAAAAACTGAAAATAAAAGATTGATTTAGACTTGGGCATATTGGATGGATGGTGCGGTTTTTGGATGTGGTGGTATGCAGGTCCCTAAGGACCGAGTACTTGGGTCACTAAGCCAAGCGATTTCACGTACTAACCACGCGAGGGGCATATGGAACCCTCTTGACTAAGTACTCTAGGAGGTGTTAATTATGAGCGAGCTCGGTTGGTGTGTTTTAAAAACAAATGTATATGTATAGTGTGGGAGGGAGCATTAGCTTAGGGAAGGTTGTGATGTCTCCTTCTCCCGTGGGTTGTGCAGCTCGTAATTAGCATTCATCCTTTGGAAAGGTCTCGTGAGGACTTAGCCGTGCAAGACACCTTCTAAGTGTGCGTAAAGGAAAGGCGATCCGGCGTGTGGAGTGCAGTGGTACACCTGCAGGGGATAAAACTATTGAATAGCCTCGTCCTAGGTTATGGACATGCTTGGTAAGGTCGTTCAAGACTAGACTACAACCTTTAATTAAAACTTGACATGGTTGGTATGAGCGGGAGTTCATGCTATTGTTGTGGTGACTTGGGATAGTCACTTCGAGTGATTGTTCTTGTTGTTGTTATTATGTTATTATCGCGTTGTTATTTCAACCATTAAAAATGCTTTGTCAAATTGCTTTCAATCTATTATGTTATTGCAAATAAATGTTGCTTTATGCTAAAATGAGTCCAAAGCCTCATCCACTTAAATAAAGCTTGCATGTAGCTATTTATAGTTCTGTTATCTCACACGTAAGTCTTGCGGAGTACTTTATGTACTCATCGCCCGTGGTTGTGGCAATTTTGTGGCTTTTGTGCGAGAGGAAGAAGGAGAGCTCCAAGAGCCTCTCTTTTGTGCTACGTGTTGCGCTTTCTTGACGACTAGCTTGGCGGTCGGTCGAGATGCCTAGGGGTTAAGGCACACCGATTGGCTTTGTGTTATAGCCATCTTTATGGCACTTTTGCTTCATTGTTATCTTTTGTAATTATTGCTATTTGGCCTAAGGGCCTCTCTTTTGTAATATCTATTCCATATTAATGTTAACTTCGGTTTGTTGCTTATGTTCTATGTGTTGTATGGAATTGATACATTCTTTTGTTGTGAGGTATGTATCTTGCATTCAGAAGTATACATCTCTCGAGACCGGGTTTATTTGGTTGATAATACTAGGGTCAATCGGATGACTAAGTATTATGAGCCTAATAAACGTCAGGGTCTCACACATGGAGTGCCCAAAAGAATAGTGTCAGATAGAGGATCTCAATTTACCTCAAGGTTTTGGCAAAGTTTGCATGAAGCCTTAGGTACTAAACTCAACTTTAGTACAGCTTATCATCCTCAAACGGATGGGCAAACAGAAAGAGTGAACCAAATCTTGGAAGATATGCTCAGAGCATGTGCCCTGGATTTTGGGAGGAGCTGGGACAAGAACTTACCCTATGCCGAATTTTCTTACAATAATAGCTATCAAGCTTGCCTACAAATGTCCCCATTTGAGGCTTTGTATGGTAGACCCTGTAGAACATCTCTCCTCTGGGATGAAGTTGGAGAGCATCAACTGTATGGGCCGGACCTGATCAAAGATGCTGAGAGCAAGGTGAAATTGATTAAAGAACGATTGAGAGTGGCTCAATCCCGACAAAAGAGTTATGCTGACACCCGGCGTAGAGATCTATCTTTTGAGGTTGGAGACTTTGTCTACCTCGAGAGTAACACCAATTCGGGAGTTAGAAGATTTGGGATTAGAGGAAAGTTAGCTCCAAGATTTGTAGGACCCTACAAGATCTTAGCAAGACAAGGTGAAGTAGCTTATAAACCTGAACTTCGAGTCCTTGTCGGCATGCACAATATTTTTCATGTATCACAATTAAGGAAGTGCCTTGATTTCTGAAGATCACACCTTAGTAGAGGACATAGACTTACAGAAGACCTCACATATGTGGAGCAACCAATTAAAATTGGATGTTGCAGGCGGGTTACCGTGAGGCGAAATTATCAAGTCATACAAGGTGCAAGGAGTCATCATCTAGAAAGTGAAGCTACATGGGAAAAGGAAGAGGACCTTAGGACTAACTACCCCTACCACTTTGCGGATTCTATTTGAATCTCGGGGTCGAGATTCCTTTAAGGGGTAGGTTTGTAACATCCCCGATTTTCTAAATCCTTTTTAAAATGTGTAAAATAAATTGAAACTATTTTATTTTAATGAGAATTCAAAGTTTGGTTACATTGGAAGGGTTTGAGTTGTTTATACTTCCTTCTTTGGTAGCTCGGCAATCCTCCTTTAATCTATCTCTTTTGGTTATGTAGGTTTAGACCTTTTCTGTGGCCTAGACCTCCCTAGTGGTTCTTAAGGTTAGACCCCCCATGGGGCTCAGACCTTTTCTCACATGGACGCATCCTCGGGTCCAGACCTTTCTCTTTGAGTTTGATTACTTTGAATCTCTTTGTTGGTTTGAATCTCTTTGGATCAGACCTCTTTTCTGTTCAGACTTCTCTTAAGTCTAAACCTCTTGTTGCCTGGGCACCTTTCCATGCCAGACCTCTGTTCATTCGGACCTCTTGGTATTCCAGTGGACTTCTTATATGCCTTCAAACCTCTTGAGCTCATTTGAACCTCATTGACATTTCTTCTTGGCCGAAAGGACCTCCTTAGGGTCATTCTAACCACTACGGCTTGTGATCTCACCTTAGCGGGTGGAAGCCTCCTTTGAGTTGCTTTGACTCACGAATTTCTGTTGGACCATCTTGTGTGAATCTCCCCGTGGGATCTCTCTCTTTCTCGGAATTCCTCTGCCTGGACCTCCCCTTGTTTTGAATCTAACGGTTTGGGCCTCTCCTCACTTTGAATCCGAAGGCCCAGACCTCCCCTGCACGTTTTATCTTGGCTGTTGGACCTCCCTCTTGGAGATCCAACCGTCCGGACCTCAACTTGCTTTTAATCTCAACCATGGGACCTCTTTGAAGTTCCCTGGACCTCCTATCCAAGACCTCTTCGTGGCCTTTTAAACCTGGCTCTGGACCTCTTTGCCAGACCTCCCTTGAAAAGATCCTAACCGCCAGGACCTCCTGTTGTTAATCCTGACCGTCAGGACCTCCCCATATCCAAACCTCCTCTGTAAGTCTGGACCTCCCCAACCTTTAGACCTCCCTGTCTTTTGGGCTTAGGACCTCCTAAGCCTCTCGGACCTCCTCAAAGACCTCTCCTGCGGGGGCAAGACCTCCTCTCTTGACCCGACTGTTTATAAGTTGACTGGCCCCACTTGCCAGACTTGGCATTCTCATTTCCTCCGCCACGTTAATATCTTGGGCATTTAATGCATGTCTTGTCACATTAAATGTATCCATATACGTGGAAGTTTACTTTGAATTTGGTCACTTAACCGTACCCTGACATTTTTCTTTGTTCCTTCCCATAGCAACATACATTGTCCTTCCTCGTACCTTTTGCCCAGAATGGTAGTGACACCTGCTCTGCCACTACCTACCTTTGACCCATTTCTATACTTATCCTTGACACGTATATTTCTAGTTTTCCTCACCACCTTGATTACAATTAGACCAAGAAATTCTACCACATCACCTTCCTCCCTTTCTTCACCCTCTGTTATCTTGGCTCTCGTTCAGTGACTCCCAGGGAAAACCTTGCTGCTCATGACCTCCCCTCCATCCATTGTTTCTTCTTATCCCGGGTAAGTCCCTTGGCGATCTCCTCCGCTTTGGTTTTTGCCACTGCACTGAGCTGGTCGTGTCCATTTCAGGACCTCCTCTGGTGGACTTCTTTTTGGGTTTCTAGGGCTTTTGTGTGAGGACCTCCTCTGGACTTTACGCAAGAACCATTGCTCGGGACCTCTCTATTTTATTGCTGAAATCACTCCTTTGGGGTCTTTTGCCAAAGACCACCTCCTCCTGGTAAGCTTGAACCTTTTCTAAAAGAACCATTCTAAAAATATAGACCTTTCTGTTGATTAAGTTTTGGACTCCCTCCGGGTCCCCTCGGTTTCTTGTGGTTCTCGGTTGATTCTTTACTTGAGTTTTCCTTGAACTTGCTCTCTTACCCGTAGATTGCGAAGACTCGAGGGAGTCTGAGAGTTCTGAAGAGGAAGATTCTCAGGATAGTGAGCAAGGCAAGTTGCACTCTTGATCATATTGCACCCAATAATTCAATCTATTTATGTTCAGTTTCAAAGTTTAATGCATGCCTATTTCTACCAAGTTATTTCAATATCTGTTTTAAATTCATAGTTATGCCTACTTCCTTGTATGGCCACTGTTGACTTTGGACTAAACTCATTGTCACCTTTAGATCAAACTTGGGTCATGCAATAGTGTGAGCCAAAACCATTTGAAAAACTTGTGCTTAGTCAGGCTTAGACCAAAAATATTGATTTGGGGAAATCTTTACCAACATGACCAAATATTGCTTAAAATGTTTTTTTGACCATGACATTGGGGTGTCATGGGAATGTGAAAGTGTTGCTGGGGAAGCAAAGAAAATGAAATTGGATTTAGACTGGGGTGAATTGGTTGGCTTGGCTGGTGCAATGTTTGTGCACAGACTCTATCCTAGCTAAGGTGGAGGTCCAAGGGTTTGTGAGAGTCGCCCTAGTCATGTGAGGACCGGTCTTTGAGCGACCAATGCCATGCCTATAATGGGCTATACCACAATCGTGCAACCACATGTCTCCAGAATGGGGCGTGGGACTGGTGAGTAATTTGCAAAACTTCACCATATCTTTGCTCCATTGGAGGTGTGGGAGGTCTTGTAGGGTGATGGTCTTTATGACCCATCTGTTCCCATTGGTGCAAGAGGGCTTTCCGCCGGATTGCGATCCATAGGAAAGAGAAACCTTAGCAAGGAAAGGCTGTGGTGGGGCAATGCATTATAAAGGCCTTGTCATGAGCTCTAGACCTCTTACCTTTGGTAGTGAGAGGTGGCATTGACTTGATCTTGGGATAAACTAGAGAAATTATGTCATGTGGGTAAAGTGTACAACCTCTGCAGAGTTAAATCTATTGAATAGCCGTGTCCACGGTCATGGACGTCTTGGCAAAGGCCACTCGAGTTAGATGTTGATTTTGGGTTTTCGAAATGTTTTCAAATGCTTTTGGGATTTTATCCCATGGGTTTGGGCGAGGAGCCTAATGTCGAGGGTATCCTTCACCAACTTGTTGATGAATGTTATCCAACTGAAAAATTGCTTTGTTAAAATGAATTTTAGTTATTAAAGACATGCTTTGGAAACTTAGTAACGGTATTTGAAAGAAAATTGGCTTTTGTGCAAATTAACCATATTATGCTATCCTTTGATTGTTCATATATGCATGTCATTTTGCTAACCCACGGGTGTAACTTGCGAGCATGGTTGTTGTGCTCACTCTTGCTCATTACAATCTTTGCCAGGAGAAGACCTTGGTAGTGATGAAGACCTAAGCGAGTAGGTTGTGCCTTCGGTCATTTGCACTGTGGTGTCTTGATGGACCACAATGGCCTTTGTTCTTTTACTCTTTTGGATATATGTGTTTGGCCCAAGGCCACCTTGTAAACAACTCTGTAGATATTTTGCTTTAATAAAGATGCGTTCTGGATGTCACCACCATTGTATTATTTTTGTGAAGAGCTAGCCATGATCCTTGGGACTAGCTCGGGATTCACAGGGAACCCTGGAGCAAGCTCGGACCTCTATGTCCTCACAATGGGATGAACGTGTGAGGTTCTGAGGTGGTCTCGGACCTCCATGACCTCCTCTGGTGGGTCGTGGGTGGTCTTGGGGTGCCCTCAGACCTCCTCGTTTTTCTTTGACTGTGGCCGTGGCAGGTCCGTGGGTGCTCCCTGGCTCCAAGACCCTCTCGGGTCATGTTCTCCTGGACCTCTAGGAGGTCCTGCAGGACCTCCTGGGAGGTCTTGGTGGACTATCCGAGAGGTCCTTTGTGGACCTCCTGGGAGGTCCTGATGGACTTTCCAGAGGTCTTGGAGGACCTCTCGGGTGCCCTAGAGTTGGGTCGTCACAACAGTAGAGGCAATGCCGTCTGCGTCGTCGGTCGTCCCCCCATTGGGAACTTCGACCGGCGAGCATCCCGCCTCATGGCCTCCAAGACCTCCTCTTGCAAACAAGCCAAAGCTACAACAATACCGAGATCTTTCGGTCTGTGTAAAAGTATTGCAACCCTAATGTCACTACGCAACCCATCGGTAAATTGGGTCACAAAGAACATAGCATCCCACGAGTGGTGCGCGATAAGGTTCTGCATCAACTCGTTGAATTTCTCCACAAACTCAGCAATCGATCCAATTTGCTGAAGGCGATTAAACTGATGCAATTGTTGCAACCTCGGCAAATTCCTCCCTATTTGCGCATCGTGTGTGGGCTTGAGTGGATTGCAGCCATAAGACTGCATTCCCCACAAAGTACATGGTCGCCACACTATCCACAGATCGGGAGGGATTACACACACACACGAAAGTACACCTCACTTTTCAAATCTTGTTTTTTTTTGTAGTTCGGTTTTTTGGGTAAAAACCGGCTGAAAACGGAAACGCGGGTCACGCTGAAATTATCCAGCCGAACCCCACGGCCCACACCATGCCAGTCGCCAGACACCACGTAGGCCAGTGCAAGCGCATCCTAGCCCATCAGCCCATCTTGGCGCTGGATGGCTGGACTAGAGAGCCTGGCTGTTGTGTGCTTGCTATATGCTAGTTGCTACTGCTAGCAATGTTAATTGGCAAGAGATGTAATCACGCACATGTATCAAGTGACAGCTAGCTAGGACTTTGCAAATTGGCACCGAATGACTGGATGCCTAATTGCCTGTGGACAGTGTGGAGCGTCGGGTGTGGACTGTGGTGTACTAATTACTAAGTAAGTTTAAATGTTTAATAAGGTCGCAGCTTCGTTCGCAATTTGTATTAACTTTGGTAAATATGATATTTATCGATACTGAACTGAAATAAAGTGTATTTATAGAAACTGAACTGTATTTTAAATAATACAATATTTACTGAATTAACAATACCGTATTTACCGTATACACCATATTTACCAAAAAAAAACTCCCGAATGAATAGCCCTAGCGGGGATCTACTCGCCGACTCCATAGGATCTCGAGGGAAGAGGGATAGGGTTTGCAATCCATACGTACCATTGCCCGAAGGTGACTCTGGGGTAAAATCCCATGTGGCCTTCCCCTGATTTTGATTTGTAGCGTGGCGGCCGTCAGGCCCATGACCGAAGTCACCATCCTCCTCCTTCGGATTGACTGGCACCTTGTGCTCCAGTGTAGGAAGAAGCGGGGGCAACACTGTGGGCTTGGTTGCGAGGGCAGAGTCACGGGCGATTTATCTTACTTGGCAGCGGAACTCCCCCGCCTGACCGCGTAACTCGTCCACTACCACCACCATCACCGACTTCCACTCCTTGAGCTCCACCACTAGCGTTTTGATGTTCGCCAGCGATTCCACCACTGTTTGGATAGTGGCATTGTAACAGTCCAAAAATGTCTAAATACAAAAATATGTAATTTTTAAAACTTTTTATATGATTGTCTGTTGGCATCGTTTTTGCCTGCATTTTCGAGAGTTATTTGATCTGCTTCTTTTTTGCCGACGCGAGTGGAAAATTATTAAAACCCCAAAGTCACAAAATCATAAACCATAAACCCTAAATATAGAAACCGTAGAAACATATATTGTAAAAGTAGAAGAATCAGATACAAATTAAATCATCATAACAAAGTTAACAAAAAAATGTTGCCTTGTTAAATATTACTGAAGTATAAACGTTAAGGTAGGGAAATATCATTTTGAGTAACCCTTGTGCGCAGAACTGTGCACTCCTATGTGTGTGTTTCCACGAATAGACGATGTACTGTCGTGAGATTTTAGTTGAAACTTGTGCACTGCCTATTTTGCACATGGGTGTCGTATTTTCGTAGTCACGGGAAAAAGCTTGTTTTAAAAAGATTTGTGTGATTGTTTCGAGCCTCCCCGGCTTTCCATATGTTAAAATTTTAAATTTTGAGAGAAAAATGGGTTTAGTTACTTTATCCCTGTGATCTTCTCCCTATTTCATGCTATTTCCTTTCATTCCTTGCTAAAAACACCAACATACGTCAAGATCAAGGTAACAAGTATGTAAGATCAAGACAAACCCCTGTCAAAAGCTGCCAACCCTGGATCCAATTGTCCAGACAAGACACTTAAGCGTCACCGCACGTCAGATGGGATTCAACACATGGCCACGTGTTTCGGATGTGGCAAGGTGGGGCACTTCGTGTCTCACTGCCCTGAAGGGCGAAAAAGGCAAAACAACTTGGTTGCTTTAACTATGGTGAAATGGGGCACTTCGCTAGCAATTGTCGTCTATTGGCATCAAACAAGGTCGAGGTATGTCGACGTTGTGGTGAAGAAGGATACTACATCGACCAATGCAACACCAACTGCCCCAATTGCGATGGAGACCACCTACTAGGAGATTGCCTGAGGAGCAGGGTCACTTGTTTTCTATGTGAGGGACACGATCACTGTCCCAAGGAGTGTCGTCTACACCAGACGATCACCAAGTCAGTTGAACTACAATGATGGATTCTTCGCACAGCTGTAAACATCGCAACTGCCGAAGCTGACATGGAAATAGTCCTAGACCAAGAATGCACGTAAGGCAGCTTGGACAATGTATTGGCACATGCTGTATCCCTAGACATAGTCGATGCCATAGAAGACTTGTACGATAAGTAGTTAATAAAGATGGATCAAATGTATGGCATGTTGGTAGAGTGCTAGAAATCATGAGAATAAGTGTTTGAAAGATATCACAGCAAAACCTATGAAAAATCATTTAGATTGGATTAATATGATGGTAGATGGGATCAACTGCGATTACAAACAATTATTGTCAATCCATCAACAAGAAATTTGTGACTATCATCAGGAAAACAGAGAACAACGACGATGAGCCGACAAAGCAATTAAGAGCATGTTAGCAGCCTCTGCTACATATCTCTTCATCTTAATTCTATCTTCTTCTTTCTGTACTACCGAAATCTCGGGGTCGAGATTCTCCTTAAGGGGGGTAGGGTTTGTAACAGCCCAACAATGTCTAAATACGAAAATATGGGATTTTTATAACTTTTTATATAATTTTCTATTGCCATCGTTTTTGCCTGCATTTTCGAGAGTTATTTGATTTGCTTCTTCTTTGCCGACGCGAGTGGAAAATTATGAAAACCCTAAAGTCACAAAATCATAAACCAAAAACCCTAAATATGGAAACCCTAGAAACGTATATTGTAAAAGTAGAGGAATCAGATACAAATTAAATCTGCGGCAGGACTGCCAGGATTTGAGGAGCCACCACATTGGGTGGCGAGGATATCTCACAGATGAGTTTGACACGAGCGTCAATTTCCTCTTGTGAGAGATGTTGGAGATATGCCCTAGAGGCAATCATGGAGATGATGATATCACATCTATGTTTATGTGTTAATTGAATAAGTGTTATTTTATTCCTTGAAAGAATCATCAGTTATAAAGATTAACAAGTATGTGACTTGTTGGTGAAACTCTTAACTTATATGATATCGTTCTAAATGAATCCCTGGTCAGATGTCAATGGTTGGAACACCAGTGACTCTATCGACCAGCACATGTATTGATTGATGACCATGTTTCACCGATCATGGATATAGGGATATCGAATCAATAATGTGAACACATGTTAGAGAACATGGGGTTGGATTGACCCACCTTGAGACACTATTGAGATTGTTATGATTCTTTCTGTCGTTAGTTGGTCTCAAGCAATGAATACACTCTTAGGGGTTGCCAATCGCTACTCGTAATTGGGTAATTATAAAGGTAGCTTTCGGGTATGCTATGAAACATGCGGAGAAATGTGACTAGTCGGATATGGGATTTGCCCCTCCTAACATAACAAGAGAGATGTCTCTGGGCCCCTCGTTGTGATCGGATAAAGAAAGTGCATGGACATGCCACTAGTGGTCGAATTGTTCGACCACGTGAAGTTATCCGACACTCGATCGAGAAAGTATTGAACAGTCCATGGATGACACAACATCTCACCTGGAGTTCAACCAGACATCGTGAGGCAAAGGGAGAATACATGAGTAGGTCACTTAGTTCGATCAGTTACGAACCAGTACCCAGTCTTAAGTTCCCATGGTCGTAAGTTCTTCTACAACCAGTACCCAGTCGTAAGTTTTTCCACGATTACAAGATCCTAAAGATGAAATCAATTCTTGATTACCTTTAGGTGCTCCATCTTGTCCTCTGCGGACAGGACTGCCAGGATTTGAGGAGCCACCACATTGGGTGGTGGGGATATCTCACAAATGAGTTTGACATGAGCGTTGATTTCTGCTTGTGAGAGATCTGCAGGAGTAAGTAAAATTTCAATAGCCAAGTTCGAAATCAACAGAAAAAAAGGCTAAGATTGAAAATTTACTTACCCTTCTTGTAATCTCTGGTTGGGTCTTGCGGCTCCGAGTACCTCCACATGGGATGAGCCATCCTCTTCAAAGGGCTAATGCGGCGCGTGATGAAATCCTTCGCCACGTGCCATCCGGTGAGCCCCTCTTCCTTCACGTCTTTGATGGCTTGAATGCAAGAGGCGATTCGGCCAAGATCCTTGGGAGTCGAATCTCAGGAAGGAATTTTCTCGGCACCATTTCCGGCGAAAGAGAGGCTGTCTTCACTGGTCGTCTCTCAGTAGAACCACCTCTTCTTCCGTCCTGGCCACGACGACCGGGTGAACATCTGAATGTATTCCTTTGACTTCCCGTCATGGAGCTTCAGACTACAGCTATCGGCGATTCTCGCTAGCCTGGTCATCACGTAGAAGTACTGGAATAACTCCAAGTCGACCGAGATCCCAGGTAGGCCTCGCACAAATAAACGAACACGTCCAACATCGTGATGGAATTGGGAACGAGGTTCACTAACTCCACCCCCGAAGTGTTCGAGTACGAGTGTGAGGAAAGGGTGAGTAGATAATTGAAGGCCACACTTATAGTACGCCTGGTAGATGGGAATCTGCTCAATCTACCCCGACGGCCAATGCTGCCCAGCAGCCTCAATTCACTTGACAAACTCCCTCTTCGGGATCATCTCGGCGACGGCCAAAGCCTTCATCTTGGCCACGTCCATCTTCGATTCGGCCTACTGGGAAGCAGCTTCGGCCATTTTTTTTTCAAGAAAAGGAGATTTGGATTTGAAAAGGTCTCGAGAGGGCGTACGATTTGATCGGCGGTGAAGAATGCAATAACTCGATGAACAGTGGAAGCGATTTGGGGAAAGGTAAAAAACCCTAAGTCTCACCCACGATAAGCTTTTATAACCGCGCGCTTGAGTTAAAGACGTGGCAACTCAACATTTGCCACCTCTTTTGGGAACCGCTCCAACAGACAGGTCTATGAGAGTCGATTGAGATTCTTTAATTTGTCTTCTCGAGAAAACCGAGTCTGTCTTTACATCTTAAGCGAAATTACCATCTTGACCAAGTCTATTTCTAGTCAAATGAAATAGCAGTCGGAAAGGTTTTACTTCCGATTACAGTACTGCGACCACCTTGTGGTCATAAGATCTTCTATGACCACCTTGTAAATCGTAAGATTTCCAACACCTTTCTTGACCAAGTTTATTTCAGGTCAAATAAAATACCGATTAAAGAGCTTTTCTTTCGACCACCATTCTACGACCACCTACTGATCGTAAGATCATCCACGGCTCCTTTTCCAAGTAAGTTATTTTCACTTGAACCTGGGGGACTAGATGACGATGATCTAATAATTCTTATTTAATTATTTATCTGTAATTTTTATTATGGATAATAATACCATCATATGGTTCTTGAGTATACCCCTTAGTATTCATAAGGGAGAAGCTGGAGGTCGTAAGTTGTTTTATGACCACCCCGTGGTCGTAAATCCTTCTACGACTACCCATGGTCATAAGTCTTTCTACGACTAGCTCTTGGTCGTAAGTTATTCTACGACCATTCTCTAGTCGTAAGCTTTTCTACGACTATCCCCTGATTGTAAGTCCTCATACGATCAGTCTGTGGTTGTAAGCTTTACTACGACCACCACCTGGTCGTAAGCTCTTCTACGACCAGTCCCTAGTCGATGGGGCTTACAGACATATGGGCCTAGTCGATCAGGGAATCTTCTACACCATATCTAAAGATATGGGCAGTTAATTACATTGTTATTCTCTAGAATAATGTCATAATTTAACTCTCTCGTCTCGGTATAATCGTCATGACGGCGTAACGCGTTACTCCCACAATAATCTCCAGTAACGGCTCCATCATCTGAAGCGTTGAGACGCCCTTTAAACTGGAGAAACTGCCGCCTACTTCGAGCACTATATAAAGGATGGAATCATCAGACGGCAGAGGGAGAGTGCAATCAGGAGCAGAAGACATTACATTTGATTCTTTCTCTTGATCTGTGACCAATATACTCAATATATCCACACATGAGTAGGGTTGTTATTCTCTCCGAAGAAGGCCTGAACCTGTATAAAAATCCTTTTATCATTCTCTCTGCGTGATTTGAGTCTTGAAGACCTCCTAAATCAAACAATCGTTACGTAAGATCAGTTCTAAAACACCAAAGTTGGAATTAAAGTTGCACCAAACAAATACAGCAGAGACAGCATGTACAGTTGGAATTAAAGTTGTGTGCATGTGAACACGAAGTCTTGGCTGAGAAGAACCGGCGGGTCAGATCATAGCAAGCTAGATCGATTAATTAGAGGATGCTTATTGGTCCCAAAGTAATCGGAAATCCGGAAGGAAGGCAACACTACAAATTTTCAGACCAGGTTATCCCTCTTTCGGACCTGCTCGCAAATATAAAAGAGAAAGAAAGAACCTACCTGGTCCCGTACGGGGCCAAAGTGTATGGATCAATTTTATTCTCTGTAATTCAAACTCAAACCGTTGTTTCAGGCTTTGGACCTCATGTACCTGTTTCGTTTCAAAAAATAGGAAATGTTTGCAATTAGTTAAGGATCAAGAAAAAGAATCGGACACATGCTGATGAGACGATGATCGATATTCGAGGAGCTGGGGCACGTATGTATACAGAGACGTTGCAACGAACTATTTAAAGCTAGCACTAATAACGATTAATGAAATGGACAACTACTCGATATGGTAGCTAGGCTGGTACAGGAAACCATTCATCGGGAACTAGTTGCATTGTATCAATGCCTTGTTCGATGGATGCAAGTTGGCAAGTGGAGTACATGCTTGGCATCATATCAACATATCATCGCATCACTGGGCTTAGCGGCGGATTAGAAGAAAAACAATCGGATGTACGGATCATTAAGATTATGTTGCGGGGTAAACATGTATGTGTATATATGAGCTTTGATAAGATAAAGTAAAATCTAACCCTGTGTCCGGTGCACCCTCCAAGCCTCACTTGGAACCTTCCAAGACTAGGCTGACTGTAGAGCTACCTCTCTCTCAGGGAAATTGCGATTTTTTTGGCAGTATTAGCACGTTTTCGCGTCATATTTACAGAAATGGTCGTCGGCCAAAATTATTTGCAAAAATAGCGCCTTGCAAAGACGGCCACCATGCGACAGTGCCCTTCGCCTCGACACGCGCCCGCCAAGACGGCCCGTCGGTGGTGGCCCGCCACCACGTGTCCCTCCCCGTGTTAGGGTTTCGCTAGGGTTTGGGTTTCAATTTGGTCGTGGGATTTTTAAAATATAGCAAATGAGTTCAAAAAAATTATAAAATTTTATGTGAATGCTCGTAATACAGTGTACTTTATTGTGTAATTTTTTTTACATAATTTTACTCATTCTGATTTTATGTAAATGCTCCTAACACCGAATAACGACCAGACGAGTTCGGTCTATTGGGACAATCCTTCGTTGAGTGCTCAGGGGTCTTGCATATCCTAAACTTGGTTGTGCGGCTAATACTAGTACGTTGGCTCACATCCATGTTGTTCCGGAAGCGCCGCGTCTGCCGTCGCCCCTTCCCTATTGTCTTCACTCAGGCGGAGAAAATATTACATTACGACACTGAATAACGACTAGACGGGCTCAGTTTGTTGGGACAATCCTTCGCTGAGTGCTCAGGGGTCTTGCATATCCTACACTTGATTGTGCGGCTAATACTAGTACGTTGGCTGGCATCCATGTCGTTCCGGAAGTGCTACATCTGCCGTCGTCCCTTCCCTATTGTCTTCAGGTCCTTGATCGGACCCCATTGCACCATGTCCGGCTAAAGATCCTTATAGTTCATTTTCAAGCCGTACAAGTAAAACACCGCACTCCATGTACCGAAAAGGTGTTGCATGTACATAAAATCAGAATAAGTAAAATTATGTAAAAAAAAGTTACACAACAAAGTACACCGTGTTACGAGTATTCACATAAAATTTCATAATTTTTTGAACTCATTTGCTATATTTTAAAAATCCCACGACCGCTGCCAAAACCTAAACCCTAACACGGGGGAGGGGGACACGTGGTGGGGCTGTGTGGGCCACCACACAGCGGCCGTGCGGCACAGGCGCGTGTCGAGCGAGGGGCGGCTGCCGCACGGTGGTCTTGCGCGCAGAGCGCTATTTTTGCAAATAATTTTGGCCGACGACTATTTCTGTAAGTACGACGCGAAACCACGCTAATACTGCCAAAAATTTGGGAATCGCCGTCGGTGCTAATACTGCCAAAAATTCGGAAATCGCCGCCGTGCACACACGTACATATATACAGTTTTATTCATGCTAGCAACTTTTTCCAAGTGATCATGCATGCATCAAGCTGGCCAATTAAGCAAGAAAGATCAGCTGCCGTAGTGAAGAAGGAAAATTTCAGAAATGCAGTTTAGTACAGAAGCATCTAGTAGCTAGTACTAATCCAAATTAGTAGGCAGACGTCGATCAGTTACAATTAGCTAGAGGAGAATAATCAGTACTTGCTAGCTGGTAACGATGCACTTGCGATGATTAGGGCCGCTTAGGTTCGCAGCTTAAAAAAATGAATAGGAAAAACACACGAACAGAACAGGACTATATGTGAAAAACAGAGGATTAGAAAACACATGAACTTGGCTCTCTTTGATTAGCAGGATTTTCAAAGGAAAGTTTCCATCCACTCTCGGTGGATGTTCTCTTTCCTCAAAAATCGCAGGAATTCAACAGTATTCCTATGGGCTGAAGTGCTGAACTTCAAGATTTGTTTCACCTGCAGCTATCAGTTCAAGCTTTTGAGCAATTTGGCTCCTTGCTAAGCTCCTTACATGACTTGTTGCTAGTAGAAGAGCATGATGTGTGGACTTACATTTGGCAGAATGAAAATTATTCCCCGGTTAAGGCGTATAATGTTATCATGGGTCAACAACAATGTCATGCATTATTTGCTTGGATTCGGAAGTCTTCATGTCAGTCCAGACACAGAGTATTTTTCTGATTATTATTGAAGGATCGTCTGAATACCAGAAACCTACTTAGGAGGAAACAATGCTCCTTGCAAAGCTACATTTGCGTCTTGTGTAATCATCAGGAAGAGGAAACTTTGTACCACTTGTTTTTTGGGTGTGATTTTGCAAAAGCTTGTTGGGATTTGCTTTGCCCTGCCAGACAAGTTGGTCTGTCAACTTTTGAAAACCTGGAGTTTATTAAAGGGGCTCTCAATCTGCTGTTCAGTATGGAGATCATCATTCTTGTCTGCTGGAGTTTATGGATTGTTCGAAATATCAAAATTTTCCAAAATGTGGATCCGTCGGAGAACGGTGCAGACTTCGCTATGGTTATCCATCGTGCACAGGAGAAATTTTTTCCGCAAATTCAAGAATGGGTAGATAATATCTTCTGATTTTCTTCTTGTACATCCTTTTCTCTTTTCCTCTTGTAATTTTGAAAACTCTGCTTTATCATATTTAATATATTTACAGCAGGACCATCTTGGTCTTACTGTTTTACGGTAAAAAAAACAGTATTCCTATGGATTGCGATCGGTCGTTTCCTGCGAATCAAATGCGTCAACAGTGGCCATTCCTATGGAATCTAGATTCCTACGATTTTCCTTCGAAAATCCCGTGAATCAAAAGGGCATAAATCACAGGATAGAAGAAGCATGCACTAGTAGTGGAGTAACTAGCTAGCCAGTCCACCAGCCAACGACCTGACAGCGACGGCCATCAATTTTTTTGTGGGTACAAGGACAACACACACTCTACACTGACAACATCATACACACCTACTACACACGTGAGCAGATGCAAACGGAGCGAATAATTTTTTAATTTTCGACCGACCGACTGAAAGCTCGCGGAGCAAATATGGGATTGAGAAATAGGCATCTGACACTATTCGTGTCCGACTTTGAAGAAAAAAATATGAAATAGGATACAGTATAGGCGATATCCATCTGTATGTGTTCGTATGTCAGGTGGTACGAAGAAAACCTGTTGTAACTTCACTTAGGGTTACTACATCTAAGTATGCAAGGGATTATGAGTATTTTTCTTTCGATATCTCAACGATTAGTCTCTTCGTGTTCAACCTGATTGCACTCTTATTGTCCAATGTCCTGTATAGGGGTGCAAAAAAAGTTGATAATTTCTGTCCGGTTGACTAACCGAAGGCTCGCGGAGCGAATACAGGATGGAGAAATGGGTATCTGATACTATCCATGTTCGACTCCGACTCCGAGAAAAAATACAGAATATGATATAGGATAAGCGATATCCATCCATATCAGCTCCGATTACACCCTTATGTGTACATGTTTTTTCACTAAATGTGCACGCGTTTGAGTACCCAAATTTTATTCAGTGAGACGCCAGCCTTGGCGAGCGAGACTTTCGACGACATCTTCAACCATTTGAGCTACGCTCGACCCTCATGACGGCCATCAATTGATCAGTCAATCATGCATGTGCCCTAGCCTAACAGGCCTAGCAAGCTAAGCCACCCCCGCCTCGATCCTTATTTATAGGGCACGACTAGCGTTCGGACGTTCGATCTAGACACTAGGATCGGACGTGTCGGATTCCCACCTCATGTTTCGTCATCATGTATACACTCGTGGAAGCGTCGACTTCAACCTCACCCACATGAACATCACCTCCACCTTGATTTCCACTCCAACACCATCGAAGAATCGGGAACCCACCACCAAATCATCGATTTGCGCACTCCTCCATCGCGTGTTATTGCTACTATTTCATACACTCTGGAGCCCCATTATGCAACAAAAAATCACAAGTACACAAACGAGTACAAAGCAAGCAAGAAAAATCCACTTGTCTACAAACAACAATCCACAATACAGACGAAGCAACAACCACAATCTCTTATTGCAACCAAAAAAAAAGCTCAGTGCAACAAATCACACAATCACGGCAACAAAAACAACTGAGTACAATTTTTTTTGAGAAGTCGGACTTAAACACTGCATGCAACAAAATTAGAAAGGTGCTGCAACAAATTAGAGGTAGAGAAGGAAGATGTGGTTGTGGGGTATGCGTAAGAGGAAGAGGGTGTTGTCGATCGAGTGGGGAATGTTGCGGAGAAACCAGAGCATTGGAATGCTTTCATCACGCCCGTACAGCCACGGTTGGACGGTGGATGGGGCATCCGATGCGTTGAGAAGCACCGTACTCTGGGCTGTAGCAATATCCCTATTTATACCCTCGTACCCAGCTCCTTCCCTCCACACCACAACATACCGTGTAGACAGAATTGATAAGGCGCACACACTGATTTGATCGGTACGCGCGTACGTAGTGGATCTCCTAGCTAGCTAGCTAGCAAGCTTCACGTGGTACGAAGGAAGGATGGCTCTTAACAAGTCGGCGATGGTGGCCGTGTTCCTGGCGGCGGCGGTGGTGCTGATGGCGGCGGAGGCGTCGGCGGCGATCACGTGCGGGCAGGTGGGGTCGAAGATGGCGCCGTGCATCTCGTACGTGACGGGGAAGGGCGCGCTGACCGCGAGCTGCTGCAACGGCGTGAGGGACCTCAGCAACGCGGCGCGCACGAGCGCGGACCGGCAGGCGGGGTGCCGGTGCCTCAAGAGCCTCGCCGGCAGCATCAAGTCGCTCAACCTCGGCGTCGTCGCCGGCGTCCCCGGCAAGTGCGGCGTCAGCGTCCCCTTCCCCATCAGCATGTCCACCGACTGCAACAAGTAAGCTACCTAGCTAGCTAATTACTAGCAGTAGCAGTAATATATACTCTAATAATCTAGGTCTCATGCATGCATATACATCTGGAAATCTCTAATCGATTATTGATTTGCTCTCATGCATGCAGGGTCAGCTAGACCAGTCGATCCTACCCTACATATACACGCGACGGATCGAGCTACAAAAATTAATGGAATAAAAGCTCCAAATTGCACACTGATCTGTACACGTGCATATTTATTTATGCTAGCTTAACTTTCAATCCGATCGATATACTCATGCGTGTCAGCATGTGTGTGGACTGCAACTTTTAATTACTGTCTAATTGTTCGGTGTCCGACCTACTTTTTCAGGCACCCATCAATAAACATTTGCTTATTTCTGTAGGCGTGCGGTGCATCGTTGCTATACACAGTACATGAATATATATGTACGTTGGTGCATGCCTGCTACTAGCTACCACGCTAAATGTATCGAGCTTCACGTTTCGCATATACATTCTCCTCGCACCTATCTAAAGCTCTATCGACCAGTCCTTTGAACCGGACCCAAAATGGGCTGCACTTATTTTCTCGCAAAATTGCACCTGTAAATTCTCGGATTCAGAGTTTTTTTATTTACGAGATATTATATTTAGTTACATGCATCAATCAATTCACTAAAAAGGTTAAGCTGTGGAAGGAAGGCCGTGGACAGTACACTATGATTATCGATGATTTGCCATTAAGTTGATGTCTCTCACTGACATATAGATCCTCGGGGTCACATGTCAGTGAGATATGGAATGACAAATTATCAGTTGCATATTAACTGCTATGGCAAATTATCAAATCCTCTTATGATTAATGGTACACTTGTTTTGGTGTTAACAAGAGAGAAAGAGATGACTAGCTGGGCCAACTATATATGGACTCCACAGTTGGCCCATCTTTCCCAACCTTAGCATCTCCCAAGCTGCTGGAGGAATTCAATTTCCTTCATCGAAACTTGTATTTTGAAATGGAATGAACCTGAAGAATCTCGACGCATATACGCTTTCACTTCGACTACAATGCGAAATGTATTTTAATCATGATTCCAACGTCCCCATGCCAGAGTCAGGACTCCAGATCGAGTCCGAAACGGACCTCACATCTAGCCACATACGTGCTTGTCCGCCGCTCCATACATACAATTTTGTCTCAATTTCAACTTCCAATTGCTCCGTGCATATGTACAACCATCCGAAAATTGGATTTATCGGACTCCGGGTAAAATTTCGTACCGTCGATAAAAATCGGTTTCGCGTCATTTTTGCCAAATGTTAAAGAGATTTGTAACCAAATGAAAGACCATATGTCCAGTGGTAACATTCCTAGCATTTAAGAAGGCGGGTCTTAGGTTCAAACCCTCGAAACTTCATGTGTAAAAGATTAAAACCGGTTTTTCTACTATTACCCATTTAGGAGGACCCATACTAAGTTACTAGCCTCCTTCCACCGCAAAAGTAGGTCACCCTGAGTGCATACCAGGCAGACATTTTTTTTACTTTTGTCCTTCCATATGTAAAAAATAAAAAAATCTAGATTGGCCACACGAAATCTAAATCTGTATAACTGGATTTCAGAAAACAAAATTTTTATAATTCAGAACCATGCATGTCTAATGTTGAAAACAGCTCATATTGGCTTTATGATCCCCTGCAGTAGAAAGTAGAAACCCGGCCGCGTGCACACGCATCTACGGGCCCCATCATAGAAAATGACCGAGTTTACAGAAAGGCCACCTCGGAGTGATGTAATTAGACCTTTTATTCTGTCTACTGAAATCGAAGGTGGCTTCTGCTTTTACCTACCGAAGGGTGACTGATGCGATTAGATAGCTTCAACTCTAGCATTACTCTTGGATCCACTCCTATGAGTAGTTTAAGGAGGTGTTTGATTAGAAAGTTAGCTCCAGCTCCAGAAATGATAACGATCTTTGTAAAAAGACTGCACTACCCTTGTTTTGCGATTTTTAATATTCTTTTGTATTGTTTAACTTATAATAGTTTAATAAGGTGATTTCAGTCATGCTGTGTTTTTATTTTTACAATTTTTTGGCCATGTTGTGCATTACTAATTTCAATTCAAGAAAACAATTTCTACTTCGCTGTCAGTACAAATTGAGTCGATTATTTCATGGATTGCACGGGTTACCCACTTGTACTGTTGATTGATTTGTACAACAATTAGATCAACTGGAGATCTGAAATCTCATACAATAGATTCTTGCATTGCAAGTTTACACCGCGATGTAAAAACTGCAACTAATCTGACACTTCACCAAGTTCATCATGTAGGAGAAAGAAAAAAATGAAACACTCACAATGCAAAAACTGCAACTAATTTTTACATATGCTGTTGACTGGATTTCCATCATTGAACATCCCAGGTTTGCCCACACATTCCCTCTAACCATCATTGATCATTCCAGGCTTACTACTCAAACAAATTTCTCAGTCCTTTTCTGAATAATTACACACAAGAAGAGGCAATAGCCACTACTACAGAAATGCTAATACTGGACGCCTGATCACAGACGGTTCATCGAAACCGTCTGTATTAAACACAATCTCAGACGGTTTTTGTTTACCCACCGTCTGTGTTATTTTGTGGCCGAAAAACCGTCTGTGAAGAGGTCATATCACAGATGGTTCATGTTTAAAACCGTGGCTCGGTCCCGGCCTGTAACATCTCAAATTTCCTGAGTTTTTGAAAGTTTTGAAAACTTTAAAAAGTAACCATTTGATTTTATTAATTTGTCTGCTTCATCTATAGTTTAGGTGTACGGTTTTGATTACACCAATGTTGCAACTGTGTGCACTAGCTACTAATATAGGGGATAGTGCGGTTATACACAAAGGGTCCTGGATCCGGAGATCCGGGGTCCCGACAGAGGTGGTATCAGAGCTGTGTCGACTGTAGGGCGTAACCATAGTTAGCATGGTCGTTTAGTCAAGACTTCAAAATTTTATTTTCTAAAGCAAACCAACAATTAACTTGAATAGTATTTTTCTCTCATCTTACTCTATTCTTCCTCATCTTATGCTAATCTCCCCTTATTTCGTTCTCAAGGTCTGACTTCTTATCTTTTCCGAACTTTGTTTCTGAATATAAAGTGACATTCTTATCTCGATAATCTCTATAGGATCGAGCTTTGCTTAAAGTCGCCCACCCAAATAACATAGATTAGTAGTGCTGTTAAAAGTTTCCCTGTCTCAGTTTCAGTATCGTTTAGTCCGATAGATAGGGTCTTTGGCTTGAGTTTTGTTGCCTCTTTTAGCTTTCCGGCTATTGTTCGTTGGGTTAAACCCACTTTCTCCAATTAGGTTGTCCCATCTTTCTCCCCTTTTCTTGCTCATCTTTGTGCTTTTCCCTCTTTCCTATCGTGCTTTCTTCCTCTCGTCTATTAAACCGGAGGAGATCTGTGCAGATGGTTCAGACCCGTAACTCGACAAGTCAGGATGAACCAGTGGACCCTGTTACGCCACCAACCAACAGTCAAAGAACATCAATCCTGCCGCCGGAGTTACCTGTTTCAACTGTCACCAATTGGGTCACTACGCCAACAATTGCTCACGACATCCCCCATGAAAGCAAGCCCCTGCGCCAATTCCATTCAACTTGGGAGCTACACCAGCCAGAATCACTACACCAGGAACAGGCCAAGGAACAACGCAGACTCCAAGTCAAGCCACCAGGACTCCACCTCCTTCTGCAAGAGGACAAGTGAATCATGTCACCGCAGTACCAGCTCTCATTCTTGATAAGTGCTAAGTCAGTACGGCTTCAGTTCCAGTTTTGTTTTGCTCAAGAGGAGAAGTTGCTTGGAAGAGAGAGCCAAGTCCGAGTCCCCGAACCTATTCTTTAGTCAACCCGAATCTCGAGGTCGAGATTCCCTTTAAGGGGTGTAGGTTTGTAACATCCCAAATTTCCTGAGTTTTTGAAAGTTTTGAAAACTTTAAAAAGTAACCATTTGATTTTATTAATTTGTCTGCTTCATCTATAGTTTAGGTGTACGGTTTTGATTACACCAATGTTGCAACTGTGTGCACTAGCTACTGATCCAGGGAATAGTGCGGTTATACACAGAGGGTCCGGGGTCCCTACACGGCCTAGGAGGTCTGCTACGCCTGCGCGCCTCCAGTGGCCGGCACCACCCTGGCCCGGCTTCTGATCCGACTCACCGCTCCCTAGGCCCGGCTCAGGCCGCCTCTCATGGCGCTGCCCTAGGCCGCCCTCAAGTTGGCCCGGAGCGCCGCCCCTCTTGCCCTTACTGAGATTTTGGTTTTTAGCACCTTGGGTTCACAATTTATTTTCTGATGTGGTTTTGATTCAACTGATGCATGTGCAAAGGAGATGGGTGAAGGTGGCAATGGTGTTCGGTTCCTATAGAGGTGTTTAAGGTATGCTAAACTCCTTAATCCCCCTCATTCCTTGCTCTGTGATGTTAATGCTGAGAGCTACTTTGCTACTGTGGGATGATCAAACTACTAATATGCCTGGGGGGTTCGGTCTTGACCAAGAAGAGGGGAGTGGCTACAGCCGTGGGTTACCTTTTTGTCGATTTCGATCTGGAAAAGGCACGATGGTGTTTTGATGACGACGGTCCCCTTGTTGTCGGTTGTGGTTGAACGTCGCCGTCGGTGTCAGGTTGAAGCCGGTCGTAGCTGCCATCCTTGCTTCCTCCTGCCTCCTTTACTTCCTCTACTCTTCTTCTACCGCCGGCTGCTTGTGGTGATCTTGGCTTGGGTTGCTTCCTTGTGAGGAGGAAGGGGAGGCCTTGGCTGGCTGGTGAAGAGATGGGGGTGAGGTGCTGTGACAGAGGGGATGAATCTTTGAGGCTTGGCCGAGGGTGCCTTTTGATGGCATAGGATTGGCATCCGGCTGGCCATCCTGTGTTTGATATTTTTGGGGGAGTTGGTTCTTATCCCCTTTGGCCCTGTGCGCTACTGTTGATTTGTGATATGCTGATGGACCTCCGGTCCAAAGGATGCTTTTACTATTGTGGACTTACGGATTTTTGGTCCAAAGGTGGGCTTTGGGTCGGTTTTCGGACATTGGCTGAGGTAGGTCTGTAAAATGTGGGTATCGGTTCTAATATTGCCGGGTGATGAGGCCCACAAAAGGTGAAATGGTGCCACTACCTTAGGGTGGTCGGCAAGCCTCATTGACCTTCGCAATGAATCTGACGACAATTCTCTTCTCCCAATCCTTACTTTAATAACACTAGGCTTGCTCCTATCTAATGGTACTGGTGGAGAGTGGTATGCGTGTAGGTTTCGGATGACTAAGACAACCCGAAGGTTTGATGGGCTAGCGGTCAATAGATAAAGATACAAGGAGGGCTCGGCGATAAGCATGCAACACTTTTCTTTTCTTTTATTTATTTTGTTATTTACTCAAAGTTGTAACTTATATCGTGATCTAATGTAACCAAATTTTGTAATTAATTCAGAGATGTAATATTTTACTTTTGCTTACAATGAAGTTTTGTATGTTGATTCGATGCAATGGATTATTGTAATTTATTTGAGAATGTAACTGTGTTGCATTACTACTTTTAAATTCATCCTATAAATTTTGGAGATGGATTCTGGTACTACTTTTATGAGTAATGAAATCTTGGAATTTCCTGCAAGTTATAATGTTGATAAATTATTCTTGTAGCAAAATTTTACATTGTAAATTCTATTGTTGAATTTTGATAGCATCCTCTTATGTGATTTTGCGCGGCGATGCGTTCAAAGTCAATTGCGATTATTATTTGTTTTGGTTTAGAAAATTTTAATTTACGGCTAATTACAATTTAACGACGTTTAGATTAGTTTAATTTTCTCGGGTTCTCACAGCTGTCATGGTCGCCACAGAGATCACCGTCATTGCCGCATGGTCTCCGTCGGATAGAGGACGATGAAGCCGTGAGGGAAGAGGTCGAGGAGGGACGAAGCTGGAAGGAAGACACCGGGTAGAGGACGAGGACGGGGGAGGGGGGAGGAAGCCGCCGCAGCCCTCTAGGGTTCTGTGGACTGTGGCGATTTGGGAATCGGGAGAAAAAGTGAAACAAGTGCGAGGGGATCGGGTGCCGGGTACGAAAGCCGAAGGAGGTAATGCAGTGGTATATTGCGGGTAATTATCCCCAACTTCTAGTGATATTTTGCTTTGTTGGTCCGCGGCTCCCCACTTGGAGCAACATTCCACCTACTCTCGAAATTTGCATTGCGGGTTGCTCCGCTCTAGGTTACTCTAACTCCGAAAACTTTTATGGAGCTACCCTTTTTGTCACAGCTCTAGCCACTCCAACTATGAAGCTAGGAGTAAGAGCCATACCAAACAGTCCTAACTAGCTAATGCGTCAAGGGAGGAATAGAATAGACGAGAGGAATGGAACAAGCTAGGAATAAAGTAGCTCCAACCGCTTCCTTTCTTGGACGCATGTCTCGGCAAAGAACTAAAGAAACTAGCTCTGATCCTGTTTCTGTCTAATTAATTTTCAGAGATATATAGTGCGTGTTAGCGTTGCTGTTACCTGTTCCAAATCAGTGAGGTTGGCGTCCGTGTTCTGCCTGTTGGACCGTGCGTGAAAAGAACAGCACAGCTAGCTGCACAGAGCACTAATTATGAAACCGCTGTCTGTTTGCGAGGCAGATACATACATATTGCAGCAGACATAGATGCAGCGCTTTCACTTTCACTTTCACTTTGTCTCGGTTTGTTGTGATCTCATAGACGAATACACAAGTAATCAATCATACGCGTGAGGCAAAAGCTACCTGACCTGACTCCTCCGATCCGATCCGATCCTTAGCTAGCTAGTTAGGTTGTACAGGCCGGGCGCAGCTAGCCGCAGACGAACAAGAGCTAGCCGGTGCAGGATAGAAAAAGCACCCACCATGCGACGACTACTCGGCGACAGAGCCAGCCACGTCGATCAGGCACCGCCGCTGGTCACGCCAGCATCGGCCGCCGCGGCAGGTGCAGTTGCAGGTGGGGACCAGGTAAGCAACGCCAGCTTCGACGCCAACATGGTAATCATCCTCGCCGCGCTGCTCTGCGTCCTCATCTGCGCCCTCGGCCTCAACTCCGTCATCCGCTGCGCCCTCCACTGCGCCCGCAGGCTCGCGCCACCTTCAGGCGCCACCACGGCCACCACCACCACGAGGCCCGCGCCGTCAGTCACCGCGGGACTGAAGAAGCAGGCGCTAAGGAGGATACCGGTGGAGGTGTACGGGCCCAAGGCCGGCGTCCCGGCCACGGAGTGCGCCATCTGCCTCGGCGATTTCGCCGACGGCGAGAAGGTCCGCGTGCTCCCCAGGTGCCACCACGGCTTCCACGTCCGCTGCATCGACATGTGGCTCGCCACGCACTCGTCCTGCCCCACGTGCCGGGACTCGCTTCTCGAGGAGGGCGTAGCCGCCGCGGCAACGACGGCCGCCCAAGGGAGACAGCGCGCCGCCGGCCAATATAATGCTGCTGGTTTATAATTTCCTCTAGTGCAGGGTCTAAACCGCAAAGTTACAGGGCTGGTTTTCTACTGTCGGTGTGATTTTGGTTTTCATATGGGTGATACCTGTAAATTGGGGTGGATATTTTGTGCTAATTCAAGGGGCTAGGTGCAATGCTTTCAGTGTCATTGTCACACTGATGATCTGTTGAGGTGTTTGGATGAGTTCCTTCCTCCTTGTGTTGGACCTGGAGCGTATGAGATTGAGATCTTTTCCAGACTTTCCCCAATGGACATGTCCTTTTTCTCAGATGGTGTTGTCAAGCATCTTACATCTCACCTTTTCTAAAGGGTTGGCAACTAGTAGTAGCTTAATTGAAAAGAAGGCCAAGGAACTAAGATTAATCCAAGATCATGTCTTACTATCTCCGTTGCTATCCAAAGCTTTTTTTCTACTCCCGGGAGTAGTTACTTCCTATTCCGTATCTCTCTCTCCCTCTCTGGTTAGATGAGTAGTATCTATTCCGTTGGCAGCATATATACGTCCTAACTTTTCCTTGTATCCGATCGAAAGTCGTAAGGGAATTCGTTGCCATGTCAGGTTGCTCTCATAGAAATTCCGGTGTCATTTTCCCAGTTCATCTGCGAGCTCCAAAGACAACCTGTGTGCCTTTGAGCAATGAATGGATACTCGAACAGATTCCTACCTCCACTGTTATCTTGTTGAGTTTTGTATAGGCACCTCTAACCTACTATTCGGTTTTGGTAATTATCAGGAGCCTGATTTTTTAAAAAAGTAAGTAAAATCTTCTGGTGATTAGATGTGTTTTGAGATTAGTGTGCTTTTCAGCCATTTGGTGTAAATCTGATGGGAGAAGATTAAACTTATCTCTAACAATAAAATCTGGTGCCTGATGGATAGGCAACCCTTAATCCATTTAGTCTTTGGCCATGATATACTATGGGTAATACCTGTATTTTGTTTATGTGCCACTATGGGTCTAGTGAGCAATGAAACAAAGCAATATTACGATGCATTCTAAATAGTTGAAAAAACTTATTTGCAGTACACGAGAGGAGACCGATTAAGCATGAGTAGTGCGATTCAAGTAGTTGAAAAATCTTATTTGCAGTACACCAGAGGCGACCAATTAAGCATGAGTTGTGACACTTGTTTATCATGGAGAGAGCAGTGCTGCGAAATGATCTGCCAGGCTCTTAACAGTCGCTGGAGAAACTGCGGATGCCCCGCCCAGGTACCATTTCTGAATCATCTCTGCCACGTTCGTGTTCTCCACAGTCGTCTTCGCTTCATCCTTGCCTTCTGTCGCAAATGATATCTGCGCATGTCGATTTGGTCACTAACTCACTATCAGTAGCAAGATTTTTCCCTTAATTGATTAAACCCTCAACTCATATATATATATATATATATACCATGTTCATTCAACATACCTCTGCAACCCCAGGAGTCGTTGGGAAGTGGAAGGTGACCACGGAGTTGGGCTTGAAATACTTGGACTGAAAGAAGTCAGTGACCTTCTCGAGAGCCTCTTCCTCGTCGTCGTCGTACTTGTCGGCAGAGACCAGCCGATCCCTGACAGAGCTCTCCAGCTGCACACCGTATTGCGATCCTTTAATCTCCTTGATCACCACGATCCTGAAGAGTTTCTCCACAGGAGCTACGTGCAGAACATCATAGAGTATTAGTGGCGTATACAAAAGTACAGTATTGCTGTTGTTGAGCGCCTGAACTAGTATCTAATCACTGAACCTTTTTTATGGAAAAAGCGTTCCTAAACTAAATCCTTCTTGTTCATTCTGAAGTGTAAACTATTTGTGCACCGAGTGATGGTATCATATTATTTACCAGAAACAAGGGCTTGAAAGAAAGCATCATCCTCTACTAGTTCCACTGCCTTCTTGCCCTTCCAATCCTCCAAATGCTCAAGTACATTGTCTTTCTCGAGATATAACCCGATGGCGTTGTATTTGATCTGAAGGAAGTGAATCTCAATGTCTGTAATGCCTGCGCAAGAATCAATTGTTTCGAAACAGCAACGTAGATTAATAGAGATTGATTTGCACCTGGTTCGGAAAAGCACTGGGGGTACTTTGTTTGTTGTAGCTAGCTAGAAGAACTCACCGTGGCCAACGAGTGAGAGAGGCTTAGCGACGGTGATCTCCGGCAGGAATGGGATGCCTTCCACCTCCACAGTGACCGCCGTCTCTGAGCCCACTACACTTGCAACAAGCAAACTTAAAAGTTGGAATCGTTTACTCCTATCTCGGTAAGCTAGCTAGTAGCAAAAAAAATTTCTTTTTTGTTTGCCATTCATGAGATCACTGCCTTTTGCATGCTTAATTTCTTTGAAAGAAGAAAAGAAAAATTAAGGGAACAATAAAAAATTCCTTCAAAAAAGAAAGAAAGAAAGATAGGGAACAATCAAATTCAACTTACTTATTCTTTGTTGAGGTCAGCAGAGGTACCGAGCTAGAAGACGAAGAAGCGTTCGCTTCCGATGATCGATCGATTGATGAATAGCTTCTGAAGGGAGGGTGAGACCTGACCTGAGAGAAAAGGGCGTCAGTGTTTTATCGTGCTGCGAGCGAGGCAAGGGGGGTTAGGTAGGAGAGACAAGTGGCAGGTTTGCGACTGTGAGATACAACTACCCACCACTCTCTCTGAATCTCAACTCTCAAGTAAGAGTCGGTCCAATCAGACGAGGAAAATGAAGGCTTGAGGAGCGAGGTAGGTTGGTGCAGCTTGTGGCCAACAACTGTTGATGCACGCACGGCACGGATGTATCACCCACACCTTCCTGAAAAACTTGCTAGCTACTCTCTTCACACAGAATTGAAGCTCCGTTAAAAAAGTTACATATATACAGAATTGAAACTGTTGACTCGCCTATATATATGCAAATGTTGTTGTTTGTACTTGGAGATCGATTGAGTATTTGAGTGGGCAATCGGGATTAAGCGATGAATGATCTTGAGGAATGAGAAGAGGCTTGTAATTACTTTGTATTTGGTTGGTAGGAACTAGAAAGGAGCATGGACAGGAGGAGGTGCCGTGGAGAGGGTATTTGAATACAGAGACAGGTCCTTGGAATGCCTGCCATTGATCCCATTCGGAAGGAAATTTGTTGCAACGTCCTCTTCTTGCAATCAAATTGGGACGTGCCTCTAACTACAGAGATCGAGCATTTCGAGTGAATGGCCTGCACTTTTGTTAGGAAGCACGCATTTCCCTGCAGTGTTCTTTTCTTCCTTCCATCTTTTGAGAGAGGGGAACATCCTGCAGTTGATACGTAACCGTGGTCTTTTGTTAGGCTACTTTTTGTGAAAGTAAGTTCTGACAGCTATTAGTCTACGACTACCACCATCCTCTTTTCCTTGTCGTCCTATAATAAAAGAAAAATGGAAAATTAGTTTAGTAACATCACGCTCAGCCGTATTTAGAGGAATGATACTCCGTTCGTCTCAGGCTGGAAAATAACATCGCGAACATCGCAAAATTATACGAATGACATTCTAGCTTTTTCTAGAATTTTTTAAATATAGAAATTTAGCTCAAAAAATTATAAAATATTTTTTGGAGTCTCCCGACACAGTTTAATTGCTTATATTTTTTTTCAAAACTTTATACATTCTGATTTTGTCTCTAAAATTCATTTAAGTATACTGTTTGTACGAATTTTATAATATAGAAAATAAGGTCCAAATATTATGAATTTTGTTTTTCAGGCTCCTTACATAGTCTACTTGATTGTGTAATTTTTCCAAAATTTTTAAAAATTAATTAATACAATTTCATAATGTCCTTACATTATGAAATATTAGACTCTCACAGAGTGGATATTATAAAATTGCATTACTTAATTTTGTAAAATTTCAAACAAATTACACAATTAAGCCCACTATTTAAGGAGCCTAAAAACAAAATTCATAATGTTTGGACCTCATTTTCTATATTAGAAATTCCTATAAACAATATACTTAAATGAATTTTAGAGACAAAATCATTACGATAAAGTTTTGAAAAAAATACACAAACAATTAAACTATGTCTGAGACTCCACAAAAAAATTGATAATTTTTGAGCTAAGTTTCTATATTTAAAAATTCAAAAACCAGATGTCATTCGCCTAATTTTATGCGATGTTCGCGATGTTATTTTCCAGCCCGAGACGAACGGAGTGTCATTCCTCCGATTACGCTCTAACACGATGTCACTGAGCTAATTGCCCCAAAGAAAAACCGTCTAAAACGCACCTTCGAACCGTCGAAACCATCCACTTTACCCCCATGGACCTAAACTACTCCAGTTTATGCTGAGCTTAGGGGCAGAACTAGAACGAAAATGATCCGGGTTCATCACTTCACCATATATATAACAACATATATAACTTTTAAGAAACACTATATTAAATAGTAATTTATGCGGCAAAAGACTGTAAGAGACCGAATATTAGGTTGAACCTAGGTGCACAACTTTTACGCTAGAGGGTGCACACATAGTATACATATGATAATATTTGCTATTTTTTCTAGAGGACCTGGTGTCCTGTGACACCGGGTGGGCCCAAGTACTTCCGCGCCTGGCTAAGCTGGCATCCTAGTAGGCAAGGGTTTGCTGACGTAACATCCTAGTAGGCAAGGCTTGGCTGGCGTAGCACCGGTCAGCAGCAAATTAAAAATAACAAAATTGCTAGGCCCACGTGTCAATCTCTACACCCCCTTCTTCCTCCATCTTCTTCACCCCGTCTCTCCCTTCTTCCCATCCAGCGGCCATCACTGTGGCTACGCCGCCACCTCTGCAGACTATAAAGCCCAAGCCGTCATGACTTTTCTCTTTTGGGTTAAGTACATTGTTCGTCCTCAACTATACCCGATGATTAATTTTCGTCCTCAACCAAAATCTGGGATATAACGACCCTCCAAGTATCAATCTGGGACAAAAGAAGTCCTCCGTGCGTTCTAGAGTGGTTTTGACCGGTGTTTACGTGCCACGTGGAAAAAAATCATTTTCCCTTGCCCCAAGCGTCTCTGTTGTCAAACACACGCAGACACACAAATCCGCCTCAACACAAATCAAGCTCATCGCCAAGGTGGCCGTGTGGCCGCGAGGTCGTGCCCACCACAAATCATTCCGAGACTAGCAGACCTGTGGGAACTTGCACCGGCTTAAATCGCCATTGAACCCCACCTCCTCACTGCGGTCTTTGCTCTTCTATAGTTCTATCCTTGTCGCCACCCGCCACGCCCAACGCACCGCCGGAAGTCCGAGAAAGAACTTGGCGCCCAGATCAAGAAATGGATAGAGATTATATGCAAAAGCTTAGCAAAGAAACGGAGATCGGGGAAAGAATGTGCAAGCACCGAATCTGGTATCAAGAGATAAGATTCATCAACCAAACGAAGATGGAAGGTCATGCCACGGTGATGGTGGCCAAAAAGGCCTACAAGGCTGCCGAGGAGGCCGAGGCGCTGATCTTTGGTCTTGGCGGGAGGCAGAGATGACGCCGACCTCATGGAGGCACCCCGGTGAGGTCGCCACGGCCGGTCCCAAGTCGAGGAGGAAGCATTGCGGATGAAGTGCTTATGAACTGAGGCGGTCGAGGCGGTGGCGGGTGGCGCGTGGATCTTGCATGGCGAGGAGGAGGAGCATTGGCCCGACCCACCACTGCGCGGCCATGGTCTTGCCTCCACCATGGCTACAACTGTTGCGTGTACTCTGCTGTGAGTCCCAAACCAATGAGCACCTCCCATGCCAAGCAGTCGCTTCCATCACGGCAGCCTACTGACTATGATTGGATTGGATTGGATTCGACCTCGTTGCCGTTCATGAGTCCACCGCTCCGGTGGAGTTCCGGCGACGTCCGCCGGCGAGAGGCGTCTGCGTTCTTGGACGCGTCGGCGATCTCGGCGGGAGAGACCGATTCTTGGCGGAGCCTCGGTGGCCGGAGGAGAGGAGAAGGAAGGAGAGGCGGGGAGGCGGCGGCGGCGGCAAGGGCGAAGACAAAGGAGGTGGAGAAGAGGCGTTTGGGGAATGGAAGCGGAGAGGAGAGGAAGAGGCGTGGGAGGAGGGCGGCGGGAGGGAGATGAAGGCGGCGCAAAGGGAGGCCCTGTCGAGGAGGGTGAGGTTGCGGAGAGAGAAGGACGGGAAAGAGAAGGCCACCGTGTATTCAAAATGCCAGCGTGGAGGTCAACACGGGTCAAAACCGCTCTAGAACGCATGGAGGGACTTCTTTTGTCCGGTATTGATACTTGGAGGGTCGTTATATCCGGTATTTCGGTTAAGGGACGAAAATTAATCATCGGGTATAGTTGAGGAACGAACAATGTACTTAATCCTTCTCTTTTTTCCTCTCCTCTACACCCCTAAGACCACGCCGTGCCACCCCAGGCTCCATCAACTTCTCCAGCACCTCACGCTCTGCCCCTTTCTCTTGAGCCGCCACCACAATCCACCTCAATTCGTTGTCCATGTTGCCCCTATCCTCAAATCAAGCTTCATCCTGTTTTACCCACTCCCTTGCAATCCCATCAAGCCCCTTCTCCATCATCTCCATCATCGGGAGGCCTGCCGCCATCGAAATCCGTCACCGCGCCATGACCATGCTTTGACCGCACTGCTTTACCCACACCCCATCGATTCAAGCCTCCCTGAGCCGCGCCAACCGCGTCACTAGCGTTGCCTCAAGCTCCAGAATCTCCTTGTGCCCACGACCTAGCCGGACCGCCACTGGAGCTCACCGCCGCTAAGCTCCTCCACCACGACCATGTCCTGATCGTCGTGCCTGTGCACTAGCTACCCAAGCAGAAAAGTCATCAGAGTTCATCGCTGGTGAGCTCTTCCCCTTCGCGGCCACCGCCAGCATCACTACCCCGAGCATGGCAAGCCCGAGGAGACTGTTGTTGGCCTTGACGCCGTGGCTTGCGCCGCGGACGACCTAGGCCCAGAAGGCGACCTCGACGACAACGAAAACCACGTTGAGCATGAAGAATATCGTGGTGAGGGCGGCTAACCGGAGCCAGAGTCAGCAGCGAGGAGAAGCAGGGTGAAGACGGCGACGAAGACGAAGTGGTAGGTGAGGAGGAGGGCGAAGGCGGAGAGGAAGGTGGCAGCAAGGCGGTGCTAGACGAGGGGGACGACGGAGAGGACGCGCAACGAGGCAGCGAGGCCGGAGAGGAGGCTCGGGCTCTCCTCGGCGACCGGATCTGGGAAAGGTGCAATGGCGTGAGATGAGGAGGGGGAGGATCAGTGGAGGACGATGATGGCATGTGGTGCTGGCTGCTGTGGTTTTGGGGTTGGTGGTGACATGCCGGCATGCCCACGGTGGCTCAAGTTAGCTGGGTGAGCTGAAGAGAGAAGGAGAGAGAGAGAGAGAGGAGGAAAAAGCTAGCAGTGCTCACTCACATGTGGGACCCAGTGCATAAGAAATTTGAATATGTTTTATTTGCGAAGTCATTGTCATATCATGGTCACGTCAATGTCCACACGTCAAAACCACTAACACGTGGGATCAAAACCGGGCTGGATTGAAACAAGGGGGTCACGTGGTTTGGTATTGACAGTTGATGGTTGTGTTTTAGACGGTTTTGGAGTTGCGGGTTGAAAATCGGACCGAGACAATAGTTGAGGGTTGAAAAAATGGACTTTTTTCTATAATAAATGTAGTCAACTTTTTAAAATTTTCACCACCAACATCCATTTAAGTATTTAGGTTTATCTCGTGGAAATGACATTAGTCGATTTGTTAGCAAAAATAATTCCATGTTATTTAACTGTATTTTTAATAATTTATCTAACATTAGAAGAAGAAAAACTAGGCGTGAAAGGTATGCATTTGAGGCTGTGCCAATATCCAAAACTATAAGTAAACTAGTAGGGTGCCCGTGCGTTGCAACGGAATCCCAAAAGAGAGCGAGACATAGTCATAAACCTTACAATAAATATCAATTTGCTTCCACACACATATCAAGTGAAAACATCTCTCTGTAAGCTAGTAAATAAATCAAATCATAAACATTTTTCTTATTACATATTCTAAAACCCAAAAGCAAAATAAAGCCATCATCGCCGTCAGGTCATTGAAATGCCTCTGCCATCACTTGCCAGTTGCTTGTCATGCGCCATTTACAATCCCAACCTTGATATTACCCCGTAAACCGGCATACGTTACATTTTAGCATTGAATATCAAACCTCACACCTAAATATTTTAAAAGATAAATAAACACTGGTTCTGGCATACAAGCATTTTTAGAACTTACGTCCCTCTATTCAGCATAGATAATAGATGTCAACAATCTTTCCAATTCTCAATACAAATATTGACAATTACCAATTATTCTCCTTTTGCTCTCACTGTGATGCAAAAAAAAAATCATATAAGGTTAGACAACAACAATAGTCGAGCATAAAAGCCAAAGTTCATATGTGACGAGTCCCTTGACTGCATGACTAAGGAGGTTGCTTTTTGTGAGAGCTTGTCTTTAACAATGTAGTACTGCTATGTTAATAGAATTTTGTTATCATCTAACTAAAACACAATATGATTTTCTTTTTTTTAAAAAGATGCCAAACTGTAGTGCTTTATTTAATTCTCACACATTCCATTAAGTGGGTAGTGAAAAACACACCACTAACAAAAAATCACTGGATTCTCATTACAATTATGTGCACAAAAAACATATATCATCACTATGATAAATATTCTGAGAGGTTGACACTTACTGAACTGATAGTGAGAACATCGTTCTCCTTCACAAGCTTCATCTGCACAGAAGAACACTACATCAAACCTTCATCAAAATCCACAGATCAAAACTAAGACCCAAGCTACGTACACGAATGCACATTAATCTTGCCACACTCACACATGTAAGGGATTAAGAATGAAAAAAAAAGAGAAGGAAGAAAGCACATGAAGGAGAGAGAAAAACCATGTGATGTTGCTGATGCGTGCCTCTACTACCTCATTAGCCATGTGCTGCCACCACCACAAGAACTGTCAATGCCACCAAAAGCCACCACCATCACCGGAATCCGTCATAGTTGTTAAAGAGAACAGATGCCTCTAGTTCAATAGTTCAACACTAAGAGAGCAAATGAGCAATTACGAATTAACAAAAAAATCAATCTAGTTCAATTTTCCAAATTCCAATTGGGTTCAAATGGGGATTTGAGATTTCCAATTACATCTAGAAAATTAGAGTTGAGACATCCAATCTAGTCCCAATGGGAAGGGGTTCCAGGATTCCAAGACAAATAACTGGAATGCTTTGGATCTAATAACTACCTCTTAATCATTATGTAACAATTGAGCTAGTCAGCACACAGGAAGCTACAAATACGATTCCATGAAGAATAGAAGAGCTGCTAGCAATTATGCAGAACAATTTCAGTAAGCCAAAAAAACCAATAATCTTTCCAACTAAAGAATTCTTTTAGAAATCCTATTAGATCTGGCCAACGTTCATAAACCAATGGCTAGATCAAGCCTAGCATCCTTCTGAAAAAAAAACAGGGCTCAATCAATCCCATGATTAAGCATATAAAGAAACTCCTAGAGTGGGTGTGGCTGTGTTGGGCACAACCATGCCCATAATGCCGTAGCAGCCCAAGAATCTCAATCGAGGCATAGGGGATGACAATGGCTAATCGATCCCATCCTCATCCATTCCTACGCTTTCTCCAAGATCAAATATTTTTTTACCAAAAAGTCAAGAAGATGTCGATTCCTACCAAGGACACTTAGAAGCAGAGAGACAGAGAGTAGATCTAGGCGGTACCTTTTCTGTAGGGTTCGATGTTTGCTGTTGCCGCCACTAGCCTCCTGGTAACCACCTCTAGCCACACTGTTGCGAGGCTACGCCTCCTTCCCCATAGGGATCAGGTGCATTGGGACCGCATCGGCGGGGCGCCACTTGACCCCCTCCCGTCACCTTCCCCATGGGCTGTATGCAGGTGACACCACTCCTCCATGCTGCAGAGAAGAAGGGAGAAATAGAAGGTGGTTAGCAATAGAAGGGAGAAATAGAAGAAGAGAGGGAGAGGAAGAAAGAGGATGACGGCCATGCACTCACGTCCTTGCATGCAACTTCTACCTTTGCACATGTTCATTCAAGCTCAGCGGTTGGCAAGCTCGGTGGTTAGTAAGGAGCTGCTCTGCAATCGATAGTTGGTTGATACCGCGCAAGCCATCTAGGGGGAGGGAACGGACCGTTGTAGTCATCGCTGGTGGTGAGTGCGGCAAACCAGCGACGCAGGTTGCAACGGTGAGTGAGCTCATTGACGGCGGCCGGCACTCCACCATCCCAAATACCGGTTGCCTCCTCCGCCCCTCCATGGTCGTATACTCGACCCGCTCCCCTCGACTTTCATGGTAGACTACTGCACCAGGTACTGTAGCACACGATCCCATGGTGCGCCATCCTTCGCAGCCTCCTGGCTGCATCCTCGTGCCTCCCATCGCTTCCTCCCACCACCATCCTTGCATGGCCCAACCGCCGACGAGATCCAATCGAATGAGCACGTCGAAAGGAAAGGGGAAGGATTTGAGAGGCGCATGATGCGAGGGGTGGAGGTGCGAGGGGATTCATGGAGGAGCTGCAGTGCATGATTCCAGCCTCGGCGGCGGGGATGTGAGGAGGGGCGATGGCGGCGTGCGGAGAGAAGTGGTAGGGGAGAAAACATGTGGGGAAAGAAATAGTGCTATGCATGGGTCCCACATGTTGACAGCGATGGTTTGTGAGAGAAAAGGAGGGGAGAACGGACCACCACCAACTCCTTCTTTTGAGTAGTGGAGAAACTAACAGACGGCTAGTCCATTCGGTATGCTACATATGTCTTATGGCTAAAGACCACAGTTCGAATCCCACCAACTACATGAGCTATGTGCGCACTTTTGGATTTGATCTATTGGCCTCTTAGTTGTTGATAACCAACCAACAGCACTCCTGGGGAAAAGAGCAAAATAACAAGTAAAAATGGCTGTGACTAGGGGTGGCAATTTCTCCTGTGGGGTGGGCCGATGGGAAAATTCCCCCTTGGGATAGGGCGGGGTTGTTCTCCCCACGGGTACGGGGTTCTTACTGTGGTGGGGCGGGGGCAATCCTACCCCGTGGGGTTCGACAATACAATGCTTCTTCGATTTGGATCATATTTTTACTTTTAAGACCTTATATTTGTGCTTTGAGATGAGTTTTTATATCATATTTGTACTCTTATCTTTAAGTAATGTATTATATATGGTTGATTATATGGGATTTCAAACTTTTGCAAATCTCGCATGGACTTTTGGCCTTACTGGATTTCAAATTTGTAGCCTCCATGAGTCCCTGTGGGGATCAGGTTGGGAGGGGCCCTTGCCCCGACAGGCATAACGAGACAGAGACAGGGCGGGGAGATGGCTAGCGGGGATCGGGGAGAGTAGCGGAGGAGCCCCGCCCATTGCCATCCTAGCTGTGACTAGTACTGCGCCTATGAATTTTTTTCGGCCGAATCTGGCCAGCCCAACCCATTACTACTCCCTCCGTTTTTAAATACATGACGTTTGACCAAGCGTGCAGTCAAACTTATCTAACTTTGACTAATAATATATGAAAAACTATTTAGATTGATCATGAGTAAATAGTATCATTAGATTTGTCATGATAAATATTTTCATAATATAATAATTTTGTAATTTTTTACTAACAAAATCATATGAAAAGTAATAGTCAAAGTTATATAAGTTTGACTGCACGTTTGGTCAAACATCATGTATTTAAAAACTGAGAGAGTAATAAGTATAGGGTTCTCTAATAGGCTTCTAATGGGCCCCCGGCTCAAAGAAAAGCTATCACCCCACTGAAAAATGGGCCCTCGTGTGCCCCCGGTGTCAGCGAAACGACGGCTGCATTTCCGTTGCCTCTCCTCTCTTTGCTGCTTCCCTTATCATCATCATCATCGTCACATCACGTAGAGAGCGCAAATCAGAGGCCCACGGGGACGGCGGAGAAGTACGAAACAATGGCTTCTCTCCGCCAACTCGCCGGCGCCGCCCACCGCCACCACAGCTACCGTGTCGCCGCTAACTCCTCCTCCGTCCAACTTCGTCGGCCGTCCTCCTGCCTCGCCGGAGCACGGCCCCTCCGCCTCGCGCCCCTCCGCTCCCGCTTCACCCGTAAGTAACCTCTGCTCTCGCTAGACCGCCCACCATTCGCTCGCCGCTTCTTGGATGGACTGTTTGGTTCACTCCCTGATTTTCAATGGGGTTTCTGAACTTGTTCCTTTCAGGGATTTATGCGCTGTCCAGCAACGACATCAGGGTGGGCACCAACGTCGAGGTGGACGGCGCACCGTGGAGGGTTCTTGGTGACAGCCAAACTCAACCTCCTTTTTTACATGTCTATTATTCTCTACATACAGTTGATTATTGGGCGTCTTCTCGGGCTGGATAGACTAGTGCATGTGCTTACTATCTTTTCTTGCACCTGATGGAGCCATTTCATTATCTGGAGGAACTCAGTCAATGTACCTCTCTGATCAACGATTGGTGATTTATTTGCTTACTTCCAAGCTATGTTAACAGGGAAATTTCGGTACCTTTAGCATTCCCCCGTATTATCTTGCTGTTCCCCTGTCTGACCCAAAATGTCTATCGAAGTAATGGTTCGTGTTAGTTTGATTTGTGAAGTCACCTTTTATGCATTCAAATTCCCTTGTACAGAACAGCGGATAGACGTGTTTTTGTAGCAATACGACAATGTAGTGCAGCAAAAGTAGTTTTTCTTGGTAGTTACTTCGGCTGTTTCTGATGAGCTACCTCTTTTGTTTACTTTCTAGTTTGTAGGAGAACAAATGGGTTTTCATTGGTTCAATCTTTGCATTCTTGCATCTAAATTACCACTACATATGGGTGTTATTCTTTCTCCAGTATGCTTCAATTTTCACTACACCTTTAGTGATATGTGCTTTCTGAAAAACAAAACTGTAATAATAAAGCTTCTGAGAAAATGGGTGAGTGGGTGGGTGGGTCCATATGAAAAGCACAGGTTGAAGCGGCAGTCTCTTTTTTCCCCAAAAATATATGATAACTCACCATTGATTGTTCATCTGTTATTCTGTTCTATTTATTTCAAATAGTCTATATATGAGAAACATATTAATCAAATTTTATTGCAACAACAGAGTTTCTCCATGTCAAGCCTGGGAAAGGTGCTGCTTTTGTGAGGACAAAAATGCGCAATTATATCTCGGGCAACACAGTTGAGAAAACCTTTCGAGCTGGAAGTGCGGTAATCTGCGCAGTAACTCACTTTTCAGAATCTGAAGCAGAGTTCAGCAGTTACTTCTTTTTTGTGTCATTATTAGTACATGCTTTAGCTTAGTAAACCAAACAGTGAACTTTTTCTTATTTCATTACTTTGTGGAATTATATGCTATTTTTTAGCCTACTGTGGGTTGCCTTTTATTCAACCAACTCATGTAATGCTCTTCGTCTCTTCCTCAGCATTTTTGAGTTATGCAACAATTAAAGGAACTTCTTTATTACGCTTTCAGATCCCGGAAGCATCCATTTCAAAGGAAACCAAGCAATTTACATATAAAGATGGCTCCCAGTTCGTGTTTATGGATCTGGTACATACTCCAATTTTCATTCATATATGTCATAAAAGTATTTGCTAGCTGCCTATATACTTCATATGTTTTTCTCATTGCATCTGTTGTAAGAGAGGGGCTCATTGCATCTGTTTTAAGATAGGGGCTTTCTTTGGAAGGGAGCTGTGGTAACTACAGGATTTTCTTCTACCTCGATATGTAGGTTATTTCGTTATGATGGATTCAGTTGTGTGAACATGCAGCTTCATTCTTTAATGATGCAATTGCAAGCTATAGTTTTATTAAGGAAGACTCCAAATTGTCATGTGAAAAGTTTTTCATAGAAGTGAAGAGTCAGGCATTGGCACGCTAGTGCAATTTCAGTTGCCTTTAGAAAAATAATGATGAAATCCCAGGTAGCATGATGTCTGAACAAGAACCAAGCCACTTGCACCTCTAAATTTGCAAACAAGTTAGCAACTTGTGGACTTCAGATGTACATAATCAAACTTAATAGTCATGTAGAAACTAGTGCTAGAAGCCATGGTTATCAAGGCGTTAGGCGACGCCTAAGCGGCAAGGCGCCGCCGGAGGCCCAGGCGTCGCCCCCGCCTTGCCGTCGCCCGTGGCCTGTGCGGCGTTGGAGAGGCAAATCCGGGCGGGAGGCGAAGCAGCGAAGGCCCCGTGCGCCGGATCCGGGCAGGAGGCGGCGTCGGGGAGCCAGAGCCGGGCAAGAGGGGTGAGCAGGGAAGCAGGGGATGCCCGGCGGCGCGTCGGAGGAGCAGGGGAGGCCTCCCCCTCCCTTCCATCCTCCCCCTCGGACGGGAGAGGGTGAGGATCTGCGCCGTCGCCGGGGAAGGGGGAGAGGATGTGCCGCCGCCGGGGAGAGGGAGAGAGGATGCGTCGCCGCCGGGGGAGAGGGAGAGAGGATGCGCCGCCGCCGGGGGAGAGGGAGAGAGGATGCGCTGGGAAGTCCTCACCACGTGGGCTTGGGCTGCCTGATGGGCCGTGGACGGAGGTTAGTCTTATTTTTTTTTTCCTTTTTTGCTTTCTCTTCTCTTTTTTCTTTTGTTCCTATACTTCTTCCACACTTTTGTGCTCTTCTTCTTCTTCCACACTGCTCGGTTGCTCCAGATCTTCCTCCGCCCGTAGCGCCTTAAGAGTGTGTAAGGCGTCGCCTCGCCTCACGCCTTACCGCTTAAAAGGTGTAAGGTGTGAGGGGGTGAGTCGCCTTGCCTCGCCTTACCGTCTTAATAACCATGCTAGAAGCCTAGAACTAATGTCCATTTAAGTTTTGCAGACAATCTTCCAATGCAGGAGATATATAAACTGTTATCTTGGGAGCAACGAATAAACACCAGTTCCTTCCCTTTCATTTTCGTCCAACTTGTTTCTAAAAATAGGAACAAGTGCTTTTGTGTATTCTTCAAGTGTACAATGCTCTCATTATTAGTTTCCTTCTCCAGACGACCTTTGAAGAAAGTCGCTTAAATGAGGCAGAGGTTGGCGACAAGCAAAAATGGTTGAAAGAGGGAATGGACTGCAATTTGCTTTACTGGAATGGACGGGTATTTCCTATTTTGTTTTCACATCATCTGACATCCAATCAACTAGTGAATTACCTTCTCATAATTTTCCACAGTATACTAGTTGATTGTGTTATATATTATTATGCAGCAAATGATATTGGCCATTAACTTTGATAATGTTTGTAGATCATTGGTTTTGAACTTCCCATCACTGTTAGGCTGACTGTAACTGATACAGACCCGGGGCAAGGTGACAGTGCACAAGGTAGAGAATTCTGTAGTTTGCTGCTGCAAAATGTTCCTGTGATTTAGTCATACATCTTGCTAATAAAAGTAACCACATACAATCTAGTTACGAAGATCACAACATTATCTCGGATGTTTCTTTTATCATGGAAAGTAGGTTAACCTTCTCAGAATCCATAATCATCTTTTTACTGTATTTTGTAGGAGGAACAAAACCTGCAACCCTGGAAACAGGATCTGTTGTTACTGTGCCCTCGTTTGTGAACGTAGGCGATGATATCTTGATTGATTCAAGAACCGGCCAGTATATGAACCGAGCATAGAGGAGAGGATACTAGACTAGACCTCAACAGAGCTGTATTTTTTTTTGGCCGTCCATTTTGTTTGCCTATTCACTGTACGAAAGCCCTTCTTTTTTTGTCCCTGAGATGTGCAGGCTTCACTGTTCACTACATCGTTCATTGCATCTGGACTCGCGACACCAGGCATAAAATTCTGTTAAGTTCTTCGACCTGCGTCTCAAATTCGGTTACCAGAGAAGATGAGAGAAGCACTTTCCTTTTTTATTTTGGTTCCCACATACACTAGTCATAAGATGAGCAAAGCCTACAATGTATAATCCCAAAATGGAACAAAACTACAGAAATGGTTAACGGCGAAGCAAATTGACAATAGGACAAAAGCGTTGTCAAGGCATTCCTCGTTAGCTCGGAGCTAGCATATATCTCTGAACATCGATCAATCTATTGGGCTCCGTGATCTGAAAGACAAACTTAATTCATATGGAACAAATCACATCCTGATCCCTGACACTAACGTCTATCTACATTTCATCAAAACACAACTCCTGATTCCTGACACTAACGTCTATCTACATCATTTCATCAAAACACAACTCGTACTTCAGTTGAATCCGACACACAAAAAAAGGAGTAAATTTCACTTTGCACCCTGTAATCTTACAATGGTTTCACTTCGCACTACGCTTAACAAATATTTTTACTTTGCATCACCTCTTCTTATCATGTGTTGCACTTTTTTTTCATTGCAATTCATCATATCAGCACAAAGAGTCTTGGAGAATCGTAACCAAATAGTATGTAGAACCAAGCAATTCATTGCACAGTGCACAACAAACAACAACAACATAGTCATCTATATTTATGAAACATGTTAATGAATTATGGAGCCTGATGGTAATGCTAACAATAATACTATCTTTGCTTCCATATATCTCGGTTTATATTTATATATATTATATACCATTTTCAAGAGTACCATACCATTCTGCTATAAAAAGTGAACCTTCATTAAAATTTTTATAAAATTCACTTTAGGCCATCTTATAATTATTATTGGAGTATGCTTAAATAGATAAAGAGATATCATAATACCATTTAAGTGGTATACGAGAAGGAGTACGTATTCTCAGGGGTACCGTACCATTTTTCTATACCATACCATGATAAGCGATTGTATGAGTACTGAAGCATAGGTTTTCTGGAGGGTTAGTTGTGCCGTTGCGTGAGGGATAAACTAGATGTAAAGCCACAGAGTACTGAATTGTATGCATTAGTGCCCTTATTTTCTTGTATACTAATTGCGCAGAGCTATTTGTGTAACAAACCTTACAAACCAAATAAAATAGACGATGATATCCTAGTTGATTCAATAACCAAACAGTGAACGGGTCGAGAGCATAGAGGGTCGCATCAGAGCTGTAGTTTTTTTACGTTCGCCTACTTTTTTGCGGGTTAACCTGTATGAAAGATCTTCGTTTGGGGGTGGCGTCTGCTCCCTTCGAAAGTTTCAAGCGTCACCTACAAATTTTCATCTTTTATGAAGCGCAGTACAACTCTGTCATGTCACCCCTTCATTACAGCGGCACAGCTAATTTGTCAGCACGACATCGAGCTTCTTCAGGCACAAAATTCGTTTGACATGGAAATTGCGTTTCACTTCCTTTACTGCTACGAGAAAAGAACACATACATCTCCAGGGGAAAAAACAGAGGAAAGACCACACGAGTTTGCCATCTCTTTTCTGATAAAAGGAAAGAGGTCATCAGAATTATTAAGTCGGAGGCATGCCTGGGTACAGGGTAAGCTAATGGTTGCAAGTTGGTCTAGAAATTTACAGGATGGTTTTAGTATGCTACACACAAGATCGGTACAGTGATACACATGCAAGACAAGTACTCTTTTCCTCTCTTCATCAGGTGGAAGCTGCTCCTCACATCTCAATATGGTGAGAATGATTTGGAATCTCTCCTTGGTTGTCCAGGGGCATGTACTGAGCCATGATGGCACGGATCTCTGAATCCATGTAGCTCTGTAGGCAGAGGCAATGCAAAAGAGAATTAGAAGCCAACCTAGAGTTACGAGCACATAATTAACTTGCAGAAGTAGTGCATATCATACCCGGATCCTGTACTTGTACACTGCATATCCTGCAATTCCTGCTGCCACTAGGCCGAAGAAGATAACCCACAGGAAGCTCCACCCTACCTGTGCTGCTGCACTTTTGCCTGAATACAATGGATGCCGATTTAGTATCACTCAAGTCAATGCTTAGACTTATCCTATATGTTGCTATTTTGAGCTTTCAAGAGCTAATCTAATGAAGAGATAATCACCTATCAGACTAGTGCACCTCAAATAGATTAACTAGCTGCAACTTTCACTGATTAGCTTAAGTATATGAGTGCAACTACTGAGACAATAATAGATTAGTTAGAAAAGATATGTGCATACTTATGCATGTATCATGCTCCTTCATGTACAGCAAGCCTCCACTGCAGCCGCACTCATAGCTTCCCCATGTGTTCTTGCATTTGCATTCCTTGCACTGGCATGCACTCTTTTCCTTGCATTCATTAATATCTGTCACAAAATATTTCCCATCAGCACAACAACAAAGGAGCAACACGACCAATGGTATCCGATATGCCTTGACTGTGGTAGCAAATTCTTAGGTGCATATTCGCATTTGTCCATTGGAACCTACAAGTTTTGTGGGACAGGCAAGCACTTATAAAATAGCCTAATGGATTTCAGGAATTGACTCTTTACCTTGACATTTGTGGGTACCATCACCTTTGAACCCATCCGGGCATTTACAGCCGTCATCCTGTAGGTCGCAACACCACAAATATGCTTTTAGATTTTTGAAAATACATGTGGCAGCATTAGGGTCAGCAAAAATCCCAACTGGTAACTTACAGTGCAGGCAGAGTACGTCCTGCCATTCCTGGTCTCCTTCCAACATCCTCCATTGTTAATCTCACAGCGCCCAGATCCTGAAGCTAAAATAACAAGGGCAGGTATAATTAAATAGTCAATAAGGCTAAACTTGCATGTCACAAAAAAAAACGCTTTGTCTGTTGCAGTAGAAGTGCTATCAAGGGTTAGTGCTAAACAACAATCAACCATCCTCAGGTAAGGAGTGATCAATTATTTAAATACTCAAAATAAACAAAGAAGATGGCAAGAAAATAATCTCCTAATTTCTTGCAGTATACATACCTTCACAATGAGTGTAGCCATCACCAACGAATCTCACACCTTTCACAACTGGACATTGGCAAACTCTTCCACGGAAAGTATCCTACATATATATCAGACAAGTATCATATGCATAAGCTAAACAGAGAAAAGCATTATCCCACGAACTAGAGTTTAGCAGAAAAGATAAGACCACCAGAAGTACCTTGCATGCGGTGATGTTAGCAGCCTTATCTTGCCAACAGCCACCATTGTTCTCCAAGCACTCGTTTGTTTGTATATCTACAGTTTGACAACATGAATTGAAGATGTTTAAAAGGAATGTACAAAACAGACTATGCTTGCAGTATAAGTATTCATCGCAAATGCAGCAAACTGAGGGAAAAATTAGGGGAATCAATGCACCAACCTTCACTCAAGCAAACAGCGGGCTCAGTAGTTTCTCGAAAACCAGCACAAAGTGCTTTAAGAACTGCTCCTTTGTCAAGTTTCCCTGAGAAATAAATGTTTGGATATGCACGACTGGAACTTCAAATCACTTTGATGGAGCCATAATGGTTTGAAGAGCACGCACCTCTGTATTGTCTATTGTTGATGACTAGTGTTGGTAAGATGGTAACATCACCACGAGAGCCCTTGCCAATCTATGTAAAATGGTCCATAATGATACATTACGATCACAAGCGGGATGAATATAAGATATAATATCACACTGCGGTACTAACCTGTGCATCCTGTTCAGCTTTCAGTACAGGATTATCTTCATCAGCATCTGGATCACCAATACACTTATCTATTGCTTTGTGATCAAGGCCTGGAAATTATAGATGTATTCGGTACAATTATTGCACCTCACAACAAAAAATAGAAAGGCGTATGCAAACAACCAACATACCAAGTGACTTGATAACTCCATCAGCACATTCCTTAGTGTATTTCTTTTCCTTCATTGGGCATCGAATTGCAAAATCAGTCACATAGTCCCACCACAACCAAGGTTTCTCATTCTCCTTTGCTACTTTATAAACACAGACTTGACGTAAATTCTGAACCACCACATCTTTCCCATCATACCCTTTGCTGAAATCCTGTTCTGGGTCAGGTGCACAATACCTCCCATGGTTGATACACTGGGACTTGCACTGCTTGCTTAGAATGAAGGCCTCTGGGCAATACCAGGTAATGTAATGAGGAGTGAACTGCGTGTAGCCCTTCTTCTCGAGTATCTGTGCTGCTCCTTTGAAGCTCTTGACGAAATCAATCTGGCTATCACATTTCGGTCCACATTCATCATTACTGTTAGTCCAAAATTCATACTCAACACGCTCATCAGGGTGGGGCAGGGACTCCCTCCAATCCAAATTCACATTAACCATGTCACCGTTATCAATTGCTTTCTTGAGCCTATCTCCAAAGCTTTTGGTTATCAGCGCTGAAGGAATGGTGATGTTCTCTAAATAATCTGCCCTCCCGCTCTCTTCAGGCGTGTCCATTGTAATTAGAGGTTCAGCCTTGTCATCAGCAACAAGGATTGCCGCTGCTCCTGCTTTCTGTGCATTCCATGCCTTCTTCGTGAAGAAGCAATCTGTATGCAACAGCAGAAAAACCATATTATGTAATCCATAGTATATACTCCCTCCATTTCGCTATGTTTGTCCATGACCTCAGGCATGGTTATTGAGTCGTCGACTAGTCGACAAGTCGGTGGAGAAGAACCGACTGGGCCTGGTGACTCGACTTGCCAGGGCAAGTCAAGCAACCTGTCGACTAGGCGGCGGCAAGTCGGCCGACTTGGTGGGAGAAACATTTGATTTGAGGCTTGTGTTAAGCCATGTTGATATATTGTGATGATTATGCTTTACTTTTGCTATTTGAGACTTAGGAACTTGTTGTCGTGTTACTTAACTATCGTGTAGAATGCTATTGTCGTTGAGAACTTGATGTTTTAGATGCTTAATTTCCTAATTGCTCATTTATTTGTTGTTATGTTGTATGATTTGTATTGTCCTCTTTAATTCATGGCGCTATATTGCTCTCCCTTGAAGGTATCGTATGAGTTCGTCATAGTTTATCTTCATCATATGCCCATTCTTGTTTTTTAATTTTGCAGCATGAAGGTCTCAAATCATGCTTCAAAGATGGATTCAACAAGTCAAATGAGAGAGTTTGGACTCAAAACATATAAGTCATCAATCTTCTCTTTAATTCAAACTATAAATGTACTTTTCGATCACTGCAATAAAAGCAGTGTTCCCCTAGGTGCTAGGCGCTAGTCAGGCCACTCAAGCTTAACGCTAGGGAGCAGAGCGTATATGAGGGAGCGAGGCGCGAGGTGAGCGAGGCGAGGCGAGGCGTGGAGGCAAGGAGGTGAGGCGAAGCAGCAGGAGGCCGACTCGAGGCGAGGCGATGGGGAAGAAGGAGGCGAGGGGTAGAAGAAGGAGGCAAGGAGGAAGGAGGTGGTCGCGTGACTCGCGTCATCTTGGGCTCTCGGCCGTCCGATCGAAATTATTCTCACGTAATCTGAGCCGTTCGATCGAGACACAGCCCCTCCATATTGCGACACGTGTCCCCGAAACCCTACAAGACAGCCTCCTCCCGAGTCCCAACCCTTCCCACGCACGTCGTCGCTTCCTTCTGCTTCCCCTCGCTCCCTCTGCGGCCTCGCTCCCCCTCGCCTCCGCTTGAGTTGGCCTCCCCCCTCATCACCTTGCCTCGCTCCCCCCTCGCCTCCGCGCCTCGCTCCCTCCGAGCCTCGCTTCCACCACTAGCAGCGGAGGTTGAATCGAGCAACGGAGAGGCCAAATCGAGCAGCGGGAAGGTTGATTCGGCGTCAGCGGGAGATCGATTTGGCGCCGGTGAGTCGGACCACCCCCTCCTCTCTTTCTGTTCCATCCCGCCTCGCACCGCCTCCCCACCTCAAGACCGCCTTGCGGACCTTGCCACCGCCGCCTCGCCTTGCCCACCTGGGTCCGCCTTGGACCGGTGTTGACCGCCTAGGTAGGCCGAGCGCCTAGGGGCCCTTTTGAGGCCAAGGCACGGTAGTTACCTTGCGCCTAGCGCCTAGGCGGCGCCTAGGGGAATACTGAATAAAAGGTATATAATATATACATGTGTACATACATATCACTGCCATATGAACAATACCTTTCGACTAGTCAGCGGCTAGTCGACTAGTCAGCAAGTCGGTCACTAGGAGGGTAGTGTCGACTTGCCGACTTAATAACGTTGGCCTCAGGAGTATCCATTTCAATATATTTGTCCATTGTAGGAATCTAGAGTGTAGTTACTGCAATTTTTATCTCTCTACCCCTACTTAAATGCTTTGGAAGAGGTTAAATGGTTGTGGTATGCCATTTAATAGGGGTATGTAGGGTCATTTCTCATTAAGTATTTGTTATATTTAGTGCTTCCTTGGTCGTATGGTGGGCTGTGGACAAATATGGCAGGGAGTGTTAATTAACCAAGTAGAATGCAACATCATAGAGCAGACAAACAAGAACATACTTTCAAGGACGGGGTGGTACTCGCGTCATCTTGGGCTCTCGGCCGTCCGATCAAAATTATTCTCATGTAATCCGAGCCATTTGATCGAGACCCACCCCCTCCATATTGCGACACGTGTCCCCTAAACCCTACAAGACAACCTCCTCCCGAGTCCCAACCCTTCCCACGCACGCCGCCGCCTCCTTCTTCTTCCACTCAAGCACCCCTCGCTCCTTCCGCGCCTCGCTCCACCCTCGCCTCCACTTGAGTCGGCCTCCCCCTCGTCTCCCCGTCACGCTCCCTCCGTGCCTCGCTCCCCCCTCGCCTCTGCGCCTCGCTCCCTTCAAGCCTCACTTCCACCACCGGCAGTGGAGGTTGAATCGAGCGACGGAGAGGCCAAATCGAGCAGCAGGAAGGTCGATTCGGTGTCGGCAGGAGGTCGATTCGGCGCCGGCTATGTTGCACCGATACACGATCTGGAGATGCAGCGACACGGATCTGGCGATCTGTGATACCCATTTCTCCGAAAAACCCGATACGGCGATACGGATGTGTGTGTATGTATAAAATGAGATACTTGATAAGTTTGAGACTTTAAGTCAAGGGTTTACCAATGTATGTAAATTTGTCCATGTATGTATGTAAATTTACTCCATTTATCCGGCATATAAGTAAATTTATCAATCACAAAAAGAAAATAAGTAGAAATGTAGATACTAGTCACAAAAAGAAACAATCTAACTAACAGCTAGATGTCCACATGCATCGTAAGACCACCAACAATCTAACATAATCAACTACATTAACACCACCACGGCCACATCTCCCCGATCACTTAACAACAAATTTGCCACCACGGCCACATCTCCTCCCACCGCCACATCTCCCAGTTCATCTTCAATCCCCACCACCACCACCCACATCTCCTCCACTAACAACAAAGAAGTTCACCTTCAATTCCCACCACCACCGGATCTGAGAGAGAGAGAGAGCAGACTTTGGCTCGTCATGGTCATGGAGAGAGCACCGTCGCCGCCTCATGATCGCCGCCATCTTCACATGGAGGAGGAGGCGCTGTCACCAGGTCGCGCGGAGGAGGAGGCCGCTGCCATGGTTCCGCCGCCTCGCCGCCATGCCGGTCGCCCGCCGCCGCTGCCATGGGTCGCCATGCCTCGCCGGCCGCCGCCTCTGCCACGCCAGACGGCTCACTCGCTCTCTGCAAGACGGGAGACAGAGGGAGGCGCCAAGATCTCTGGGGAGGCATCTGGTGCAGCAGAGGTTAGCATCTTCCATGGGCTTGGCGAAAAGATGAGTGGGGCTTCTTTCCACGCCAGACGGTGTATCGGGGTGTATCGGGCGTGTCGAATTACATTTCTTTTTTAAATAAAAGAATACCGATACTTCCGATACGACGGGTCAGATCATGCCGACGTGTCGGGATCTGCAGACGGCTACCGAGCGTGATTTGCATCGATCAGAGGCCGCGAGTTAGACCACCCCGCCCTCTCTTTTCTGTTCCATCCGCCAGACCGCCTTATGCCTATACGAACCGCCAAAATTGCCTCGCCTTGCACTTTGGTCCGCCTTAGACCGGCGTTGATCGCATAAGCGGCCGAGCGCCAGGCCCGATTGAGACCGAGGCGCGGTGGTTGCCTTGCGCCTAACGCCTAAGCGAATCGAGCGATCGCTTGGGGAACATCAATAAAAGGTATATAATATATACATGTGTACATACATATCACTGCCATATGAACAATACCTTTTGACTAGTTGGCGGCTAGTCGACTAGTCGGCAAGTCGGTCACTAGGAGGTTAGTGTCGACTTGCTGACTTAATAACCTTGGCCTCAGGAGTATCCATTTCAATATATTTGTCTATTGTAGGAATCTAGAGTGTAGTTATTGCATTTTTTTCTCTTTACCCTTACTTAAATGCTTTGGAAGAGGTTAAATGGTTGTGGTATGCCATTTAATAGGAGTATGTAGGGTCATTGCTCATTAAGTATTTGTTATATTTAGTGCTTCCTTGGTCGCATGGTGGGTTGTGGACAAATATGGCAAGGAGTGTTAATTAACCAAGTAGAATGCAACATCATAGAGCAGACAAACAAGAACATTAAACAATAATTGGTTGAAAACAAAATTAGTGGAGCATCTTAGGAAGATGAAAACGTACGCGGTAAAAGATATAGTATGCTTTCTATGAAAGCTCGTAAGATCTGCTGACAAAACAGAAAACCAATTCACTCGCTCAGTCTCTTTGACTAAATGGTTAAAGCACTTAACTGGCTTACCTTTTTCAGCTGCATCGTACCGTGGGTCAAAACTCTGTATGTAGATAGAGCCCCTATGCTCCTAATGTAGAGCTGGAACTACAACAGTTACCGTGGAATCCGCGATCACACATGAGTTACAGTTGTTTTTCCGGTGAAGCTAGTACTTTACTTGACCTATCTACTATAAAAATCAATGAGGGTCTGACATGATCTTTCAGATTAGGTTTCCTCCACAGATTTGGTCGTTGTACCAAATTGGGCCAACGAACATTCAACTTAACCACATCATCACATGACAAGATCTAACTTTCAGCGCACCTAACTAAAGACCACACGATTAAACAAAAAAATTGTGCCACTTGCGGTCAACCTTTCAACTGCAATCTATCCAATCCAACCAAACATGGCATATAAAGCTTAGCTCACTCACAATCACGAAGTCACACAAGGATAACCAAACAGAGACCAACTGTACTGCAGTACTAGCAACCAAAAGAGGCAATTTTGTAGTGATTTTCTCACCTCCCTGTCGACGAGCAGGAAGATGGGGAAGGAGCCGGGCTTGGCCTTGTAGGAGATGTCGAAATCATCGAAGCTCTTGCATGCCTTCCTGTTGGCTTTGGGGTAGGCGACGACACCGATCATGGTGCCGCCGTACTGCGGCACGCCGAAGTTGCCAATGGCGCACTCGTAAGTGCCCTTGAGCTCATCGGGCGCCGTCACCTTGAGGCTGTTCTTCTCCACGACGAACTTCCCGTGGCAGAAACCCCACAAGAATGCCGCCCACACCAGTAGCCGCAGCATCGCACGGCCGGATCGAAGCCTCATGCTCCAATCCGCGATTAAACCTTGCAATTCGCGAATCCCAGTCTCCGCGACTTGATCGGGGCAAAAAAAAGAACAAAAAGAGGAGCGATCTTGGGGTTGTACGGGCCAAGAAAGCCACGGAAGCGGCGGGGGTAGAGCGGAAAGATTGGATTTTGACGGCGGGGGACGGGGGCGAGTGGGAGAGATTTTTTGAGGGGTTACGGTTACTTGGGGTTCGGGAGGAGATCGATGGTTCGTTGAGAGGGGGGAGGAGGTGGTGAAGAAGAAGCCTTTTCTGGTTTAACCGAAGCAGCACATGAGCAACGTGTCGTGGTTTTTCTTTTTCTCTCCGTTTTTTTTTGTTTTCTTTCAAGGAATTAATTAATGTCGACCAAAATGCAACTCATCGATGCATCGTGACTCATGCAGATGCAGGCATGGACGCACGTGACTCCCTCGCTACTCCTGACGGTGACTCATCCAGTAAACATGCATGCTAGATTGTATTGGATGTGAACAGAACAACTTTAGTTAAGGTCTTGGTCAAACTAAACCCTCTTGATTACTACTGCTTTTCTCACCTTTTGTTTTGGCAACAACAATCAAAGATGCCCTAACATCGGACAAGATCCTAGTACCATATAAAGGTGGGGCGATTGAGAGAAGAGAAAAAAAAAGAACAAAAAGAGGATTTCGGTCTAAAAATGATTTCAGCATAAAAGAGAAAATGAGATTTTAATTGATTTTCGAATTTAAGTAAATACAACAAATCAAATAGTCTTTTAGAAAAATAGCAATAGAGTTAAAAATTCTAAAAAAAAAATTCCTTGAATTATTTTGAATTTAATAAAATTAATTCCAACTTAAAGTTGGTTTTATTTTTGCACATAAATTATTTTAATTTCGAAAAATAGGAAAAACCTTTTAAATTCTAGAATATTCAAGAAATTAATTAAAATTTCTTTTTCACTTTAAATCCAATAAAATCCCGAAAACTCAATCAATTTTATTTTTGACATTAAAAGCGGGAAATTAAATAATTAACTTTATTTTATTTTTTCTTTTTAACCAAGAAAACTCTTTTAAATATCGAAAATCCAATAAAATAATAACATTATTCATTTTATTTTTGGTAACATACTTTGGGATGTTACAGGTCATTTCTTGATATAGATTAACCATCCATCGATCAATGTTAGTGTGAACTAAATTTTATGTATGTGATGAACTAAGTGTGAATACGTGATGACTTGTGACTTTGTGAGTTATGACTTATGAGCTAAATATGGTAAACTAAGTGTTATGTTTATGATGAGCTAGTTAATGCAGCTTGCTAGTGCCAATATTATGTGTGGTTACTGAAAATATGAATAATTCATGAATGTTTGCATCAAATAAACTAGTTATATATTTTCATTAATTTCTGGCATACAATTTAAGGGGTTTTCATGTTCCGAAAAATATCCGTGACCGTATTCGTTTCGATTCGTATTCGCTCTGTATTTGTATTCGTATTCGTATCCAGGGTATTCGTATTCGTATCCGGGAAAAAAATATGAAAACAAATATGGCAGAACCATTATCTATCCGTATCTGATCTGTTTTCACCCCTACCTACAATGAATGCCTCCTCCCCTCTGATATGAAGCAGAAAAGGCAGGCAAAGCATATAACCAAATATAGCATGATTCGTTTGGCCGAAAGGTACGGCCGCAATATAAGGTAGCATTTGGTTGGGTGAATAAGGATGAATGGGATGGGATGGTACAGAATGAATGGGATGATCCTGGATGAGATGATACAAGTATGGTGTTTGGTTGGTGAGATAGGATAATACAGGATTTTGTTTGGTTGCTTGGATAGGATGGCCCTGGATGGTTCAAGATGGTGTTTAGTTTGATGAATGATGTTGTATTTGGATGGTCATAATTTTTCTTTTCTTTTCTTCATTTCTCAAGAAAATTACATAAAAACTTAATAAAATATTTTTTTAAATTTAATTGAAGTTTATTTTATTCATCTAAAATATTTGGATTCTACACAAAACACAAACAACATCGAGAAAAACCTAAAAATTCAAAGTGCTCAAAAATGCATGAATTTTCTACGGTAGCTAGATGACGATTTTAAATGAATTTAGGTGAATACTATAATATTTATCATGATTAAATATAATTTTTTCCAAATTTTTGGAACTCTATTCAACCCACACAAAATTCAAACTCTATTCAACAACCTAAGCTAGGTTTGAATTTAGTTTGAGCAAACTCTATATATATATATGAAGCCGGTTTTGAAGGTACAAGCAGCCATTACTTGGAGATTTTATAGAGAAGAGATCAGGAATGGAATGGTAGGACGTACCTGAGACGCAAGGAAGGAGAACTTGACCGGCATGAACACGGTTACACAGACAAAGGTGAAGTGAATGGCGAGAGGCAGGTAAAGAGATGTTGTAATAGTTTTTGACTCATTTGGTTTTGTTTTGGAACAGAATACACACCAATTAATAAATAATTGATGATTAGAGGCACAAGCTAGGTAAAAATTCTAAAAATTTGTATGTTAATTACAGCTTTACAAATTAGCCTAACCTTTACAAATCTGAAATGTTAATTGCAGCTTTCAAAAGCAGAATACCATATAGGAACATACCATAAGATTAGTTACATGTACAAAAATTTGTATGTGTACAGACTGATATTTTGCCCCATCCAAACCACATCTCATGAACCAACATCATACACAGAGAACCCACCCATATCATTCAACCATCACAGAACACCCACCATAGCCCACATCATTCATCACCCACATCACAGAGCAAGGGGAGGGAAAGGGATAGAGAGTAAAGGGGAGTAGTTACCCCAGTGCAACCGGCAAATAGACCACCGGCATGCAGTAGCTTACCACATCCATCTCCTTTATGTATGCATAAGCAACAACAACCCACATCAGTAAACAAGTCAAACTCAAACCCAAAAATTGAAGCAATAGAGAATGAAAAATGAGAAAAATGATGTCTTACCTTGACATCATCACCGTTTGTGTCACGATTTGGCCAAGGGGAGGTCGATTGGACCGGCGGTGGCGGCGGCGGTGTCACCGTAGTTGTGTCACGATGGTGACACTGCACAAGACACTCTTATCGTAAGAGTGTCTTGTGCAGTGAACCGTGGTGTCACAACCAGCGGCGACGGGAAGAAGGGTGGCGTCGGCGACAGGGTCGGGGAGAAGGCGCGACTTAGGGGCGGCCGTCGGGGAGGAGGCTTCGAGCGGCGGCGTCAAGGTCGGGTGCACTAGGGTGGGGAGGGGAACGGGCGAGAGTAAGGGCGCTGGGGAGTGACGAGTTAGGGTGCAAACCCTAGCGGGCTTCCATTAATTAATAAAGGGATATCATAGACGGTTCCATAATAGAACCGTCTATGATACATTTCCAATAAATAACCATTTTTTACTAGCATGGGCCGTGGTGTTTTTGGTGTTCTCCGTGCACTTAACTAATTAAAATGAGTCGCAGGTACATAACTACATGAGGTACCTACTTCAAAATAAATAAGTAAATTCTAGGGTAATAAATAGTAAAATTGAAGACAAAGGGATATATTTTACCAAAGGCCATCGACAATTCAGTGGTGGCAGGACGATAAAAAAAGATGGTTTTTACATCACAGACGATAAAAAAAAGGATCAGCTTCCTCCATCTCAGCGAGGTCGACCCGCTCTCCTGCCATCCGGATGTCGTCCTCGACTCTCCGGATTGCATCCTCGGTGCAGATGATGTAGTTCCAGAGGATGATCTCCACGATGAGTTTTACTCGCCGGATGCTGGAAACCCTCGCATTGGTCTATCGGAGGAGGAGCTCCAGTTGACCGATGATGGCCGCTATGGTCTCTAGTAGATCGCAGGGCCTAGAACGGATGGCATTACGAACAGATTGCTTGTCCGCAGCTTGAGCCAAGTTGTAACCAGAGAGGTGCGAGTGGACAACCACAATGTAGGCCAATACAGCCGGCACAAGAGGAGACGTTGGCGCTGGAGAGGAAGAAGAGGGGGAAGCCATTTTGGCCAGAGCATGCAGTTTGTTGAAGAAATAGGAGGTTTGTGAGAAATCCCTTTCGGAAGCAGATGTCTATTTATAAAACGTTAGAGCCATAGCGTCCGGCGCGGGAGACGAAGAGATACAATGGGAGCCGTAGCGACCGGCGCAGGAGACGAAGAGATGACGTGGTGCGTTTAAACAAGATATCAGATGACGTGGTATCTATTTTTATTATCACAGACGGTTTTAAGAAAATACCGTATGTGACTGTCTGTGATACTGCACAGACGATTTTCAACATGAACCGTCTGTGATATTACCTCTTCACAGACAGTTTTTAGCATAGCCAGTAACACAGACGGTCTCTAAACCAAAGCCGTCTGTGATTGCATGTAATACAGATGGTTTTGGTACCGTTTGTGATGAGGCGTTCAGTATTAGCATTTTTGTAGTAGTGACTTGAAGACCCTCACCGTCGAAGATCTTGTTGGGCAGCACAAAGCCTGCGACGAGCGTGTTCGAATTAGTTTCGGTGACCTGAAGGAGAGTGAGCATCTGTTGCTCACGCGCACGCAATGGGAGACCCTCACCAAAGAGAAGAAGAATGGAGAAAGATCAGGCAGCGGCCCAAAGAAGAACCGAGACCGCGGCGGTGGCCGCGGCAAAGTTGGTGATCGTGGCGGCGGCTATGGCGATGAGGAGGACAGTAGTGACTCTGATACTAGTGAGCGCAAGTTCAACAAGAAGAATATCAAATACTACAACTGTGGCATCCGAGGGCATTTTGCTAACGAGTGCCACAAACCAAAGAAGGAAGTGGTGCATTTCGCTGTGGCGGATGATGAACCGGCATTGCTCTGAAGTTCGGCAAGAAGGTACTCAAATAGTGACAAATTGATTAGGGGGTGATTGTCTTAGTATTTATTTTTGCATGTTAGTCGAGTCTAAAGTCATCAAATAGGAGAAGGCAAGTCTTGATTATGGGGGAGATTGTTGGAAACTAATCTAGACTTGCCAAGTAATAGGGCGTTAAAATTAATTTGTTTTCTTTGTTATGACTTTCCATGTTTAGTTTTGGCTTGGTTAGCAAGTTGATTACGTAGTATTTAAAAGGAGATGTGTAATCAGATGTGTTTTGATTGAAACACTAGAGGAAGAAAATCAGAAAACGCTGCACGCAGCAGCACCAAAAAAATCGTTGTGCTCTTTCTTCCTTGCGTATGTGAGTTTTGCTTCCTCGCGTGCGTGTGTGTTTATTGCTTTCCAGCGTATCATCACGTGAGTGTTTCATCTTCCATCAGCATGTGCGTGTGTGTTCATCCATTGAGCATCACGTGAACACATCTACGTGAACTTCTGCCGAGCGTTGGTTTTTTAGATCGGCTGTTCGTCTTCGGATCATTGACCTTAATTACTAAATACAATATACATGATAAGTAGTCCGATCGATATATCGTATTGATCACATGATCACATGCTCATTGACCTTACTGAATACAATATACATGATAAGTAGTTCGGTCGATATATCGTATTGATCACATGATGATTGACCTTACTAAATAGCACTAGTAGTGGTGCTAGTAAAACCGCCGAATGAGGAAGCTGCGGCGGCCAACTCATCATCGAAGTCATCTCCAGCAGCAGCAGTATAGGTGTTGGTGTAGCTACGACCATCGAATATCACGTCGTCGCCATATGCATGCCCGCCAAGCTCCAACGCCATCACCTGCTGGTCGCTCGCCGTCACATACGAAAATGATCCGTCGAGATGCACCGGTGCGCCGTCGTCGCCGCGTGTCGACTCGAGATCAGCCGGCGCCCGATGATCACGACCGGATTCGAATTCGGTGGAGGGGGACAGCACGTCCTCGCGCTTGATGATACCATTATCAATGATGGCCTGTTGTTTTTGGGTGCAGGTGTGGTCGCCGATGTAGGTGATGTCGAACATGGACGGGTCTGCCTCCGACTGCTGCACCTGCCTCGTCGCCGGGCACAGCTGCTCGTACTTGTGCTTGCATCTGAAGTAGCTCCTGCGTGCGTTCATTTGTATATACAAGTGTCTATATTAATAAACGTGAGTACGGATCAAACAATTGATATATCACATCATCGATCATTCATGCATGCATGTAGTTTGGTTAGCTAGCCTCATCTAATCCCTAGCTAGCTAGCAGCTATCAAATGAAGTGATGATAATGGATGGAGCTATATATGTGACGATTCATTGTATATATTTGTTATCAACAAAAGAAAATCAGTACTATAACTAGGAAGCTATATCAATATAGCAAGGACAAGAGCAACGTGGACAGGCAGGCATGCATGGCTAAGTCAAGAACTAACCAATTAACTTCCCAAAACAAAAGGTAAAACAAGAGTTGAGAATCAAAGTGTACCTAGGGTATTTGGCAGCAAAGATGTCCTTTTGGCCATACTTCCTCCATGAGTAGCCATCGTCCATGCTGCTCCTCGATTCCTTTCTGCATCCTTGGGACACCTGAGTCCTGCCAGGCCATGGTGGGATCGATCGAGTACATGCACGCATGCATATGACACGGAATTATTATTACTTAATAGATGAGTTTATTTCAACCAATTCGCTAAGCAGCAGCAGCTGTGACTAGCTAGGAGAGATATCAGCTATACAAGTGCATATGATCTGTAGCACACGATCGAACGGTGGACTTGGTACCTTCTTTTGTAGCCACCACTCCCACGGCGTGCCAGCGCCGGGACCATTAATGGTGACCGACGGCCGGTGGATTGGGATTGCCGCAGGAGCGTGATGGCTCGAGACAGGGACTCGGAGACCCCCTCCACCAGAGCCGGCAGAGCTCCAGCTCCACCTGCAGCCAGAGGGAGAGGATCCATGGACGACGACGACTGCTCTAGCTGCAGACAGGCCTTGAGGTCGTTCGCCAACCTCTGCGCTACCATCAGGCTCTCCACTAGCAGCCTTACTTCTGGCCTATCTGAAGAAACATCATCATCTTGATCTTGTCGTGTCTTCTTGTTGCTCTCCATCTCTCTCTCTCTCTCTCTCTCTAATTTCCTACCAAGTTAAATTAACACTGGATCAATCGATGACCTAAGGACGTACTCTCAGTTAACTGGTTCGCACATATATGTGTATTTGGGGGGGCGACGGAAGTAGCGGTAGCGGATTCGGTGCTTACCAAATCTGCTACAGTAAGCAACAAGTTGACATTCCAGGTTCGGATGGAATGGTGGAGCCTAGGCAGAGCGCACGCATCAAGATGCAAAAGTCCGGTGATGAAGAGTCAGTCCAGAAGACTACGTGGCGGGCTAGAGTTCGTAATCTCGAACTTGATCTAAGTAAGTCTGCTAATAAAATTTCATTTCTGATTTTTTCTGACGAGCAAATTATTAAAAAAAGTTGCTAGCATTGCCATTTCTTTAGGAGATGATAACACTGAGATTGCTCGTTCTATTAAAAACATTAAGGATCTTGAATTAGGACGATTAAAAAATAAAAGAACTATAGAGGTCGAGGAGTTGGCAGATGAGAATATGGATTACAGCGATATCTCAGGCGACATTTCGTATGCACATGGACATATTTGTGCACATATGCACATAGGACATCCAGCCCATCCGTCGCGAAATCGACGGCGTGGATCACCAGCCCATCGCGCGAGAGCGAGCATGAAGACCACGAGTGACATTTTGTAAAAAAGACACACGTGAAATCGTTCGGCCCCTCCCCCCCCCTCCTCGCACCAGCTAGGGTTGTGCTCTGCTCTGCGCCGCGCCGCCCTCTTGCGGAGGGCCACCCTGCTCCTCACCGCGCCGCCCTCCTGCGGCCGCCCCTTCGTCCCTGCACCCCGTTCTCCTCCACAGGCTAGGGTTGGGGGAGCTCTTGTGTTGCCTCCGCACCTCCCGAGCCACCGCGTCCCCCCCTCCCCTTCTCCTCCCAGGCTCTGTTGGGGGAGCTCCTGCCTCACCGCGCCGCCCTCCTATGGCTGCCCCTTCGTCCCTACGCCCCATTCTCCTCCACGGGCTAGGGTTGGGGGAGCTCCTGCGTCGCCTCCGCACCTCCCGAGCCCCCACGTCTCCCCCCCCTCCACGGGCTCTGTTGGGGGAACTCCTGCATCGCCCCCGCACCAAGGACTTCGCCGCCCTCCAGAGCTCCTGCGCCGCCACACCCGAGCCTCCCCCTACACCTACGCCAAGGTGAGCTGCGCTGCAGTGGTAACTGCATTTTGGTTATTTGTTCGAATCAGTTGTGATGGGATGAAATAGGGGAGGGCTGTTGTGGTAATTGATTCGTTCTTCTGTCGGTTGTAGTAGCCCAAGTGCCGCATGGATTCCACGGAAGATGTGAGTAGCTCCGTACGCCCACTAGCGTTGCCATGTCTCGAAATGGTCGATGCGCACTCTCTCGTTGCGAGTAGTTTGTGTAAAACACCACAGAAGGCGGCGAGCATTTCGTTCTGTGTGAGTGTATGGTTATTTGAAAATTTTAAATTTGAATGAGTAATGTCGATGTCATGCTAACTCATCCAAACCGTTGCAGGGTTCGTCGTCCACACCGATAGTTAATGACGACCTGACGCCTGTCGTGGGGATGATTTTTGAAGATGAGGATGCAGCCCTCGAGTTTTACAAAGTATATGCGCATGTTGCCAGCTTCTCCATTCGTATTGGGTAACGGACGATCACAAACGGTGTTGTGCAATGGAGGCGGTATTATTGTGCCAGATGTTGTTGGAAGGAAGAAAAAGGTAAGGACAAGTTGGAGGTCAAAACGAAGAGATCATATGAGTCTAAATTGACTAGGTGTGGGTGTGAGGCCATGTTTGGTATCAAACGGACTAAGGACAATAATTTCAGGTTAGAGACATTTGTGGAAGTGCATAACTATGGTTTTGTCTCACCTAGTAAGCAACACTTGATACGTTCTAATAGACAAGTGAATGAGAAGGCTAAGACGACATTGTTCGCATGCCATCAAGCTAGCATTGGGACATCCGGGGCATTTAGATATCTTCATGTTAGTGAGGGTGGGTTTGAAATGTTGGATGCACAAGGAGGATTTGCAAAATTATCACCGCACTTTGAGAGAGAGTATAAAGTCATCAGATTCTCAAATGTTCCTTGATAATCTAGCTAGAAGGAACGAGAACAATGCTGCATTTTATTTTGACTAAGTCATTGACGGCAAGGGTAGGTTGGTCCATGTGTTTTGGGCGGATGCAACCAGCAGGAAGAATTATGTTCATTTTGGGGAGTTGCTCTCATTTGATACAACATATAATACAAACCAATATGATATGATATTTGGACCATTCATGGGAGTGAATAACCATGGGGGATGTGTTCTATTCGGGGCTGCATTGCTACTCGATCAGACGATTGAAATGTTCAAATGGTTATTCCGTACGTTCTTAAGATGTATGGGAGGTGCTGCACTTAGGCTTATAATAACTGATGAAGATGCGGCCATGAAGAAGGCAATTCAAGATATATTCCCTAATACAATGCACAGATTATGCATGTGGCACATATTGAACAAACTCCCAACAAAGATTAGGCCAGATTTGAGAGATAATCGAATCTTTTACAGTCGTGTCAATTCATGTGTGTATCCCTCAGAAACTCCAGAAGAATTCGAGTCGCAGTGGACTAATATTATTTTAGAGTTCCATTTGGAAGATAATGAGTGGTTGGCTGGTCATTATAGTATTAGGGCATCTTGGGTACCGGCTTATTTTATGAACATATATACCCCTAGCAGGAATCCTTAGAACAACTTCAAGGTTTGAGAGTGCCAATTCTTTGTTAAATCGATTTATAGGTTACAAACATGCTTTGGTTGAGTTTTGGATCCGCTTCGACACTGCAGTCGACGAATGAAGAGAAAAGGAGCTAAGAGAAGACAATGCCACTTTTCACATGAAACCTCAGTTGAAGACACCATGGGCAATAGAGTTGCATGGGAGTGAAGTTTTCACACATGAGGTGTTCACAAAGTTTCAGAAGAAGGTTATTGCTGCTAGGGACAACTGTGTTGTTGAGAGCACAACACAAGTATGTGACCTTAAAGTAACAACGGTGAATGAGGATGGTAAGAAGGTTAGAAAAGTCACATGTGACCCTAACACCATGATTGCGCAGTGCTCCTGCATGTTGTTTGTCACTCATGGAATTCCTTGCCGCCACATTATCCTTGTTTCACGAGGTGCATTGCTGAATGAGCTCCTAGTTATTATGTTTTAAAAAGATGGACTGCTAACTACAAGTGGGAGGTTGTATTTGATGAGAATGGCAATGTTCTTGAGAAGAAGCCCAAAGACCCCATAGAGGAAGAAATTAAAAAGTTGGCAGCTGAGATGCGAAAGGACTTCGAAGATTTGATACATCGAGCTAGACCTTCACTTCCTTACGCGCAGAATGCTAGAGGGAAACTTAAAAAGTTTATGCATGAGATAAACCAGAAATTCACATGCACAAACAAAGTAGAGTGGAGGAGGTTGAAGCGTATCTTGGGTGTGGCATCCTTGATCAGATCTATATATTGCCGCCAACAGACAAACTCACTAGAGGGAAATGCAAGAGGAATCGGCCTGGGGAGAACAAGCAGAAGTATAAGGGAAAGGCCGCTCGCATGTGTAGGACATGCAATGAGATCGGCACCCACGACAACCGCAACTGCCCTTTAAGGAACCAAGCAAAATAATCATGCCCATACGTAATTCTGGTATGACTTGTACTCACTGTATAGCATTCCATTGATATTTGCTTCTAGTACTCATTGTCTAACATGTTCAGTATTCATATTTGCTTTGTAGGTGGTTGCAAAGGAGGTGGCTAAGCAGGACTTGTAATATGTTGTATGGACTTGTAATTTGTTGTATTTTGCATGCACTACTACAGTAATATGTTGTATGGACTTATGTACTTGTAATATGTTGTATGGACTTGTAATGAAATTGGACATGTTCTATTTCACCAAATGTATGGACTTATGGACTTGTAATGGAATTGGACATGTTTTCACCAAATGTTAGATTTTTTGAAGATGAATGGAATTGGACATGTTTTACATTTTTGAATGGGCTGACACTGGGCTATCTCATTTTTGCTGGTCCTGAACTTAACCATAGAACAAACTCATTATCCTCAACTGCTTTCTAAAATATTGATCTTTTTGTCAGATGGCTGCTGGTCATTCAGGTCCTGGAAGTCCATGGTCCAATTTTGAGGATCAGGTTATGGACTTGTAATATGTCCTGAGAACTGCATCTACTTGACATTGACTTGTTACGTTTTATGTGTTCAATGTTCAAGTAAATAACTACATCTGGTCGATGAAACCTAGATTAGTGTATTGGCTTTCTCAACTGAGATATTGTGAAAGAGAGATGGAATGGATTATTGCTTGCCTGTTTGTCTTGTAACTGATACTACCTTTTGTATCTTTGAAGTGTTATGTGCTGACACCTTTTTGATGATTACTTAGGTTTATCCAATTGCCCATGAAAAAATGGATCAGTGGAGGAAAGTGATTAAGTGCATTTCTTTCTTAGTTTTATTTTTGAGTAAATTGCATTGGAGCAGTATCAGGTTATCCCCTATTCAGTTTTTGAATGCAAGTATGTGAAACGATGTCGTTATCTCTTATCTACCATTCCGCTTTTTGATTGAAGCTTGATGTCGAGTTATCCCTTATTTAGTTTTTGAATGCAAGTATGTGAACAGTATCAGGTTATCTCTTATCTACCATTTCAGTTTTTTATTGGAACAGTATCAGGTTATCCCTTATTTAGTTTTGAATGCAAGTATGTGAACAGTATCACGTTATCTCTTATCTACCATTTCAGTTTTTGATTGGAACAGTATCAGGTGTTGGATGTGAATGCACTCATGGACTTGGACTGAAATGGTCCTTCGGACTGCACTCATACCATCAGTGACACAAAAGAAGAAAGAAGCATCAATGAAAGGTTCAAGCAACTTCCTATGCTATCTGAGACAATTTGAACACAACTTGTCTCCCCTGGGGATTTCTAAATACAGATTGGGATGTCTTGATTATACAAACAAGCAGATTATAGTCAAGTCCAACACCATATATAATGTACATCACGCCCCTCATACCAAATTTGGTCCCAGTGTCATTCAGTTCACCAAAGGGACATTTGGTCCCAATGTCATACAAGATAGAAACATTATGTTTCATACATCCAAAATACAACACTGCATTGCTAACAGGATACAAACATTGCCAATATTGCTAATACTCTAAAATTCATACATCCAGAACCATTACATAGAAACAACATAGCCATTACACATTTAATTGACATTCTTCGCAATGAATATCCTAGAAAGAACATTAAACATGCAACAAAAACCATTTTAAACTTATCATCTGCAGCCGTCGATTTCAGGATAGACTTGTTAATCTGGACCAACGACTTGTTCATTTCAGTTTAATGTGCCAACACATTGTCGTCGACAGGGGAAACCAATGGATATGTTCGGTGTGCACTGCTGAACTTCAACCCAACCAGATATGTCTCATATTGATCTTTCCACATGAAAGTGTTGCAACCGCTAGCATACTTCTGCACAAAAACATAGTAAGGTTTTGTATTGGAAACATATATATCGCCTAAACAGAGCTAGATATATTGAACTGAATCCAGAAATAAGGTTTTCTATTCGAACAAACTTACGCCGATGTTGTTAGGGCATTTGTAATACTCTTTTCCTTGATTCTTCGAGCTCTCAGACACTGCCCAAATCATCTTCTCACCACATTTTGGGCATGGCACAAGCTGAAGCTCCCTAGAAGGCCCCGACACGGACGACTCCGACTGCAACACTTTCTTCGCACAATCCATTGACATCTACACAATCTATTTGGCCAGGAAATCCATTGACATGTACACAATCTATTCACCAGAATCAAGCATGTGGATGGGGCAAGAACCGCTTGGAGTAGGCGCAAGGGACTCTGTGCAAGGGAAGGGCGGGGGTTGCTTACCTCGGGGCCGTCGGCGAAGGGAGGCTTCGGGCGGAGGCGATCACGGCGTAACCGGCTTGGCGGCGCAGATGGGGCGGAGGGGCCATCACAGGGGAGGCTCTGGGCGGCGGGCGATCGGGCGTGGAGTGGCTTGGCAGCGCAGATGGGGTGGCAGGGCCGTCGGCCAGGAGAGGCTCGAGCGGAGGCGGGCGATCGCGCGCAAAGGCTTAAGGGCTGACAGATGGGCGGCAAGGCGATTCTTGAGAGACTTCGGCGAAGCGGCGGCACACAAACCATCCTATGAATGGGGCTCGGGTGGGAGGCAAGCAAGGGCAGTGCAGATGCAAGGCGTGGCGCGCGCCAACCCTAGCACTCTTCTCCTCCGGCTGAGGCGGTGGCCTCTTGTGCGGGGGGAGGCGAACGAAGATACACACATTCACGCGGGGTGGTTTTTGGAAAGAAGCCGGAAGTGGAAGCGGGGGCAAGCTACGCCGTTGATCATGGAATGGATGGGCCGGATCTGATATGTGCACACATATGACCATGTGTATACGAAATGCCGCCGATATCTCAGCCCTTAATCATTTTTGTAATGACTTAGATAATGATTTGATGGGATCACTCTGATTTTATATTGGTAGCAAATAAAAAAAAGGTCAAAAGGAAAAAATTCTCATAATAGACCAATCAAGGTAAAGTTAAAATGAAAGGCCTTTTTTTTTTGGAATAGCAGAGATCTGGGAGACTTGGCTAAACATCATTACATCTGTGAAGTAGTCAAGGAGAAGCATCTAGATTTTGTAGCCATCCTTGAAACTGGTAAAAAAGATTTTTCTGTGCCTAATCTTAATCATCTTTGTGGTGGACGGGATTTTCTGTGGCATTGTTCACCACCACAAGGTCGGTCCGGGGGCATCATTTTAAGGGTGGATCTACGGGTTTTTGATATTGGTTCTATTGATGCTGGGGATTTTTATGTAAAGTTTCACCTAAAAAATAGAGAGGATGACTTCCAATGGATCCTTGTGGCTGTTTACGGTGTAGCTCAAACCCATTTCAAGGAGAAATTTCTTACTGAACTTTTTCATGCCTGTAGGAAATATTCACTCCCTATTTTAGTTGGGGGCACTACTACAAAAGGGGCTATCCTGGACGCCTCATCACAGACGGTTCCTCGGAACCGTCTGTATTAAATACAATCGTAGATGGTTTTGATTTAGCGCACGTCTGTGCTACTAGCTGCGGTAAAAACCGTTTGTGAAGATGTAATGTTACAGATGGTTAATGTTTCAAACCGTCTGTGAATTATCATAGACGGTTTGTATTAAAAACCGTTTTTGATAGTTATTAATATCACAGACGGTGCATGTTAAAAATCGTCTGTGAAATATCACAAACGGATATTAATCAGAATCGGCTGTGATATTAATAACTAATACAGACGGTTTTGAATTCGAACCATCCGTGATAATTCACAGACAGTTCTTAAAAAGATCCGTCTGTGATAATTTTGTATCTCAGACGGTTTATGGTTGGAAGTGTCTGTGACATGTTCATTGCCGCTTCACCTCCCACGCGATGCGTCTCTTCGTCTCCCGCACTAACGTTACTCCTTGCATGTTTTATAAGAATGATCATCTGCCACCATACTCCTCACACATCGCTATACTCTCAAGCACAAACGAGATCATCCATCACCGTACTCCTCACGCATCGTTCTAGCTACTCTCAAGAAAAAACAGAATGGCTCCCCACTCTTCTCCCCTGACACCGGCATTGATGGGCTACCTGGCCATCCTGTACAAGCACCTTGCTGACCGTACGTTGGCGGAAGCTGCAGAAGGACACTATAATCACAGTGTCCTCCCTCCTCCAGCGGACGTTATGCCGAGACACGTGATAGCGACGTTCTTGTTGTCTGAGACGACCACCGTGCCGCCGTGTCTTTGGGTGGTCTGCTGACTTCCGTGAGCTAACCTCACCATCGGTGTAGTCCTCGAGCAAGAGGTTGCACATCTGCAGGAGGATTACCATCGTTTGGAATGCGACATCGAGGCGGCGAGCGACCGAGTCGACCAAGCCGAGACCCCCTCAAGCAAGAGAAGAGAGCCTATGGGCGCTTTTCTACTTGGCTCCTCAGGAGGAGCTTCTTTGGACGAGTATGGAACAATCACATCAACGGTTGGAAGTGTTTCAGGCTACCTGCGTTGATCCTGAACCCTCCGATGCCGATGATGTCACCTACGAAGATTTGACAACAGAGATAGCAGGCTACTTGGGCCACTAGAAAACTTGATCTTTTATTATTGGAAGAAGTCCATTCTACCCCCTCAAGTATCGACGTGCGGACACCTAACCCCCTGAAAAAAAATCGGCCCTTTGACCCCCCTAAGTTGCAAAACCGGACAATGTGCCCCCCTCTGGTACATTTAGATGCGATGATTTTGCCGATGTGGCGTCTAGGTGGAGCGGTTTTGCCAGATCAGCTGCTGAGTCGACAGGGCTCTGCCTTTCCTCTCTTCTTCTTTCTTCCTTCCTCTTCTCTCCAGCACTTCCCTCGGCTCGTCCGCCTTGGCCTTGCCTCCCACCCCGTCCACGCGCCATGGTCTGCCACCCTCCTCATGCCACAGCTCTCTGCCTCCCCTCGCCTCCTTCCTCCCCCACCAATCCTTCTCCCCTGTCGCATCCTCCCGTCCCTCCTCTATCTCTGGGTGAGGCCGCCCCTTCGCCGCCTCCATCCCTCCCTCCTCGTCCTCGTCCTCCACCGCCCACCCGCCAAAATCGCTCATGCCTGCAACCCCTTCGCCACCACATCGCCTCCTTGCCTTCGGATCTACAGGCACACCACAGCACCGTCCTCACCGGCCGGGCGGTGCAGGTCTTTGCGACATTTGCTCGACCTCCTGCCGTGCAGAGCTCGGGCTCGGCGACGACGTGGAGACCTCCTCGCCCTCGCGTCGTGAGTGGAGGTGGCGCAGCGCATGGGTGGCGCTGGAGGTGGGGAAGCCGGGCAGGCGGGTCGAGTGGCTCGGCGGCCGGTGGTGGCGGCGGCGGCGGGCGCGAAGAGAAGGACCTGGCGGCGCGTCTCGCGGCGGGAAGGAGAGGGAGGTGGTGGATGGCTTCCTCGGACCTGGGGCATGTGGTGACGGTCTCTGAGGGGTGAGGCTCACCGGGCGGCGAGCAATGGCGAGGCAGTCTGACAAAAGCGGGGCAATGGCTTGTCTTGCGCCTTGGCACGAAGCGGCGGCGGGCAAGCGGCGCAGCCGAAGAAGGACGAGGCGCATAAGCTGCTCGGCTCAAGCACCTCTTCTTCAAGGAGATGTCGCCTACCACAACTCTGGCGCCTCGCACATGCCGCCTGTGAGGCGTCCCCAGGCGGCAGGAGGACGATGACGGCTACGACGAGGAGGAGGAGGTGGCGCCGGGATCAAGCACCTCGCCCACATCTACATCAACCACGCCTCCACCACCACCAAAGCGGCGGAGGGCACCTGGCGCCACGCCGAGGCGAGGCATGCGGGGAGGACGAGGAGGAAGAGCAGAACAAAGCGTGCTCCTGGCGGCGGCAGGCGAGGAGGGGCCGTCCGCCCGTCTGGCAAAGAATGCAGTAGCCATGGCGATGGGTGCGGCGCGGTGGAGGTGGAGGCAGCAAAGAGTGCGGCGATGGGTGCGGTGGCCATGTGGAGGTGGAGGAGCAGCGGTGGCGTCACGAGTCTTCTGCGTACCACTGGAGCGGCGGCGGCTCAAGTGGGGCGGTTCGCGCCAAACAAGGAGCCCGACAGCGCGGCGGCTCTAATCCCTCTCCTCTCTTTATCCTAGTCGTGGTGACCGGCACCACACCAGCTCCCACCTGGCAAAACCGGCCCATTTGGACGCCACGTCAGCAAAACCACCACACGAAACAGCCAGAGGGGGCACGTTGTCCGGTTTTGCAACTTAGGGGGGTCAAAAGGCCGATTTTTTTTTCAGGGGGTTAGGTGTCTGCACGTCGATACTTGAGGGGGTAGAATGGACTTCTTCCTTTATTATTTCTACTCTTTTTAAATCTTTTGTATGAAGCGACTGGCCACGCTGTTTGGCCATATGTAAATACAAAAAATCCAGTTTGAAGTTAACTTACTATCTATGTTGAACTTGTTTACTATCACAGGTGGTTTAGTGGAAAAAAACCGTCTGTGATATATAATTATCACAGACGGTTATTAACAACAACCGTCTGTGATAATGATACTTCACAAACGGTTTTTTAACTATAACCGTCTGTGATATGTATCACCGATGGTTTGTGGTTGGAGCCGTCTGTGATATTTTTTACTACTACTACTACTATAGGAAACCAACTACTTCACAAATATGCCATAAATTACAACAATAATACACACACAAAAAATCTTCTCCAACCACTTGATATGGTCCAGAATGCGCTCCATCTTCAACTCCAGCATGTTTAGCCTCTGCTCTAGCACAACTTCCCTTCTATGCTCCAGCCCAGAATCCATCCTTTGCCTTGTATTGCTGCACTCCCTTGCTCTATCCATGGTGTCTGCCAACTGGAAATATTGACATCCTCCAGCCTACAGAACCGTTCGAAAGCCAAAACATCACACACATTCCATAGCTACTGGAGAAACATCCAAACTGCAAGAAATCAAACTCAAGTTTACTTACTGAGAAATAAGGACATTTGTAAAACACCCGACCAATATTTCCCTCGGTGTTGGCGTAGAACACATTTGCTTGCACACGGTAGTTAGGGCGATCCACCCGCCTAGCGGTGGCTAGTGCTAGGGCCCTCCGATTCAATGAGCTCGACACCTCAAACATATGGCCCTCACTCAAGAGGAGGAGATGAGGTGAGGTGAGATCAGAAGGAGAAAGAGATGAGCTCAACTCAAGAATATGAGAACGCTCGGGATTGGGCCTAATTACGCTGGCGTGCGAATATTTTTTGGCTATAGAACTATCACAGGCGGTTTAGTGGAATAAACCGTGCATGATAAATATCCTGACGATTATAAACTACAGCGATGCATGATATATAAATATCCTGAATCGTTATCAACACAAACCGTTTGTGATGTGTATTTATCACAGACGGTTTTTAATTAGCACCGTCCGTGATGTGTATTTATCACAAACGGTTTTTAATTAGAACCGTCTGTGATGTTTATTTATCACAGTCGGTTGTTAATTCTAACCGTCTGTGGTGCATATCACAGACAGTTATTAACAAGAACCGTCTCTGATAAGGACGGCTACTTTGAAGAAGACGGCGAGTACGCCTAAGAAAGCAACAAAGTCCACGACAAAGCATGATTTTTTTGGGGTCGTCCACACAGCATGAGGATGAGACAGCAGCCACGACCAACCTCATCGAACACACACTCTCCAGGCAGCCATGCTTCTTGAACTCGCAGGGGTCGGTCATACCGATCAGCCAGAGAAAGCTAATGAATACAATCACGATATGACCAGCCCCTACAAGTTCAAAAAGCATGGTTGCCATGAGAGTGTGTTAGCTTCGATGATGTAGGCTGTGGCTACTGTCGCATCACCTCATGCTGCATGGACGACAACCGAAAAAAAAGATCATGCTTTGTGGTGGGCTTCATTGCTTTCTTAGCCGTACTCGCCATCTTCTTCAAAGTAGCCGCATCAGAGACAAAGGAATACTAACCTTAGACTAGCAAGAATAAATAGAAATACAAGTACACTGAAAAATCTACGGTATTTCTTTCACCAAACGCGCCCTAGAGCCGGCTGCCTCCTTCAAAGCAGTCGCACATATTAGTGACATTTCTCACTTCTGATAGATCTAGATATGAGGGAACGACTAGATATTTAATGACGAATATCACAAACGATTATTATTAAGAACCGTCTGTGATAAGTGAGGTCTCCGAATGTTAAGAACCGTCTATGATACTCATCACAGATGGTTCTTAAATAGAACCGTTTGTGAAGGTTCTTCACAAGAACAGTGAAGCCCTCGATTATCACGAGGCGGTGGTTATTTAAAACCATCGTATTACATTATCACAGATGGTTTTTTAAACGGTCTATGATATTACAATTAAATATCTTGTCATCCCGACTCGAACGAACACTGCTCTCGATGTCGGTTGCTTTGAAGGCGGCACCTTTCTGGGATGATTGGTGAAAGAATTAAATATCGTAAATTTGCAAGTGTGCTTGTGGATATATTTATTCTTGGTGATCTAATATTAGTATTTGCTTCTAATTATATGCATATAATCTAGAGAGATGCATGGATGATAGCTAGGTTTATCATTCAAGGAGATTATTGGCAGTTAAGATTTACAATAGAACAATGAGCAGCATGTATATATACATTCACTTATCCTGTATTGTGTAAAATAATACTGTTTACATCATAGTGAGCCTCAGTTATGACGATCTGTAATCCTTAAATTTATATTTGCCCTGGGTTGATCGCTATTCAATTTGTACTATGTTTGGTCAATAGGAAGAGTAGTTGCGTACATTAATCTAATTTGGTACGTGCGTAGCGCAGATGGACCGAAGCTGGATGTACGTTGAGAATCGTGTGAGTGAAGAGTACATTAATAGCGTGTCTGCTTTTAAAAGAGCTGCCGAGCAGGATATGTTGAAGAAGGAGATAAAATTTATGTATTGTCCATGCATTGATTGCAATAATCTGAAGATGTTTACCAACCCGGCGCAGATCGAGGGCCATTTGATTCGAAGGGGTTTCAAAAAGGAGTATACATGTTGGACCAGTCACGGTGAAGAGTAGATTATACCGGAAGGTAGTAACATCGTCGAAGGAGACAACGATATGCTAGATGTGGGCTATACTTTCGATGAGGGTAGGTTGTACGATGACAATCTGGATCAGATGCTACGCAATGCAGAAGGGGACTATAGTGAGAGAGAGAGAGTTTGGTAGATTCGAGGGCTTAATGGAGGACTTGGGGAAACCTTTGTTCCCGGTGCAAGCGGAATACCTGAGTTGTCCTCCGTGCTCGGTGTTGAAAGTGAAGCAAGCAATGGTTGGTCAACAAGAGTTTCATGGCGTTACTAGGTCTCCTAGCGGACATCCTTCCAGAGGGAAACGTGTTGCCCAGAACCACCTACTAAGCCAAGAAGGTTCTTTGTCCATTGGAAATGGAAGTAGAAAGAATACATGCATGCCGAACGATTCTATCCTCTCTAGTAAAGTATCTGAGACATGCATGTATGTGGGTGTGCAAAGCATCCCGATACAAGTGTAGAATCACTCCGATGATGGCGAGGGCATTGAGGTGAAGCAAGACCTCCTGCTAAGGTGTTGTGGTATCTGCCTATAATTCCCCGTTTGAAGCATTTATTTACGAACCGAAAGGGTGCAAGATTACTACGTTGGCACTTGGAGGAGCGTAAGAAAGATGGAAAGGTAAGACACGCTACTGATTCTGCCTAGTGGAGAAACTTTGATAGGAGTTTGAAGACTTGATCTGAGAGCGAGGAATATAAGGTTTGGGTTGAGTCGGATGGAATGAATCCTTTCGGTAACATGAGCGGTGACATAGCACTTGGCCCTTCCTCCTTGGTACGTGCATGAAGAAAGTACATTTTGATGTCACTACTTATTCAAAGGTAGAAGTAACCTAGGAGCGATATTGATGTGTACCTAGCACCATTCTTTGAAAGGTCTTGTGACCTTTGTGGAACAAAGGGGTACATGTATGGGATGCGTACAAACAAGAGAACTTTACTTTACACGTCATGTTGTTCTGCATCATCAATGATTTTCCTGCCCTTGGTAACCTGTTGGGGTTCAGTACAAAAGGAGCTAAAGCATGTCCGCACTACTTACATGATACGGAGAGTGTGTGGCTGAACAACTCGCACAAAACTGTGTACATGCGTCACCGTAGGTTCCTTCCCAAGTATCACCCATGCCGCAAGATGAAGAAACAATTCAACGGAAATAAGGAGGATGGTTCAGCTCCAATGGCTTTTAGAGGGAAAGAGGTCTATGATATGGTCAAGGATATCAATGTTGTACTTGGAAAGAGTTGTAAATTGAGGACCTGTCAGAAGAACATCTGGAAGAAGCGATCAATTTTTTAGGACTTACCTTATTGAGAGCACTTAGAAGTTCGCTACTGCATCGACGTCATGCACGTGGAGAAGAATGTATGTGATGGCTTGATTGGTCTCTTAATGAACATTCGTGACAAAACAAAGGATGGTGTCAACGCACGGCGTGACTTGGTTGATATGAACACAAGGAACGATTTAGCACTGAAAGAGACCGATAAAGGACGAACGTACCTTCCCCTAGCTTGCTACACTCTGTCCAAGGCCGAGAGAAAGGAATTGTGCCAAAGCTTACATGGTGTGAAAGTTTCGTCCGGTTACTCCGCCAACATGAAGAAACTTGTTCTATGGAAGATTCGAAATTAATTGGTATGAAGTCTCATGATTGTCACGTGCTGATGACACAAATGCTTCATGTTGCAATTAGAAGTATTTTGCCAAACAAGGTCCGAGTGGCAATCATGAAATTTGTGTTATTTCTTTAACTCAATTGCTCGGAAGGTCATTGATCACGAAGGACTAGATCTTGGCTGCGAGGCGAGGTGGTGGCGACTCTATGTCATCTTAAGATGTATTTCCCTCTGTCACTTTTTGATATCATGGTCCATCTCCTTTGTTCACCTTGTGAAAGAAATAAAGATATCTGACCCGTGTTCCTCGTCATATGTACTGCGTTAAAGAGAGGTACATGGGAATTCTCAAGTCCTATGTCTGAATCGATCTCGTAGGAAAACGACATCTTCAAAGGTTATGCAACCGAAGAGGTCATTAAGTTCTGTGTCGAATACATGGCTCAGGTGGAACCGATAGGTGTGCCTCTATCTCGTCATGAGGGGAGGCTGGAGGGTATCGGGATTATCGGAAGGAAAGCAATCACTCTCGATTTTGATGCGTACGCTCAAGCCCATTTCACAATCTTGCAACACATAACCCAAGTGTCCCCGTACATCAACGAACACAAAGACATGGTACACCAACAGAATCCTGACTACTCGGAGGTTTGGATCACGAGAGAGCCCAACTGCCGGTTCAACGCATGGTTGAAGGTGCGATTCACTGGGAGGCCGTCATCAAGTGATGATACGCTACCATGGTTGGCAAAATGGCCAAAATTTACAATTGTGACATGGCAAGGATACGACATAAATGGGTATATATTTTATCTGACGGCTTTCGGGATAGGAAGAGCCTGATCCGAAACGCGGTGTCGCATAGATCGTTTCGCGGCGGTTTAATCTGCTAGGATGAGCTCCTACTATGGGTTACGTAGAGGAGATTTGGGAGCTCAACTACGTACTTTTCAAGATCACCTTGTTTCAGTGCCATTGGCTTAAACTTCTACAGGGTGTGAAGGTCGACAAGTGCGACATCACTACTATGGACCTCGAATGTGTCGGATGCAAGGACAAACCATTCGTACTCGCTAAGCAAGTTGTTCAAGTTTTTTATGTAAAGGACCCGGCAAATAAGAATTGCCATGTAGTTCTTTATAGAAAAAGAAGGATTGTCGTGGTTGAGAATGTCGTGGATGAGGAAGAGTACAATCAATTTGACGAGTTGCCTCCTTTCGGAGACGACATCAGGCACGAGAAAAAACCCAGTGAGGAAGCTAGCTATATGCGCATCGATCATTGTGAAGGGCTATATTTTAAAACGAAATAGCAAGTGGAATGATCCCACATGATGACACCTTTTTGGAAAATTGTTCCATTCTAATTAACAAACTCGGCATGTAATTAAGGAATTATTCCATTCTAATTGATTCACTAATTAAGGAATCATTCCATCTGTGATTGTATCAGCTGCTTTCTTGTTTTCAGAGGGCATGGTTGGCGTTCCCTGAGGCTAGCCAAAAAATAGAATATTTTTGAGATATAGAAGGAACTATCACAGGCGGTTTAATGGAATAAACCGTCTACGATAATGAGGTGCCAAAACATTTCGCCCATACGCATCCAAAAAGTTTTGCGAGCATCACAGACGATTCCATAATAAAATTGTCTATGATACTTATCGCAGACAGTTATTAAAATAGAACCGTTTGTGATATGCTCGATTATCGCAGATGGTCCTAGAATAGAAACATCTGTGATATGCTCGATTATCACAGACGGTCCTGAAATAGAACCATTTGTGATATGCACTTATCACAGACGGTTCTTTAAGAGAACCGTCTGTGATATGCATTTATAAGTAGGGCCCCGCTAGGGTTTTCCTCCTTACTACTCCTCAGTCCTCAGATCTCACTCTCCAGTCCGCCTCCCCAGCGCCCTTACTTCCTGTGTTCCTCTCGAGCCTCCCCTCTCCGCGCCGTCGTCCTCCCTACACCGCTATCATCCCCGAGCCTCCTCTCTCTGCACCGTCGTCCTCCCTACGCCACCGTCATCCCCGAGCATCCTCTCTCCGTGCCGCCGTCATCCCCAAGCCTCCCCTCTCCACACCGTCGTCCTCCCTACGCCGCCGTCATCCCCGAGCCTCCTCTTTCCCCTCGCTGGCGTCCTCCCTCTGCGACCCCCGACCTTGACTCCCTCTTCGTCGACGCCTCCTGTCAAGGTGCGAGCTCATCGCTTTGGATTGTGCTAGTAGAAGTTTCAAATGTTGGATTATCTAATATTATGTCATGTTATTCATGCTCATCAGATCCCTCTGTTTCATTATGTTGATGTTGTCTGGTCATTTTGCTCCATTCTGTTGGTAGCCTCTGTTCATTGTGATTATTGTTTATATTCCTATTAATTGAAATATTGTGTAGTTGGTTCAATTGAAATATTGATAGTGAAATCTCAATTGATGATTTATTTTGTTGTGAAGTTTTATCTTTTGAGCATTTTATCCTGATTGATGCAGTATTGATTTGTTGATCTTGCAGTAATATCATTTATTGATGCAGTATTGATTTGTTAATCTTGCGAGATGGCGTCCGCACCGTCTTCGCCGCTGTCATCGACGTTGCTGAATATGTCTAGATCTCCGAGGAAAGTGGTACCTAAGCGACATGCTAGAGGAATATCGAAAATACCTATGGGTCGATTGACCATCATAGCCGTCAGTACCTCTGGGGTCCCCTTGCTACCCGAGAAAGCAGTGGTAGCATTCCGGACCACCTGCGGTATACTTGGAAGGGAACGAGTCCCCATCACCACACAGAAATGGAAGGATCTAACGGCCGTAGAGAAAACACAGTTATGGACTGAGATTACAACATTGTTCGATATCCCAGCAGAATTCTCCGATCTCGTGCGACGACAGGCGTTCCACTCGATAGGACACTCATGGAAGACCTTCAAGAGTAAGCTTGTCACGGAGTACGTGAACAATGATCGGACGCCCTACACGAAGTATAGTTTCATGTCATTGGATACATCGGACGCCTTTGTGCGGATGAAGATGACAGACGAATTTCAACAGCAAAGTGCAGTGCACAATGCTATCTAGGTAAACAACATTCACCCCCATAGACTCAGCACCGCTAGGTATGCGGGCAAACTCCCGAGATGGATGAGTGAGGATAATATGGCAATCCAGTCATAGGTCTCCTCGCCATTTGTCGAGATCACAAATGAGCACGCCAAATACTAGTTAAGAGGGAGGGACATAATCACGTCGTCGGGTGCCATCTCTTTTACAAACCCGGAAGACGAGGCAGTGTCCTAATGCCTGGTAAGATATGACGAACTACCTAGTTGTTAATAAGTCCATAAGTTCGTAGGGTCTAAAATAACATGATGGCCTCTTGCAGCAAACATTGAGTACCCAATCTTCCCAAGGGGCTCCTTCCAAGCAGTAAGGGAGAAGGATATACTATCCACGACCCTGGGAAACAAAGAGCTCCTGGGTCGCACGCGAGGCCTTAGAGTTTACGTACCTTGGAGGGATGGATTCCCACACAACTCCGAGGTGTATAGGAGTCGGAAGAGATCCAAGGCCAAACGCGAGAAACAGTTGAATAAGGAGATCAGTGCACAATTTCAAGGACGGATAAAATCATTACAGGAACAAATGAATCAACTCATCAGCCAGTCACAATCTGCCCTTGTGGTTTTGGGAGCCAGTCCCCCTCAACATCGGAGTAGCGTAACGTCCACGCCCGCACTTTCTAAACTTGGCGACGTCCAATTACTTATCGACCTCATCTAGGTAATGCACATCTCTAGAATGCTCAAAAGATATACCTGTAGGATGCCTTAGCTAATTGTGTATCATTTTGTAGGTGCCCACGCCTGCGGTCTCAAGTGAAATTTGGTTAGGTCCATTTCTGTTGAAATTTGGGGGGTGGTGTATCCATCGAGGAAGGATAGTGGTGCCTGATTCTTGTTGCGCAGGGAGCTACGCCAAGGTCCAGGTGGACATGGTACATGATAATTTCATGGCCGTCCCACTGGAGAAGCCCCCGACGAAGAGATCATAACACTAGGGGATGCCTTGCACACTTATGTCCAGTGACCCAAGAGGGACATTGCCCTTGACCCTGTAGTGCCACAATCTTCACACGACAACCATGCCTCTCCAACAATACCCTTGATGACTCCACCTCAACCCCCACTTTAGAAGGCCTCCGTATCGGCTTCTATGGAGACGGCACCCAAGAAACAAGAAAAGCGTGTCAAGACGTCTTCCAGGAAGACAAATAGCATGCGAGGCGTTAAGGCCAAATCGAAGAAGATTAAGACTCCTCACAAGCCCGGCACGTACTCCCTCGGAATGTCGTTGGTCTCTGACACAATATTACGTCACACTGGTTTGGCTTGCCGGACTTTGTATGCCTGGTACATGCGGCAGACCGACGAGGCGATGGAAGACCGGCCTACTGGATTCACCATCAGCTACACGGAGAACCATTTCCTCCACAAGGTGGGCTACTTCATCGTGGGCTTCGAAGACTTATTTGATCTATTCAACCTCGACACCCTCGACGCCTCAATTCTACGATGCTGGACACTGTAAGTGTGTACAATCAAGTTCTATATTCACGCAATACCAATAAATGTCATAACTCATTGCTTATGTATAGACACATGATGTAAGAAGCCTGACGATCACTACAACCGATGGTTGATCTCTGAGCAAACCATCACTGAAAACACATCCTACATCGAGAAGTACATAACGAGGGGATTGTTTACTCACCTCGACAAGAACTACATATTGGTGCCCTACAACCAGGGGTAAGTGCTTCACTACTTGCTATACAAATTTCATTTGTTCTTTATACGCAACATGAACTTAGGTTTAATAACTATAGTGACATACTCATAGGTACCACTGGATCCTTTTAGTCATTGTACCAAAGTGGAACAAGGTAATATACCTTGATTCCCTATTCGACAAAACACGCGACATCACTATTGTGTAAAAATTACTCGATAGGTATGCTCATTTCCTCCATATGTAACTCTATTGTAGTCTTCCTTCGTTTGAAATGTCCGAGGATAACTTTTTGGAATCACGTAGGTCGTTTAGCGCCTATGTTACTGACGGAGGGACACATAAGGAACAGAGCGATACACTGCGACACAGGACTAAATTTTCTGTACCCACTATAGCACAATAATCCTATATCACACTTTGTAACTTGGCCTCTCGAAGTGACTATACATATATCCTATATCACACTTCTATTTTTGCGATGCCTGCAACCGCTTCTTTCTTCTAAGGCAACGTATGTGCATTCTCGTTTGTCGTCATATCTTTGGAAATCATGAGTGCTAAGATG